>OX411308.1:155354421-156028406 GCA_948150685.1 Rhaphigaster nebulosa | reverse complement strand
TAACCAATTGAGGATCACTTTTTGAGCCACCTATTTATAATTTAATAGCTGTACAAGGAATTCATGTGTTGTCCACATCAGATATTTTAGAATGACTATTAGACATCTTAAAAAATACATCTAAAACATATATTTTTACTTTCCCTTACCTATATACGAAGTATATAGGGGGGAGTATTGCGATCGTGAAAATTTTCGAATTCTAGTTTTCGACGGGAATACACGTTTTAAGGTCCCCTGAGTCCAAATGACCAAGTCTCGCAAAATGGTCTGTGTGTCTCTGTGTGTGTGGGTGTGTGTATGTGAACAGTCCAGCTTAAAAACGAAAAGTTGTACGATACTGAAATTACGTATTTAAGGTTGGCACATGCATGTGATGTTACAGCAATTTTTCGTCAAAATCGACTAACCGGAAGTGCCACTTTATATAATCGATTTTACACTTTTTTACAATTTTCTCGAAAACGGCTCTAACGATTTTGATGAAACTTGCCTAAATTATTCTTCATAAAGGCCTTTAACTTTTCATTTATGCAGTAAATCACCGAAAAAATTTAGAGAAAAAAAATATGATGAAAAGAATATTTTACTTGTGCATAGCTTAAAAAGTATGCATTTTAAGGTAAATTATGTATAGAATTGTATGAAAGGTAATTAAATCATCTAAAAAACAAAAAAAGAATCATCAAAATCGGACCAATAACAGCAAAGGCTCAGCGCATCGGACTAACCGGAAATAGTAATTATATCATGGATATTACAATTGTTTACGATTTTCTCGAAAACGGCTCTAACGATTTTGATGAAACTTGCCTAATGTCCTTAAAGCTCTTTTCATGTATGTAGTATATCAACGAGAAAATGGAGGAAAAAAAGTTATGATGAAAAGAATATTTTATTTGCGCATAACTTAAAAAGCATGCATTTTATAGTAATTTATGTATAGAATTGTATGAAAGATAATTAAATTATATAAAAAATTGGAGAAGTTTTGCATAATATTTTAATATCTTTTTGATGGAAATCAATTATGACCTTCAAGTAAAGTACCACTTCCGGTGATTAAGCAGTGACCAAAAAGGGAGGTTCACAACTAGATTTTACAACAATCCTAAATACAAAATTTCAACTTTCTACGGCTAACCGTTTTTGAGTTATGCGAAATACTACTACGTACGTTCGTACGTACATACAGACGCCACGACGAAACTAGTCAAAATGGATTCAGGGATGGTCAAAATGGATATTTCCGTTGAAATCTGAAAACCGAAAATTTTCGCGATTACAATACTTCCTTTACTTCGTACAAGGAAGTAAAAACAAAAATATAATCATCAAAATCGGTCCGGTATTAGCAAAGATACAGCGCGTTGGATTAACAGGAAGTGGCAATTATATCTTGGATTTTACAATTTTCTCGTAAGTGGCTCAAACGATTTTGATCAAACTTGCAAAATGTCTTCTCCTTACAGGCCTTTAACTTTTCATTTATGTAGTACATCACCGAGGAGATGCAGCAAAAATAGTTATGATGAAAAATATATTTTATTTGCGCATAGCTTAAAAAGTATGCATTTTATGGTAAATTATGTATAGAATTGTATGAAAAGTAATTAAATTATATAAAAAACAAAAGAATCATCAAAATCGGACCAGTATTGGCAAAGATAAAGCGTATTTTATGAGGAGCAGAAGACCCTAGATGGGTAACCGAGCGCATCTGAAAGGAGACGGATGAGACTGAACCTTCTCCCACCAATCTGTTATAAACAATATACTCTGTAATAAAGTAATTTAAGAATACAAAAGCGGAAATTAACTTAATAATTTCTACTTTCATATTATTTAATGGAAAGAAAATATTTCCATGAAAACTAAACCGAAACTTTTAAAATATATTTGCAACTTGACGAAGTTAAAATATATAGGTAGTGTACAGAATTGTTGTACTAAAATTGTTTCAAAAACTGTTTTGTTGTACTGAAGTGGGAGAAGATGTGAAGAAGTGAAAGCTGCTGAGTTTATTTCAAGCATTGTTTATGTGAACTTTTTACTTCCTTGTACGAAGTAAAGGAAGTTTGGTAATCGCGAAAATTTTCGGTTTTCAGGTTTCAACGGAAATATTCATTTTGACCATCCCTGAATACATTTTGACTAGTTTCGTCGTGGCGTCTGTTCGTACGTACGTAGCCGTAGAAAGTTGAAATTTTGTATTTAGGATTGTTGTAAAATTTTGTTGGTTCTTTTTGGTTGATTATTCTTTTTGGCTTGATCACCGGAAGTGGTACTTTACATGACGGTCATAATTGATTTCCATCAAAACATATATTGAAATACTATGCAAAACTTCGTATTTCGCATAACTCAAAAATGCTTAGCCGTAGAAAGTTGAAATGTTGTATTTAGGATTATTGTAAAATCTAGTTGTGAACTTCCCTTTTTGGTCACTGCTTAATCACCGGAAGTGGTACTTTACTTGAAGGTCATAATTGATTTCCATCAAAAATTATATTAAAATACTATGCAAAACTTCTCAAATTTGGTATTTATGACTTATAGATTGATTTAAATAACATACTAGATTTTGGTCTAAATTGGAAAACCGGAAGCGGTACTTTACTCGCAGGTCATATTAGATTTTCATCAAAAATTATATTAAAATATAATGTAAAACATCTCAAATTTGGTAAATAGGACTTTTATATTGATTTGGATGTATTTACTATTTTTTGGTTAAAATGGTGAGCCGAAAACGGTACTTTACTTGAAGGTCATAATAAGCTTACATCAAAAATTATATTTAAATTAAATACATAAATTATATGTTTCGGTAATAAAGGTTACAAACACAATTTGGTTTCCAATCCAATTAAACATTTTGATAACTTGTTTTAAGTGTTAAAATTTAGTGTAAAATACTGGTTTTCCTCCCTATTTGCATGAGCGTGTGTCAATAGATGGATGTCGCGACGCTGACTGTTGTTTTTGAGATACTGCGATCTTCGGAAACTAGTAACCAAATTCAGGATCACTTTTTGAGCCACCGATTTATAGTTTAATAGGCGTACAAGGAAGTCATGTGTTGTCCACATCAGATATTTTAAATTATATTAAAAAGATAATTATTATAGGACGGTAAGGGAAAGTTGTGTGATGCGCGCAGCGCACCAGATTTTTTATACATCTATCAGATATCAAAAAAGTAGATATCTTTTAGATGTCTTTTTTAAGATGTCTGATAGATGCCAAAAAAAAAGATATCTCTTAGGTGTCTTTTCTAAGATATCTAATAGATGTATAAAAAAATGTACCTTTTAGATGTCTTTTTTAAGATGTCTAATAGACATCCTAAAAAAGACATCTTAAAGATAGATAAAAAGACTTAGAGATAGCAATACTAACAATTGTTATTAGCTGCTAATACAGCAGTCACTAATGATTGCTTATTTATGAGGTAAAATAAATTTTTTAGTATTATTATTTTCAAGCAAAAGAAAAATAATATTGTAAAGCAAAGTTTATTTGGTGACTTTCCCAGTTAAAATTATCTTTTTCAATGGATAAATTCGTTTAAAGTAAAATTATATTCAAAATATCATCGGCCATCAAATTAGTCTAGCACTCAATTGCCATTTGAGATTTTTCGTCTCACAATTATCACTTTAGTTAACTTTATTATTATAATAATGTGCTTTTTAATAATAATGTGGTGCCGCGTGCAAATTCTGTTAGAAAGGGGACAGCTAATCCATTTTGCTCCACTATCCCGTCCAATCAAATAACTCATATTTCCGAATTCATCATGCGATCCACTTTTAAAGTCAAATTGTTCAGTTGCTGAGCCGCCTTATGAGTTTCCATGTTTACGTCCTCAGCATCTCCCTCTATTTGCTCCACAAATTTGTCAATAATTTCGTCCTCGTTGTCATCGAAGAAATTGCTGTGAATTGCTTCGAGATCTGGTGGGTAAATGACAGAGCATTTTATCACCATATTTTTTTGTCAAATACATCAACTTTAATATAATATTCAAGTTGGTAGAAAAAAGTAAATGTATCATTGTCAACATTTTTATTTCTTTATTATTTTACATATTTACTTTACAGCTACAAGCACTGTAATTACTATTAGAATAATAACCGAAAGATGTTCTAAGATGAAGGAGCTAGTGAAGTGGCGAAGTTTGGTGACGCTGTTTCGACATTGACTGGTCATCCAAGTTGAACAAGCATAACCAAGTAAGTGCTAACAGAGGCTGCCATCTGTGGGATAGATTTAAAGTATCTCATTCAGCTTCTCATTCTGCTTCTTTGCATTGTATTATTTTTGAGGGCTAGCCAGGAAATTTATAATAAGATCTTATGTTATTAAGTAATATCTCCTACATTCCCAGATTAGTGAGCATGCTAATAGATCATAAAAGCGCGAAAGATAAGTAAGCAATAATTAAAGAAGAACAAATTGAAATAATCAGATTGTAATATTGTTTTACATAAACGACATTTTAGTAAACATTGGAGTTTCTCACCGCGCAGATCAGAGAGAAGTCCAACTTGAAAAAGCCACAGACAGTGATTATTACATCTTTTTTAATTGCGATGTGAAGCTTCAACTTTGGCTGTAAAATTATAATCCAAACTTAACAACAATAAAGGAATAGATCTTTTATGCATTTAACCATTGACTTCTTACGTTTTCAAGCAACCCATAGTTGTCGTCATTAATTATCAACTGGTAGAGAAAATTGTCGAACTCCTGTGACTGAATTACGTCAGAATTATCGATATTAAAAATCATACGAAGCATGTTAGTTAATAAGGCCCAAAGCATTCTTGAAAGCTATAGTTGCAGACAAACAAAAACATTCGAAAAACTGAAATTTGTTGAGAAACTGACATTTAAATTTGAGAAATATAATAATCACTAAAATCTAATATGTAACTTAATGATGCCAACTTTTCAGAAAGTCCAGTCAATGAATAAACAAAAAGGGTATGTAGAGCATGGAGGGGAGTAAGTAAAAATACTTTAAGTCCCCATCTCTACCCTTCTCGCTTCATGAGTGATGGATGTTAAAAGACCATTTTTTTCCGGTTTTTCATATACATCTCGAGAAATTTATTCTATACAAAATCAGAGGTTACACCATGTCCTTTAAGAACTTTCATATTAATTTTGTTCGAATCTGTTATAGTTTTCGAGATGTTTGCTATCAAATATCGATGATTTCCGGTAAATTTATTATCGCTTCAAATTTTTTGTCATACTTGTCTTTTAAACTCCTCAGCTTTTCGGTTTTCAGGAAAATCGGCTTAATAAAGTTGTAAAAAATTTAATATCCTTCACACTTGTTGGTTTTATATATACTGGTTTTATGGTTTATTGGTTTATATTGATATGAGATCATTGTCAGGTATACTATTATAATGAGAGAATATATCGCCGCCGCCGCCCTGGTTGAACAATGAGACAACAACCTGGTCAAAATGGAATTCGGTGTGCCATTGTTGTTTGAAATAGTGTCAATCTCAGTAGATGCAACCTTTTTTATCGACCAAAAAAATAAATTTTAACCTGTTCCCTCAAAATTTGAGGCTTTATGTTTCAAGATACACAGAATCCAAAAATCGGATAGTAATCAGTCCGCCGTTCCTGGTTTTTCTCCGAGACTACTGGGTCAATTTTTTTTTAGATCTGGCATTGAAGTCACCAGTTCACTCCAGGGTGATCCTCGAAAATCGATATTACCATCGTTTCGAAATGGCCTATGACATCTTCATACTTGAAACTTTCAGAGAGTGAAAAAATTGAGCTTATTTCTGAGGTGGCAAGTAAAACTGTTGCAAAACAACTTACATTCAATAAAATATATTTACAAAAAAAATTATGTTAATTTAGATTAATGATGCAACTAACACATTCATAAAATGTCGGAACAATTTCTTTTAAAACTAAAACATTTTAGCTGAAGAATACATTTTGTTTACTTACTAGATAATGCTGATAATGGTTACCATAATTATTTAATCAATTAAGAGTGATATTTCAAGAAAGTTCCATAAAACACTACCTCATTAGCAACTTATACTGACACTACCTCATTATAACTTATACTGACTATAGAACTTTATACTAAACGGGTTAAATCTTCTCTAATTCCTCCTCGTTCTCCACTGTACGCTGGAGTCATATGATAGAGGCTATATTTGCTTGCATCAATAGTTTTTAGTGAAAACGATTTAGTATTTTGTCTCTGTAAAATTTAATTTAAATTTCAATTTAGATCAAAATTTTCGGAACCGATACGGCTTTCTTTTCTGTTTTTTATGGTAATTTTTTGTCGAAGCTTCGCGATTACTAATTCATGATCTGACCTACGATAAGATCTCACGTCAATTATAATATTTTGTCATCTTTGTATTACTAAGACATGATCAATTTGATTTCGTGTTTGTGAATCCGGCGATGTCCACATCTATGAATATCCATATGTTTAAATGGAGTACTTTTGATTGTCAGTTTTTCGAGATAACAAAGTTTATTAGTCGAATCCCATTATCATTATTATGTTCGTGCAAACTTTCTTTACCGATCGTCTTATAAGATACTTAAAATAACGTCTCCTAATATTAATTTCATAGAGTTTCGCGGTAGTTTATCGTAAGCCCACTCTAGTTTATCATGAAATTCGCATTTGACTTCATAATCGCTGTATTTGATAGGAGAATGTATGTTTATCAACACAAACCACCTCTCCTGAAATATGGCCACCTATACCCTAAAAAATTGGACGCCCCTCAATGCGGACAGCAATCTATTCCTTATCAGAAGCCCAATAACCAAACAATAATTACCGCTCCCACCGTACAAATAGTATAATTTCCTTCTGTTAACGAAACCTACCCTGACTAGCGAACCTCTTGCAGTGCCACGATACCTAAATTGCATCCCTTAACCTCGTTTGCCACCGATTTTACCCGCACTCTGTATTCAAACTTTTAACGTTCCACATCCCTATAAATAAATCTCCAATTTTCAACTTGCGCCATAAATCCCTTGAAGTAGTCCCCACCCCGGAGACCCGAACGAAGGACTAGTTTAACTCCGGATAATGAGCGTTTTCGTGGTATTTTGTGAACTAAAAATATATGAGTAGGGCATTCAAACCAACGTCACACCATCCAGCAAGCCTGAAGGGGAAGAAGGGAAGGAGGACGCTCTCATTGTTGGTCAGTGAGTCCATCGGACTTAGCAGGGAGGAACATCCAAAGAATTAGCACCGACCATCCCTTCATCCGCCACCCGTGTGACGCTCCCCTAGCGGTAATTGATTTCATCCTCGCGGGGGATTGATATCGTTGTTATTGGCTCCTAAAATAAAGAGTGCACTGAGGCACTAATAATTTTATGTTTACGAAGTAAAGTTAATTTTTTAGTAGTATTATTTTCAAGCAAAAGAAATGTTTATTGCGTCAACATGCTGGTTGAATCTTTTATTTTGAAACTGTATAAATTTGTGTAGAATCGAATTACATATACCTAGAATTGCATAGAAAAACGTTTGGGACAGCTTTCATGGTAGATATAAGATTTTTAGGCACAGTACTTGATTTCAGGAGCACCAGTCCTAGACTTTCAACACTCACATTTAAGGCAACCTACAAGAAGTACACGATAATTAATGCACATGCGCCCATAAATGATGATAACACAAAAGACCCGGAAAAGGTGGAGAACTTCTGGGTAGGCTTGAAAGAAGAGTTAAGCAAGATAATAAGTGGGGAAGGAGAGAAAGTTTAGAAAAATGGTAGGGGAATACCCAGCACACAATAGGACAAACAGGAACGAGGAAAGACTAATCAAACTATGCCAAAGCGCAGTTCTAAAATTAATGTCCACCCATTTCAAAGCAAAAGCCAGCAGGAAAAAAACATGGATATCCCCAAATACTCTTCCTGGCGAATTTCAGCTAGACCATGTGGCAATTTCTAAAAGATACCAGAGAGAAACACAGAGCAATAACGTAACATCGGACCATTTCCCATCACAAATCAAAGTAAAACTGGTACCAGCCAAAAGACACCGACACTTGAATATAAAAAGATAAGGAAATTAGACAGGAAAATTTTGGTGAAGGACAAAGGACGGATGTACAGAGAAAGTCAAGAAATACCACAAAACTGGGAAGAGGCTACAAAGAATATGATGGAACTTGCAGAAAGGTTAGCCCCCCAAGGGACAAATAAGAGAAAGGAATGGTGGGATGCGGAGTGCGAAGAAGCAATAATGAATAGATTGAAAGTATGGAAGGACTGGAACTAAAACAAAACAGCAGAACGATATAACAGAAATATACTTTGGAAAGAAAAATAACACACGAAGTACTAAGAAGAAAGAGAAGAGAATTCTTCAACAAACAGCTAGAAGAGATGGAAGAAAATTTCAGAAAGAACGATACAAGACTATTCTACAAAGCTTTCAAACAAAGAATAAAAGGGTACACCCCATTGGACTATTACTGAAAAGGGAAGATGGGACACTGGCACAAACTAGTGAAGAAAACAGTAATGTCTTAGCCGAATATTTTGAAAAACTACTCAATTGTGAGGAGTCCAAAGAAAGACTGGTAACACAAAGAAATACCGCCGAAAAAATAGTCCATATAATATCGTTTATTTCTTATATAGCATAACTAAGTGAATGCTAACAGAGGCTGCCATCTGTAAGATAGATTTATAACATCACATTCAATTTAAAGATTAATAATATTTATACATACAAAAAAGATGTATGAATTGTTGGCCGGAGCACCGTGATTTTTGTGGTGATATGGTGTGATTTTTTCGCAATTATTTTTTTTTGGCGGAATCACTTGTAACCAAGGTTGGCAACATTGCTGGAATAACGAGAAGTTGGAGAGCATAGAGAAACCTTGAACAACCTTTTGTATCTTCCTCTAATGTACGCACCTTCTTTTCTTATTTGTTAATTTTTCCTTTTGGCATGCCTATTAGCATGTTTGTTCATTTTTTCCTATTTTTTTGTATTTTCAGCAAGTATTTTCATTGTTTTTTAAATACAATTATATAAGTATAAATTTATCGTTATTATTATTTTCTTAATTGGTTTGTGCATAATTTGTTTTTATTTTCTGAACAGAGTCTTTATGGATTCCTGTTTCTTTCTTTTCTTTTATTTCTTGTATATATCTTGTATACGTTGCTAATATTGTATATATTCTTTGTAAATAGACACCTATCGAAACAATTCTGTCTTTTGCTTCACACTGATGAAATTCCTAAGAAAAAAAAAAATTTTGTCATAACGTTTGTTGTGACGCACTGTATATGTTAAGTTCTCAAAGCGATCGATTGACACAAATCGACATATTCAGTCTTAGAAAATCTTTTTACATCCAACGTTGCTCCAGCCAACAATTCAAATGAATACTTCTCTACATTGTATTATTTTTGAAGACTTTCCATACAATTTATAATAATTTCTTATGTCATTTAGCATTGTCTTCTACATCCTCGACCAAGTATCGTATTCCAAATTAAAGAAGTTGAGACGGTTATGCTCCTATATAACTGCATTAAACTTGTTTCATAATCAGTTGACGTCCGAATGATGGAATAGAAGGATCAATCTCATTAGAGATGAATGTATAACATTCGAAACTAGTTTTCTATAAAAACAAAATTATATAAGTGGCAAATAATTAATCAATCAGTTGACATCCGCATGATGGTATAGAAGGATCAATCTAATTAGGGATTGATAAATTATTTGCCACTTCTATTATTTATCAATCCCTAATTTCATTAAACTTATGTAATTTCTGTTATTTATATTCCATGATGACACGCTAATTGATCATAACAAGGCAGAAGATAAGTATGTAATCATTAAATAAGAACAAATTGAAATAATCAGTGGTGTGTCTATTGATCGGATTATAATTGAAATGATAAATAATGTGATATTAATGAATGCAGAATGTAATAATGTGTTGCAAGATGTTATAACGTGATATAAAATAAAGAACACTTTCAAAGGTGCTAATTTATACGTTTATCCTATATAGCATCCAAACATAATAAACTGGCGACGAGGATTAAAGTGTGAGAATAAATATTCAAGTACTAGTTATTCCAGTGATTATAGAAAACCATTACGTCCAGGTAGCCTAACTTACAGCACCTACCTAACTTAAATTTTTACTTCCTTGTACGCAGTAAAGGAAGTATCGTAATCGCGAAAATTTTATATTTCAACGGAAATATCCATTTTGACCATTCCTGAATCCATTTTGACAAGTTCGTTCGTTCGTACGTATCTCGCATAACTCAAAACAGGTTAGCCGTAGAAAGTTAAAATTTTGTATTTAGGATTATTGTAAAATCTAATTGTGAACTTCCCTTTTTGGTCACTGTATGATTACAGGAAGTGGTAACTTATTTATAGGTCATTATTGATTATCATCAAAGATTATATTAAAATATAATGAAAATTCTTTCAAATTTGGTATATAAGACTAACATATTAGTATAAATAATATGAAAAATTTTGGTTAAAATTGGCAAATCTGAAGTGGTACTTTGCTTGAAGGTCATATATGACTTTCATCAAAATTTATATTAAAATATAATGTAAAACATCTCAAATTTGGTAAATTATATTTTTATATCCATATGAGTAATATAATAAATTTTGGTTCAAATTGAAGAGCCGAAAGGAGTACTTTACTTGAAGGTCGTATGGTTCGGTGATAAAGGTTATAAACGCGATTTTTTTTCCACTCTAATTAAATAATTTTATTACTTGTTTTATGTGTTAAAATTGAGTATAAAATACTTCCTCCTCATTTGTAAGTTGAACAAGTCTGCAGCAGGAGAATAAAATATAAGTTAAGGGTTCTTATAAGGGTTCTTCTGCTTAAAATGATGAAATCATCGACTTCTTATGCTTTTTCTAATGACATAAACAGAAAACGACATATAATAACAGAATAAGACAAGAGCTTATATGTGTGAGTCTGTACGTGTCAATAGATGGACGTCGCGACGCCGAGGTTCGTTTTTGAGATACCTACATCTATCTTCGGAAACTAGTAACCAAATTCAGGGTCACTTTTTGTGCCGCCGATATATAGTTTAATAGGCGTACAAGGAAGTCATGCAGTGTCCACATCAGATAATTTTAAAAATTATAATGAATTTTAAAAATGAAGAATTTTCACACTTTTTGGCTGCACAACAGGCTCAATTTCAAGCTATTATCAAGCAAAGCCTGCATCTGTTATTTACAATTTTTAAAATCTTGATAAATCTAAAGAATATTTCTCCCAATACCAAATAAGGTTGATGAAAGTTTTGAAAACTGATGAAATAGCGCCGAAGACCATACTTTTAGTGTATAGTATACGTGGGGAAAATTATGATCTCTTAAAAATTTCGGCAGCCTCTTATGAAATTTCAATTGTGAATTATAAAGAAAGGATTGAAATTCTAAAAAAAACAACAGTTAATTCTCAAATCAAACGTAATTGTAGAGCGACTGATATAAACTAGACAAAAACTAAAGACCTAAATGTAGGCTTTATTATACTGAGAAATACACAAGAAGAACAACATAGCATTTGAGAAGTTAATACAGAAAGAACAATACGTTATTTAAAGGTTAAATTAAGACAACGATGCATGATGGATTTACATAAGGTTTAAATAGAACATATAGTTTAAATTGAACATGTGGTTTAAATAGAACAATCACATCATTCTTCCCCACTCTAGAAAGTCACGTCTTGGAGATATAGAGACGGGCGTTGGGTTCTTTACGGCCGTGGACTTCGAGGAGGAAGAAGTGTTTTGAGGGTGGTGAAGGTGAGGAGGGCGATGCCTCTTCTCGTTCATCCGCTGGATCTGTTGGAGCCTCTGGTAGTTCTTGTTTTCCTCCCTCAGGTACTGGGGCGAGGTCACGAATTGATCGAAGGTTCTCTCTCTGCCGTGAGCGTATCCTCCAGGATTTACGTGGAGGAGTTCAACTTCTTCGACTCAGTCGTCTTATTTACTAGTTTTCTAATGATTTCGAACTAGGGCAGGACCGTGAGAAGATAGCAAGAAGGGACTGACCTACCATAGTAGGATCTTCTAGGATGTCTGAGCATAAGTTGGTGAGGAGTGGCATTAGTGGAGGTACATAGGAGAGACCTTACAGAGTGGAGTGCTTCCACTGGGTCAGTGGAAGTAATCGGGTCTTGAGAGAAAGGAGTAAGTTCTTCCAAATCGTCCCGTTGTACCTCTCCGCCTGGCCATTACCATGAGGATTGTGGTTGATAAGAATGACTTCAGCTCCTGGAATAGGAAGGAGCTCCCACGGTCTGAGTGGAAAAGGATGGCATTCCGAAAATGCTGAAAAGTCCCCGAAGTTTCTCAATGATTGTTGCAGCAGAGACGTCCTCGCATGGAAAGGCAAAGGGATACCTAGTGTACTCATCGACTATAGTGAATATGTAACGGTTCCTAGATGATGCAGGTAAATCTCTCTTGAAGGCCATGTTGAATCTCTCAAAAGGTATCGTAGCTTTTATGAATACCACCACATAGCTCTGAAATCTCGGCTTTAATTCAAAACAGGTTCGGCAAGAATATGTGACTTGGCAGACTTCTTCTAAAGTGAACAGTAAGTTTTTAGTTTTCATCCAGTGATAAAATCGGGTGACTCCTGGATGGCACAAATTTTCATGGATCTCCTTCAAGCTAGGCTTTCCAAGAATCGAACCACATATTCTGGACATTGTGTCGTCAACACCATTTTATTTTCCAGGGCGATATGATATGTCAAAATTAAAACAAGATATCCCAAGACGCCAGCGTTGGATTTTCTCATTTTTTTATTTTCCCAGCCTTTTTGCTGTCAAACATAAAGGAAACTGATTTCTGATCTGTTATAAGCTGAAAAGGTCGTCCAATCAGAAAATGTTTCCATTTTTAAGTGCTTCGACGATGGCTCGCGCTTCCTTTTCGACTGAGGAGTGATGCCGTTCGCACTTGTTGAGGGTTTTCGAGAAAAATGCAACAGGACCATCAGAGTAGCTCCTATTGCAAATTCAGATGCTTCAGTTTCAACGATAAAAGGAACGCCATCTCTTATAGGGGTTCTTGATGCTGCGCCTGTGTCTAACTTAAGTTTTTCAAATGCTGCAATAGCTTCTGGAGATAGCGGATAAGTTTTGGTTGATGTCAAGGGATGTATCTTCTGAGAGAAATTCTTGATTAGATCTGAATAATGTCCAAACATCCAAACTGCTCGTCTCAAAGACTGGGTGTCCTTGGGAATTGGCAACTGTAAAAGCGGCTGCAGACGTTCTGGGTCAGGTCGGATTTTATTATGTGAGACAACATAGCCAAGAAGGTGAATCTCTTCTAAACTAAATTGGCATTTATCTATGTTGAGGGTGAGGTCGTACTTTTTCACTGCATCGTTGCAGTGTTCATTGCATCAACATTGCAAATTCTGGTCATGGTCTGCTTTATCCCTCCCTCCGACTGTCACATCATCCAAATACGAAAATGTATTTCGTATTCGCTCCTCTTTCTTTATGATTTCATCAATTTTTCTTTGAAATGCAGCGACTCCATTCATAACGCCGAAAGGAATCCTGCAAAACTGAAGAAGTTACCCGTCAGCTTCAAAAGCAGTGAACGGTCGTTCGCTTTCATCTATTGGGATTTGATGATAAGCAGTCTGGAGATCGATGATGCTAAAAACTTTGGATTTCGAAATTTGGTTCACCACATCTTCTACTCTTGGTAAGGGGTAAGCATCCAAAAGTGTATATTTGTTTATAGTCTGAGAATAGTCTATTACCATCCTGCACTTCTTGTTTTCACCTTTGACCATAAGTACTTGAGCCACACTAACGCTAGTCGGATAAATTTTAATTTCTCTATTGTCAAGTAAGGCCTTACTAATAAAAATTTCGGAACTCCCCGTGCCTATTAGGGCATCAGTCATTACGCCATTGACCTCGACTGTGATGGTTGACTTTGCTAACGAAGTGGGAGACGCGGCACAAGTAGCCTAAGAAGAAACTGAAGTTACTTTCTTGGACTGACACACTCTACTAAATTGACCCTTCTTTTGACATGAATGACAAATTGCATTTTTACCCGGGCAGGAATCCCTGGAATGGCGTTTTCGCCAGCCACAAAAAAAGCAGTTTGATGAAATAGCCGAAATTATGTGAATTTGGACTTGTCTCAGAACTAGATGATTCGTTATCTGATACTTGACAAGATTTAGGAGCGGCATTAAGAGATGGTATAGATTTTGAGAATGACTCCGAGTTTCTCTGGGCTAATTCGAGGCCTCTAGCTTCATCTAATGTCAGTGTTGTATGCTCAAGTAACCGCTGGCGTATACTAGGTGACATTAAATCCCTAATAAATGCAGCATAAGTATAGTCATTCTTATTTTGCTCAGCTGAGACTTGTTGGAAATTACATGATTTACATAATTCTTTAAGAGAGCTTAAATATTGGTCGACTGATTCACTCGGCTCTTGGCAGTTAGGAGTTAGGACGTGGCGTGTACAAATTTTCATTTTTGGGTTTAACATAGAGAGCTTGAAGTGCCTTAAGGGCGTCAATGATTTTCACATTCTAAGATGTGCTTAAACACAATTGGGCCAATGTGATTAATTAAGAATCGTAATTTTACCTGGGTTGTGATCTCCTTACACTCTTCCAGAAAGTAGGAGAATGTCCTGAACCAATGCACCCATTGCTGTTCGGCCGTATCGTCTTCTGGGTCTATATTAAATCGGTCAGGCTTGAGATGTTTTTCCATTTCTTACGGTAATTAGTTATTCTTCAGTATAATAAATTGATATAAACTAGACAAAAACTAAAGAGCTAAATGTAGGCTTTATTATACTGAGAAATATACAAGTACAAACCACATAGTGTTTGAGAAGTTAATACAGAGAGAGCAATACGTTATTTAAAGGTTAAAGTAAGAGAACGATTAACATACGGTTTAAATAGATGAATCTATAGTTTAAATAGAATGAACCAATAGATGTATACACAAACGAATTGAAGAAAATAGTTCCTATATGTCAATTTTCATGCATATATGGGAAATCAATGGGAAATAAGAAAGTAATAATTTAAAAGGAACAAATTGAAATAATCAGAGTTAAATATTTTTTGAAATAAACGATATTTTAATGAATATTGGAGATCTCACCGCTTGGATCAAAGAGAAGTCCAACATGAAAAAGTTCCAAGCAGTGATAACTATATTATTTTTCATTGCGATGTGAAGCTTCAACTTTGGCTGTAAAAATATAACTCAAACTTAGTAAAACAATAAAGGAATAGATCTTTAATGTATATAGCCATTGCCTCCTTACGTTTTCAAGCAACCCATTGTTCTCGTCATTAATCATCAGCTGGTAGAGAAGCTTGTCGAACTTTTGTGACTGTAACATGTATCAGAATTATCAATATTGAAAATCATATTTTGGATATTTTAAAGTAATCATTTTGATTAATATAAATTTGTAAAACACGATAATTGCTTTAAGTTAATATGTAATTGTATAATACCAAGCTTTCAGAACATGAGGTTATATTAAGAATTAACTAAGATTAAGTTTTACCTTTTTCATCATTGCAGACGAACATCCAATGATTCGAGAAAAAATAACACAGTAATAAATGACAAAATAGATACGCGGTAAAATATTATATATATTCTCATGAGCAAAATAGTGGATTAAGTATAGGCAAAAAGTAACGGTAAAAAAGGTGTACGTCGACAAAACCAAAAGCTGCAGCCTGTAACAGGAAGAAAAGATATTCACTATCCTAGACAGTTTATAATTAACACTGAGAAGAGTCTCTATCATATTGTCACTGTTCTGCTGCAAGTCCTTCAGCTGGCGGAGGGTGTGCACAACCAACTCTTGGCGGCTGAGGATGTGGAATCCTAGTGCGACGATCTGACAACTTATCAGGGAAAACCTTGCGGTTCCGATGAGCACGAATAAACTAGAAACATCTAGACTCATCGATATTTCGAATAAGACGAAGACCGTAATCATGACAATCTCCAGGAGCCTGGTTGACCAATCAAGGCAATGGACCATTGGAAATCCAATGGTTGAGAGTTTTTTGTCGATGATCTTTAGCTGTTCAAGGATGTGTCCATATCCTGATCGGTTAATGTAGGTATCGGAAACTGATGAAACATGTAAAGCAGCATAAATCAGAATGGTCATGAGCATTATGATTGCTACTGATATGTTGTTTAAGAACTTGAAATAGTATTCGAAGATCATGAAAGCTATATATAACTTAAAGCATAACATTATAATCGAGTACACTGCTAGCCTATGGGAGAACTTGGACTTCCCCTTCTCGAATAATAGCGGAGACAGACCAAACAGAGCCGACAGTCGAAACACTAGCAGCACGTGCGGACAAAGCGGGGGCTCTCTCACACTCCTCCTTGATATCCTCTCGTTTACTGAATCCATCTGGTGAATGCTCTTCAATGAACTGACTTGAGGAATGTGGTTTCGACTTTTTAAATTATAGCTTTCAACTGACGGAATATTCTATATAGCGCCTAATATTTGCTTAGTTTTCACCTGAGAGATATTTTATCGATTAGCAACTGATATAATCTATCAATTTCTATTTTCTACATACGATACCAATTTATTAGAGGGAGGCTGTTTATTCATGAGTTTACTTGGCATTGACGTTCGTGGACCGACATCCAACCAATAATTTAGAACAGTTATCGCTGAAGTAAGTGCCACTTATCGTCAAGCTTGTCATAAATGTAATCTTCTAGAGAACGATGCGCATTGGGGTAATTCACTCGCTGATGCATCAAATGCTGCTCATCCAAAGTAAATGTACACGTTATATGCAACCATATTGATCCAAACCAAAAGTTCCAAAAACCTTTCCGTGCAGCAATTAAAATTCCTAACATAAAATACATTCCGAACGAGAATAATGATTGCACCAATGCATTGGTTTCGATAGAAGGCATGTTTGCCCTAATTGCCCTAATAGGGCATGTTGCCCTAATCGCTAACAAAGGACTAGGACGATTGGAATTGGTTGTGCCAAATCTATCTGCGAACGACCTTTTCATTCGCGATTAGCAGCTAGTTTGATGTCGGAGAATTTGGTACATTTCTCCAAACGAGTCTTCCTAAATAGCCTCCAGAGCGTTATGTATGCAATTACAAGCGGTTCGTTGTGTTAATAATTGTTTGGATTTCTTAATTAAAGTAAACCACAGATTATAATAAGACAGATTTTAATGTGGAAATATTAAACAACACATATAGCTAAGATCGAGGATTATCACACACAACAACACACGCCATCAGCGCCATGTCAAAACACTGTTTCCACTAACAGTGTTGCAGGCGGGATAATAAAAATAATACAAAATAATGGGATAAATATTGAAATAATATTCAACTAATTAATTCTAACACAACCCCTCGATTGAAGCTTTAAATAATTCAGAAATTTATATAAATAAAGATTTGTTCGCAATTGGCATTTAACACAAAAAATCTTACTTGTGAAAATGGCCAAAGCGAAGAAACCGCAGAAAATCAGAATGAAGAAGAGCAATTCTAGGAAATGAGAAAAGAACAATAAAATTATCCCAACACCTTGAAGACTACGAATTATATGAAGTTAAGGATTGATAAATTATTCGCCACTTCTATAATTTTTTTAGGAATTGATCCTTCTATACCATCATGCGGATGTCAACTCTATAATTTTGTTAAATTATAAAATATATATTTATAATTATAACTTTTAAACTAGTTTTCAATAAATATAATAATATAATAAATAAAATAATCTACAATTTTGTTTTATTGAAAACTAGGTTTCAATAAAACAAAATTATAGAAGTGGCAAATAATTTATCAATCCCTAATTAGATTGATCCTTCTATACCATCATACGGATGTCAACTAATTATGCGCTATGCTCTCAGCTGAAGGTACTCCTATAACATTTAAGGATGCTAAACAATTTCCAGATTGGACTGAAGCTATAGAAAAAGAATTAAAAGCTCATGAAGAACTCAAAACTTGGACACCACAAGATTTACCTGATGGAGAAGTCGCAGTCGAAACAAAATGGATTTTTACTACGAAGCAGGATGGCACGAGAAAAGCACGACGCGTAGCAAGAATTTTTCAGGAACCTACTAATAATTCTAATGAATTTTCCTATACAACTGGGAAAATCCGGGTAGAATACCACCCGGCCGTCATATTGTTATTAACTACTAGCTCATTCTGTTTTATTATTGCTTCCAACCCCTTACTACCCTTTCAGTGTAAATTCGGTTGCCGCGAGAGGAGATTAGGTGAATCACCCTTATCTCTCCGTTCCTAAGAAAAACAGGTTTATCCAGTTTCCTAGATCTGGATGGAATCCCACCCGACGTTCCGATGGACTATACAATTTTTCTAGTAACTTTTTAAATTATAGCTGTCTACGACGGAATAATATTCTATTTCGGACCTAATATTTGCCTGGTTATCACCTGACGGATATTTTTACGATTATTGTTGATATAATCTATTAATTTCTATTTATCTATACGATAAAAATTTATTTTGAGGAAGTCTGTTCATCCATGAGTTAATTTGAGATTAACGTACGTGGGCCGTCATCCTTCCAAGACTTTGGAACAGTAATCGCTCAAGTAAGTGCCACTTATCGTCAAGCTGGTACGTCAATGATTGCACAAATGCATTGATTTCGATTGAGGACATGTTTGGAAATCGATAGCAAAGCACTGAGGCATTTGAATTTTTTTTTTAATTTGAAATTTCTTTGAATTGCAATTCGATTTGCGAACGACTTTTTCATCGCGATTTGCAGCAAGACACTTTGATCCCAGCGTATTGTTTCTTCAAACTTGTCTTCCGAAATTTGCTCCAGAACAACAGATAGTATGATAGAATTATGCATGCAATTACAAGCCAAAGCTGTTGGTTGTATTTCCAAGATGTGCCTGTGGTTCATGAAATGTAGGATTTGAAAATGCAAAAGGTCGGTTGGTTCTATTTTTTTTAATACGTTGTTTTAGGTATGGATCGGTATAATAAATCTGAATTTCTGACCTCGACAGACAAGTAAAGCTTATTTTATTCAAGAAAACTCCAAAAATTTTCGTCAATTTTTCATTCAATGCTTAATATATTGGAAACCGATAAAACATTGTCCATGCTTTCTTTAAAACAGAGCAAATTTTCTAAAATGTGAGCTGCAATAGAGCACTGTACGTTTAATAGTAACCGAGTTACAGATTTTCAAAAAACAGCTATTTTTTCGAAAAATGACTAATCACCATTTTATGACTTTATAAATTATTATGAAAATAAAGACCTTTAAGACTAAGCAAGATTTTATTCATATAAGAACAATACTGCATTATTTGCTCATACAAAATTAAGAACATTATAGACCAGATGTTGATAAAATAATCTAGCAGCAATTAAGTAAACATTTATATCCCATTCAATGTTATTAACAGATTAACTTATAATGCAGTTCATGTGTTCTATCTATCTGAGTGACGCTACAACTCGTCTTGGCCTCCTGCAACAATCTCCTCCAATTGTCCCGATCTCGCGCAGCCACCATCCAATTGCGGACTCTTCCATGCCTCCTTTTACCATAGATTGGTTCTCTCATGAGCTTTTTCGGTATTTCGTTCTCTTCCATACTAGCCACATGGGCCAGTCTACCTCTGGGAAAGAACGTTATTTCATAAGGTTCGTTATAAATATTATACAGCTCCTGATTGGTGCGTCTACGCCACTCATTTCAAACTTGCAGTTCTCCTAATATTCGACGAAGAACTTTCCTTTCGAAAACGCCGAGATCTTGCTCTATGGATTTAGTGGTTGCCCAGGACTCTAATGCATACAATAGAACCGGCCGCATCAGAGTTTTGTAGAGATTTATTTTAGTTTTTCTCGATAGGGCTCTACTTTTGACGTGTCGTAATAGCCCGAAGTACGCACTGTTTCGAGCCTGAATCCTTTTCTTAACCTCCAAATGTTGTGCATTATCTTGTGTGAGCATTGAGCTCAGGTACACAAATTGAGTTACCTTCTCAACTTGTACTGGCCGAAGGTAATCTCTCTTGGAGTTGGGGTCTCCTCCGCTATCATATATTTAGTTTTCATGGCATTGACCTCAAGTCCGAGCCTCCGGGCTTGAAAAGCTTCAAGTACTGCACCGTATGAGTTACCTACCATGTTTAAGTCATTGGCAAAGCAGATCTATTTAATATTGTTCCACCGATTTGGATTCTTGCTTCCCTTGCTGCTTTCTTTACCATAATGTAAGGCAGAAATGTCACATGTGAAAAAAGGTAATAAGGTAGAAGGCCATTTGCTTTCATATTTTAAAAAATGTAAAATAGGCATCTTTGTGAACATTCATATTTGGAATTCTAGAATGACTCTTCTGAACGTATTACGCTTATTGGCAGTAGCATCGTTTTAAACTTCTTCACATTAAAAAAAATCTTAAATTAAATTATTGATCTGAAGGAATGAGATGGTACAGGAGGCGGTCAAAAAAATGAATCACAATAGTAAAATCTTTTTATTAGAAACCGACTTTTCGATACATTTGTTGGTCTTCATCAGGGCTAAATAAACCAGATATAAAATAATAATAATAAATAAATAAAATAATGATATATATAGGGAATGAGTAGCTCAGTGGTAAGGCACCTTGGTCCCGGTCCCGGGTTCGATACCGACTGTGGCAGATAATTATTTATTCGGTTATCAGCCGTGGATCGACCCTGTGGGATCGGGAGACCCTCCTGGGGCTCACCCAGTCTCTATAAAGTGGGTATCCTTAATTGGGGGAAAAACTTGGCGGTTGAGTGTGATCTCGACCGAATCACCTCATGCACAACCGTTGGCCTAGAGACAGTACGGTTCTCACAAGTATGGAATCCAAGACCCTTCATGGATTGTAGTGATACAGTTTTTTTAGTGAATGATATTAAAATTTATCAAATTAAAAATTAAAAAAAAACAGTGATGAATATTCATCACTGTTTTCATTTTTTCATTTGATTTTTTCGCATTATGCCTTTTTAAGTTTTTACTTTCTCATTTTTAATATCATTCAGTATAAATATCATTATTTTATGTATTTATTATTATTTTTTTGTATCTTGTTTATTTAGCTCTGATGAAGACCTGCAAAATGGGTCGAAATGTCAATTTCTAATAAATGGTTTTTACTATTTGTGATTCAGTTTTTTAACCGCCTCTCGGGCCATCTCATTCCTTCATATAATTTTTACGGTCAACTATTAATAATTCAATAAATTATTGATCTAATTTAGTTTTAGATTATTGATTTCGATATTATTAACTATCACAACAATGATGATTTAATTTTCCTACTATTCTGTCACCTTCGTAGGAAAAAAATATTATTATTTTCGCATACCTATCATTTCCTAAACCCTGCCAGCGTTAAAATAATTAAGTTACAAGCTAGTAGGTAGGCGTAGATGTCTACGAGGCCACTAGAATTATAATTCAATAAAATAAAAGATAATTTATTCCATAATTCAAAAATTATTCAATATTTCTTAATCATATAATATATACGGAATTTGTTTCGTAAAAGAGGTACGAATTGAGTAAAAGTTAAAAGACATACAAGTTTATTGTGCTATAAATTACATAAGTTTTTCGCGGAAGTTAAGTGACTTCCAGAAATTATATCTGTCCGTGATAAGACCATTCTTCAACTCGAATCCGTTCTTAGTTATTTCCATGTAGTTCTCGCCAGGAAGGTAAGGTTTCCATTCTGTTTTAGTCACCTCGGGAACAGTTGGTGTCCTGCAACAAACAAAATTATTCCATAATGTTATGTTTTTGTAACTGTGACGTTCAGTAATTTTAAAGAAAAGATTTTTTCAAACGTCGTCCTTTGTTCGAATGTTTAACGGAGTTAACCATTTCTTGGGAATTGCATGTTTTCTTATTACTAGTTAACTATAAATATGCTAATTAATACTTTTTAGAAAAATTTTCTATAAAGGGATAACCGGGCCATCCTATTAAGGTAATTAGCTCCAGACGGTACAGTTACTCCAATATATATAGATATATATATCGATTAAAAATTAAAAATATATGGCTTGCCATATACTCAGGATTTCTTGTTCGTAAAGTAAAATATATTTAAACAAATATTAATATTAAATACGCCCCCTCAAATACTAAAATCAACTTAAACTTATACAATTTAAGAAATTATTTTAATTATAATGTTTAAGAAATAATTGTATGGAATTTCTTTGTTGGACCTATTTTTCAAACGCTAATTATTAGGTTCGGGATACAACGACCAGAATGCGTACTTAAATCAAACAATTGATCATGCCAATATTTTTACTTTCACTTACCTATATATGAAATATTAAATATATTAAGTATTTAAGCTATGTGCCTGTGATGTTACCGCAACTTTTACGCTGAAATCGACTTACCGGAAATTTTACTTTATACCACTAATTTTGCATTTTTTTACAATTTTCTCGAAAAAGGCTCTTACGATTTTGATAAAACTTATTATACCAATGTACAACTAAATGGTCTTTAGTATCACCTATGTCTTATCCTCATTGAAAAAAGTCTGACATGGTTTAAATACCGAATTTTCAAATTAGCTTCCTCTAAAGTACCTTTAATTTTTTTTTATTCGTAATAATTAACCATCTGTTATTGTTTGTAGTAATATAAAATCGATAAATATAAAGTGCGAAAGAATTTGATGATTAATTAGCGGATTGGTGGGAGGAGGTTCGGTTGCATCCGTCTCCTTTCGGATGCGCTCGATTATCCATCTAGGGTCTTGTAGTCCTTAAAAGATACGCTGTATCTTTGCTAATTCCGGTCCGATTTTGATGATTCTTTTTTTTGTATTTTAGAGTATTTAATCAGCTTTCGTATGATTTCATACATCATTTACCTTAAAATACTTAGAAAAAAAATAAAAAAATATTTTCCCAGTTTGAAATCAAATTTCTGGAAATAAGAGTATTTATATAGATGTATAATATACGGTTGGAAAGCTAAAGATTTTAGGAAAAACTAATTTATAAACAACACAATAAAGTCATATAAGGTAATGGATTGACTAATAAATTAAACTCTGTCGTAATTGCTAAATTCTACTTTGGTTGACGTCTGCATGATGGTATAGAAGGATTAATCCCTAAATTCTGCTTTTATATTACTTAATGTTAAATAAATGTTTCCATGGAATAAATGGAAATAAAAATAAATGGAATTTCAATAGAAATCAAATTAAAGAAATTAAAATGTATTATATTATGAGTATTTTATGTATTTTATTATTATATCCCTTTTATTATAAGGCATCTAGAAATAGATATGCGAAGTTTCATAAGTTGAAGTTTTGTATGATGAAACCTTTAGTTGACTAAGACAATAGAAAAAAAGAGATATGCAATACGAAATGCATTACAATTTTTTATGATAATAATTTGGAGTTTTAATTTATATAAAAATGTATTATTAATAATAAATAAATATTATTAATAAGAACAAAAATTCAAAACAAGAGACAAAAACTATTATTCTATTATCATTGTAACATTGTTAATGACTGATTTGGTATAAAGTTCATAAAGCTCTTTAACTTTTCCTATATGTAGTACATCACCGAGAAAATGCAGGGAAAAAATTTATAATTATATATAAATGTAAATGTAAATGTAAATTATGTACCGAATTGAATGAAAGGTAATTAAATTATTTAAAAACCAAAAAAAAACAAGAATCATCAAAATCGGACCAGTATTAGCAAAGATACAGCACATCGGACTAACAGGAAGTGGCAATTATATCATGGATTTTACAATTTTTACAATCGTAAACGGCTCAAAAGATTTTGATGAGACTTAAGTGTCTGTGCCTAATGTCTTCTCATTAAAGCCCTTCAACTTTTCATTCTTGTAGTATATCAACGAGAAAATACATAGAAAAAAGTTATAGCGAAAAGAAAATTTTATTTGCGCATAATTTAAATAATAAGTATTTTAAGGTAAATGATGTATGAAATCATACGAAAGCTGATTAAATACTCTAAAATACAAAAAAAAGAATCATCGAAATCGGACCGGAATTAGCAAAGATACAGCGTATCTTTCAAGGACTACAAGACCCTAGATGGTAACCGAGCGCATCCGAAAAGAGACGGATGCAACCGAACCTCCTCCCACCAATCCGCTAATCTGTTGTCAATAATACGCTCTATAATAATGTAATGTAAAAATACAAAAGTAGATATTAACTTAATAATTTATACTTTTATATTATTTAACGGAAGTAAAACCGAAACTTGTAAAATATATTTTCAACTTGACAAACTTAAAATATATAGGTAGTGTACAGAATTCTTGTACATAAAATTGTTTAAAAAACTGTTTTATTGTAGTTACATGGGAGAAGATGTGAAGAAGTGAATGCTGCTGAGTTTATTTAAATTATTGTCAATGTGAACTCTTTTAAATTATATTAAAAAGATAATTATTATAGGACGGTAAGGGAAAGTTGTGTGATGCGCGCACCGCATGAGATTTTTTTCCCCTTTTGATGTAAGAAAACAATAGGTCCACTACATACCTATATGCATACTATAGGTCCACCCGCTTAAGGTATATTTTAGTCCTCAGTTGGTCTTTGGTCACTGGCTGTATATATTGTGAGAACTGAAATGTTCTGTAATTTGAATAGTTGTGACCCAAATATTAATTTAATTGGCTCTTGAAGTCATCAAACCATTGAAAACAAATTGCCTTATAACCAACAAGTAAAATCGGTACTATTTTACAATTTACGGGAAGTCAAATTGACTCTGATTGTGAGTGACAGTTTAAATTTAATAGTTCGGCTAAGTTGCCTTGCGTTTGAAAAAATATGAAATTTCATTCCGATAGGCGTGATCTTGAAAAAATTGCTCATCGGTCTTCAGACTAGCATTGGGAACCTCAATATAAATTTATTTCAAGTTTAAATTATTTATTTGTTATCATCCATGCCAAAGGATTTGGAATTATGAAAGCATAAGAAGATAAAATATAAACATTTCTTAATCAGGTAAAACAGAGCCAGGTCGAAGAGTTTTCTTGTATCAGTAAAGTGAAAAAAGCGTGAAGAAAGAACTTTATTGAGACATATGAAGGAGGAATAAAGCCGTGCTAAGCCAGTGAAAGTTCACAAACGATTGTTGTGTCCATTGACTGAGGAGGAGTTAGATATTCAGGATATATTGGATCTACCAACCACCACACCAAACCTTCCTTGTCTGAGTTTATCAGGAGTTGGTGTGTTTCCGTGAAAAAATTCAGACAAGCCGATTACTGATTCAAGAGAGGTCATTGAAGACTTATGGATACTCAAAGGCGCGAAGTCATTGAAACGCTTTATAAAAATACTGTCATAAGATATAAGAAAAAGGCCAAATAAAGAAAGACTGGTAGTAAAGAAATCTCTTGAAAGTTGCATTGGCATTATAGGGACTAAGGGGATTTAACAGAGATAAAAAGATAAACTAGGGATTATTCATATTCCAATTAAATCCTGACACTCTGATTGCTATAACCTCCCAATACACTTCTGAAAAACTATAGAAATAGGTTAGGCAATTGTTACTTAAATTAAGTGGTGCGTTTATTTTGTCCACCAGTGGATTTTTTGAATGCAATAGCTAGTGATAAACTGAAACACGATAATATTGTACCTAATATTCCTTGAGAGGAATCTAGAAGCTTAAGAAGATTAAAGCCAAACCTTTCGGAGCGCAACATCCATGCTAGATGGGTGGCATAGCGATTTATTTATTGAAATTTTTTTTTAGTGAACTTTGAAATACCAGAAGTATACAGGCCAACGACATGTTGCCTATTTCTGTTAAAATTATACGTGTAAGCCTGGATAGAGTATTCATCGGCAGTCGGAGCTCCATTCAGTGATCTATTTTTAAAAAAAGAGTAAATACTATACTAAGAAATTAAGGTATACCATTTGCTGCGTTGAAAAAAGTTTCCAACAATTTATGGCACTTTAATGAGTAGAAAAGTGTTTTGGCAAGATGCTAATGAAAATACATATGACAAAGAATTCTGAACGAGAGAATGAAAGAATTTAAGAAGGCACATTTAGGTAACATTTTAAATTTTTAAACCATAAATTTCGTTCCTAATCATGATTTAAAACGTTTTTTATTTAAATGGTATTGATTATTAACTTAATTGCTTTTTTAATTGCCGTTTTTTTAAAAATTGCTATTATGTATAGACAAGTTTATGCAGGTATTTTGTCTTGTTGTTTTTTCATAAAAAATATAGAACAATTCATACTTATATACTTCTGTCAGAATATTATTATACCATTTTATGGAACAATGAATTGATAATAATAATTTATAAAATAAATATAAATGATCGGATTTT
This sequence comes from Rhaphigaster nebulosa, assembly GCA_948150685.1. Lineage (NCBI taxonomy): Eukaryota > Metazoa > Arthropoda > Insecta > Hemiptera > Pentatomidae > Rhaphigaster > Rhaphigaster nebulosa. The sequence continues at coordinate 156,001,811 of OX411308.1, read as the reverse complement.
TAATTTTCTACCAATTGTCTATTTCAGGCTAAATGCGGCACGTGTTAATACATCGGAAAAATATTTTTTGGAAATTTACAGAATATCAAAACAAAAAAAATATAAGACATGTGATTTTTCATTAATTTTTCATTCAGTAATCAATATCTTGAAAACTACTTACCGCGGGAAAAAACATTCTGAATACCCTTTTTAAAGTGAAGCAAATTTGTTTCTCAGACAAACATTTTCAAAAAAATACTTTTTTTCCTCAAAAACGAGAAATCAAAATATTGTGAATTTATTTTGGCAAATGTCATGGAAATTGCTCTTACTACGAAGATAACTACTACATACTACTTTATGGTGCATATTGCTAGCTCCAATTTGGACGGTGATAACATCTATACGTCAATTAGTTCTCCAAATAACATTTTTCAAAAAATGTTTTTTCCAAAAACGAGAAATCATTTTGTGAAATTATTTTGGCAAATATCATAGAAATTTCTCTTCCTACGATAATAACCAACCATTATTAACTACTTTATGATGCTTTGATTAACTCCAATTTGAGTGGTGATAGGCATCTTTACCTCTAATAATTTCTGAGGTGAAGCTTTTAAAAAAATTCATTGTACACGATTTTGAAATTATGCAACTGAGTCATATCCTGAGAAAAATAGATACCTCAGGGATTATTGGAGCTAGTTAAATGCTCCATAAAGTAGTGTATAATGATTATCTTTGTAGGAAGAGCAGTTCCATGGCATTTGCCAAAATAAATTCACAAAATAACAGTTTCTCGTTTTTTTTAAAAACTTTATTTCGATAACTATTGAACGTTGGGAACTTTATTAGGGCTCAAATTTTAGCAAATTCGCTTTACTTTAAAAAATATATTGAGTATTGAATAAAAAATGAGCGAAAATTTTAGTTAGTTCTTTTTAATAAAATGAAGTTGCACTGGGATGCTCCTGAAATAGTTCAGTATCTATTTTTTCTAGTTAAGATAAAATTTGAATTATTTGCAAAATATTAAGTTATTAAGATTGAATAATTATTAAGGTTGGGAAAATATATATATATATATATATATATATATATATATATATATATATTCATAAATTTTCTATGTATATAATTTAGAAAGAGGCACGGGATTGGCTATATAGTACCCGCAATACTGAACAGTTGTGAGGGTTTAGCTGGTCAAAATGACGGTAGCGGTTGGACGCTTTTGTTATATAGAAGTGTCGAAGTGAGATGTGCTATTTCTATTCTGCATCAATGTTATCTTAGGTTTTTCAGCCCTGATGATGCCTGGATTGGCGAAACGTTGACTGGTTGCTTATTTTCTGCTTATTGAGGTACCCAAGGTTTAGTTTGGAATCTTCCAATAATAAAATAAAAATATGATATATTTCATAATATATTATAAGATTTATAATATTCATTATATTATAATGAAAAAAGAAGCATATTCTGGAATTCAAAGATTTTGACTATAGAATGCTGTTACTGGTATTGGTATTGGTGGAGGGGAACTATTCCGGCAAGTGGACATTGTGATATTTGTTGCCAATCCTTGACGGCTACCATTAGGCCACCGCCGCGTACTAACTAGAGTGAGAGCGTCAAGATTCATTTCGCGAGACCGCCGCAAAATGAATATTAACCAACCCAGGAATTGAACCCACGACATTCGGAACCGGGCACTCAGGACCAACGTGCTCGGCCGTCACGTTCTCTGCCTATAGGTACGTACTGGTATCTAGATTTATTAAAAAAGTATACCCGTCCTTGATGAACTTGGTCCATATCTTGATCAGATTTCTCGACATGTCTAGATCTTTGCCTGCATGGGGAGGTAGCTTTTGCATCTCCCAGATGTATATCGCTTCGTCTGTGTGGAACGCTCCTAAAAAAATAAATAAAACAAAAGGATAGTTTAGTTTTTATTCACTTCAAGAGAAAGGAGAGCTTTCCATAATTTTATTGAGTTCGATTGCTATTTACCTGTGGCTCGGCTCTTATCGCCGAAGAGCTCTGAAAGAGTGTGCTCACCAACGTAGTCGAAGTAGTACATGTATACTGGAGCCGTGTGGAGCATGGCACCTTCCAGGACTCCGAAAGAGAACCAGTTGTCCCCGATCATCTGGAAACCAATGTAACATAATCATCAATCAATAAAAACAGGATGTCTTTTTAGTCGTATTTTTCCCCCAAAAAATAGACTATTGCAGTGGGTCGAAAGTCGGCGGTGAGCGGCGGGACTGCGTTTTCTATCCGTTTCATAACCCCTAGAGCACGATTATGGAAGATTTGGAGATGTCTGATATATATGTTTAATGTGAAAATACGACTTTAGTGACGGAATTTTACTACTCACGGATTTCTTTAGATGTACTCCTCCGTGGTCTAAATAGCATTTAAGGCAAAATATGGACGCAATCGTCAGTTCTTTCGACAGGTTTTCTTAAAAATGGAGGGGAAAGGCAGTATGAACTAAATTCTTAACTAAATCTGCCAATTCTAAAAAAGGAATTCAGAACAGGAAGAAGAAAATATATTTTATGTAACTAGAATTTTTCTTAAGAGTAATATGATGAATTCAAAAGTAAGTTCGAAAATTCAAACATTTTTTTTTTAGAAGACATATTTAACCCATTCCATTTCAAACGTACCCTTGATTTTTAATGTAACCCAATCCAACTTAAATAATAAAAAAAATATTACTTTTTTCTGTTTTAAATATTGGTTCGATATTTACAGTTTGTTAAATACTTGCTCTTACCTTCACCCAGTAAATATAAGTAATTGAAGAGGTTGTATCGCGCAAATGTAATGTGTGTATAAAGTTGTCGGAACGGATGATGGACAATTCATTAAAAGGAAAATCAGCGCTAAACCGACGGGTAAATGTCTTAGGGGTCGACTAAGACGTAGATGGGAGGATGGTGTAAGGTCCGATCTTGTCGATTTGTATTGATGAAGTTCTGTGGAGGGAGGTAAATACATAGAGACAGACTGACAGAGACTGTTGGTGTTATCTGCGTCGAACCTCCGGACTCACTTTAATACAAAATAAAGTAATAGCAACTATTTCAACAAATCTTATTTCAACGTAATCTTTTCAATTTTTTATTTACTTGTTATTATTATTTTAGTAGTTTTGTTTCAGGAGAGCCTATGGCCATTATAAATTTCAATTTGGTGCTATCCTTTTTTACATAATAATTTTTTGGAGATCAGTCCCGTTCAAAATATAATAAAACGACTAAATAATCAAAAAGTTTATTTTTATTATTCACGCCAACGTTTCGAGCAATCTTTGTAAGATATCCACAAGTATAGAGGAGCTATTATGCTACAAGAACCGAGGTTCTATATCGTACTCCAATCGCCAAGAAATGTTTTCTTGAATTACCATTACAGCCGCTTATCCATCACTTCTAATTTTTCCATAATTGTTCAGTATAATGACAATACTAGGTCGAATCTAAACGTGTAACGTTTAACCCGTACAAAGTACAATTATGCCTTGATGATGTTTTATTTAAATATTAATATAGTTATATTAATATTAAATATAGTTTTTAAATTGGTTCGACCGGATGTTAACAAAGTCGAGGCAATTACTAAGATGGCCATTCCCCGCGATATCAAAGGAATCCGCCGGCTTCTGGGGGCTCTTAATTACTATAAGCGCTTTGTCCCGGATATGGCGCAGTACTTGGTGCCCATTAATAGTATGTTAAAAAAGGGGGCACGTCTGATCGTTACGCCCAATATGGAAGATAATATCCGCAGGTGTATGGCGCGGTTGAAGGAGGAACTGGTCCTCGTGTTTCCAGATTTCACCAAGCAGTTCACGGTGACTAGCATATGCCAGCGAATATGCATTAGGTGCGGTGTTGTCTCAGGAGAGCGGGGGTGGGGATCGTCCCGTCGCATACCCCAATAGAAGATTGACCGCCGCCGAAGCGCAATACAGTGCGTTGGAACGGTAACTCCTCGGGGTCGTGTGGGCAATCGATCATTCGCCCGTATTTATTTGGGAACCGTTTTCGGGTTTAGACGGACCGCCGTCCATTGCAGTGAATAGGTAAATTGAAGGAATCGTCCGCACGTGTGTCGCGGTGGAGAGAGCTCTTTAGTCAATATTCTATGGACATTGTTTACAAACCCGGCAAAAAGAACGTAGTCGCGGACTGGCTATCGAGAGCAATTACGGTTAATGCCATCGAGGAAGATACCGCAGGGCCATCTCGCGACATTTGGCAATTTCTTCAGGACTGGTCACCGGATGGTGAAGGGACGCCGGCTGCTAAGGGAGTAGGACAGGAAGGGGCATCGTCGGGTACAGAGAGTTCGTCGGGGAGAGAGACCGGCAGAAATGGAGGAGATCGACGAGATCGTCAATGATAAACCCAGACAAATCATTTGGAAAACCAAAACCGCGGGCTTACTATCTATTGAATATATCCGATATGGTCGGTCGCGTATCAATGTCATTTCATCGCCACCGGGAGTTCGCGTCGATAGAGTCTATCAGGCTCTGAAGGATGCAATGCGACGATTTGGGAAAAGGTGAAGCAGGTGTGGAAAACGGAACAAATCCTGGATCGCGTTTTTGTTCGCTGTAGGAGATCGGTGGAAACAGTTAGGGAAGCGGACCGCCAAGTCGAATTGACCACTGCATATCACCAAGGCAAGACCAATCATCGGGGAGTCAATGAGACCCTACAGGCCTTGAAAAGGAAATATTTTTGGGCAAGTATGAAACAGACGATACAGAATGTTATTGGGTCTTGCGAGGTTTGCATGCTTACTAAGTATGACCGCCACCCACCCCGGGCAGTACAGGAGGAGACACCTACAGGGGATAAGCCGCTGCGCGAATTGCTGGTTGACACATTTACATGGAGAGGGTTTCAGTGGATGACGATCATTGGCGTGTTCAGTAAAATCGCCATGGCGCATCCAATTCAGTCGAAAGCGGCGGAAGCGATTTTGGAGGCTCTGGACACGTGGTTTATGTTTGAAGGGGTACCGGACCGTATCAGATCCGATAAAGGGAGGGAGTTTAATAATACGGCGGTGATCGACGAAATGAAAACCTTTGAGGTCATGTGGCATTTTAACACGCCGGTCATCCGAAGAGTCGAGGAGGGAGGGATTGAGCGCTTACATAGCACTCTCAGCGATCATCTCAGGGTCTACCAGGTCGGTAAGGGGTTGGCACCGGACATAGTGATGCGTAAGGCGATAGCGGCTTATAACCACTCTATACATTCGACAACTAGTTTTTCAGCATTCGAGGTCTTGTTTGGGTTGCGCGGACCCGAAATGGACTATGCGGGGACGGCGGGGGACTCGCCGGAGGAACGCGGCATCATTACGAACCAGATACAAGTCCGAGTGTTATGGAAAAAAGTGCGTGAGCGAATTGTTAAAGAGAAACGAACCAGGGTAGCGCGGGAAAATGTGAAGGTTAGGGACTGTCTGGGGAACATCAAAATCGGGTCGATCGTATATCGCCGCATTGGGTCTAATAGGGAAAAGGAGTCACGGCGATACGAGGGTCGTGACTATCGAAACCGTGGGAGAGCCCAAAAAGAGACGAACCGTTCAAATAGAGCAAGTTAAATTTCCCTTAGGTGATGCATTGGGATCTGGAGCGTCTTCGTCTATATGGGCGGGAGACAACTGCGTGTAATCAGTTTTTTTTAGTATTGTATTCAACGAGTATATTGTGTTTGTATTTTGGCTGGTACATATATCGAAGTTTGTATTTTGTATATTTTTTTCGGTTCTGTAGTCACAGAATGTATTGTGTCTTTGTATCAGGGCTGTATATATTTCGAAGTTGTATTTTTTTTTATTATTATTTATTTTTTGTACTTAACGTATTTTGTATTTATTTGTATTTCTTAACTTGTACTTAGGGAGTATCCGTATTGTACAGGAGTGAGTTCTATGACTTACCTAGTTTGGCGATTTTTTGAGTTTCCGGCAGTAGCCGGACTTATAATAGAACTTAATCCTACTAGGAATATAAACAACACCCTGAGAGTATATAAGTAGGATTACTTGGTGAATAAAGTCAGTTATTAACCAGCTCTTGTTGCGTTATTATTTAAAAAATTTCTCTTTTATTAATGTTATCTAATTCGGACTCGTTAAGTTATATATACATATATATACATATATATATATATATATATATATATATATATATATATATATATATATATATATATATATAACTATGTGGGTATATATATAACTATATACTTACATCGGTTAGGTTCTTGAAGTTGTCGAAGGTGGATATGTTGTTCCCTGTGAAATAGTAATCCCGCACTTTGGCCATTATCTTGTCTGCATCGGAAGAAAATTCCGGTAGCATCAGCGTCTTCGAAATTTTATTGTTGAAGTCGGATTCCAATTGGGAAACGTCAAAATTCTTCGTAAAAACTAAAAAGAAAATATCCTAAAATTATGTTATAAATAATTGGTTTATAGTTACATACCGTCGGTTTGGAGGTAAATGTAATCAACCTTATTAAACTTTGATTCATTAATTCACTCACTCATAATAGATCAAACCTTTTACTAATTTCATTTTTTTTTCTTTAAGATAAGAATTATTAAATAAAATTTTCGTACTTTTACGTTCTGAAATTATTCTAATGTATTCACTTTGTTTATTGTATTGAAAATGAGTATTTTTAAACAGATCCTCATATATTTAGAGTAGTGAGAAAATTTCCAAGCTTTTAAGATTTAGTTCTCATTGATCCATATCTGATTGGTATTAAAATAAACCATTACGAAATAGGGAACTTCAAGATATGATTGAATTGCTTTTTCAAGAAGGAGATGGTTGATTGGTTCGAAATGAAACTCACAGTGGGATAATATACTGTTTTATGTGTGCCGACGTTTCGAACAATATATCATTTCTGACCTCACTCCCTGCCTTCGCCTTGATTTCATCTGTGGTCAGCTATATCTCTTTCATTATGAATTTTTTTTTCAATTTTTTGTTCTGAATTAAAATCTCTGGTGGCAATAGAAATATTTATAAAATTTATAATAGTAAAAATGAATATTACACATCGTCCTAAGAAGCCCTTCGCCAGAGGTGATTCCTGTGAGCAGAGGAACCGGGGCCGGCTTCCAGTTGGACATGGGGGCGGTAAGAGCGGGTTCTGCAGAGTGCATCTCCAACACTGGACTGAACGAGAGCACTGGATCGATCTGCCAAGTCTGAAAAGGATCGATTAATACATCGGCATTTAATAGACCTCTTTAGAAAATATATAAAGATGGCTTTGGGAATCAGAGTGCAAATAACTGACTTATTAATATTAATATATAGTTTTTTGGAGAGCTCTATAATACCAAGTCCTACAAGAATAGTTTTCTTTTCTTTCTTTATTTTTAGGAGCTTTTTTATGGTGAAATATTATATTGTGTATCAATTAAGAAAAATAATTATAGTGATAATGGAGTTCATCCACATCATATTTACAGAAAATATAAATAAATTAAACAATAACAAATAAATAAATAGAAACAAAAATAATAAAGAAAATCAAATTAAAGTTAAGTAAATTTTAAGCACAGTCAAAGCTATGTACATTATTTTGGCTTATAATGTGCAATTGGGGAATTGCAAGCCAGGTTTGTCCCTCATTTAGGAATGAGGTACAGGATATATAGGAATGGGGACAGGTTTGTCCCCAAAGTAGGAATCCAGGAGATTCCAGCGCTTCCCTCTCAATCACATCGTATATAAAAGAAGCCAGTGGAAGCTGAGCGAGTGTGCTTTAATAACAGGCGTCCAGGACCATGAATAGAGAATAGAGAATTTCTGACGTTGCCAGAAAGATACTAGAGGTCAAATAAAACAATTATAAAATAAAAAAAAAATATAAATAAAAAATAATATATATTTCAGAATAAATAAACAATTTTATTTCAAAAATTTAAACTACTTGAAATTAGCACTTGATATCACTTATCTGATTAACGAAAAAAATTCCGATGATTATATCAAAATTATTTCAAAAGTCATTATTATAGTTAAAATAATCATTTTTCAATAATAGGTCAATAATAGTCCGGTAGGGTTACAATTGAAATGAAAAAAGTTACAATTGATATAGATAGGTTGCAATTGAATTGGAAAAGGTGACAATTGATTTGGAAAGGGTTACAATTGTAATGGAAAAAGTTACAATTGAAATGGAAAAGGTGACAATTGATTTTGAAAAGGTTACGATTGACGTGGAAATGATATAAAATCAGATAGAGAAATCAGTACAAACAGAGCTTGAGGCAGAGTTAGTTGAGTGTATGACAGTCCTGTGTTTGTGGTGATAGTGAAACGATGTCGAGACTTAAACTTAAGCAAGAAACAGAAAACGGACAGTGAAACTGTGAATGGTGTTTTCTATAATTTCATGGTTATAAGTACAGTCTTTCTGCTATGTGTAAAGTTGTTTATTAAATGCTTTTTATTTATAAATAAATAGCTGTTCAATAAAATGGTTTTGTTATTTTTGACAGAAAAAAATAAATTAAGAGGTTTCAATATATTTTGAAACGGAGTAACAGGTAGAAACGTTAGAATATTGTAGCATTATGCTAAGTTGTAAACAAAGCCTTTGGCGGATTTTTTCTATTTATAAATTTATAAACCTTGCCTATTAAACCAACTTCTCAAAAGATATGAGTGGTGAGAAGCCAAGAGGTACAAGTGGCAATTTAATAATTTTGTGATAACGCATTTTAAAGTCAAAACATTTTGATAAAACCTAAAATGTTTAAGTTTATGCCAAACTCATCTAACGGCTCTAATGCATATACCTTCAATATTGAGTAATATTCCTTTTGAAAAACATTTTATATGCATTAAATATCCATAACTGCAATCAATTCTATCTTTGAAAAAAAAAGTCACTTGGCTTCTCACTCCTTCATATGTGATCATTCTTTCCTATCACAATCATTATTCACTATCACTAAATCAGTCTCTAATTCTCCATTCTACGATCTGAACGAAATTTACTTTTATTAGCATAAAACCTGTCCAGCACATCTAGAAAATGAGTCTTTCACCTCTACTGCATTAATGTTTATAATATTGAACGGATTTCATGACTTAAGAAACAGGTTTCGGAGATTACGATTTTTGGTACGCTTTTGCAATAGCTTCGCCACAAATATAACAAGATTTATCTATTTTATTCACACAACTTTGCGACAATATTTTTCTTATCGTACGTATTAACACGTTACACGAAGAATACGAATAAATAATCACTAAGCGATTTCATGGTAAGCTCTCACTATTTGGAGGTAATAAATGCGGCACATAGCAGGTAATAATTGTAGATTTTCTACGAAATCTGAAGCTGATTTAGCAAGCTGAAGGGCAAATTTATACTAAATTAGGTTCGAATTTCAGAAAAAAAATTTTGTTAGGAAGATTTTTGTATTCGACTGAGTACTTCTTTTTTTTTTATCTCTGTTGCCTTTATATCCTAGATGTCGGCTTAAAGATATGTGACCCAGAGACCTCCTAAGTAATTAACTTTGGTTCTCTTTATTCATTTATACAAACGATTGCTTACATAGAAAAAATATAAATAGATTAGATTTTTCTTAAAATATGCTTTGAATGTTTACCATGAGCTTGGGCAAGACTCCTACAAGCTCCAGAACATCCTTTCCTCTCAAACATTTGACCATTTCCGCGCTGGTGGAGCCCTTGCAGCCGAACAGCTTAGCGACCTCTTCCGCCCTCTGCCTGGCAAGTCCTAGAGGAGCAACAGCTTCTGTCGTGTAGCTCGACCCGCTCTCAGCGATACCTCCGCTGAACAGGCCTACAAAAACAACACAAGGTCAGCTTGTTGTAAGCCCACAACCCCTCCTCCCTGGATCGTAATGCGGTCCTTACCCTTGCTCATCGGGGACACCATCAGGTGGTAAACTGCGTCTGCTCCGGCGCACTCTCCCAGCAGAGTGACTCGGTCGGGATCTCCACCGAATTTGGCGATATTCTGCTTCACCCACTTGAGTGCCATAACCATGTCCTTGAGGCCCATGTTTCCAGGAACCAAGTCGTCTTCAAAGCTGAGGAAACCTGAAGAGAAAGAGTGTGAACGATGTGTTCGTTAGACATGTAACAGTCATCATAATATACCACGCTTTGATTATCAAAATGATTGTGAATGAATCAAAATGAATACATAAAATGCTTTGGGAATACTGGTCCTATTGGAATCGGTATGTGTTGGGTCCTCGTTTGGAAAACACTCGATCGTAGCTGTCATGATAAAAATAATTAATTTGAAAAAATAAAACCGAAAAGAATCCTTGGCTTCCCTTGTATCATTAAGACAGAAAAGTAGCTTTTCATGACCTTTATTATTCTCATTTAACTAACATATAAAGGTCAGAGTTGCTATTGCGCAGGGTCATGTTTGTGCCTGGCCCAGAACTTGAACCTGTCGATTTAGCTATCAATTTCAACAACATAGATTTTAAGCCCTTCTTTTTGTGATTTCTTCTTATTTTAATTTTTGACATATAGTCGGTATTAAATGCTGGAATAGAATATGAGCTATTAATTTTGAATTAGCGATTAGAAACCACTGTATAGGAGTGTAAAAGTACGCTCATGAGTGCGTACTTTTGCCCCACAGGCTTTGCGAACTTTTTGTCCCTTCAGGTCATTTCGTTGTTCATGGCTCAACAGGTTAGTAAACTATATAAAAACTGGGGTTTGTTTGATGAATTAGAAGATCAAATGCATCGCTATCAATAGAAACGAATGCTCTAGTTTTCCTCATTTTTGTGGCTCATAGCTACAGTAACATTATAGAATACCGTTTCACAACTGACACTGATCCAGCACACGCACAGATTGTTTGCGAGTTCATGAAATTATATTTATATTGTCATAACACCACTGCGTACTTCCATACACTACAATATACATTATATTATAAGTTCTGTATCTCCAAAACCCAACAATATCTTCTATAACATTAGAAAATTAGTAATAAAAGGTGTTTAAAGTAATAAAGTACACTATCTGTACTTCTATAACCCATAAAGTGTTTCCGAGTCTTGGGTTCAGTATTTGGTAAGGAAGTAACTGTTTCTTGACCACTGCTTATACAAGTAGGTACTGTGGTCAGCACCCAAGCGCAGTCGCCAGATTGTTATCCCCACCCCAATTAAGGGTAACCACTGTAAGTGGCTGAGTGTGCGCCAGGAGGATCTCCCGACGCAAGAAGCCAGAATAATTAAATTATGCGCTGCAGTTATGAGCCCAAAACCTTTACCTACTGAGCCACTTCACTCCCCTAAAGTATACTACAACATTAAAAAGATGATATGAATAATAAATAAATTTACGTTCCAGGATAAAAATTTGTAATATATATGCCTGAAACATAAAGTTGTAAACATTACTTACCAAGAACTCCTACCCTGTAGTCGAAGTCGACGACGATAATGTCTTCGTCCATAAGGTATTGGGGTCCTCTCGACCTCGGTCCTTCACCCAAAATCCAACCGCCGCCATGTATGTGGACTGCCACCGGGTACGTGCCCTCTTTCTGTAACGATATATAACTATGCTAATGATTCAGAATTCATACAGCAAATATAATTTACCAACTTGACACAAGTCAACATGCGAAAAAGTACTAAAGCTGAACAAATTTTAAACAATTCATTTCTAAATGTATAACGATAAATGATTTTTCAGATACTTGTAATAGGCGAATATATCAAAAAAATGTTATATGAAGTGAAGCTTCCACTCATTTTTGTGAAGAAGAAAATGAAATGTATCTATTAAAAGCCAATATGAGCACTTTCTGAAAATCATTTTCAAAATTATAAGGAAATTAAAATTTTGATTGGAAAGGCTGATTGTTAACAATGTGGAAATGTCAAGTTTTGAAAGGATCTAAATAAACTTCAGATGTAGAATCTGCCGAGAAATAATTTATCAAAAGTTCGAAATTAAGGTTTCGATTTATTATGGAACATAAGCATAACCTCTACCGATTCTCTCTCACGAAGTATAAAAAAAAAAAAATAATGGAAATGGCCTAAAATCGACTATTGATGACGTATGCAACAAATACTAACATTCGTCGACCTTGACAGTGCTAGAAGTTTTAAAAGTGTTGCCACCACCTGAATATACAACTGTATAAAATAAAGAATAAAATTTAAAAAGTATATATTGGTGAAAAAAGTATATATTATATTTGGGGAAAAAATGTTTCATATGTTTTCTGTAAAGCTTCAAAAAAATCATGTCTATATCAACTTATCAATTAATACGTATGGGATAATTGCAACTTCAGTTTATGATACATGGTTTATGTAAATATATTACCTCCGGAATGAAGACGCTGAGGTAGAGACAGTCCTCTTCTCCTATAGGACCGCCCCCGAAGTAGGTTTGTATCTGTGGGCAAAAGGGACCATGCTCTTTAGCCTGTCGGATGCCAGTCCATTCTTCAGCCGGCTCTGGAGCCTGTAACAATAGCATTATTCTGAAAACAAAATAGGCCTGGTAAACTAGGAATTTCCCGTACTGTTTGCATTAGTAGGAGTAAGAAAGGAATTTAAACACCACTTAAGAAAAAAAAATTATTGCAAACTGCAATACATTGGCAAATGAGACTGAGATTTGAGATGCAAAGATACAAAGTAAAGCCAGAATGTTAATGGTCAAGATATTCTTGATGAATATTTGGAAATAATTTTACAAAAAAAAGATGGATTCAGACGCAGGAGATCGGTATGAAAGACGAGTGGGCACTTTTAATGAACTCTTCAAACGGATACGCACAGTCATTCGGAAAGAGAACATCAACATGCGATCTAATCTCGCCGTCTCCTATTTCCTCGTTATAAAACCTAAAATTAAATATTGATTTCCATCCGTTGTATTTTTTAGTTTTGACAGCAAGGTACCGAACTCCTATCATGGTTGACAGGTAATTATTTATTCTATTATATCAGCCATGGGTTGACTCAGGAGTTGGAAGGCCCCTCCTGGGGCACACCCAGCTTATATAAGATGAGTACTCTTAGTTGGGGTTGGAGATATACCATTACTTTTTTTTAATTATTAGGTTTTAACGTCCCTTCCTATCATATTAAGACATAAAGCACGGGTTATCCTGCAGGTTACCAACCTTTTTTTCTAACCAGAGAGGGATGGTCGAGATTCATGAAGGGTTACTTCCCGGACAATTTGGGAGATGTTAGTGACGAGCAAGGTGAGCGTTTTCACCAGGACGTTAAAGTGATGGAAAAACACTACCAGGGCCGCTGGAATACTTACATGATGGGGGCCTACTGTTGGTCACTTCAACGAGAAGTTCAACAAGCGACTCATCGGAGAGAAAGCCACACCAGAAGCTTCAAAGAAAAAAGAGAAAGAAAGTATAGACCAGTTCCAGTTGACTAGTGAAACCTGTCTTAGCACATTATTTCACTGTTTTAAGTAGCCACTGTAAATACGAGTACAAACCATGCTTATGATGTAACATAGTGTTTCTTTAATTCCCCCTTATACCGAATAGAGGTTTAGATAGGGGTTTATACTATATAATACAAAGCATATTGCTGGAAAACTATGGGTGATACAAAAAAACTAAGGCCAGATTTAGATTCAGCACATAAAAAGCTATAAAGATCAACTATTAAAGTTAAAAAAGTTTTCAAAAAAATGTTTTTGTTGGCCTGTGTAATCTACAGAGACATTATAATTTATTGAATCTTAAAGTACGTACTTTGGTACTTACATTAAAAAATTAAAAAAGTAATTTAATAAAATTTGATTTTATAGTTTTTATTTTTTTAAGTATTGGCTATTTATAGTTTATTGCCATTTGATCATGAACTTACAAATGATATAAGAGACATCAACAAAAAGCCGATAATACTTAAAATATAATGAAATATTTATCAGTATTTTGAGCTGACAATATTTCAAAACATTAACTGGAAATTCACTGAGTAATTTGAGCCAACAAACATGGTTGAGCGATTCTGTCAAAAAAATCGTTAGGGGTTTTCTATTTTGAGCTCAAAATGTTTCAAAACCTTCACAGGATCACAACGAGAAATTTGAACAATCAAATTTAAAAATCGGTTAAGCCATTCTCTCAAAAATCTCCGCCTGCTGTCCAACAGTTGCCGGTCCTAACGAGGAGGGATAGAGGAGTAACACCTCTGTAAAAACCAGGGTTCAGCTGGCCCGGCTGATAGCAGGGCTCCTGCCTAGGGTACAGGTGACAACCGGCCAATGATCTTAAGGGCGGACGAGGAACAAAGCTTCCCAACGGCCATGAGGGCAGAAGAGCCAGATCCCCGCTGTCTTGTGGGTAGGAGAACGGACTCCAAAGATTAAGGGGAACAAACCCCGAAAACAAAAAGGCTTTTGCTGAAGTCGGAAAGGTCTCACCGAAATGTGTAATTAGTCCTGGCTGCCCCAGAAAAGAAGACCTCACGCAAACCTTCCTATTATGATCAGACAACAACATGGAACAACTAGCAAAGGTGCTGCTCTTGTGGATTCCCGCCAGGCATGCAGAGCAACTGGCCCTACTCGGAGGGGCTACCTCAAAGCTACTGGTGGCACAACATATAGAAAAGAAAACCCCAAACCTAAGACAAAGAAAGCTGTACCCAGCAATAAAATAAAGCCACTCCGGATCCTACAATGAAACGCGGAAGGAGTACTGCACAAGAAAGTCGTCCTTACTAAGAGACTTTTGGATGAGAAAATAGATGTTGCTTACATACAGGAGATCCATCTGAACCAAAACCTGAGATTCAGTATACGAGGTTTTCAAACCTTCAGACTGGATCGCGAAAGTAGAAGAAATAGTGCACAACTCCATTCCAGCCATAGAGATACAGATGAGAAGTACAGAACAAGCAGAAATAATCGGATTAAACCTACAGATTGAGAGAAGAAACATCCGCCTGTACAATTATTACTGTCCTAACGACAAAGACCTTAATCTCGAAGAAATGGAATTACTAGAGGAAGACTGCTGTATACTGGGAGACTTCAACTCTCACTCTCCATCATGGGGCTCTGAAAATCTGGACTCAAGGGGAGAGGAGATAGAACTATGGCAGACAAATAGCTGTCTTCAACTCATAAATAGACCAGATGATCCACCTTCTATTACAGAACCTGGAGGACTACAACCACCCCAGATCTAGCCTTTGCAACAAACAATATCGCTACAGCAACTACTAGGACTGTAATGGAACAATTAGGTGGTAGCGACCACCGACCTATTCTGCTCGAAATCAGTCTTGACCACCGAACATCGGAAGCTTCACCGCTACCTAGGTGGAACTACAAGAAAGCAGATTGGAGTAAATACTCTGCCCTGACAGATGAGCTGACTGAAAAAGTCATCCTTACAAAGAGAAGACTAGAAACTTCAGTAAAAACATCGCCAAGGCTCTACTGAAAGCGGCAAAGGGGAGCGTCCCACAAGGAGCCAGGAAGGATTATAAACCATACTGGACCCCAGAAATTGAAAAACTAGAGTTAGACTTGTCCAATGCAAGAAATAAAGCTGAAGAACACCCCTTCATAGAAAAAAATATCGAACTGAAGAAAACGGCAGCCAAACTGAAACGAGAAATCAACATCTCTAAGAGGAAGGCCTGGAGGGAGAAAACCAGTGGAATAAACATGGAAAGAAGTGGCCAAAAACTTTGGAGACTTGCAATAACTCTTGCAGAAGATCAACACCGACGTGATCCAATAACATTGGAGCACGACGGAAGGATCCTCGGAGGCAAAGAAGCAGCCAACCTTCTTTTAAAGAATATCAAGCAGCACAACAATATTAATATAGATCCAGGAAGAAACAAGAGTATCAAGAGGGAAGTTGCGGAGCGCCTGGCTGACTCCAAAAAGAAAAGTTCTCCCCTTGATTGTCCCTTCAATATATCTGAACTGGAAGAAGCTCTCTCTGCCCTGAAATAAAGAGCGCACCTGGTACAGATGGCATCACAAACGAGATGCTGATAAATATGGGTCCACTGTCCAAGAAGATACTCCTAAGCATATTTAATAACAGTTGGAGGACCGGAATTTTCCCAAATCAATGGAAAGAAGCCATTCTCGTCCCCATACTAAAAACAGGGAAGTCTAAAAAACAAACGGATAGCTACAGGCCTATTAGCCTCCTCAGCTGCGTTGGAAAGCTTATGGAAAAGCTTGTCAACAATCGCTTTATGTGGATGCAGGAAAAAAATAACGCAATTATTCCCCAGCAAGCGGGTTTTAGGAAAAACAGATCCACAGAGGACCAAGTGGCAGCAATCGTACAAGACATAGAAGACAATTTTCAAAAGGAGGAGAGCACAATCGCTGTCTGGATAGATCTAGAAAAGGCCTTAGATAAGGTTTGGAAAACAGGGTTACTCCTAAAAGCCAGTAAAAGCGGGATTGAAGGCAGAGCACTGGTATGGCTTAAAAGTTATCTCAGTCACAAGAAGGCAAGAGTACACCTAAATGGGAAAAAAAGTAAACAGAAAAAAATTAAAAATGGAGTTCTCCAGGGAAGCGTTCTGTCCCCAACCCTCTTCATACTCTTCATGAATGACTTGCCGAGAGGAGTAAAAACAGCAATATATGCAGATGACCTTGTACTTTGGTCGCAATCAAAATCAGCATGGATTTCCAAATACAGACTCCAACAAGCACTGGGTAGTGTTTGGAACTTAAACAGGTGGGGAATGAAGGACAACGCCACAAAGACCAACTATATCATCTTTACACTTTCCAAAAGACAAACACCGAAACGATCTAAAAATGGGACAGCAAATCCTCGAGCACGAAGAAAAACCAATGTACCTTGGAATAAAGCTCGACCAACGACTCACATGGAGAACTCAGATAGAAGCATGTAGCAAAGGGTCTTAAGAGAACAAGCATCATGAGGAAGATTACTGACTCAACCTGGGGTGCGGACCATGCAACACTCCGAAACCTCTATGTGGGATATATTCGCCCAGTTCTTTAATATGGTATCACAAGTTGGGGCTCTGCTGCAAGCTCAAACCTACATAGAATTTCGGTTGTACAGAACCATGGTCTTAGGATAATCACTGGATCCATGAAAACTACTCCAGTAAATAAGATGGAAGCCTTAACAAACTTATCAACTGTGCTTGACAGACGAGACCAAAAATATTTGAATCTGAGTTCCAAAGCAAATGCCATCCATGATCAGCAGCTGCAAGACAGAATTAAAACGGGTTACTTAACCAGACTCAAACGAAAGAGCCCAGTACATTTAATCAAAACATTGCAGAGAGAACTTGAAGTTGGAGCTGTCCAACTAAACCCTCTGGACCCATCGAGCCTCCGTCCATCCTGGGAATCACTAGGCAAACCGAGGATCGCCGAAAATATCCCAGGAGTAAACTGCAAAGGCGAACTACCACCAGAGGAGATAAAAGCCCTGAGCCTAAAACTCATAAATGAAGAATACCCGCCAGGCGAATGGATAATGGGAATACAGAGACGGTTCAGCCAATGGAGCTCTCGGGGATGGCGGTGCAGCCATCCATATTGAAGTTACAGATGGATCCACTCTGGAAAAAGCTATGCCTACCGGCAGCAGGTCAAGCAATTACCATGCTGAACAGGAAGCCATCACTGAGGCTTGCAAAATGATTAATTCATCTTCTTCTTCGGTCCCCAATAATAAAATAATGATTCTCACCGATGCACGATCAATCCTACAGGCAATGAGAAATCGACACAAAGCCGAAACAAATATGAAAAATTTAACCGCAGCCATCAAAAGCGTGGTTGATGGTGCCGCAGAATTAGTTTTGCAATGGATCCCCGGGCACTGTGGGCTCGCAGGCAATGAATAGGCTGACTCTCTGGCAAAGACAGGTTCATCGATGCAACAGTATGATCCCTCACTAACCATAGATGAAGCAAAAACTATAAGCAAAGCTGTCATTAGACAAAGATGGCTGACCGCACATCCAACACACAACCCTCAGGATGACTACTTCCAATTAAGCAGAAAAGAACAAGTAACCATTTTCAGAATAAGAACCGGACACAACCGTCTTAAATTCCACTTATATAAAAAACTAAAAATAGGAACTAGCCCTTTATGCAACTGCGGAGAAGTTGAACAAACATCAGACCACATACTACAATCCTGCAAACTGCTAAGAAATTTGCGAGAAAAGATCTGGCCAGTGCCAGTGTCACTAGAGAGGAAACTTTACGGGAGTCTGGGGGATCTCGAGAGGACTGCCGAGTTTTTGTTCTCATCTCCTGACATGGTCATTTCAATGGAGGGAACGATGAAGAAGAAGATGATTCTCTCAAAAAAAAATCGTTAGATACTCTCAAACGGGCAGATTTAACGCACTTAATACAACATTTCTTAAGTATTTTGAGCTCAAAATGTTTCAAAACATTCAAGGGATCACAACGAATAATTTGAGGCAAGAAACTTGGAAATCCGTTGTGCCGTTTGCTCAAAAATTCGTTAGATTCCTATTGACGTTCAATCTAAAAACATTACGCTCTTTGTGGCTCCACCGTAATCGGGTAATAAACTGAAAATGTATAAAGACCTGTTGCAGATTGCATTGAATGGTATGATATTTTCATGATCTTATTTTTATGTGAGTCCTTATCTGAATAAGTATATATCTGATACGAATCGTGACATATAGGTAAGAATATGGTTTTGATTATTGCTTTTTACACAAAACTAAACCGTCTTTCTTAACCAGATTAGAAAGAATGTTATTAAAGAATGAGATAAAACTGAGATAATAGATCACCTATCAATGTGATAAGGATCAGTAGTTTTTAGTTTATCAATTGGGAAATATAAATTGGAAGGAACAGAAGATTGATGGAATCAGTTGACGTACGCATGATAGTTTAGAAGGATCAATCTGATTAGGGATCGATAAATTATTTGCCATTTCTATAATTTTGTTTTTATTGAAAACTAGTTTCGAAGGTTATACATTCATTTTTAGTTCTAAAAGCACACAAAAATTCAAAAATAAGCAATTCAAAATACACTTTGGTATTATTATACATATTAAATTAAACGTTTTATAAATTAGTAATATAAAATATTTATGAATTTAATTAAGACAAGAAATCAAATACATGTTGTTACTCACCAAGGTTTAAGTAGATTATATCAAACATAAAAGTTTGTATTGGTTTGCTCTCTCACTGAACTAGCAATGAAAGAAAGGTGGGGTGTTTATAGGTAAACGGTTTAAGGGTCGGGGTTTTTCCAATAATTCCCGTGAGATATTGTTTTTTCTATTGTAGATGAAAATAAATTTAAGATTGGACTATTGGAAATATTTATTTGGTCATTTAAGTTGGATTGGATTTTATTATTTCAAGTTCTTCAAATGTATTTAATTTGAGGCTGTTTTCAACGTGATGTATTAATTTAACTCCTGAGTCTTTGATGAATTTGTGGGGTTTTTCATTTAAATGAATTGCAAAGTTGGAATTCTCTGTTTTATTATTATATGCACTAATCTAATTATAACTAATCATATTATATAATATTATTTAATTATTACTAATCTAATCTAATCTAATAGATATAATAGAATAGATTTAATCTCTAATTTATTGATCTTCCATTTTTTCCCGTGTATTTGGCTGCGCAATCATTACTCTTTAGTTCGTATACTCTGCTTTTTTGGAAAGGGTCTATTTTGTCTGTACCAGAAGGGAAATATGAGGATATGAGGGTTTTTTTATTTTAAATGCAGGATTTAATTCTAATTTTTCAATTCAGGAATAAAAAGTATGGCTAAATACGTTTTAGGAGAGAGAAGCATTTATTCACTGATGCAATTTTAAAAAAGGGTTACAACAGAACACAAAATGCTCACAAATCACTCTTATGAGATAAAACGTTTTAAAATTACATAACTAATATTTAATGCAGTCTTAGTACATTATCAATCAGCGGCGGTTCCTGAATAATGGCAACCAACTCAAATATACGAGATAGAAGACCCGTCACAAGTAGAGGCCCCTCCAATTTTTGTGGTTATACTACACCCGCTAAGACAGTGTAAAGCAGGCAGTTTCTGAATCAGCAGAAGGCTCTAAACGGGCTAATTGTTTGCAGTATCATTTTTATTTTGGAAATAAAGATTTATTTATTTATTTTTAACAAATATATTGTTACAATGAAAATAAATAACTTATACATGAATTCGAAATGAAAATAAATAACTTATACATGAATTCGAAATGAAATTAACAACTGCACGCTTAATTAGCTGTTGTATAGAAGCCCTTGCACCCGAGCGACTAGGTTCTGGCACAGAACGTTGCGTTCACTGCTCAAGCGGTGTGGGTTGTGTCTGTCAAAATGAAGGCGTTCCATTTCTGCTGATTTACTCAATCTCAAATTTTCTCAAGTTTTCTATTCCTTTTTACTACTATAAAATAATTTTATTTTTATTTTATAAAGATAGAGGGATAGAAATGTTAGGGATAGAAAGAAGAATATTAAGAAGAATTTACGGCCCAAAGAAGACACAGGAAGGCTATAAGGTTGAGGCCTAATAAGGAAATATACAAAGAGGTAAATGATTTGGAAACGGATATAAGAAGATTAAGGTTCTACGGACATATGGTGAGGATGCATCCAAAGAGATTAAATAGAGAAATCTTCTATAAAATGAGAGGATACAAGAGTTATGGGATATACATCAAACAGATGAGGGAAGAAACTGAGAGACTGTAAATAACAGACGAAGACTGTTTCAATAGGGATGACTATGGGAGAAGACTAAAAGAACTAAAAGGTCCTGGTGGGAGAGAGCGATGCGAGAAAAGGAGTGACGTGGACCAAATAAAGAAGGAAAGAACAATCGGAAAGAATGAGGAAAAGAAAGAAAGTAGGAGAGAAGGGGTATGAAGGGAAGTGAAAATAGCGATATTCGCGTGGTCTCTAAGGCCGATGAAAAAGAAAAAAGCTAGAGGGATCACGTGCTCAAGTCCTCTAATGGAGCAACCGCCACTCTAGTCAATGATTACTGAATATTATTGTTTGGGTTGCAAACGGCTTTAGTAGATTTGTAATATGGTTACATGTGGAATGTGACAGTCTTATCTATTTCAATGAAAAAAATAATTAAATATGTCAACAAAATGTTCGGCCCTTTATTTTAAGCGCATAGTATGTTCACGGTTAATAAATGTTCCGTGATATGATCGTGAATATGACACCGTATTCACACCGTATTCGTATTTATCAGCGGAATAAAGATGTCTTCTGGCGTGAACTCGATGAGTAGAGAACCCTTCATGGCTGGCCGTAGAGTCCTGGCCCGGGTATACGAGTAGTTGGACGCCCGTATAAAGGGAATTAAGTTTGAGAAACTCACTTACTATAATTATTCGCAACTGTGTAAACAATGGACTAGACTGACATAGTCAACTACTTAGTGGCAAATTAAAAGCACATACGGTAGAAATGAACAAAAGACTAACAAGTTTCGATCGACTATGAAGATATAGCTGTATCTCAGAAGTAAACTACCGTATGTAAAACTTGTGCTTGTTTTGGGTAGTAGTCAATCTTTATATTTGAATTATTATACGTTTTGACTGCCTTTTTAGCTTACTCATATTACTCCGAAAATATGGCCATATTAATGCAAATACCAAAGTAAAATCAAATTAAGCAAGATTGGGATTAAGACTGTATACTTCTGACGTATAGATTAATTCTTATAATGACTACATCTAATTTTATAGTCTCATTAGTATATTCATATAACATTCGGTCCTAAATTGTATATATATTAATTAATCAATACATTTTATTTCCAATTTCTATTTTTCTTCTATCTCTTTCTTGCATTGTTTATTCCTTTATGATCATCAAAAATTCCTTAAATATAATACGCAGCCCAATATACTGAAATAATTAAAATAAATTAAGTATAATAATTAAAAAAATAACAAAAATTTACCACAATACAAGATTTGAACATAATTTAAAATATAGACTTAACAATGATTAAAAAAAAAGAAGCGAAAAACAGAAGTACCCACTAGCATTAGACAGAACGATATTTTTTTCAACTATTTCTTGAAGTTCTTTTTTTTTGTTTTTTGTTCCATCCAGGATTGGAACATCGAAAGAAAAATATCGATATTCGATATTTTGCAATATCGCAGAACCATATATCCACATGTCCACCGATAATCGCCAGAAAAATATCGATATATGAGAAGAAAAAGCAAAGACAAGTGCATTAAATGTGTATAATGTTAAACTGTGAAGAAGATTATGAAATAATATAATTATTATTCGCAAAACAATATTTTTACTGGCTATGAATCATTATAAATTAAAAAGATAGAATAGAATTATACTTTGGCAAAAGAAAATGTTATAATACATTTTTATCTTGTAGACTTTTAGCCATATTTCATATATTATATTCTTCTACAAGTTTTTTAATAATAAAACCTTCAAACTTCTAAAAATGTTGTTTATCTTATAACAAAAGACCGGATTTGTATGCAAATGCATATTTTCTTTTGATAAGTTTTGAAATCAAAATTATTGAATATCTATTCAAATCAATACATACTAAGTTTATGTTGCATATTTTTGCATATTTGAAGGGTTATTGCATATTTTTTGCATATTTGGCCAAAATTATTGATAAAATGATTTTTCTCTCAATTAAAATTGAATAAGGAAAACTAAAGTATTTTTTTATACAGGTTCATTGCAAGATAATTTTTTTGTTTTTTTATTATTATTCAATGTATCAACTATAAATGCATAAAGACGATCTATGATGAATGAAAATAATCTACGGTCATAATCGTATTAAAGATAAAACCCACAGTTGCGTATTCCATACTGTTGCATTTGAACAAAAATTAAATCTTATATATAAAAATTAATGTGGGTTTGTTTGTTCGTATTTTACGCGCTGCTATACCCTTCAACCGATTGCAATGAAACTTCGTCAACCAATTGTTTGCACTTGCGCGAATGTAATGTGCAGGCTGGGTTTGAAAAGATTCGTAAATCTAAATGGTTAAAAATTATTTTAAAAGTCTAAGGAAAAATTTGTTTTCTGAATAACTCAAAAACTATACATTTTCTGGAAAAGTATAGGTACTCATCTGAAAGATAATTAAATTCTATTCAAAACAAAAACAAAATCATCTAAGCTGGGCCAGTATTAGCAAAAATACTAAAAATATAATAACAATGTATAAAAGCATATTGGGCCATGTTTTCAGCGCAGGTTCCCATGGAAACACATTCAATTTTAATTTTTTTTTTTTAAATAATTCGAAAACTATACATTTCATAAACACACACACACACACACACACACACACACACACACACACACACACACACACACACACACACACACACACACACACACATGTCGTCATTTAAAAGGAAACTAATTGAATTATCAGTATAATATAAATACCACTCTTTCACTGACTGATTTGGTAATCACAGTATCTCAAAAACGATAATGCCTAAAAAGCTCAAATTTTTAATGGTGACTCTCCTTAGGTTGTATATGTGCAATTAGGCATTATTTGAAAACATCCTACTCTAAGTGATTAAAAAAAATTATTTCTTAAACTTAAATAAGCTTATTTCTAAAAGCTATTTCACATTTTATAGGAGAAAGGCTTCATCCACGGATGGAAAAATCGCATTGATGTAGCAAATGTGTTACGACGGTATACAACTCTTATGTTTAGAAGCTAAAACGTTATTACAACGGCAAACGGCACATGTTATTCGGACTTTATCTCACAACACTAAAATGCCTCCAAAACATTCATCACTCAGTAGATATACCAGCGCAGCACGAAGAAATAAGAAAATTAGAGCTTTAAAAAAATCCGTCCTTCCGGCGTCCGCCGATTAGAGATCTTATAAGCCCATAACTCGTTCATTTATAAAGATAGAGGGGAAATATAAGATGTTTTGGAATCAGCATAGCAAGGCATTAAAAAAAAAATTTGAAAAAAAATCTATATAAATACCGATGAAAGATCTTATAAGCCTATAACTCGACCATTTATAAAAATAGTGGGGAAATGTAAGGTGTTTTAGAATCATCATAACAAGGAATTAAAAAAATAAATAAAAATCTATAAATGTTTTTGGTTTATTATTTTCAATAATAGGCCTTTTTAATAGACCAAGACAAACAAATTTGTACTCCCTCCCCCCTCAAAATTTGAGGTTTTACGTTTAAAATACGTAGAATCCAAATATCAAATAAAAAAAAAATCCGTCCATCCGCCGTCCGCGGTTTTTCTCCGAGATTACTGGAGGTCACTAGTCCCTCCCGGGACGATCCTCGGAGCTTTTTCTATTCATTTCAATTTCCTTTTCATTCCATTATTTTATCATTATTTCTTAATTTCTTCTGCGGCAGCAACGCGCCGGGTACCAGCTAGTGATAAAATAACTTTGGTAGTTACTGGTCTCCTATTTCATTTAGCAACTTTGCTAAATGACAATAATCCACACGTCACCGAAATATTAGATTATTTTTAAAAAAATCGACGTATATGAATCAATTTAAAATTAAAGATAAATAATCCTAAGTTTCTTATATATTTCTTTTGTTTCCATTGTAATTATTCATGCATATATGGTTTATTTTAAGGTATCTTCTTTTATTTTAACTTACTTATTTTCTGTTATTCATTATTATTGTATTTATTTAATTATTATTTATTTATTGTATTTCCTTTTATTTATTATAATTTATTTATCGCGACAAAGGCCAGCTAAGGACCAAGAGTATATCACTTCATTTAATGGCTTTCATTGTTCTCTCAGCCCACACGTTCCTCATCTTTTCCCCCATTTCCCTTCTACGCTCCTCTGTCCACCTTCCTTCCCCTCATCTCCTCCTCCCCACCGCAAGGAATTTCTTTCCATCTATCATCCTTCTAAATTTCTCTCTGTCCTGGTAGTCCTCTTCTCTGATCCCCGTCTCCCTATTTCTTCCTTTATCTGCTCGGGGTATCCTTTGATGTTTTTAAGTTTTATCACCATGTCAAAGATCTGCTTGTTCAATCCGTCTTTGTCCATCCTCTTCATGTGGCCGTAAAATTTTAATCTCATTTTTCTCATTGAGGTCTCTAGGTCTTCAATGCCTTCGTACAGGTATTTGTTCTTTTTTGGCCAGTACTCTTCTCCCACTTTTCTTGGCCCATGGATACACCTCAATATCTTTCTCTCTCAATATCTTAAATATTTAAATAATTATTAATATTATTTTTTTATTCTATTCATTTTTTACATACCTATATATTTTTTTATTTATTTTTTTGTTAATTTTTTCCCTCTTATCTGCCACTGTATTGGCAGAACAGTGAATTATGAACTGATATCGGTCAATCATGGATAGTCCCATAGTTGAGCATAGGCAGACATCACCTTGTCATGGATTGCCTTTATAAATAATAATAATAATATTAACCATAATATATTATATATTTTTGATATATTATATATATATATATATATTATATATATATATATATATATATATATATATATATATATAGTATATTATATATTATATAGTTTATTATATATATTTGATAATAATATTATCAAACAACTTCCAAAACAAATCATGGAACTGTTAGCCGTTTCATTAACGATAGTTTAAAAATTATATCCAACGATATAGGATTTAATGATAAAGTTCTTCTTTTATTAACAGATGCAACATGGTTAAGTCAGTGCAGTTTTTAAAAGTACTTTACCCCAATTTGATTCACGTTACCTGTGCAGCTTCAACTGACTGAAAAAGTTAGAGAATCATTTATCGACATAAATAAATTAGTTAATGATGGGAAAAGAAATGTTTCTTAAAGCACCAGCTAGTTTACATAAATACAAGATACTTCATGAGAAAACCATGAGATACTTCCGGGAAAACCATTACTGCCACTCCCAGTAATAACGAGATGGGGAACGTGGCTGGAATCGATAACGTTCTAGTCAGTTGACATCCGCATGACGGTATAGAAGGATCAATCTAATATTAGTTCAATGCGAGAAGAAACCAGTACAAACTTTTCTGTTTGACATAATCCATTTAAACCTTGAGCTGAGGATGAATGTATAACATTCGAAACTAATTTTCAATAAAACAAAGTTATAGCGGTGACAAATAATTTACTAGACAATGTTCTATGCTGACAATTACACAGAATTCATTAAAGTTGTTAGTAAAATTAAAATAAATGGCAATGCTCAAAGTATTCAAAAGGTTTCAACCATCATTGAGAAAAGCAACCTAATTAATGATTAAGCTTATATAAAAACAAATTTAAGATTTTAATAAATATTATTAAGTGGTTAGAAAAAAGAACTTTATCTTTAAACGAGGGATGTGAAATTCCTGAAAAATTTGGTGACTTCTTGAAGAAAAGATGAGAGATATTCTCACAAAAAATGTAGGTATAGCAACTTTAAGAAACGTTAACGAAATTCCTAATGGTGAAAAAAATATAACTTGTGAAATTAGAGATCCAATCTTATCATCTAAATTTAAATATGAAGATAGTGTCATGGCCGCAACTGAAGTTAGACTTAGTTATCGCTCTGCACTGATTCTGTAATCGTAGTGGTATTAGCTCAAGTTGTGCTCAGAAACTTTGTAAATATTGACTTTATACGAAGGTGAACAATATAACAATAACATTGAGTGAGGTGAGTGCTCCTTAATTAACTTTAATAGTTCGACCTTGAGCCAGGACCAAATAATGCAGAAATATTTTTAGTAAATAGGCTAGTATACTCGTGTATACGTTTCGAAGAGCCGAGGCAGAGACCAGAAATTGTCCAGTGCACTAAATGCCAAAGTCTAGGCCATACCAAAGCCTACTGTCATCATCAGGCCAGATGTGTTAAATGTGCAGGCCCTCATGCGTCTGACACTTGCCAGAAGCCTCGGGATACCCCAGCTAAATGTGTTCTATGCAGTGAAAGCCATCCTGCAAATTACAAAGGTTGCATTGTTTATAAAAACATGCAACGACAAAAAGTTCTAGTTGCAAGAAATTTGCAAAGGAATGAAGTTCATGAAGACCAAATGCCTGGCCCTTCAACGAGGAATGATCCTATGAACCTGGGAACTCCGGTAAACAATGCAGAACGAAGACAGATGAGCTCCAGGAGTAGATAACCTATTCCAACGTCACCACAAGACATCTGGCTCGATCACAGGCGCCTCAAGCCTCCTTACCTCAGCCTCAGACCTCTCATACTCAACCCCAGATCCCACATCCTCAGACCTCCAGTTCTCAACCCCAGACCTCTCATCCTCAGCCTCACCCCTCCCATTCTCAGTCGCAGTCTTCATATCCTCAACCTCAGGCCTAAAAGCGCATCCCTAAGGGTGAAGTTATCGCCACAGATTCCACCTCCTTACTATCCCAAACATCCTGAACTATCCCAGTTGCCCTATCCTTCACAAGAAGCTCCATTAAATGTGGAATCCACACAACGATCCCACACGAGGGTTCAACCTCCACCAAGGCAGAATAACCCTCCACCTCACGACTCTTCCTTCTACTCCTGTCCTAGCCAAAATCCTTCCGATATAACATCAATCCTTTCATCCTTCCTTCGTGATCTTCAAGATACAATAAGACCTCTTATCACAATACTTACCAGAGTCCTAACTGAAATCCCGCTCAATATCTCACGAAGAACAAAAATACCCTAACTATCCTTTTGTGGAATGCAAATGGCCTACAGAATCACAGAGACGAACTTTATTTAGACATATTCCTCCACGAAAATTTCATTGACATTGTCCTAGTTACTGAAACTCATTTCACGACGCGTTCTTTCTTTTACATACGAGACTACATTACATACAGATCAGATCATCCAGATAACACATCTCACGCAGGTTCTTGCGTCCTTATTCACAAATCCCTACCTCACTCCCTAATTCCTTCCACTCCAACTGACACCATTCAATCAACCTCAATAACCTTATCCTCCCGCCCTTTAAACATTGCATTCTCAGCTGTATACTGCCCTCCTGTAAATTCCCTTTCCTGTAACCACCTTCATTCCTTATTCCGATCCCTTGGTCCGCGTTTCGTTGACGGAGGGGATTACAACGCCAAAGACCAACGATGGGGATGTCGAACTTCCATTACTCGTGGCAGAATTCTTTCTCGTATCACAACCTCCAACAGTTATTCCATCCTCTCTCCCATGAACCCTACTTATTGGCCAACATCCCTTAAAAAACATCCTGATATCCTTGATATATTCATTACTTCCCAGATACCCTCCTTCCAATCTACTATAAAATCCATAGATGACCTATCTTCAGATCATAGTCCGGTTCTGCTTTTCTTGCATTCAAATCCTGTTCCGAAACCCTCCCCTCCTTCCCTGATTAAAGGACAAGTAAACTAGAACAATTTTCGGTACGATCTAGAAAACAAACTGGACTTAAAAATTCCGTTAAAAACTAAACAACAGATTGATTCTGCTATAGAGGAACTCACAAGAGCAATAGGTACCACTATCTACAGCAACACGTCACACCACAAAATTAGAAATATCCATGAAACCAACTTGCCACATCATATTCGCATTTTATTAACTGAAAAACGCCGAGCAAGAGCGAGATGGCATAGAACAAGATATCCATCAGACAAAATTCATTATTCAAAACTGACCAACAAATTAAAAGTAGAAATCAGAAAATACAAAATTCAAAATTTCCAGAAAATAACAGAGAACCTAACTTCTAACGATAAATCATTATAGATAACTACAGCAAAGCTACTAAAATTTAAAACCTTTAATCATCCGCTTCTCACTGAATCTCAGACCTGGTCTAGATCAGATGAGGAAAAATCCCAAATATTCGGTGAACACCTTTTCAAAACTTTTAATCCTCATCCTGATATCCTTAACTCAGCCCATCTTTAGCATGTTGAGGCAGAACTAACTATTCCAATTCAGATGTCCCTTCCTCCTAAAGCGTTTCATCCTTGCGAAATAACTAACATCATTCAGAAATTACCTTCCAAAAAAGCTCCTGGCCATGATCTCATCACATCGCACATCCTAAAACAGCTCCCTCGAAAAGCTGTCCTATTCCTAACCTATATATATATACAATGCATCACTCAGAACCACCTATTTCCCTGATCCTTGGAAACTGTCTATTATAAAAATGATACCAAAACCAAAAAAACCATCTGAAAATCCATCCTCCTATCGTCCTATTTCCCTCTTGCCCAATATGGGCAAAATCCTAGAAAAACCCATATTAAAGAGACTGTACCCAATCCTAGAATTAAATCAAGTGATTCCTGACCATCAGTTTGGATTTCGAACATCCCATTCTACTATTCAGCAGTGTCATCGTGTGGTGGATGTGATATCCTCCACATTGGAGCGCGGAATGTACTGCACGGGAGCCTTTCTCGATGTAGAACAAGCTTTTGACCGAGTCTGGCACCCGGGACTGCTTTACAAACTCCGTCAATTCCTCCCCCCGACATATTTTCTAGTAATCCGTTCCTACCTCACAGATAGAACCTTCAAAGTAAACCATAATCTTGCCTACTCATCACTATTCTCTCAGTCCACGGGACCTTAAATAGACATAGTTAAAATAGACATTGAAGGGCTACCAATGGGTGATTCCTTCACAAGTAATTCTCATATCTTGTACTTCAAATTCCCATTTACTTGTTGTATTATGTTATACAGTTGTAAATTTCAATAAATAAATAAAAAAAAAAAAATTTAAATATGCACCCATCACTCCATTGAATGTAGAAAGATCATTTTCTACTTAAAAATATCTTTTAAATGATAGGAGACATAATTTCACTGAAGAAAATTTTGAAAAATATTCAATTGTTAATTATAATTGCGAAAAAGAAACAAATTGAAAGTTTTAATAATTTAGTTATAAAAGTTTTGACTTAAAATTTGTTTTTTAATTTATCTATGTTTTTTTCTTCTTTATATTATAAATTATAATTGCATTTCTATAATATAGCTATTTCGACAGTAATTATAGCGTTTTGTTGATTTTTTTTGTCGATTCTGTTATTTATCATGCATATTTTACTGCATATTAATCCAGGTTTTACTGCATATTTGAGAATTTTTTTCTGCGTTCCATTTCGGCTGCTAACAATATGGTTGCAAGTTTTTACAATTTTTTTAAGAGGGATGAATAGAAAAAAAAAGTGTAAACCGACCGAAATTCATAGAAACGATTCCCCTCTCACTCACTCTCCTCTCCTCTAAAAAAGATTAAGAGTTAACCAGATTTTGTATTTGGAAATTAGAATTATAAGACCTTTACAGTACTTGGAAGGTGATAATAAATACGAATTATCGAGGGGACCGGATTGCATTGGTTTTATATGGATTAAAGGGAGATTTTCAAAGGACCAGAGAATTCTTACGAATTATCGAGATATACGGATTGCCTGAATATGAATTATCGAGATTCTACTGTAATATAGTTTAAAATGTCGATATAATCCATATATCGTTCTAAAATATCAATATGATCGATTTATCGATAGAACAATCGATTTTTCAAATCCGATATATCAATATATCGCGTTTTGATATTCCAGTCCTAGTTCCCTCCCAATTTTTATGTTTACATTATGAAGGAAATAACAGATCATTTTAAAAGTTTCTATTACTTCCATGAAATATTTCAAAGCTCATAAAATATACAATCGGAATGATTTCCTAAAAAGAAGACACCAATATGAATATATTAGGATGATAGTATTTGTGGTGTCTTCTTTTTGGGAAATCATTCCGATTGTATATTTTATGAGCTTTGAAATATTTCATGGAAGAACAGAAACTTTTAAAATGATCTGTTATTTCCTCTATAATGCAAAAATAAAAATTGGTTCTTGGGTAGGATCCAAGTTGCTCTGGCATAGGTCAAGAGGATTTCAATACTTTCGAAAACTTTTTTAAAGGCTATCAATTGTGTTGGGTTAGCGTTTCGAAAGAGGCTAGATACGGTAGAGCTAGAGGAGGTAGTATATTTGGAACCAGATTACATCTAATATCAGAGGGCTTTAGTTTTCAAATGGTGGAAAGTGTTAATTTGATTGTTTATCAGAGAAATAATATTAGTTTTTCTATACTTCCGGTGTATATAACTATTGAAAATTGGAGAGAAGATTTTATAAATATTAGAAATATATTTGATAATTGTTTATGTTTATGTAGTAATATTGTTTTGATTGGAGACTGCAATGTAAGAATCGGTGAGAATCAAAGTCTCCCAGATGAATTAGTTTTTGATAAATTTAATATATGTTCTTCAAGAAAATCAAAAGATACTGTAACAAATAGTAAAGGTGTTCGTTTTCTCGAACACTATGTGCGGATTTGGATCTGATTATCTTAAATGGGAGAACTTTCGGTGATCAGAGCGGTGAATTAACCTATATCGGTGCCAATGGCAGTTCAGTTATAGATTTGTGCTGTGTTGCTGTGGGAATGTTACAATTTATTAAAGAATTTAAGATTATATCGGAAATATTTTCGGACCACATGCCGTTACATTTGTTGTTAAAATTAGGAATTAGGAATACGTCAAAAAATGTTAATATTCTACCAATACTACCTAAATTGAAATGGACTGAAAATGATAGTAAGCATTTCAAAAATAATATAAGCAACATTAATTTGGAAGTTCCGGAAGAGCCCCAAGAAGCTGTCAATTTATTTATTAATGTTATTAAAAAGGCTTCTTTCTTA
Source organism: Rhaphigaster nebulosa (assembly GCA_948150685.1). NCBI lineage: Eukaryota > Metazoa > Arthropoda > Insecta > Hemiptera > Pentatomidae > Rhaphigaster > Rhaphigaster nebulosa. Next base: position 155,969,886 of record OX411308.1, on the reverse strand, counting down.
GGAAAATATAGTAAAATGGATAATATTAAACATCAATTTAAGGAAAAGTGGTTCGATTATCAATGTTTGAAATTAAGAAAGAAAACATTTGCACTGTTAAATTTGTATAGAAGCTGTAAATGTGATTCAATTAGAGAACTTTATATTAGTAATAATAAAGATTACAAAGAATTGTGTAAATTAAAAAAACGAGAATTTTATATGGATATTGTTGATAAGTTTAAAATTGTGAAGGATTCGAAGGGCTTCTGGGACCTAGTAAATATAATAAAAAGAGGAAGTTTTTTGGAAGCGCGGATATTAGAGGTGAACAGTGGGTTGATTACTTTGGTAGCTTATTAAATCCATCCCTTTTGTCACCACAGTTTTTGTATGCTCCTCCACATAGTGTAAACAGTACTCTGGATGGTGATTTCGAATTGATAGAGTTAAAAAAAGTTATTGGTAAAGCCAAAAATGGAAAAGCTCCTGGGTACGATAGAGTCCCTTACGAGTTCTTCAAAGGTTGCCCAGATGATTTTCTGCAATGTTTCCTAAATTTTTTCAACTCAATATATGAAAATTCATACATTCCGCATAGCTTTTCCCAATCTATAATCTTCCCGCTCTTTAAAAAGTGTGCTTTAAATGTTGTCAATAATTACAGGAGAATATCATTTTCGGACTGTATAGCTAAACTATTTACTGGTTTGTTGTTATTAAGATTAGAACAGTGGACAGAAGAAAATAAAATATTGCACGAATGTCAGGCAGGGTTTCGAAGGGGATATTCTACTGTTGACAATATTTTTAATTTGTTGAATATTATTAAAATTCAGATCAGTAAGAAACGTCACAAGTTGTATTGCCTGTTCATTGATTTTAAGGCAGCTTTTGATCCACCGGATAGAAACTCGCTTTTTTATAAATTGTATATGTTGGGGATATCCAGTAAATTCATTAGGGCCGCGGTGGCGGCGTAAACGGAAGCATATAAAAACATTTGTAGGGTTGAGGCAGGGTTGTTTGCTCTCACCCGCGTTATTTTCACTATTTGTGAATGATTTTTTTGATTTCATTGGTGGTGGTATAAGGGTTGGAGGAGTAAATATTCGCCGTCTAATCTACGCAGATGATATCGTTTTGCTCGCGCCGGAGCCTAAGGTTCTTCAAATAATGATAAATAGTGTTGCGGAATACTGTGGCTTGTGGAATTTTTCAGTCAATTTGGAAAAAACAAAAATTATGGTATTTTGCAATGGAGGAAAATTAGGTAAGAACGAGAAATGGAAAATAGAATCAAAAAATTTGGAAATAGTAAATTAATATAATTATCTGGGAATAGGTCTGACCCCCCTTTGCAAATTGAAGACTCATTTCTTAAATAAGTTAAATATCTCAAAATTTGCTGTAAATACAACCTATACTTATTTGCTGAACAAAAATGAAATATCATTATCATAAAAGTGGATGTTTATTGTGCTGCCGTTCGATCAATAATTTGTTACGCTTGCCGTAGTTTTGAAGAAGTAGAAAAACTGAATATATTTTTTATAAAAAAACTGTTCTCCCTTTCTGTTAATTCGCCACACTACATTTCATATCTGGAATCTAATATAAATCCAATATTCTTTCATTGTTTATTTTAACATTTACAATATGTACAAAGGCTTCTTTCTTTGCCAGATACGAGGCTGCCTAAAATTCTAGCTAAGGAAATAATTAAAAAGAAAATATTTTCACATAACGAAAACTCCGAACTTTGTAACAGAATAAATATTCCATTAGAATATGAAAGCAATGAAATAATTTAACTTATTTTGGATAAATTAAAAAATAATTTTAAGGCGGATATGATGGAGAAAGCCAAAGTATCTAATTTCCATGATCTTAATAAGTAGTTAAACAGTGACTTAGGTGACAGGCATTACATGCTAGATGGGAATAAAATGAATTTTATTAAGGTAATTTTTAGGCTTCGAGGACAATTGGTTCATCTTAACAATAGTGTTATGAGAAGTGAACAACAAAGATTGTGTACTCTTTGTAATTTAAATGCAATTGAGGATTTATACCAGTACGTGGCTGTTTGTCCGATTTTACAAGAATATAGGGCCAAGTATTTTAAGAAAAAATTACTAAGTCGTCATGAACTAATAGACTTATTAAATGGTAGGGATTGGAACAGTTTGTACCAGTACCTTTTGTATCAGATTATGGCTACAGAATGTTATTGATTCGGCAGTACAACACATAATATTCTTCTCCTATATATAAATAAAAATCACAAAATAAATAAAAAACCAAGTGTATTAAAGATAAATTATTAATAAATTGATTAAAAATAAATTAATTATAAATTGGATGTTCTTTGTTATTAAATTGATATGTAATTTATTTAATTAAGAAATTATTAACAAAAGGATGTATGTGGCTGTTTCTTATTGTATAACAATTGTATATATATATATATATATATATATATATATATATATATATATATATATATATATATATATATATATAGGCAACTCTTGACAGACGGTATTATACCATGTCAACAAAGGCTTGTTAGAGAATTTGTTTGTTTGTTTGGAAGTAAATTTATTTTCAATAAAGCTTTTTATCTATCTATTTATCTATCTATCTATATGGCCCACTTTTCTCCAATTCAGACAACAGGACAGAAAAAGATAAGATCGCATAAATGTAGACAAACACAGCATATCTCGCATCAACAGTCTAAAAAAGAGTATGCAGACACACATCATTCATTTTAAAACGATACTAGTCTGTGTTATTTATATTGATGAAAGTTTTTTCTATATAGAAAAAACTTACAGATCCAATTCTGCCAGATCAATAGCTTTTAAGAAGAGTATGTCCTGGAACCAACAGATCTTCTACAGCTACGGTTAATCATTGAAGTGAATCATCACTTTTATCTCAAACCTGTCAATCTTTTCAGCCAGGATCTTGGGTAGGGTCCAAGTTGCACTGGCATACGTCAACCCGGGTCGTATGATTGTTATGTACAGATCCATTTTGGTACCCCGACTTAGCAGTTTACTACGGAGGAAACTTCTTAGGGCAAAATATGCTTTGTTAGCCTCCATAATACGATTTTTGAATTTCCTCCATCTGATCATTTACTATGGAGCCAAGATATTTAAAACAGGACAGGTACCGAAACGTATACTTTCCCAATAATTAGTGCTTTGGCGGATTTGTAGTTTTTTTTTTTTTTTCCTGAGCACCATAATTTTTTTTTCCCTTCATTTATAGATAGGTCCATTCTTTCTGCTTCTCTTTCTAACCCTTCGCAGGCCTCCTTCATAGCCTCGAGGGACTACTCAATCAGAGCCTCATCATCAGCATAACCGAGCAATTGAGTCATTTTATTAAAAATTGTATCTGACTGATTAAGCTCGGCTCTTTTCACCAATAATTCGTCTAGCCTTGGTCAAATTATAAATTATCTAATATATAATGAGGGTCTCTTCATTTTTCATTGTCACAATGAAATCTAATGACTTATAATTATATTATGGACTAGTTGAAGAGTTTGTTGTTAAACCTTCATATTCAATGTATTTTATTATGCTACGCAGGGACCTGAAGATGGGGCACTCGTCTCGAAACGTTGTTATATGTAATACTACTGTGTTATTGTACTACGTTGTTATATGTAATAATACTGTAATAATAATGTGAATAAAATAAAATAATACAATTGGAAGATTTATCTTCATAACTCCTCTCAGAAAATTTCTATATCTTCCTGAGAAACTACTAAATTAAAAATGTAAGAAACATATATCCTGGAAGTTTAATTACAAACCACCATAATCTTTATTAAACATTGACAAAACGCAGAGAAAATTTAAAGGCTTTGAGGTTCGGATTCATAATGCAATAAAAGAAGGAAAAACCACAAAATCCTAACCTCATCTCTCCCAGAATTTATGATAGCATGAAAAAATATGAGCTTAGAGAATAGATATTGAATGATATCGAGCAGTTTTGGTTTGAAATTAATAATATATTTTATTAGAGATTGTTTCTACGTAATTTACGCTATTCTATGCACTAGCGTTTGTAGCCCGTGGCAGCCTATTTTTGTGCCCACCTCCTCCCTTACCTTCTTACTCAACTTTTAAAGATGTGGCTGTTATACATAATAAAAAATGTTAGTTATTAATTTTATTACTTCATATAATATTGTATTACTACATATAAATACAATTTGATGTTACATTTTATTGTTATACAGGCCAATTCCAGACCACCCTTGGTCCGAGGCCCGTAGAATTTGCCACCTTGCCACCCGCTGGTTATGTCCCTGATTCCATAATATATTAATGGTGACATTATGTCTATATTTCTTTAAATTCTTATAATTACTTAAGTATATTATGTAATGTAAAACTATTATTAGTTGTAATTTATATGTATCACCCCTCATATGCTTAATCTTTCAGCTATAAGTTTCAAATAGTATATGCATTATTGTCGTTGCAGCCTCCACAACACCTGACTGATCAAAATTGCTTACAAAAACACCACCAATCCGCCAATCTGTTCTAAACAATAGGCTCTGTAATAACGTAATTTAAGAATACAAAAACGGAAATTAACTTAATAATTTCTACTTTCACATTATTTAATGGAAAGAAAATGTTTCCATGGAAACTAAACCAGAAACTTTTAAAATATATTTGCAAATTGACAAAGTTGAAATATATAGGTAGTGTATATAGGTAGAATCGTACTAAAATTTTTAAAAAACTATTTTATTGTACTGAAGTGGGAGAAGAAGTGAATGCTGCTGAGTTAATTAGAAGCAGTGTTTACGTGAACTCTTTAAAATTATATTAAAAAGATAACTATTGTAGTACGGTAAGGGAAAGTTGTGTGATGCGCGCACCGCACCAGATTTTTTAGGTATTAGAGCAAATCTGGCTTACTTTGTCGAATATTTGTTAACCATAATAAAATTGTTATCCCTGGCCTTTCGGGGTCGCAAATCCCATCTTCACACTTCATTACTGCTAAGTCTGCCTTGTTCCCTTTTTTCATAATTATCATACTATACAATTGCATAACAATTACCAATTAATAAAAACATAATACTATATTAATATGTTTTCAGGACACGACAGATAGGTAGAGATTTGAGAAACCAAAAGTATTGTGTTCGTAGAAATAAATTTCAATGTGTGCAAAAATTACAATTATACATTTTTATAAATATGACTATAGGGGGTAGAGATGACAATGGCCGAGTGAAGAGCACTGCATTCTGAAGTTGAGATCTGCGGTCCCTAAAAGTCAATTTGTGAAATATGGTAAATAAATGATTTAACATAGAAAGTCATATTTTTTCTAATATTCATATTGTGATTTATATGATGGTTGGAAAAAAGTCTAATTGTAAGTTTCAAAGTCTGCAAAACACATCTTCGTGTTCTCTTCTAACAACTTCCACTTACCACTCTACTTGGAATAAATTTTAAAATTTTCTATTTAGTTTTCATTAAATAATTTAAAAGTAAAAGTTATTAATTACAACAATCATTTAAACTTATGAATTTTTCGTCATTCTCTTTTACGGGTTTTATATGTCAAATCTTTAACTATCCTACGGTACATTATACATCTAATTTTCTGCATTTATTGCCGTAAATTTGTGTTCAACGTGGAAAATATTTCTTTCTTTTTTTCCTTTAGTTAATTATTATATTCCTTCATAGTTTATTTTTATCTAGTTTCATTACTACTAATAATGAGAGGAGGATAACTATTTAAAATAAGCAAAATTAAAGGTATTTTAGAGGAAGCCATATTTGAAGCCTTGCCGGACTATTTCAATAAGATGTGACCCTGCTCTTGTTATAGAGTATTTAATTGTACATTGATATAAAATCGTTCTTGTAAGTCGATTTTGGCAAAAACATTGCTTTACTATCCCAGGCATATATTTACCTTAAATATGCAATATCAGTTTCGTACAACTTTTCGTTTTTGAGCTAAACTTCCCAATACAATACATTACCTTACTATTTATATTACATATGGGTAAGGCAAAGTAAAAAAAAAATATAACAATCTAATACAAAAATCGTTAACAAAAAAAAGATCTGTAATAAGATTTTCATCTAAAAAGCTAAACAACTTTTGGTCTTTTATGCTCGCCTTACACGGTCAATATAATTGAGTCAACATTATTTAACGTTGTACACAAATCGTCGTTCCACGGTAAACTTGTGAATGTGAAAAATCGCTACTTTTCAGGAAAGCAAAAAAATTGTTACAGTATTCTGTATATGAGAGCCGATTTCGATTATTTTAAATTTTGTTGTTGTTTTTCTTCTATCTCATATTTTCATTTCTACTTATTGTTTTACTTTTATAACAATACGCATATTCGTTACTTTAACATGAAATTCTTCAGACTTTCAGAAGTTTTTCGTAAAAATGCAACTGCGATTTCAGCACTTTTAAATGCTTTAACAGATTCCTAACATTACAACAGAAAAATAACATAAACAAAAACTCGAATTTTACACATTCACAAGGATAACATGGGACCGACAAAATCACACGTGTCAATTATTATTATTATTGTTATCTCAGTCAATCAATATATTGACGAAATTCGATATTGAATCATTAATATTGACCATGTAAAGCGGGCTGCAGTCTCAAAGATCAAGGATTAATTAGATATTAGACAAATGCACATAAGATCTGTTAGGCACCTTGAATCGTAACTCTGCGACCGGAGGTTTGGCATAGGGAATACCAGCGAAGACCTTGTAGTTCCTGCCACCTCTGGAGACGCTGATGAACCCTTGGACCTTTCCTTGGGCGGTTTCAACTATGGGCCCCACCTCGGCCTGGCAGCTCACCGCCATCAATAATAATTGCAACAACATCCTCTTCTGAACTACCCTGTGTCCTCCGTCCTTTTATATAGAGCCCCGCAGCGCAGCTTGTGGTTCCGGGCGGAAACAGCGGCATGCAAATCACTAATTGCCGATAATGCTTCTGAAATCGATAGGTTTTCGTTCTTTTAAAAAAAATAATAGACTTTAGTCTCATGTAATATTTCAAAATGAAATTCAATTGCACTATCAAGTAAATTTTAGAATTTACAAACCTTAAAAGTTCCGCACTTCCTCCTTATAAGAAATCATGGTTCTGTTTCATATCGAGAAACATTTCACTTCACCGTCGTTCGATTAAAGGAACTTGTTTTTCTATTTTAAAATTTTGAAAGGTTCTTATATTTAATTTCTCTGATATCAAAAAAAAAATCAAAAAATAATGAAATAAGCAATACACAAGAAAGTATGACCATAATAACCCATAACGGATACCGATAAGGTGGGATGGTACAACGAAATCCAGACGCTGGTAGTTTTAAGTAAAATGTATGTTAAACTAAAATTTGCATATCTATTAAATTATTTTTTGCGAAGTAGAGTAGCAGTATCTTTTGCTAAGGCTTTGGACTACTAAATACTAATCCCAGTTTCCTGTCCAGCTGTTACAGAAAATTTATTTATTGCTATATCAGTGACGGATCAACTCTTCTGAGGTTCAATTTCTTAAGTTGGTACCTGGCTCACTCTTGAATGTTTTTATAGAAAACTGGCGGTTGATATTTTATTTATTATTATTTTTTAATGAATGTTTTTATGCGGTGCCTCAAATTTTCCAAATCCCAATTACAAACTAATCAGTCAACGTTTCGCCAATTCGGATTTAAAGCTACAAAATCACATGAATGAAGACTTGAACGAGAGAAAGAAGACTTCCTTGATTTGAATAGATGGATTGTGGTTTTGAGTCCTGCCGATCCCTCAATTAGTGTTACGTTGACTGCTTAGTTATTAACTATCATTCTGAGATTCAAGGCTTTATTTTGAAATCTTCCCTTTTTTTTTTGGTCTCATACTTTATACCTTTATATTACTTTTTAAGATAAGTAAAAACTTTTCAGAATAATTTTGTGTGGCTATGTAACTACCTTTGACTGTATTTAGTTTAAGGCCAAGATCCTTAGGAGAAGACTTTATTTATTTTCATTTAAAAAAATATATATATAAATTAAAAGATATATCATTACTACATCTTACCAATGGAGTAAAAAATGCTCCATATCAGGGCCGGAACAGGGATTTTTTTCAAGCGGGGCAAGCTTAATTTTCTCACACCTTATTTTACCCCCTCTTCTCTCCAATAAATGTCGAAAGTTTTATAACAATATTTTTGCTGATATATTTCGAAATAAAAATCATAACCTCGTAACATTAACACATTTTATTGACTAAATTAAGGTCAAAACAATCAAAAAGTTGAAAGAGATCTTTTTTACTTAACCTAACAATAAAATTTCGCTGCAAATTTGCCGCCGTCTAAATTGTGCCACACGTTGCAAGTGCTCCTTTTTCTCCACCCCCCTAGTTCCGGGCTTGCCCCATAAAAAAAGAAAAAAAAAGCTTAGTTCGTTTTAGGTTCCTTCTTCCTAAGATAACTCCTCACCTGAGTGATTCAAATTAATTTTATTTCTTAACAATTGTTTGTAAATTTGCAAAGATACCAATTTTACTCAAAAACTTCATCAATACTTTGTTTTAAATCTTTAATATTTATACCAATTTTTTTTTTTAAATACTCCAAGAATTTCGACATAATCTAGTTCTTCAATCGTGGAAATACAAGATGTTTTGGGATCAACTTTGCATCATAACCTTAACAATTTTAATCTTCTACATATTACTACAAGTACTAACGGTACCATATTTCCTAACAAAGGCTTTTTTTTTCTTACATGGATCTCTTAAATGGCATGAATAACTAAAAAAAACAACGAATAAACGCTCGATTGGAAAAAAAAAATTGTTTGTTGTCAAGTGTCAATATTCATAACAGGAATCAAAGATGAATAATTCAAATCTAAAATAGTTGGGAAAATTAAAAAATTTCTTAATATAAATAGTTGAATCCTTGAAATATTCAATATAATTTTGAAATTTCAGATTTTGTCTTGCTCTACCTCCCTCCCCGTTCCCCAACAACTTCTTGTAATAATGTCCCTGCTGACCATATCTCCAACACGGAAGATGTTTTCTTGATACTTCCATTTATATTCTTCTCGAATATGAACTAATCGAGTAACACCCCGTCATATCTTCTCCACTTTAAAAAAAACAATTCAGATTTATAGCTTTTTATAATAAAGATTGGGCCGAAAAAGAGGAATAAAGAAAACGGAATCCATTTAGATCTTGTAATGTTCTATCTCTTGTTTTAGATATTTTTTTACATCAATGAAACTCTGAGCTCTCAGTTTATTGCCTGACCCCGTGCAGCTTAATTGTTTGTTTTTGATTTTTTACAATCAATGGCCCGTTGTAAGCATCTCTCAACCGAAACTCGTTCAGCCATTCTCAAATTACATCGAAAAAGGCTAACACTCCCTAATGAAGGAAATAAGTATTTATACTTGATATTTCCCCAGTGTTATGGACTTTCTTCGATTTGTGTGTATATATATGTATATATATATATATATACACACATATATATATATATATATATACACATGTATACATATATATATATATATATATATATATATATATATATATATATATATATATATATATATATATATATATACAAATATATACAGGATGCTGAAGAATCTATGATACCCTTCTTAAAATCCACAATTTTGAGATTTTTTTTTTCATTTATTAATTTACAACTGTTTTAACAAGAACATACAACAATTAATGTGACCCATGATAAAATGACATTTAAGACAAGTTGAAAGACTGTGTACATAAAGCGTAAATGAGTAAATGTGAATTAAGCCTAAAAAGGCATGATAATAATTTGTGAAGGACCTACCCATTGGTAGCACTTCAATGACTGTTTTATGTTAGGAGCATTGAGGATTTTGGATTATAGAGATTGGATACGAGAAGAATTCAATGGTTTAGTTAAGTCCCAAACCCCAACAAATGAGCCTTTTGTAATTAGTTGGAAGTTTGTCTTGTATTGTTGAAGTAGCAAAAAACGTCGAGCAGTTTGTTGTCGTTTCAGTCTTGTAAGAGGATTCCAAGTAATGATAAGTTGGATATTATTAAAGGATACTGTAGGGCAGGATGTCATAGATTTACGAAGAAGGGTAAATGTGATTTGATGGGATTTGTTGGAATTTATTTGAATCCTCCAATTTTGACATCATTGACAAAGTATGCGAAATGTGATTGAAGAGTTCGGGATACAATAAATGGATCATTATTGACTGATAGCTCACGTGTCATCAGCATACGTGATGAGAACAGTGTTAGGATGGATTGGGATGTCAGCTGTATAAACTGTATAGAGGATGGCACTATCCCGAAGATAATGCCTTGCGGAACACCAGCGGATTGAGTATAGAGGGATGAATAGGCACTATTATGATTTAGTTTGAATGATCTGTCAGTGAGGTAGGAACGGATAATGAAAAGGTATGGAGGAGATAGGAATTTACGGATTTTGTAAAGCAGTCCCGAGTGCCATATTTGATCAAATTTTTGGAATTTAGAGATGAAACTTGGTAGTGCACCACTGGTGTCGCCTCAAATTTCATTTGAGCTCATATTCAACCCTATAATATTCTTCATTACTTCTCCAGCGTACATAAATCTGAAATTTTCAATGGATTGGGGGTATATTTTATGATGTATAGTAATAGAAAAAAAAAATTCTAAAGTGGTGTTATATTGGTGAAAATATCGACCCGGAGTTCGGCAAGGCACTAATCACAAAAATCCACAACAAATCAGATTTATTTGAGACAAATTTTCATTTTCTTTCAAAAGAAAGCCTTTTATCAAAAATTCCTCCATAATTAACGATGTATCTGATTCAATTAGCTAAAAAATTAAATGATGTGCAGAGCCCTGCGTTAAGCATTTACTGATATAATTTTTCTTGAATATAAGTCCAAAGTGTCATTTTGCTGATATGGTTGGAGTATAATTCTCAAATGCGTTGTGTGTTTAATTAACGTTCTTTTCTCCCAAGATGGTCTGTCATTGCCACTCGTTGAACCTATCTAAGAAAAGCACGAGGATTAAAGCAATCATTTTTTTTTTTTTTTTTGGTTTCCTTTGCTTTGAAGTGCGAATAGTGCGAACGAATTTCAAAGAAGAAAATGTTTATTATTTTTAGTAAGAAATGGCTCAAACAGAATTATCTCATAGTTAATGCTTAGCATAGGGTTCTGTATGAGTTAATTTCATAGCTAATTCAATTAGCTGTAACATTTACTATAGAGGTATTTTTTAAATTTATCTGAAATAAATCTGATTTGTTTTTGTGATTAGCGCCTTGCCAAACATCGATATTTTCACCAGTATAACATCGCTTTAGAATTTGATATTTCTATATCTAGTCATAAAATATATCCAATTCAATTGAAAATTTCAGGATTATGTGTGCTGAGGAAATACTGAGGAATGTTATAGGGTTGAATATAAGCTTGAAGGAAATTTGAGGCGACACAGTTATGCCCCACCAAGTTTCATCCCTAAATTTCAAAAATTTGATTGAATCTGGCCCCCGGACTGCTTTACTTTTGTTTTAAAAAAATTTGATTGATTGCGTGTAATCAGTGCCTCACCGAAGCGTCAGATCGATTTTTTTACAAATATAACATTAGAATTCCGTCAAAAATGTATCCCATTCCATTAAAAATTCTATAGCTATTTGCGCTGGAGAAGTACTGGAGAAAGTTAGTTGGTTGAATATGAGCTCAAATGAAACTTCAGGCGACACAGTTGCCTCCCAGCTCCATCAAGTTTCACCCCTAAATTAGAAAAATTGGGAATTTTAAAGGGGTTGTCACTCGAGGTCTAAACACCCTATATATAGCCACTATATGCGTATATAATATATATATATATATATATATATATATATATATATATATATATATATATATATATATATATATGTTACCCCTTATGTATGTGAGTTTTTTGTTTATACATATGAATCAGCAAGAATTGACATAAATACATCGTTGAATACGTTATTGAGCCAATGCTCTACCATTCCGGTGTTGCTATGTTTTATCTAGGTTGAGTAATATCTATTTAGCTGCTAATATATTAATATATATATATAGAGATGCCATTGGGCAATCATTGAGGATGATTATCCCAAAATTATGTAAGATTATGGATAGTTAGGAATTACTTACTTTGTCCTCTAAATTGGATACCTTTCCAAGGGCTTGATTTGTAGTTACGATTATTTAATAATTAACCAAGATAATGTTCCTAAGTTTACGTTTAATAATAATGTTAATAACCATAATGCTAATCAAATTTACTGCTCTCATACTTACTTAAATATATTCAAATTAATACTGGGCATGGTTACTGAAGAACAACCTCCTTTCTAACATTTATCTTTATTCCTCAAAACTAAAATAATAAACTATTAACCATGGAATGATTCAGACTAGATCTAGTCATTAACTGTTCTAACATAAATCTCTTATCTGTTATAATTGGTGTTGACGGTCCCTCACCATCTCTCCATTGGGTTCCCCTGCATATCTAAATCATGGAGCCAGAGCATCTGCCATCTTCAGAGGAAGACCTAGTAGTTCTTCCCCAAGTTCAGCTCTCAAGCCTGATCAGAGAAGTCCTGCGTCAAATGAGATCAGAGAGGAAGTCCCTTCCTCTCTCCCTCCTTGGCTTTTCTCCCCCTTTCTCTCTTGTTCTTCCTAAGAGGGTGTCGAATACGTTGTTCGTTGGTTAGATTCCCGGCATCCTTGTCATCATTAGCCGACTAGTTTTATAGAGGGCGGAAATTCTGGGATTTCAACGGATGGCTCCACCCTTTGTTTTGACATCCCCTGGGTGGTCCGGTCTCCGCGAATGCATTAAGATAGCTCTAATCGAATAACACCCTTCCCAGGCCGCCTCCACTTTTCCTCGAGGCCAGCCGGGACCCAAGGGGGACTATTTTCTTAAATAATTGATTAAGTCTTCTGAGACAAACCATCTCTTGGCTTTGTCACACTACCCACTTCTCGGTAGGGTTTTAAATTAACTTATTTCTTATATCTGAGGGTAAGAGCTGTGGTGACATCTATTATCGCCTGTCATTACCTTTCTACCTACCTGCTCGTCCCTTATTATCTTTTGTTCTTACCTGGTGCTTGTTATATAATATAAGGATAATATTGTCCAATATTAATACATATTAGTATATGTAAAATGAAATCTTAATTCGCGAATAGCTCAAAATCTTGTCAGATTTTTTTTTTTGTGCCCGAAGAGGCTTTTGCTGGGAATGACAAAAACTAGCTCCCTGCAAAGTATCAGAGCATTTAATTGAAACCACTTTTTATATAAAACACTGAGGGGAGGCGGGAGGGGGGAAGAGAGTCCTTTATTGCTCAGAAATGCTCGAAATAAGGTATCGTAATGTTAATATGTAAAACAAAGCAAAATAGAAATATTTTTAGGCCTGCAATAACTAAATGCGATGATGCTATTGCTGAAAGTTCGGAAAACCTATCGAAATCCGGATTCTGTGTACATTTTTATTTATTTTTTCATTTTGAAGACTTAAATTAGATAACTATGAGACTGGTTATTAGTTATGGGTTTTATGGCGGGAAAAAAAATATGCCTTTTGGTCATTAATCTAAAACGTTTTTCTTTTTTAAATTATTATATACAGTTTTAACTTTATGCATTTTATGTTAGCCACCTTCAATCCTGATACGATTGCATATATGTGAGAAGAGCTTAACTCATGTTCCGGCAGTTGGCTATGTAATGAGTACTATCATCTCTTATGTATCCTTCCGGCCTGAGAGAATAATGCACAGTGCGCTTAGATGTCATAAATGAGCCAGTAAACAGAGAAAGAGCCAAATAGCCCCCGTACATAGAGAGAATAGTCAAATAGTTCCATCATTGAGAGGCTCGTTCCTAATTTTATCTCTTGTAACTGGTCAGTTTTGTCAAAGTTATTTCTGACAGTTTGACAGGATAATACTTCCTGTCTTTTTTTCTCCGTTAAATGCTGCAATTACGATGGGGGGGGGGGGGTTTCCAACGTATTGCGTAGGAATACAAACAATTAGATGCTATTAGTCTTCGTTTAGGACATTGACTTTCATAGAGTTTAGTTAAAAACACAATATAAAATGTATTTGATGAGTTTCAGATATGCCAATTGTGGATCACTATAAAACAACAGAATAATTTTTTTTTATTATTATTATTTTTACCTATTTAGAACACTGAAATTATCCATATTCGACAGTAAAATCCTGCGTTACAAAATCACTGTTGTCCTGTGTAAAGAAAAAAAAATGGGAGATTCTATGTCGGTTCCAGCAACAATCATTGTCTTCATATTTTCCTCGGCTGGACCTTAAAAAATCCTGGAATCAACAAAATCTACCCTGTACGTTCCCAAATTTCGTGTTTCTTATATAGGATGTACATTACCCAGAACCTGTAGGTAAAAATGTTATGATAAAAAGAAAATCTTATTTGCGCATAACTCAAAAAGTAAGTACTTTATAGTAAATTATCTGCAGGATCACAGGAAAGGAAATTCTCTTAAAACAAAAAAAAAAAAATAATATATCTAGGTCAGACCAGTATTAGCTAAGATACAGCGTTTGAGCTACAACAGCTTTGTTATTTTTATGTTATTAAATGAAAACTAAATGGAATTTCGTGCTAAACTAATTGCACAAATTGTCGTATTCTAATTGTTTACTGTACTATTTTATTTTACTTTTGTGACAGAAGGCGTGAAGAAGTGCATGTTGCTGAGAATATTTCAAATAGTAGTTTTTAAAATTATTTCAAAAAGTACATAATCATTATAAGGTGGTAAATGAAAATTCTTCCACCGCAGCAGATTTGTTTAACAAAAATACGTAGGTGATAAAAATCTTGCAATTTGTTTTATCAGTATTATCCACTTGTTTGAATTTTTTAATCACGTCAAATATTATGCAGTGATTGAATACATGAATACCTTTGAATGTTTTCATTGTTTAGCAGCCTTGATCTCATTTTCAGGATTTTTTTCTCTTATGCCATTACTTTATTATACAACAGTATGATTTCCGAATACATTTGACTCCAAATAATCTCCTACTTATCACTTTTAAAGCTTATAATGCATAAAAACAATATTCTTTTCACTTATTTGGTGAGTGATTTTTACTTCTTGGGAATCTCTTTAGAAGAAAAATTGTGTGAAAAAATATTTATTAAATGGAAAAAAAATTAAATTCCGAATAATTTTGACAGTCACAAGGGGAGAGGGGGCGCATTCAATGGGTCACCGGTTTCAACAAAATTTTTTGACGCGTTTTTCAGCATTCTTTTCCAATGGGCCCTAGGAGACGAGAAAATAAAATAAAACATACTGAAACTAGAGTTGGAATATCGACATGCGATATATCGATATATCGGAGATGAAAAACCGATATATTATATCGTTATCCTAACACCCGATATATCGATGATATCGATATTTTACACCGATATATCGATCACACCATATGCTAAACTATATTACAGTAGAATCTCGGCAATTCATATCCCAGTAATTCGTACAGATTGTCTGATATCTTGAAAGTCTCCCTTTATTTCGTATAAAAACACTGCAATCCGGTTCCTCCGATAATTCGTATTTATTTTCGTCTTCCAAGTAATGTGAAACGCCTTATGATTCAAACTTCCAAATAAAAAATCTGGTTAACTCTTAATCTTTTCAAGAGGAGAGGTGAGTGAGTCCGAGAGGAACCGTTTCTATCAATTTCGGTCGGTTTACCTTTTTTTTTTCTATTCAGTTCTCTTTAAATAAAATTGTAAAAAAACCTGTAACCATACTGTTAGCCGATAACATAGATTGATCTGAAAAATTATGTTCGCTCATGACTGGCAAATCCGCGAATGCAAGGTGCTTTATGAACAAAAACTTTATCGAACGCCTATCGTGCAAACACAAAAGCATGTATCATAAGTGAAATTTTCAACGAATGGGTACAGATATGGAATAAAAAACAGCGAAAATTTTCAACTGCTTATTGATAACTGTACGGCCCACAACAGTACATCACTCAGCGATTTTTATCTTCTGTTTTTGTCTCTCAGCACAACCTCTAAGCTGCAATCTCTAAACTTGGCCAGAATTAAACGATTTTAGACATTTAACGCAATGAAGTAGTGATGCAACTTTTAGAAAGCATCAAGGATGGAAATCACCTACCTCAATATTAAGAACTCCCATGACTTTTCGAGATTTCGCCTATTTTGACGAAGGATTAGCAGTAGCTTGGATCCTAACTGACGAGGAAATTTTGACTCCGTAAAAAAAGGAGATGAAGAAGAAATTGATGTGCCGACGATTAGTTCTAAAATGGCAAAATAATGCATCTACAACGTGTGTCATTTCTTAGCAAAATCGGATGTTGGTGTAAACATATTTTCTTCTCTGAACATGCTTAACGAAGCCATCGATGAGATCCGTCTTCAAGGGCTGCATCATAAGATAATAACCGAATTTTTTGTTGAACTAACTACATTATTTGTATTTCCATTCATATTAATACATTTTGTATTAATTTTGTTATTTCCTATTTTTTACCGTCGATTATTGGAAATATCGATAATTTGGATATCTCGATAGTTCATATTTACCTTTCAAACCCTTGATCATACGAATTATCGAGATTCTACTGTGTTTTATTTTAACAATTTCCTTTATTCGGTAAAACTTCAGAATCGTATCCCCAAAATGGCGGAGGTCTAGATTTTTAAGATCAGCCAGGTCCTAAAAATATAATGTCCTCTATGTTCGGGTTACCATTCTGGAGTTTTACCAGTAAATATAACAATAAACAATATTTAATTACGAAGCAATAATTAGTAGATGTGATTTGCATACAAATAATGTTGATTAATCCATTTTGACTCATATTCCACTCACATTCCATCGTCGTAGCGTCTGTACGTACGTCCGTTCGTATTTCACATAACTCAAAAAAGGTTAGCCGTAGAAAGTTGAAATTTTGTATTTAGGATTGTTGTAAAATCTAGTTGTGAACCTCCCTTTTTCGCCATTGCTTAATCACCGGAAGTGGTATTTTACTTGAAGGTCATAATTGATTTTTATCAAAAATTAAATTAAAATACTATGCAAAACTTCTCAAATTTAGTATTTATAACTTATATATTGATTTGAATAACATACTAAATTTTGGTCTACATTGGAAAACCGGAAGTGGTACTTTACTTGAAGGTCATATTAGACTTTCATCAAAAATTATATTAAAATATAATGTAAAACATCTCAAATTTGGTAAATAAGACTTTTATATCGATATGAATGTATTTAATAGATTTTGGTTAAAATTGATCAGCCGAAAAAGGTACTTTACTTGAAGGTCATAATAAGCTTACATCAAAAATTATATTTAAATTAAAAGAGAAATCATATGTTTCGGTAATAAAGGTTACAAACGCGATTTGGTTTCCAATCCAACTAAACATTTTTTTTACTTAAAACAAGTAAAAAATTGTTATTGTGTTAAAATTGAATGTAAAATACTGGTTTTCCTCCCCATTTGTGAGATCAACAAATCTGCAGCAGGAGAAAAAGATATGAGTTTAGTGGTTTTTTCCGCTTAAAATGTCGAAACTGTCCAATGCTTTATCTCGTGATATTGACAGTTTTAATGTGGTCACGGAACACGAAGATATCTCTTGGAAACTAGTTACCTACTGAAGGAAAACGACATATAATAACGGAATGAGACCTCCAGAAACAAGAATGTCTGTCTGTGTGTGTGTCAATAGATGGATGTCGCGACGTCGAGTGTCGTTTTTAATGCAATCTTTGGAAACTAGTAACCAAATTGAGGATCACTTTTTGAGCCACCGATTTATAGTTTAATAGACGTGCAAGGAAGTAATGTGTTGTCCACATCAGATATTTTATCTTGAGTTTGAAAAATGGTATAGACGTGGTTTTCCACCAAAACATTTATGTTTTAGTGTATGATAAATGAAAAATGCAAAATTAAAAAAATTATTGCTCTTTGGTCAAATAAATTTTAAAAAATGTTTAGATTATTACGTAAACTCGCCTTATAGATTATTTTACGCCCATAAATATGGCAGATTTTGATTAAGCGCACCGAAAAACCTTTATGTTGAAAATATCATCGAAATAGGTTCAAAATTTGCAAACCACGATTTTACGTTCCAATTTGAAACTATGTATCTCGTCTTCAGTTTATCCGATTTCGATTTCTTGGACTCGTTGGAAAGAGAGAAGTTTATTCTTTCTATAAATAGATATTGGGTTATCTAGAAGGTCTGTGTAAAAAAATGTGATAACAAAATAAAAACAAAACTGAGGTTTTGGGGGGATAACGTTGGGAATAACGGTTCTAAAACACGTAGGAAGACCACAGTTAAAGCAAACCGCGTTGATTAAGAACTTTTATAGGCGACCCAAATTTGGTGTTAATCGTTCAAAGGCTTCCTGAATGATGGGAATTTTTTTCAAAAATTTCAACTAGGTGAAATTAGCACTGAATTGAAATTATCTAATTAACGAAAAAAATTCGAAAGCATATATTGAAATATTTCAAAAGTCATTATTTTAATTAAAATAATTATTTTTCAATAATACAATAGAATTAATTTTCGAAGGGGTGTCCCAAGTTGATAAGGTACCCATTAGCAGCTAACGAAAACAAATGATAAGTATTTGAAAAAAAAAAATAATAATTTACTTAATTAGTTCTTATAGTTCTTGTAAATGTCATTGTAACTAATAATTAATTTAGTTATAAGAATCACAAATAAATTAGTTGTCGTTTTTAGTTATTAGTTACAATTAATTTTGGCCTAACCCTGACCTCCACTACCCTCCGATAATACAGTGCAAAAGTTTATTATTTTAAGCGCTCAGCTATTAAATGAGCTGAAATTCGGTATGTATGCTTGTTTTAGAGACAAAACAATATCATAGAACTCAGGGAAAATTTCAGTAAAAATGTTGTTAAAATGTTTTTGCGCGAATTTTCGTCGTTTTAAGATTTTTCGCAACTCTGCAACCTCTCCATATTGAGTAAGAGGGTTGAAAATTTGTATGTGAATTGAGTTGGTGTTAGAGAAGGGCCTTTTACATTTCTCGACTTTTTAGTCATATTTTCCCAGAAAAAAATAGACTATTGCAGTGGGTCGAAGGTCGGCGGTGAGCGACGGGACTGTGTTTTCTATCCGTTTCATAACCCCTAAAGCACGATTATGGATGATTTGGATATGTCTGATATATATACATATATATATATATATATATATATATATATATATATAAAGTTATGATAGTAGATAGGACAATATCACAGGTAATCCTATGTCTGCAATGTAAACAAACCCTAATACTATATAGAGGGGATTATAAGAGAGAATAAAGTTAGTCTTATTCCAGCATTTGTGAGTGTCATTTCGTCTCCCAATTTCCATTTTTTTTATCTGGTTCGGATCTGGAAAGGTTCGACGGTGACGTCGGCGAATTGAATCATTTCCTCAATGGAGGCGACCGCGTGATGGCGGGGATAGAGGCTAATTTAATTGACCCGATGGACGCGAGCGCTCTGAAAACCGCTCTGGAATGTTGGGTCAAGAGAAATGTTCTGAATCTGATACAGGCCGACGAGGATACGCCATGGGTCATCGTAAAAGATAGATTAAAGAAGGCATTTGGAGAAGGCCGGTGGGCCCCAGAAGAAGATATACTCCAGATATTTCGGGAGACGAGACAACCCTACTAGACAAAGGGACAATACGCGGGGTCGCTGTTAGCGCGTTTCAACCGAATAACAGAAAAGATGAGGAAGACGGTGAATGCGGCCAAGGTGTAGGGCAGAATGGGGTTCCTGGCAACAATATTAAAAGTGCAGTTAGCACAGGACACAGGAAAGTAGGATGGTTTACTCCGGGAGAAGAATTTCGTGGAATGTGCCCAGGACATGATGGACGCGAGCGCCCGCGACGAGGAGGCCCGACATGGAGAGATTGTCAAAGCGGGATGGAATAGGGTAACGTACAGAAGGATTCGAACCAGACCTGAGGCATGGAAGAAAAGAGATATCGAATTTGGAGGGAGAGAGAAAATAACGGGGAGGGAGAAAAGACTCGGAAAGGAGAGGAGAGAAAATGCCATGGGTGCGGGAAAATAGGACACCTCGTAGCACAATGTTCTCGCACGAAATGCTTCGAATGCGGGAATGAAGAGCACATTGTGAGACAATGCCCCTACATGAGTAGACGAGGGGAAATGTCCCGCGGGTAACACATGGAAGTAAATGCGCAAAGGGTATGGAAGAAGGGAGAAACAACTTCAGAGACGTTGCAGGATTCCGAAACGTCGAGGACGGAAGAAGATGAAAATGAAGCAGGAGGATGAAGCTCGAGGAGGGAGGAGCAGTAGGAGGATTGCTGGGAGAAGAACAGAGGCAGAGAGAAGCAGACGAGATGAGCAATGAGGAGAGAGGAAGGAGAGCGACAACCACGCTATCATAAATAATGTGAAGAATGGGTGCTTAGAATTGCCGATTGTGAGTGTCGCGGGTGGAGTGAAGTGCCTGGTAGATACAGGGAGGTCGTCAATAGGCGTACAAGGAAGTCATGTGTTGCCCACATCAGATATTTTACTATGTTTTTATTAATTTTTTTGCGTCACCTCTAACCGTCATCTCCTGAAATGAATATTACATTTCATTTATTTATCTTTTGCAGTTGAGATAGCGGTAAAATTAATGATAACTCTGAGCATAAAAGAAATAAGTATTTATTAACAATTTTCAGTTCCCTTGATGTTATTGATAAGATTAAATAAAAGGAAGTAAGTAATTGAATAAACTGTAGCCAGCCTCGTTCATTATGGCCATGAAATCATAAAAGGGGGGGTTAGCTAATTTACATGATATTCGAGAGCAAGGTTTGATTTCTTGAATCATACTCAACGCCGATAAAACATATGATTAATTTTATGTTCGTTCAATATATTATGGAATGAAAGCCTTCTTGATTAGCACTGAGTATTGCTGTTAATCTAACGCCCAGCTCAGCTTTATATTTTTATTTAAATTAATATCACGATCGCGTTATAAATATATTTTTCCAATTTCATTACAGCTTTGTTATAATTATGTTGAGTATATAAGTATGTTGAGCGAACGATTAGTGAATATATGTATATAGTGGCATATTGTGGGCCGGTGGCAGCTAAATTTTGAAGTCTCGTATGCTTCTTATTCAAAATTTAAAGATCTGGATGTGTGTTGTACTGTGTTATAATGTTAGATATTAATTGAATTACTGCTATTAATTAAATTATTTACTATTTTATTATTTATTTATACCAATTATTTACTATTGCATTTGCTTATTACTTATATATAATTTGAAATTGCATGTATAGAGGCTGATTCGAGGCCACCCTTGGACATTTGCCACCTTGCCACCTGCTATTTACATCTTTGTGAGAGATTTCGTAAGAATTTGGAAGAGCATTGAGTGAGGAAAAATAGTGCCAAAGGGAGGGGACGCAGCTAAATTGTCTCCGAACGTGTTTACTATTTCTCATTGATATCAAACTGAAATTGAAGGGTACTAAGGTGTTATTATCATTAACTTATTAATAAAATCTCCGGATTGTTCTTCTCGTAACTACTGTGATAAAATATAAATGATCATTTTATTCAATTTTAATCTCCCAATAAAACCAACTTTGAAGCTCAATTTCATCATGACAATGCTTTTAAAGTAATTATTTCTTGTGCATTCGATGTCGTCGGTTAGGTACCCTATGTATCTTCAAGGAGACATTAAAGTTTTTCGAAAATAAATACTTAAAAATTCTATTTTTATCCCAGCTTTCAGCATTTCGACGGAGATTTGTTGAAAATTATCGTATCAGCAGTGTTTGGTAAGTCTTGTATTTGTACAAAGTGATAGTTTTCCAGTATGCAGTAAAGAAAAAACGAAATTTTAGATGGCAAAGCTTGAGATGATGATGAGCAGCCTTTAAAGCATAAAGGACCAAAATATTTAGATTTTCTCCTGTATACTAATATAGAGAAATTTACATAAATATTCAAATTTAATAAGTACAATAAACTTTACAAGTTCAGAGAGCTCCATAAACAAAAAAATGGTGAAAAACAAAAGAATATTAACCAAGTGGCGTCCAGCTCAGGTCAACACTGTTTTGATCTTTTGCTGTTGGGCTAGTATAGATCTGTTATTTAATTAATAATTAATCATTAATTCATTATTCAATTAGTTAGCTTTATCAAACAGATTTTTTTCTTTTAGTTTTCAATGTTACTATTTTGAATACAAAATACTTATATAATTTGAGAACGTTCCTACGTTAATTTATTTAGGTATATTTATTTCATCAGTAATAAATGACCCCTTATTTTGTAACATAATATAATTATGTTTTTAGGATTGTTGATACAGTAATTTAAATGGTTTTTATTTTTTACAAACTTGTTTTGTTTTTTAAAGTAATGCTTCCTATTTAAAACACGTGGCAGACGGGAAAAGATATTGCAGACTGACCGCTATTTTTCCCGTATTAGTCTGAATATTTTGTTTTTGAATTGCTATTCTATCACAGAATCGCTTCATCTTCATTAGATTTATTATTAATCGATAATCGTTGTTGTTCAACCCCAGTTATCTGGAGAACCAGTGCATAAGAGTTGTTCCTTTGTCTAGCTACTTTCTTTTGGTCTATCCTTAACCTTCAGGTCTGAGGTTTGTATTTATGAGATATTTAGATAGAAATCTCTTATCTGTTTTGCGTATTTTTTACTATAATGTAGAAAGAAGGAGGCCATTTTTTTTTAAGTCTATTATATTTCTATAATTATTTAATTTAATTGCATCAGTTATGTAAATTCTCAAACAAAAATAAAGACATGTTAAGCATACTTAATAGAAAGGAAAAAAAGCTTTTCTGTAGTTTAGTTTTTAATCCTTACAACATGAATCACATCTTATTTTTTTAATCTTGGTTTGGAACTTTGTCATTTAACATCCTATTCAGAATAACCTATTTCTATTGTTAAATAAATGTTAAAATTAAAATTATTTTGTAATGATGTGTTTACAAATATAGTATCTTTTTTGGATTCTGGAATCATTTGAACAACTATTAGTCATATTACTGAAAAACAATGATTCATAAGATATCCATAAGATTCAAGTCTCTTGAGTATATTGGAACCAAGTTTTTTCAAGAGTATTTCTAGTGAGGTTGTTATTATTTATATTGATTATTAAATTAGTATAGAAGAGCATGAACTCAACAAGAGATGTAAAATAATTGTAATATTATTGGTAAACAACTAACTAGTCATCGTTTCCTCCATTCAGGATCATCAGGACAAAAAAATAAGATCACATGTTGCAGATAAAATGCAGCACATCTCACATCAACAGTCTGCAGACACATCAACTAGAGACAGTTCCTCACTCTTAGGCATGTTAAGAATGTGTGTAAATGTTTTGGGTTGATGTGAGATGTGCTGTATTTTGTCTGCATATACGTGATCTTATTTTTTCTGTCCTGGTGATGCCTGAATTGGCAAAATGTTGACAAGTTAGTTGTTTACTGGTATTTTAGAGACTAAATACTTCGTGTGTGGAATTTTCCATTTATATTCTACCAATTATTTTATGCTCTTGTTGAGCAATTTTGAGAGTTCTGAACGGCAGGGTTGGGCAAAACGTAATTGCAATTACTAGTAGAGCCAAAGTAATTGTATTTACCAATTACAATCTTATGTAATTGTTATTTTATTTCTGCAATTCAAAGTAATTGTAATCAGTAATTTCAGTTACTTAATGCCTAAATGGCACTAAAAAAAGTTATTTCCACAAATGTGCTGAGGGATACATTTCTTCAAAATGATGAGTTTAAATGAATCGAATGCAGGTTTACAAAAATTGTGTCAAAATTAAATACAGAGTAAATATTGTTATGACCTGAATTACAGGTAATTGTAATTGCAATTACTTAGCATCTAGAAATCATTGAAATAGCAATTACTTAGCGTCAAGGAGCAATAGTAATTGAGAACCTCAATTATAATAGCAGTAATTGAAAGGAGTAATTGCAATTTCTAGCACGATTGGAGTAATTGTTATTGAATATTAGAATTAATTCAGTAAACAAATTTCGATGAGTTCTGATAGGTTCTGATTAATGAGCTAGCTCCACTTCTGTGAAATTTTGTTTCTTCTCTGTAGAAAAAAAAATGGAAAGTTTGTTTTGTCAAGCAAAAATGAAGCTCAGATTGATTGAAAAATCAGTTTTTACTTCAACTTTGCCAACAAAAATGGAAATGGAGATGTCCACTTTTGATAGAATGCTCCTCAATTGTTCTTTAAAAACACTAAATTCAATATTTTGGGCCATTTAACCATTTTGTTATTAAAATTATAGTCCACGTTTGCTAATGTAATTGAAGATACTCATGTAAATTAAAAATATTCATGTAATTAATTACTGCCCAACTATGTTAAACGGTAGAGATCTGTTATAATTATATCAAAATAACTTATAAAACTGAAAACATATTTTATTTTCTCTGTTTTACTTTTCAAAGCTACTCTTTACATTTTGACTTGTTTCTTTTTACTCATCATCATATAATAATTTTTCTTTTTCTAAAAATCTATAATATTCTGAAGAGCTGTCTTCCATATCAAAACATCCAGAAAAATTAGGATATGACACCCATCAGCTCAGATTTTGTTGTTCTTTCTCAGCTAGTTTTTTTTTTAAAGCCATTTAAAGTTTTGACAAAATCGATATTTTTATACATGAAAATTTGAAAAATTTGTTGCCCAATGGAAAAAAAATTGTACTATTGTTATTTACTAACCAAATGGTTATAACTTTCAGATTATATTAAAAAAACTATGCTTATTTCAGAAAAAAAATCAATGTATGATACACCAAAAATTTACAAACAAATATTATGCATCAAGTTATGAAAATTTTAAAGTAAAATACGGTGTTTTACAAAAAAATTATTATGAACCAAAGGTGGTATGTTAATCAAAGAAATACATTTTTTTTAGTAGGTCTAATAATATCAGCTAACATATAGAATAATGCAAATTGTGGCATTTTGCCTGCTTTAATGTAAGGTATGGTATTTTACCAAGAATTAAAGAGGTATTCAAAAAAACTATTTTATTTGGTTAACTATGTTCTATTATTGAGCCATTATGGTAGCTGATATCATTAGAACTACTTTAAAACATGTATTCCTTTGATTATACACTTATTGGTTCATTATACCTTTTGTTTGTAAAACTTTGTATTTTAGTTTAAATTTTCCAAATTTGATTGCATTTTTTTTTTTTTTTAAGCAGGTAATATGCCATTATTTTTATTATTCTACAATATATGGTAGCTGATATCATTAAAACTAATTAAAAATATTTTTTCCTTTGTCTAACCTACCACCTTTGGTTCACAATAACTTTTGTTGTAAAACACCATATTTTACTTCAAAATTTTCATAACTCAATAAATAATATTTTTTTATAAATTTTTGGTGTTCCATACGTTGATTATTAATTTTTTTCTGAAAAAAGCATAGTTTTTTTTATAAATAACAATAGTACAATTTTTTTCTATTGGGAAAGCAATTTTCTCCGGGAGCTCTGAGGATATAAAAATGCTAATTTTGTCAAAACCGTAAGTGGCTCTAAACAAAAAACAAGTTGAAATAGAACAAAACAATTTGGTCAATCTTATCTATATTAAAGGATAAAGAATACTGGATTTCATCAAAATCTGAGATGATGGGTATCATGGTCTAGATGAAGTGGAGTATGGAATGACTCTTAGCTAGATACATTTTGGGGCCAAACCTTCAATATATTTTTTTACATGATTAAAAACCATTCATTCAATATTTATTGATTACTCATTATTTTTGAGGGAACATACTGAAGGTATTCTTAGGAATATTAAATTTTTATGAAGACAGACATGTGAAAGTATTTATATTTTTTAAAATTTTAGCATATCAGTTTCATAATTTCCCATGAAGGGATGAAGGGCCAGGCAGTGGTAAAGGTTACTGATTATTGGGATCTCTCACTCAATTTACCATACAATATCCTTAGGAAAGGAGAGCACTGCCCACCTCCAATCAATCAAAATGATGGTTTTAAATATTCATTTTGTTTATTTTATTTTATAGATGGCCAACAAGATCAAAAAGCCAGGCGGTGCTGAACCGGACTCCTTTGAATTATCTCTTGCTCAGGCACTTCTCGATTTGGAACTAAACAGTGATCTTAAAGCCCAGTTACAAGAGCTCCATATTTCAAAGGCGAAGGAGTTAGATATTGCTGGCAGGAAGGTGTGATACTCAAATTATTCATTAAACTATTTAAGTCTTATTTTTTAAATAGTTATATTTGATCATCATTTGGAATGCTGAAAATGTTCATTACCTCTGAATTACAAAAAAAAAACATAATTCACATTGTTAGTTTTTTAAAACAGTATTTTCCAAGCTGTTAAAAGTTATTGATGATTTATGAGGGAAAGAATTAGTATCAATTAACATATAACAATGAACAATGTTTATCTAATGAGATATTTTTTTATTCAGTCATTAATGTAATTAAGGATTCAGTATTGATAATGTTGAAAAAATAGTATGACAACTGATAGAGTTGGTATTTCTTTATTGGCCAGTAGGGGTATGGATCTTAGATACTCTATTCTGTACACAAGAATCATTGGCCCTTTGGGTAACCTGAAGGAAAAGAATTTAATAATGGAGATATTGGTCTAGGAGGATAGTAGAGGAGAGGCGGTCAAATGTAAATAAGTAGAACTATATTATTCTGTATCTGTTATTTGCAAATGCTTCGAAATATATTGCAGGTCTTTATTAAGAATAAGTCTGAGGTATGTAAACTCGTTCACTTTTTCAAATGAGAATCCACTGAAGCTCACTTCCTCCCACAATTCTGCTCATTGCCCTCACTTGATATACTTGGACCTAGTCTCGTTCATACTTAATCCTAAGCTTCTCGCATTGGATTCAAGCTTAAGGATTGCTTTCTCTACAACTCTTTTAAGCCTGTCAACTATGTCCAGATCATCAGTGAACCCCCAGAATCTGTACCGTTCAGTTCATGATTGTGGAGGAGGTCTGGATGTTGGAGCTTCTGACAGCCTTCTGCTGGGCAAGGTTAGAGAGAAGACATGCCAATGTCGTAACACTAGCTGTGGCTGAATTCCTCCGAGTGCTCAGCCTGAATCCACATTTTACTTCTACTACCGTCCATCGTAGCCTGACGTAGTGTTATAAGTTTATTAGGCACCTTGCATCCCTCCCTGTTTACTGTCATATGCATTTTTAAAATAAAAAAACAGGTGATGGATCTGCAGTTTATATTCCCTTCCTTTTTTAAGTATTTGCCTCAATATGAAAATTTGGTCAACTGTTGACTTCCCTTTCTGGAATCCACATTGGTACCAGCCTAGCACTTGCTCTGCAAAAGGAAGTAAACGCTCAAAGAGCACGTGAGTCAGAATTATATAAACTACAGGCAGCAACAAAATGCCCCAGTAGTTAGTGCACTCAAGGGTAGATCGAGCAGAACACTCAGTTGACATCCGCATGATGGTATAGAAGGATCAATCTAATTAGGGATTGATAAATTATTTCCCATTTCTATAAATTTGTTTTATTGAAAACTAGTTTCGAATGTTATTTATTCATCTTCAAACCAGTACAAACTTTTCTGTTTGATATAATCCATTTAAACCTTGAACTAAAGATTATTAACTGGGGGTTTTACGCCTTTGAATAAAAACAAAGAAACTTCTAATATTAATTAAATAATAAAAAACATTACAAATAATCTATCAGTATATATTTATAAATTTTGACTGAAATTAAGAAAACTCTATTTACAATTTTGTTTAAATGGATGACTGGAAGTGATTGAATAGGTGGGATTTGAACGTGGGAAGGGTATTGGAGAAAATGATGAAAGAAGGAATGAAATTCCATAGGGAGACGGGGATCTGACAAGAAAGGATCTATTGAAAGCTGCACTTTAGTGGGCCATTGTATATAAATCTGAGTGTCAAGAACGGGTATTGTGGATATAGACAGAGGATTTGAATTAAAGGAAATCTGAGATGTATGATGAAAAATGGGATTGTATAACTTGGTAGAGGAAGGATGGTAAGAAATACAATGCTAGGAAGGGTAAAGCCACTTCAATTCTTCATAAAATTGGGATACATAGATTGGCATCCCTATGGATCCCGAAGATGAATCATACAAAGCCATTAATCGATATTATATTAATAAGTTTTCATCAAGATCCCCAGTGACCCTACAGCAGTAGTCAAAGTGGGTGAATATTAAGGAGAAAACTAAAGTCTGCAGGTTTTAAATGGAAATAGATGACAAAGGTAATTTACTTGCTTTTAAGGTGTAAAAAGTACAACAGGAGTTAATAGAGACAGGGTTTTTCCAGGGATGAGTTTGGGTCAAAGGTGATTTACTGTCTGACATGTAAATATAAACAAGCACAGAATATTGAAGTCACATTAGCATGGCTTTATCATATTAATCTGTCATTCTAGCATCTTGGTAATTATGGATAACATCTCAGTAGTACTGCAATTTTAGTTGTTTTGAATGGCTAAAAATAATCCGACTTTTTTTAATTATAAACATATTCGTTATAGAGAATTGAAATTAAATCCTAATGGGCCTCAATGAATTTCACTTGTATTTCAGCTGTTGTTTTTCATTTATAACTATGTAGAGGGTTCATGTTAGAGGAGACTAGGCAAATAACAGTTATTTTTATTTAGTTACAAGCAACAATATTATAAGAAGATTTATGTTAAAAGTATCGATAGCTAAGATCATTACTTTTGTTTGTTTAAAATTATACTAACTTTTATTTTCATTTACAGTCTATTATTATCTATGTTCCAATGCCACAATTGAAGAGTTTCCAAAAAATTCAGATTCGTCTCGTCAGGGAGTTGGAAAAAAAGTTTTCTGGGAAGCATGTTGTGTTTGTCGGAGATAGGAAGATAGTTCAGAAACCGACTAGAAAATCAAGGAGGAAGTGCAAGCAAAAGAGACCAAGGAGGTAAGTTTTTTTTTAATAATCTGTTTTCTTTTTGATGTAATGTTCCATCATATGATAACTTAATTCATTCAATAATTTAATGGCAAATGTCGGCACAATTATTGACCGATCGCAAGCGAAGTTCTTTTTCAGCTCGATTAGGATCAAACGCGTTGTTCAATTTTCAATATTTTGGCAGTTTGGCACAAATGTTGCTTGAAGACAGGAAAAACGATATGTGTAGGAATTTTAATTTTTTAATTCCGATTCTCAATAGTGGTTGTTTTAATGATCAAAAACCTGTTTCAACACATTCCCAAAAACATTCTTGTGCAATCGAGCAATTATTAAAAAAATTGAAATATCATTGAGTGAAAGTGGTTCAACTCGACTGTTCAGAATTTTGTGAGTTGATTTTCAGTACTTCAATAAAGAGCAGATTTTAGATTTTTGTGCAAGGTCTACTGTTCACCGAACTACTTGTGAAATTATTCCGAGATTGTTTTTGTTACAGCTGTTACATTTTTATTTTTAAAAAAATTATTTTTATCTCTAACTTCATAATTTTAATGAAAGCTGCAAGATTCCTGATTGAAAAGGATGTCAGTAAATATTTTCTCTTCTAATTGATGTGATAAAGAATCAGTTTTTAAAACAAGTTTTTAGAATAAGTTTTTAAAAAAAATTCTTTTCAGTCGAACACTAACATCAGTCTATGATGAGATTCTGGAAGATATGGTATTCCCTGCTGAGATAATCGGTAAAAGGATTCGGATGAGACTTGACGGTAGACAAATCATCAGAGTTCATCTGGACCGCCTTCAGCAAGTGAATATTGAACACAAGGTGAGCTGAAATGCTTATTTATTTATGGGGTAGATTGGTGTGTAGGAAAACTTTTGAAAGATCAAGTAGTTATAATTTTGTATCCAAGAACTAATTTTCTAAATTTGAAGCTTAGTTTGAGACCTTAATCTAAAATTTAAAAAAAGGTGGTCAAATGATTTCCGGATGTTTTTTTCAAAAATAAACTTTTATTCAACAACTAATTTAAATATTGAATTATTCTTCTTAAATTTGGGAAGTTAATCATTTTTCAAAGCGGAATAAAAACCAAAGCAATATTGAATTAGATTAAGAATATTTTGTTTTATTTAGCATGATTCTGCTTATTTTTATTACAGTGGACCCACATTATTACATGGATCTAGGGAAATGAAACCGTGTTACTGAGGTACCTGCACTTTAACGGGGGCAAAAAATTATTAATCATTGGAAGAACTATACACAGATGTATATAATAAAGTTGTATTAAAAATAAGAGACTGTCCATAGCAGATTATTTTTAATACAACTTTTTTATATACATCTGTGTATAGTTCTTCCAATGATTAATAATTTTTTGCCCCCGTTAAAGCGTAGGTACCTGATATATATATATATATATATATATAAAATATGTAACGTTCCGTTTTTGGGGAAATAAATAAATGAAACTTATTTTCCCTTTTTTATATATTTATTTAACTTTGACTCTATTTCTCCGGGGGGGTTGCTAGACAATCAGACACAGACACACAGAACTATAACTATTACAAACATACGAATAACGTGAAGCGTCAATATATCTTAAATTATACACTTTCTTCTTGTAGAATGATGACGGTGGTTTACGGGATATAATTAAAATGTATTACCAAATGATGTGGATCTGGTGGATGAAGTTTCAGGGGAGCTCTTAAGACGTCTACGCTGGTCCCTGGTCCTAACGAGAATGCTCTCCTTTGTTGTCCGTTACCCTCTCTAGGTTTCAAAATGGCGAACTGCCATTTTGATTATCTAATACAAATGGACCATTTATGATTTTGTGAAGTTCTCATTTGATGAAAATCTCTTCTACTTCTTTTTGATTTTCTTAGATCAGGTTTATTGTCGAAGTATTGACAAATTGATCATCTTCACCCACTCGATCATTATGGCAGAGGTTCTGTTGAAGTCAAGAGCCGCCATGCTTTAAAATAAAACCGTCTATTTTGGTTCCATTTATGATGATTGCAGTCAGGATAAATAAATGTTGTATTATTTTCCTGAGAATCCCTATTTCCAAATATTAAATCTAATTTAAGATATCTAAAAAACAATTATTTACTACGTACCTATAATATGAAAAAATGTGTATATTACATTTCTCCCTCCTTCTAGGTAAAAAAAAATAATAATGATATTTTGCACGCAAATATTATTATTATTTTTTTTTTTTTCATCTTAAATTATACAAGAGAATACTGAAACATTCATACTCCATTCATTCAATTAACCATTAATCCCCAATTGCCTCTGAGTTACTAATAATTACAATTTTTGATTTCCTTAAATACTAAATTCAAGTTTAATTTTATTCTTCATTTTATTCTTAATTATTGATTTACATAATTTTTCTTATCTCTAAACAGAATACAATTAAACTATATACAAACATTTTTTCAAAAACTATACATAAATCATATAAAAGAACAAATTGAGAGAAGACAGTTACATTTTCATTATATACAAACTAATTTTTGTTGAGAACCCAATAAGATGTGGTTCTACTATTTATAAAAAAAAAAACGATATTGTGACTAAATGAGAAACATTGTTATTCTACCAAAATCAAAGAAAATAGGAATGAGCAAGAGAAGATTGTCCAACAGAAAATGAGTGAAACAAAAATTTAATTATACCGAAAATAATCACTGTCATTGTTAATAATTACATTTTATTTAAGTATTGTGGTTGAATTTGTATTACAGCTCTTGCGAGCAAGGCCTTATAATTTTTGAAGAAAACAAAAAATTTTAGCTCTGCGCTGAGCACCAATTATTTTAAATTTACATATAAACAAATAGCATCACCTATCACTAAAACATGTACTGATTATTAAGAGAAAAGAAAATATGGATTCTCACATATGGTAGATCTTAAATGAGAATTTTGAATTATTATTGCAACAAATACACCATAAGAAAAAACAAGGGTTGAAAGTAATGATTATTTTAAATTTAGTTCAAAAACTAAAAATTATTTAACAGGTAAATATTCCTAGGTTAACTACATTTCATAAATAATCGATGATATGAATATTGGTTACGAAAAATCAACACCTAGCAAATGAGATATTTTTCTTGATAATTTAATAAACTCTTAAAATGTAATTCTTAAATATTTTTCTATCAATCAACTAAACATTTCTTATTAAAATCAAAATGACCTTTACTTAATAACAATATTGAAGAGGGTGTTTTTTTAAAAATATTTCATGTTTATAAATCAATCATCAGGAATAACAGTAATAAAAAGGATAAAAATCATTGATTCTAAGAACCAATTTTAAAGATATGAGACTATAGTTTTATAAAGAAAAATAACTGTCTATTCCAAACCCCGGAAATAAAAATGTATTGATTTTTTAACTTTCTTTTTTAATTTTAAGCATCATAGAAATATCCCAAGCCTATACAAAAATAATAAATTGCATTTTTCTTTCTCCTTTTTTTTTTTTTTTTTTTTTTTTTCATCAAGTTAATTCCATATCCAAATTTTTCCATTTTATTTTTAATAAGTTTCTGTACCGGCTCATGATCTAAATGCAATCCACCCGGGTCGTACACTTTAAATGTACTCCTAAAGCATAAGGGCTTAATTCCTAACATACACTGTATAGGTGCATGTCTGATATATGTTAAAATGCGGGAAATATTCATAATCAATAGTAAATCATTACATCTATTGGTGGCAAACCGGGTGGCATTATTGCTTAAATACTTTAATGGGGTATTAACATGTGTAATATATTCAAGATTGGATTTTTGAGCAACAAAGAATCTGGCATTCCGACTTCCATCCTCTTTTTTACTTAACCGCCCAATCTCATGTTTATATTGCGGTTCTATTTTCATAAACATGTTGCTTGTCTTATTTTCTTCCACGAGACAGTCATCAAATTTTTTGGATAATTCGGAGTCATTTCTATGAACTACATTAATTTTTTCTGATGTTTCAGCGTTTTGTGAGCTCAATTTTAAACTTAAATTAGTTTCGACCAATTCATCTTTAATTATTGTTAGTCCCGGTTCACATCTTTCTGGTATCACTGAATTATTTGTTATATTATCATTTTTTAAATTTAGTTCTTCATTTATAAAATTAACAGTTTGAAATTGTTTATTTAAATTATTAACTTTTTTATCGAGTTCAAGACTTCTTTCATCAAGTTTTTTATCGAATTCTTTTATATTTTTTTTAAGTTTCTGAAATCTTTCCTCGGCTTTTTTATTGGATTCACGACTTCTTGCATC
Organism: Rhaphigaster nebulosa; assembly: GCA_948150685.1. Classification (NCBI taxonomy): domain Eukaryota; kingdom Metazoa; phylum Arthropoda; class Insecta; order Hemiptera; family Pentatomidae; genus Rhaphigaster; species Rhaphigaster nebulosa. The sequence goes on along the minus strand of OX411308.1, from coordinate 155,936,279 downwards.
CTCTTTTTTATCCATTTTTTTCAAACTAAATATCAAATGTTTCAACACGCTATTAATGTCTAAATTATCACTATTCATATCAATTACTAAGTCTTTCTCATCTCCTAGCCATTGGACAAGCGTCTCTTCCGGAATCCTATCCATAATTTTCCACTTTTAAATAAAAATTTAACACTTTAAAAATTTCCGTGAGCTGCGTCCTGATTGTCGTGACCTAATTTTTAACGAATAAGGCCCCACGTTGGGCGCCAAATATGTAACGTTCCGTTTTTAGGGAAATAAATAAATGAAACTTATTTTCCCTTTTTTATATATTTATTTAACTTTGACTCTATTTCTCAGGGGGGTTGCTAGACAATCAGACACAGACACACAGAACTATAACTATTACAAACATACGAATAACGTGAAGCGTCAATATATCTTAAATTATACACTTTCTTCTTGTAGAATGATGACGGTGGTTTACGGGATATAATTAAAATGTATTACCAAATGATGTGGATCTGGTGGATGAAGTTTCAGGGGAGCTCTTAAGACGTCTACGCCGGTCCCTGGTCCTAACGAGAATGCTCTCCTTTGTTGTCCGTTACCCTCTCTAGGTTTCAAAATGGCGAACTGCCATTTTGATTATCTAATACAAATGGACCATTTATGATTTTGTGAAGTTCTCATTTGATGAAAATCTCTTCTACTTCTTTTTGATTTTCTTAGATCAGGTTTATTGTCGAAGTATTGACAAATTGATCATCTTCACCCACTCGATCATTATGGCAGAGGTTCTGTTGAAGTCAAACATAGAGCCGCCATGCTTTAAAATAAAACCGTCTATTTTGTTCCATTTATGATGATTGCAGTCAGGATAAATAAATGATGTATTATTTTCCTGAGAATCCCTATTTCCAAATATTAAATCTAATTTAAGATATCTAAAAAACAATTATTTACTACGTACCTATAATATGAAAAAATGTGTATATTACAATATATATATATATCAGATGGCACTACAACCCTGCGATGGGTTCTGGCCTCAATGAGCCTCCGCCATTTGGCTCAGTTTTGGGCTGCTGCCTTCCAATTTCGGTTTCCAAGCAGGTCTCGTGCATCTTGTACCACTCCATCCATCCACTGGATCTTGGGCCGTCCGACTCTTCTTGGACGATGAATTTCCTCTTCCATGATTCTTTTAGGCATTTCATCGTGACTTATCCGTGCAACATGTGCTGTCCACCCAAGGCGTCCCAACCTAATTAAGTTCACAACATCTATATCCTGGAGCAGCTCATAGAGTTCCTTATTTCTTCTTCTTCTGCAGCCTTCCTCGTCCCTTACCGGCCCATAGATTTTCCGAAGGATCTTCCTCTCGAAGACCAGGAGATTATTTCTATACTGTGTGGATAGTGTCCATGTCTGGGAGGCGTATGTTAGGACAGGCCTGATCAGAGTTTTATATAAATGGACCTTTCTTTTTCTGCTAATGAGCTTGCTCTGGAGCTGTTTCAACAGACCAAAATAGCATCGGTTAGCCGCTGCGATCCTTCACTTTATTTCAATGGAAACATTATTCGTTGCTATGGCCTGAGATCTAAGGTAAATAAACTCCTCCACCCTCTCAAAGGTACAGCTTCCTAGACAACCTTTCTTTCTTGAGGTCTGTCTCCTCCGGTGTACATATATTTTGTTTTGTTTTCATTAATAGTCAGTCCCATGCTTGCGGTAGCTCTCTGTAGGCTTAAGAGAGACTCGGTAAGCACAGTAAAGGATCGTGCCACTATATCAAGGTCATCCGCATAACCGAGCAGTTGAACCGACCTATTGAATATGGTGCCATCATTCTGTTTCTCTCACTACTTTTTCCAACACCAAATTTAACAGGAGGCACGCCAAAGCATCTCCTTGCCTTAGTCCTTTGTTTGAGCCAAATTCAGAAGAGTATTCAGACTGTATGCGGACTCTCCACCTAACGTCTCTTATTGTCATTTTTATAAGACGTATTAGCTTTGAAGGAACCTTCATTTCCTTAGTGCCTCGTATAATTTAGGACGCTTGATACTGTAATACGCGTTCTTAAAATCCACGAACAAGTAGTGAGAAGACATCTTATGTTCATGGGTCCTTTCCATGATTACTCTGAGGGTATGAATTTGGTCCACTATAGATTTTCCTCTCCTGAAGCCAGTCTGGTACTGTCCAATTTCTCATTCAGCATGCGGGGTCAGCCTTTGGTAGAGGGTATTGGAGAAGACTTTGTAAGCACAGGGTGTAACGATATTCCTCTGTAATTAGCACATTCTAATTGTTCTCCTTTCTTGTGAAGCAGGCATATCAAGGCATTGCTCCATTGCTGAGACATCTTCTCATGAACCCCTATCTCAAGGATCAGGTCATAATGTGTCCTTTGCAGTTCCTCTCCACCATATTTAAACAGTTCTGCCGGCAATCCGTCCTCACCTGGTGCCCTATGGTTCCTCATTTTCTGGATTGCATATACAGCCTCTTCCAAATTTGGTGGCTCCACATCTTCTTGATCCTCTTCTTCATTTCCTTCACCCACTCCAGGCTAAGTATCCTGTTCATTCAGCAGGCCACTAAAATGCCTTACCCATCGCTGAAGTATCTTGTCCTTACTGTTCAAGAGAGTTCCGTCTTCTTTTTTTTTGCAAGCTTGAATTTTAGGTTTAAAAGGGGCACTTCCATTGTTCACCCTCTGAAAGAAGAGCCAGTTTTCATTCGCACTCCTGTAAGCTTCTATTTCTTTCAATGCCTCTATTTCACTTAGTTTCTTCTTCTCCCTATGCACCTTCTTCTCATCTCTCCTCCTTTTGCGGTATTCCTATATGGGTCCCCTTGTGAACCGTTTCTGCACCATAGATTGGTAGGCGACGTTCTTCGCATCTGTTGCATTTCGGCATTCTTCATCAAACCAAGATGACCTTGTTTCGCACTCCTTTAGGCCTGAGCATTCATATGCAGTTCTTATAATTGCCTGCTCCACACTGTCCCACACTGCATGAGGGTCTTCATTAATGACATTACCCAGTGTCTCATGCAGTGTTCCACCTATATGAGATTGGAAAGAGTTATATATATATCAGGGTCTTGCAGCTTCTTGATATTCCACTTCTTAGTCTTTTCTTGTTTCTTATATCTCGCATTAGTGATTCTTGCCCTGATTCGTGCTATCACTAAGTAGTGGCCAGAGTCAATGTTGGCTCCTCTAAAGGTTCTTACACTCAATAAATTGGAGCTATTGCGTGCACTTATTAGGAGATGGTCTATTTGGTTGAAGGTGTTGAGGTCTGTGGATCTCCATGTTGCTTTGTGTATCCTGCGCCCATAATAAAGTGTGGTTCCAACCACCAAATTCCGAGAGGCCGCAAAATTCACAGTTCTCTAACCATTTTCATTACATTCCTCATGGATGCTATGTGGCCCGATCGTCGGATAGTAAATGTTTTCTCGGCCAATCTTTTTGTTGAAGTCCGCTGCCAGTATTTTAATGTCGCTTGTTGGGCAAGCATCATGTGTCTCTTCCAAAGAATCATAAAACTCCTCCTTGTACTCTTCACTTGCGGTTTCTGTTGGGGCATGGCGGTTTCTGGAGTAGTTGTAGAAGGTTCCCTTGATCCTTATAGTGCATATATGTTTATTTATAGGGTTGAATCCAATGACATTCCGCCGCATTCGTCCTTTCACAATGAAACCGGTTCTGAAACCATGGTTTCTCGGGTGGCAGCTGTAGTAGATTGTATGGAGTCTTTTTTCAATAGTCCCGCTTCCAGTCCATCGAATTTCTTGGATGGCAGCTATGTCATATCTATACCTATCCAGTTCATTCAGGAGGATGCGAAGTCTTCCGGGTCTATGCAAAGTTAAAACGTTTCAAAAAGCTAGTCGAAAGTCCATTTGACGGTTTCCGTGTCATTTAACTTGAGGCAGTCCAGCATTATCTCGTTGAGGTCTCATGATGTAAATTTTTCAGAGGTGAAGGTTATCAGCCCTCGACCTCCTAGTCAGGTGGAGGGGCTGCCTCCTCTAAGCCTCCTGACCTGCTCCCCCATCTGGGGTGGCTTCCTAGAGGAGGTGACCCTAGGGTATGTAGTGTATATGACCTTTGTCTGTAGTCTGGGGGTTTGTGTATTGTTACATATTTGATAATATGTAAAATCTTTTGTATTTTTTAAATGTTTTTAATATGATATATGTTATATATTACTATATATTAAGTTATATAGTAGTATATAACATATATCATAGCCAGGGTCCATTGTATTATCAAATAACCATGATGTAGCAATTCTTTAAATTCTTAGCTAGAAGAAATATTTTAATTAAGAAAACTGATTACTGGCTGAGCTAGGTTCAAATATGATAACAATAGAAGCAGAAATCACTATATCCAATATCAGCTGAAATTTTACTCTTATCAGTCTGCGGAAACCCATCAACATATAATTAGGTTGCTGTGAAAATTTTGAAATAGCTAAATTGAAATAGCGTCATAATATTTCCTGTAAAAAGAAGGGGGTATCAGGTATTGCTTAAATCACAGGAAGGACTAAAAAGTATGTTAAAAGAGATTAGCAGTTCACTATATAAGATTTTAGCTCATGGTGCTCATATACCAATTCATCTTGGCTGAATAACAGTTTTTGTTTTTTTCATTAAACCTTGATCAGCCACATTTTTTCAAGAGTTTCAATAAGGCTATATAAATAAGGGAAATTCATTGAAAAACAGTGCTTGTTTTGTAAAAAAGTATCTAAAATGAAATAAAATGTCTCAAATTTCAGAGAAATGTGAATTTACCCCAGGCAGTTATCCAATATTTTGCAGAATATTGGTTTATTGTTAGAATATTGGGTTAGAATATTTAGCTAAACATGAAAATTATTATTATAATGTAAATATCTTTAAATTAATAATGTTGACTTGTTATTTTGCAGATTGATACATTTGTAATGATGTACAAGAAACTGACTGGAAGAGAGGTTACGTTTGAATTTCCACAACCATATGTATAGCGACAGTAGTTATTTTTTACCACTAATTATAAAGTAAATGATACAAAAAGTTATTGACATAATAATTCAATGAACTTATTTTTTTTTCTAACTATTTTCATAATGATTTTGTTATAAATTTAAGCGTATATTCATATTTTGCCATCAATCTTGTTAATTTTAATTTGTTGGTGTAGCTTTAATTTATATTATCATTGAAAAACTGACAACATTTATATGTATGTAGGATACTTCAATAATAAAGCACATCAATAATAATAATGGAACAAATTTATTTACCAATTCATAAAAATAAAACAGAACAATTTTACAATTAAACTTAAAGTACTCAATCCTATAATTGACTAAAGTGGAACCTCCATTATCCTGGTTAAGGAAGGGAAGGGGCATCACGGAAAATCAAAGACCTCCGATAGTCAAATCTATTTTAATGCATTAATTAAAAGATTAATTAAGTAGAAATATTACATTTATTAGTAACAAAAACTATATATATGTGTATATATATATATATATATATATATATGTATATATATATATATATATATATATATATATATATATATATATATATATATATGTATATGCATCTAATTATTCATATACCATTTACAATTGCTAAACAAAGCCAAATAGTCCTGATATAGTCAAATAGTGAACGAGACAAAAACCAAGCATATGAGAGCAGGTCCACAAGAATTGAATCAGCAAGACTCCCAGATAAAATTGGAGACTTCATATTTAGGCGGGTTATTTATTTAGGCTCTCAGGTGAACAAATTTGTTTATTTAGGCTCCCAGGTGAACTCTAAAATTAATAGAAGATTATTGGCTGCAAACAAGTGCTATTTCGGGCTCCTAAAACACTTCAGAAGTAAATGCCTCTCACGATGCCAAAGTGCAACTTTATAATACTCTCATAAGGCATGTTTCTGACCTATGCATCTGAATGCTGGACAATTTCGCGAACTCAAGAACTCATGCTCCTTAGATTCAAGTGACGGATCCTTAGAAGAATTTTTGGATCAGTTTCAGTCATAATGCTTGGCAGCAAGAAAAAATTCCATAATAGCAAGCCTGTTAAATTATATAGATGTCATACATATATATATATATATATATATATATATATATATATATATATAAAGATGGAAATGATTCGCTAGACAGGGCATGTTACTAGAATGAAAGAAGATGAGATACCAAAGAAAATTCTGAAAGAAAAACTCTATGCCAAGAGGAAAAAAAAACAGGCTGAGACTGCAGTGAGCCGATGGAATGGCAACGGATGCGTTGTCCATCTTAGCAGTAAGGAACTGAAAAGCAGCAGCACTGCACCGAGATGTTGGGCTACAAGATCTATGACTGGCTACAGGAGGCTCTGAATCACTATGAGTTGTAGTGTCAGAAGGAAGGAAACAAAGTAAAAAAGAACTTTTGTTTTCTTTATGATATCGTGAACTGTTAGTTGACGTCCGCATGATGGTATAGAAGGATCGATTATGGATTGATAAATAATTTGCCACTTCGTTTTTCTTTTGGCATACCTCTTAAACATTCGGAAAATCGTTTGAACCACTAAAATCCATTCATGAGATATGAGAGGAAATGCGAATGAAAAGTGGGAAAATTTTCCCACTCGTTTTCCTTTTAAAATACTTCTAAACCGTGAATCGTTTGGCCACTTAAATGCATTCATCTGGTGCTCCCAACAGGATAACACTAGGTCCTGCTTTGCTAATTACCCGTTTACGAAATTTGAGAGAAAAAGTCGAAAAATTTTCACACTCGTTTTACTTATTTGTTAGTTTGGATAACAAATGGACAAAATATTCGTAATTCGTTGGTCAAAAACTAAATAGATCATTCGTTATCTATTATTTGTCGGCCGAAATAAAGTTTTCCCACACTGGTTGGAATGGAACCGGAAGAAAAAATAGAACCATTCCAATGGTGGAACGGAATGAACTGTTTCGTTCCAAATGTTAGTCGGAACAGCCTATCTCTAGTCAAGGCTCTGACGATTGTTTGACGTCATAGTTCATTATCTTTTTCATAATCGTCATTATTCTTGTCGTCCTTGGCATTGTGAAGTTCCTCAAAAAGTTTTATCTTGAAATTAATAAGTCTAATTTGAAAAGTGAACTTATTTTGGGAGTGTCCCGTATTAGGCATCTTCACTATCGGTATCTCTTAACCATCGTTTATAATCAAAATTGTTAATAGATAAATAGCTTTGAAACCGTCTCTATATTTTTGCAGTGTCATTTGATTGTTGAGTGTTATTTATAATCTAATTTCAAATATTTACTCATTGTTAACGATAAGACACTCGACGTGATTCAGACGGTAGTCGCTCTTAGGATGGCAGTAATCCTACTCCTCTTGCTAGCTACGTCGGCACTTGGTTTCAATGTGCCCACTTCTGCGGCCAACCGATTCTTTGACACTCTCCTGGAGAAGTCCTTTAACCGTCATCCCTCCGACAGGAATGTCCTTGATCGTCGATTCGACTTCCTCGGAATATCTTTCCAATTAGGCGACATCCTCGTTTCCGGGCCTAGTGAGTTGAAGAGGCAAGGTGACGTTGAAATGGAACAAGTAACTTTCAGTACGCAAGCTTCTGGAGCCATGACCCTCGGCAAGATCGATTACGCCATCAGGAACTTGGTCATCGACCTCTTCGGTAACAAGATCACCACGGCAGTCACCTTCACCTTGGAGGACGCCTCGTCTACTGCCCGAGTCTATGTCGCCCAACGTGATAGAGAAAACTGCGAAGGAACCACTTTTGTCTCCGCTCCATCTGGTACACGTAAGGTACGCTTCCAATCTCAAAATGGTATCTACAAGATCTTGGAGTACGCCGCTTCCTTAGTGGTGGAGTATCATATATTACCGGTTGGTGATATTTTTCAGTTTGCCGATCTCACACAATATCTACAGGACGAGCTTAACGCAAGTTCTAACGAAATATTTTGTTGAATAATTATTTAATACTTTTGTGATTTAATTTTTCATGATATCCAACTTATTGTAAATATATTTGTCAGAATATAGATGCGACGCCGTTGTAATATGTATGATACCCAACTTATTGTAATTATATTTGTCTGAATATAGATGCGACGCCGTTGTAATATATATATATTACTTCATATATATATATATATATATATATATATATATATATATATATGAATTAATTTAATTCCTGATGTCCCGGCAATTCTTTTTTACACATATTTAAAAAAAAATAAAGTTCAGACTTTTTGGAGTTAGCAACCGTAGAATATGTTAAAATTCTGATGATGTCTGAATTGGTGTAACGTTGTCTGGATAGTTATTTACTACTGTTTGAGTGACTCAAGGGTTTGTTTTGGAATCATGTATCGATAACCTTCTCATTTTATAATAAAGTACTAGTGAAAAGATTCGTTTTTAGAGGTTATAGGTTACTTATCATCATTAGATCGACGTCGTTTTTTGAAAAAGGCTTGAATGCCAAAGCTTCGAAATTTAGGTTTCAAATTATTATGGGACACAAACATCAACCCTATCGATTACCGCTAATAATATATTTTTTAAAAATGGAAATAGTTGAAAAATCGATAATTAATGAGTTAAGCACCAAATACTGACGAATCTGATCTTGGCTAGTGCTATAAGCCTTCAAAATATATTGTTATTTTAAATTATTCTAATATGTAATTATTAATGTTTTACCGCCTTAATATACTCCTACTCCAAACTATAAAGAATAAAATAAAAATAAAAAATTATTTTTATTTGGGGAAAAAAGGTTTCATGTGTTTCCTACAAAGTTAGCCTGTTTCAAAAAACGACGTAGAGATAATAATTTTATTCAATTATTTTTTTTTTAATTTACTGTTTTTTAATATAAATATTTTAAATGTTATGTGTTTTATTGATTATTATTAACTTACATTATACAGTGTGTTATAAGCGTAGTAAGTCTTAGGCCAACTTGTAATTTTACTTTAGTATTTGAATTATATGTTATTCAAAAAAGTTGCTGTAACATCACAAGCATATACATATCTTAAATACGTCATTTCAGTTTCGTACAACTTTTGGTTTTTGAACAAGGTTGTTCACAGAAATATGGACCATTTTGCGGAACTTGGTTATTTGGACTCAGAGGACCTTAAAACTTGTGTTTCTGTTGAAAACTCAAATTCGAAAATTTTCACGATCGCAATACTTCTCCTTACTATAGGTTATATATATAGCTAAGCGAAATTTAAATGAAGTTTTTAAATAAGAAATACTGAACTAAATGATTTATATTTCAAAAATTCAGTGAAAAATATGTTTGCATGCTTGTATTTCGACTTTAAATTACAAAAGTTGTTAATCATTTGTTGATAAAATAAGTTTCATTAACTGTTAAAAAATGTATCAAATTAAGTCAACACAATTATGGAATAATTAATATTTAATAAGCATGAGACTCTTTTGCTCAATACTGTTATTGTTCGTCTTGGACCACACATTTGGAACGACCTGTATCAAAGTCCGGATCATTATCATGTTCCTCGCCCTTCGACACGTTTACTACTAAGCCTCGGAATCTCAGAAACCTATACACTTTCTCCTTCAAAATTTTCAAGGGTCGAACGCCCGTACGCCCATATTTTTAAGATGACGAGCCACTGTGGCATTAGATGCCGATCACGAGCATGTGGGGTTCTACTCTCTCAGCATTACTCGACAATGTTTCAATTTAATATTCCACGTACTTTCATTATTATGGTTGGCACTGATTATGAATATTGAGGTACTCGGAATAATATATATTAATATTTTTGTATTTCATTTATTATCGCTTTTTTTTCATTTTGTTCAGTCATTGTGATAATCAATCATGTTGAGTTTTTATCATTTTTTCAGTATTTCAAATTTATTACGGTGCGACACTTTTATAGATGGATTGTGCAGTAAGCTTCGAGAAAATTGATGAAATCACGTGGTGAAAAAATATAGATAAATGTAGAAAACTGAAGAGTTATTTTAATTATAGAAAGTTTATGGTTTTTATAACGTGATTATTATTTGAATATGTTTTAGTGGTTTTTTTTTTCTTGTCCTCCGTTTATCAAAGAATCTCTTTTACATGTATACATGAACAATATATATGCAATGTTATTTCTCAAGTCCTTACATTACCCGAAGTATTTCAAGGCACTATTTTTTAGTGAGATTTTCTGGCTGATAATGATGGTGTTTAACAGTTAAGTTAATCGAGAAATAAATCATTTTAAAACTTTAGTTCATTTTTACTTTCGCTTACATATATATGAAATAAATAGTAAAGGAAAATGTTGTGATCTTGAAAATTTTTTAATTAGTTTTCTTCAGAAATGCAAGTTGTAAGGACTCCTTAGTCCAAGTCTCGCAAAATTGTATGTGTGTAGGGTATGTGGTAAGTCTGACAGGGCTTAAATGTCGAATTTTTAAAATTATATCCTTTAAGGTACCTTTTTTATTTTATTTGAAATAATTAACCGTCTCTCATTGTCAGTAGTCTTAAAAATAGGATAAATATAAACTACCAATGAAAGAATTGATAATTAACTTAAGAAGAAATATTTTTTTCCTGGTTAAATACAAATTTTCGGAAAGAAGAGTAATAATATAGATGCATAATATATCGTTGGAAAGCTAAAGATTTTAGAAAAATATACTATACTTATAATATAATGATTATACTTTATTTATTACATATTATACTTTATATTATAAAGCCGTAGAAGGAAATTGAGGAAATGACGAAAAGCGCTTTAACTTAAGTGATTGATGTATTATTTAATGGAAATTAAATGTGAACTTTTAAAATTTATAACAATTAGGAAGGTAAGTGAAAGTTGTGTGATGTGCGTAATAGATTTTTTTATTTACTAGAATTGAATAAATCGCATTGCATTACATATTGCCAATGAATGTTTTGATTTAATAAATGACATACATTAGTACCGATCTATTAAAATTTGATGTTATAAAATTTAAGTAAATGTCATCAACCTACTAAATTTGTTTTATTATTATAAGAAGTGAACAGGATCAGGCTGATTGACTCCAGGCTGACTAACTTTACTTCGTTGTGCCACTGTTTTGTTGATGCAAAAAAAAAATTATTGAAATGAAAAGTCGAGAGCTGCCCCCTGATTAGCATTACCTGGGGTCTTAATCCGACCTTCAACGTAATAGTGTGGAATAATCATCCCCTATATCTCAATTAAGGTCATTTATTTAATTAATCTTTTTATCCCCCCGTTATAATTTTCCTTCGAAATAAATAATATTAATAATTAACACTGTAATGAGTGCTATGCGTTTGGGTGCATTTTATACAGGGTTATCCTGCATCCATGATAATAATTTGTATCTTTCTGTCTTCTTTTATTTAGTTATGCTTTATTATTGTTAAATGAAAGTTTAGTACTAATCACACAAAATCTGTGTTTGTGATTAAGCCCCTTTATACATTGAAATATAAGGAAGTTTGAACTATCTTCTTTAATTGACATTGCCTCTTTCTATAAATTTAGGGTGTTCTTTTTTATATTTTCATGGTCGAACTTTAACATTTTTCCAACAATTAAGGAAAGCATATAGACAAGACAATATGTCATTCATTATTATCTGTTTTTACCTTCTTTTAAACGTCCAAACATGATGGAATGAATGATTAACTTCTAAATTCATTACTAGACTTTTCTTTTGAAAACAAATGATTCCATAATTTCTTTCTTTATTTGATACAATGTAATGAATTACAAATATAATTTTTCAAAACAAACTATATTTGAAATAAGGGCCTCTCGAAGGACCTCTATCCTCGCCAAAGCCAGTATTATTATTAGAGCGTTACAATACATGTATACATTTTATGAACTCGGAGATTGTTAAAAACAGGGGCTTTTCGTAGCGGTAAGTTCATGAGTATAAATTATTACGAGTATTTCAATATCAAAACTTGAAGCTAAATATTAAAATTGTTTATTTATATGAGATAAATGACTGGTATTTATAATTCTTTGGAATCCCATATAACAATGATATTCTATTAATGGTTAATATTCTAAACAATATTTACATAATTAAATAATATTCTTTAAAATAGGCAATTCAGAAAATTTTAAAATAAATTGCTTATAATTAAATAATCCTTTAGGTATGATTCATTAACAATGGTTAATATCTTTTGTCATCAGGTCATAAATATAAAACCATCATAGAATACAATTCATTGGAAAGTCAACTGATAAGCCTTATCTCTTCTAAGAAATACTCGTCGTCTCAACGACTGATGACATATTTCTTCTATAGATCACTTTAGACTTGACGTCATCCCGGGGAAGTTTGGTATTGCAAGTGTCATTTTAGTTTGTATTTGTTGTTGTAATACATGAGTCATATATTTTTGTTTTTGGAACACTGTCAACCGGGGTGAGAATGGCCAAAAAACTTTAATGGTAAACATTTTTACCCAACTTCCGCGCACGGTGGGGCTAAAGCGGTAAAAACCCAAATAATATGAGTGCTGTTTTTACCAATCAAATTAAAGATTCTTGGAACCAACAGGTTGCAGAATGCTAGACATAGTGGTGGGCATCAATTTTCTTTTATCTTGATTGAAAATCCAGTAACCCGCAAATCTTGGAGAAAATATATTTTTTCAATGTTGTACATAAGTTCTTAAAAATTTTCTGGGGCTCAATTTACATAATTTTTATACAAAATTATTGATTAATATTGTAATATAGGCTATCGACGCAATTTTTATAAGAGAGTTTATATAGTTCTAGGTTTTGGTATTTGCTGAAATGATATTGCTAAGTGGGATATGGAGGAAAATTGAAATTACTACAATTTTTTATTGAAATTACTAAACTTTGTTCCGGTCTGGTATTACTTTTTTCGATAGCTACACCTCTTATGTGTTTCCCACATAAGTATATTAGAGCCTTCCGACCTCTTTGATATCTGCTGAATTTTAAATGATAATGTTTTCAAGGCGTAATTACAAAGTTGTCCAATCATCGGGAAAAAAGAGGAAAAGTAACGTAATGGAAAATATGTTTTTCTAATCTTTTTCAGTGTTTTTCGTTTATTGAATAGTTGGAGAATAAATTCTTGCTATAATTTTTTCCGAAAAGATATGTTTGGGCCCCTACTGAAGGGTCTGAAAATGAATTACATATTGAAGTCAAATGAAGGAAAATAGTTCAATTCAAGCTTTAGTTTAGCTAAAAAAAATTCTGTAACTTCTGATCCATATATCACTAATATGGGGGCCATAACCTAATATCAAGCACTTTCATACTAGCATCGAATCCCAGCTTTTATTTCAAATGAATTACAATTGTTCCTATAATAAGACGAACATAGTTCCTATTTCATTTTCAAATTCATATCATCATAAATTTATATATATATATATATATATATATATATATATATATATATATATATATATTTATAAACTATAAAATCTATTATATACATAAACTATATACAGATCGACTTTTTTTTCGATGTAGAATTACCCAAAAAATGTTGATCAAAGCTCCTCTTGTAAGTATATATTTATTATAATTGTTGAAATACTGTTTTTTCACTCATGGTAAATCAGAATATATGTAAGAATTATTACTTTAAAAAAAGAGAAAAGCAACCAAGGTGACGATATTGAACTATCGATTGCCGTTATCGTATATTACAATTGGTCAACGATGACACGTTCTCTAAATATATCGGGCAAAATAGATTGTTATGTGCTTTACACAATATTATTTTCCTCCTGCTCTTATCTATTCACTTGAGAGATAAAAGCTGTTCTGCACGTTATCCACTTCAAGTGGAAATTTTGTCGACATATCGCGAACTTTTTCGACAAAACATTAACTGTTAAAATTCTTCTATTTCAGATTGTACAGCAGTGGTATAAGGATGACTGCGCCCAAATGCAAGCGTTTTCTTATGCGTCCCTCCCTCTCACTATAAATAACCAACTTAATGTTTATCTAAACAGAGCATAATTATTCAGAGAAGTCGTTTTTAAGAGGTATTTTTAAATTATTTGAAAGAGAATTTACATATTTTTTTTACTTTCCCTTACCTACATATGAAATATATAGAAAGATGAAGTATTGCGATCGTGAAAATTTTCGAATTCGAGTTTTCAAGAGGAATACATGTTTTAAGGCCCCCTGAGTCCAAATAACCAAGTCTCACAAAATTGTCTGTTTGTCCGTGTGTATGTGAACAGCCTAGCTCAAAAACGAAAAGTTTTACGATACTGAAATTACGTATTTAAGTTAAGCACATGCATGTGATGCTACAACTTTTTCGTCAAAATCGACAAACCGGAAGTGCCACTTTATTTAATCGATATTACACTTTTTTACATTTTTCTCGAAAACGGCTCTAACGATTTTGATAAAACTTGCCTTATTTATTCTTTATAAAGCTCTTTAACTTTTCTTATATGTAGTACATGGAAACTAAACTGAAACTTTTACAATATATTTTCAACTTAAGAAACTTAAAATATATAAGTAGCGTACAGAATTGTCGTACTAAAATTGTTAAAAAAACTGTTTTATTGTACTTATGTGGGAGAAGATGTGAATGCTGCTGAGTTTATTTCAACTATTGTTTATGTGAACTCTTTAAAATTATATTTAAAAAATAATTAATATAGGATGATAAGGGAAAGTTGTGTGATGCGCGCATCGCACTAGATTTTTTATTGTAATGATTTCCGTTTATGCAAAGCGCCCCAATGCGTCGCATCGGTTGCATTCGCATTATTTACGCTACTGCTGCGTAGGGCATAAAAGCTTAGGGACATTTGTCGAAGACCAAAAGTACATTGAATACTTTTAATATTTTTTAATCGAATGAAAAGTTACATCCGTAAGAAAGCCATTGCATAAAATCAACACAATGTATTTTAATTTATAAATACAAAAATGATAAAAAATTAAGAAAGGTCGTTTCTGTTTTACATGTCTCGGATTACTGGATGACAAGAGAAAAAAAAATTACACTTTTGGAAATGGGCGTCCATCTTACTTTTTCATAAGCTGCGCTGGCTTTTAAAATCAAGGCGTTCCCAGCTCGCTACCCTTTCATACCGTAGTGTGCCTATTGTAAATTTTGCCCATTGTTGTTGAAAATTGTTCACTAGACAAATTAATATTAATATTTACAATAATATCAATTAAACAGATAAGTAACGAAAAAAAAAAGAATATCCTTCTGGTAAAAAAATATAATAAACATAGTTTTACTGACAAAAAAAAAATAGAACGAAAGAAAAGCCGTAGAAAATAAAAATATAAAAATAATATCAGTAGGAGCAATCCTGAGTTGAAATGACATTAAAAACAAATTCTTACTTCTAAACAGAATTTCATTCAACTATATTAAAATAATGAAATAATTCACAGAGTTAAAGCTTTGTATGATAACAGAAACAATTATTTACAACTAATCTAGATATTGATCTTGAATTAAAATTTCATGAATTGACAGCGTCTTTTTGGAAAGTGAGGAGGTGTTGAAAAAGGTAGAATTTGAATGAGGAGAGAGAAGATGTCGAATATTAGAAGGGAGAGAATTTCAGAGGCCAATTGAGCGGGCAAGAAAGGAACGCTCGTATGTTTTAGTTTTGTGGGAAGGGATGTAGAGGTCAAAAGTCGCGATCTTGTTTCCTGTGAGTGGACCGAGGATTTGAATTGGAGGAGGCTATAGATGTAGGAAGGGTGCTGGGAGTTGATGGTTCGGTATAGGAAAGATCCAAGGAAATATTGTCTACGAATCGAGGAGAAGAGCCACTTTAACTCGCCGTAAAGGTGTGACACGTGAGACCGCCTCGAGGTACCGAAGACAAATTTTAAAAAGCAGTTCATGATATGCTTCAGTATGCCCTCGAATACAACAGAGAGGCTACCGTATATCGCGCAGCCAGAAGTGGGGAATGATGAGTGAGGATACAACGAGCTTACGGGTGGGTTGTGGTAGAAGATGGCCGTAACGATGGAATAATTTTACGGTATTTATTGACCGTCGGGAAATTCGGGCAATATGGGGTTTCCAAGAAAGGGTTTGGTCAATAGTAATCTCTAAGTGTTTGACACAGGAGCTGAAAGTGATATGGCGATCATTTAGGAATAAATTAGGGAAGGCGGCGTTGGATCTGAGGGAGTTAGTACCAATGAGAATGGCCTGACTTTTCGTTGCATTTAACCTTAACTTATTCAAGTTTACCCAGGTACTGATCCTGTTTAAGTCTTCCTGAATATTGGCAAAAGCAAATAATAACTCAGAAGGATAAATAAATTTGGAAGTAATCGGCGTAAAGGTGGTGGGAACAGTGGTGGATTGAGTCGGGAAGATCATTGATATAGGCATTGAAAAGGAGAGGAGAAACGTTAGAATCTTGGGCTACTCCGGAGTACAGGATAAGGAAGGAAGATAGAGGTTGATTAGGAATAGCAACTGCTTGAGACCGATCGGAAAAGAAAGATTGAAACCAGAGAACAGAAATATTGGAAAAGGCTAGAGCTTTTAGTTTGGTAAAGAGGATGGAATGGTCAAGGGAATCAAAAGCTTTAGAGAAGCCAAGGAGTATTAGTACTGTTAACTTTTTTTGGCCCATTGCGATATGTATATCACTGCTGATTTTGATGAGAGCCGATTGTGTGAAAAAGCCGGGCCGGAAACCAGATTGGAGAGGATTAAATAGTTTGGACTTTTCAAAGAAGCTAGATATTTGCGATTAGACTATTCTTTCTAGTGGTTTGGAAAGGTAAGAAAGGATGGATATTGGGCGATAGTCTTTAGGAGATGTTGGGTTAGAGGTTTTGTTGATGGGATGAACTAAAGCTTTTTTCCAGGTGGTAGGAAATACTGAATTTTGAAGGGAAAAATTATATATGAACAAAAGAGCCTGTAAGATTTCAGGAAGGCATAATTTTAACAATTTGTCAGGTATTCCATCAAAGCCTGTGGAATTGGTATGTGATTTTACTACAGAGGAAATAAGGTCAGAGGAGAAATATCGGGAAAATAAACATTACTGGAATTAAATGATGGAACTATGGAAAGTGGGAAGGAGGCAGATGAACAGTATGAGTTTAATTTATTGGGTGAGCCTTGAATGATTAATGAGGAAGAGGATTTGCAAAGAGAGAGTTTGCAAAACAGCTGCCATTTTGATTAAAAGTCAGGAGCAGAGGAAAGGGCTTCATGATAATTGGATTTCGCTCCTCTGATTGTTGTCTGTGTCAAATGAACGCTTGATAGTCATCTGCTAAGCCTGTACGTCTGAAGCGTCTACAGGCTGCCTCATGCCTCTTTTTTAAGATCTCTAATTTCTTGACACATCCATGGAGTAGGTCAGCGATGGAAGGTAGAGAGAGGTTTTGAGTGGTGCATGGGTGTCAAGGACACTGACGAGATGAGATGTGAGGATGTCAACCATAGAGTCAATAGAACAACTAGGGTTTCACTCTAATTCAGAGTTTCCAGATCGAGTATGATGTTTTCACAGGTGAGGATGTCAATGCTCCGGAAAGTTATGGTTTTAAGAGAGATTACAGGAGTTTGGATATTGTATGATATTTGGATTAGTTCATGAGATGACAGGAACAAAACGGGCAATTGAGAAGAGGAGAGAAGGTTCTGCGGTGAATCAATGGCATGCAGGTCCAACCATTTGTCGGGCCATCAAGTATGATGGGTGGGAGCAAAAGGAGCAATGAACAGATTGAGGGAAAAGAAGAGGTTTTCCAGGTAGAGTTTGGGATTGGAATCATTGGAGATTATGATATTATAGTAGAAATGAACGTGGTTATAAAGGGTAGATTCAAATGATGAGTTAAAAGGGACCGAAGGAGGGCGATATTCTACAGAGCATAGGTTGTGCATTGCAGGAAATTTCAACGAGAAGGAATTCTATGTGTGGATAGTTGGATGGGGATGAAACATCTAGGGTTCTGTATTTCAGACTTTCATGAATATACAGGCCTATACCTCCACCCGTCCGGTCACGGCGGAAAAAGGAATATTCAGGTAGGGAAACAGAAGAAGGAATGAAGGGCTTTAGCAATTTTTCAGAAACTGCAATGATACGGTAAAAGTTTTTGGTGGAATATTATAGGAATTCGTCATAATGAGTAAGTAGGGACTGGGAATTAACGTGATGGATTGTTGTGACACTAGTCATGAAGGAGAGGATATGGGTAAGTCTATAGTATTTGGTGGGAAGACGCTGTAGTTAAAATCAGACAATGAATACGAACTGAAAGAAAATAAATAATTATAAATAAAACAATAAAAAAGCACAAGTAAAATAGCAAAAGATGGTGTATAACGAAAAACATAGGAAAATGAGAAAATTAAATACATTAAAATAAAGAAAAAAAAAAAAAAAATATATATATATATATATATATATATATATATATATATATATATATATATATATATGTGTGTGTGTGTAATAAATATTATTACACAAACTTCAGTGAATATTTATTTAGTTTTTCATTTTTCTAAAAAGACTAATTACCTCCTGAGGAATTTTTTTCTTACCACAGTATTATTATTTTTACTCCAGATTAACTTAAAATTATTATTCCTGATGTTGAAAAGCATAAAAACATAAGCCAAAACAGTTTGGATAAGTTTCAAAAGATCATTCATTTCTTGTAATCAAGTATAACAAATAACAATATATTTACTCCTATGAATGAGGTAGGTAAAAGAAAGGTAAGCAGTTAAGGGTTATCCAGCCTAAAAACAACAGGACTGACAAAATAATATGATATCAAATCTCAGAACTACTTTTAATTTCCCCAATAAAATTTCTATTTTTTTAAAGTAATTTATTAATTAAAAGACTTTATAAAGATATATAAGTTTGTGACTCGAATGTTGATAACTGAATCTTCATTCTTCTTATTAATTTTAAATTAGGAAAGTGAATCATGAATTGACTAAGTAAAACAGAAGTGAACGACGAGAGAGATCATTGAGATTATAAAAAATATTTCTTAACACATTTTTATTTAGAACTTCCTACAACAATAAAAAAACACACTTGATCAATCACAACCATTAAACTGAATAATACTCCATATTCTCATTAACATTTACATTGCACATTTTACTGACTTTAAATTTGTTATAATTAGTTTCCATAACAAAAAAATTGTTCGGTACTGATCTGGGTGAGCGTTACAAAAATAAATTCTTCAAAAGCAATATTGAATTAATAATTTCTCTTAATTAAAAATTGTGTTCATTAATGCTTTAATAATCTTTTACTTTGTTTACAAGTTAATGCAATGTATTAATGCACTAGTGTTACCTACCACAGATAATTTAGAAAGAGAAAAAAGTAAAAGATAAGATATAGAATACAATCACCTCTCTAAAAGACCAGTGCTTAATATTAATTTTTTTCCAATAATTACAAGCCTAAAAATAGAAGACAGGTGAAAAACAATGATTCCTCAATTACTTCTCAGTATTATATTTTAAAAGTTAAATTAATATTTTATTTAAAATATAGCACACAAAATTATAAACTAAATTTCAGAGACCAACATGAATAAATTTTTATTTACAGTTCCTTGAGAATATTATTAATTAATACTAAGCAAATCAAAATAAAATTAATCTTAGGGATAATAGGAAAATACAATGACGTTTGTACTCGTCTATCACAATATTAAATTATCAGAGATCACAATTTTAAATGTAAGGTGATAGTGTACTGATAATCTTATACACTTGACAGTGTTTGAAAGCGAGATGCCTTTTAAAATTGCTAAATTGCACAGCTTTGTAACTACAAAGTGTGCATTGGAAGGGTTTTTCATCAGAATGCTTCTTGCCTATGTGCCTTTTCAATTTTCCAGACCCATCTGTGACAAACCCACAAAATGAACATTGGTGAGATTTTTTATTAATATGAATTGATTTGATATGTTTCCTCATTGTGCTTATACGCTTGGATCTGAAATCACACTCAGAACAATGTATTGACCTCGAGTCCAAGTGAACAGTGTTTAAATGAATTTGCTTGCTAAAATTGGTTAAGGCTTTGAAATCGCACTTGGAACATTGGTAGATCTTTTTGTTGGTATGGTTCAATCGTACATGCCTCCTTAGCGTGACTTGCATAGATGTTCTGAAATCGCAGAAATGACATTGGAAAGGTTCATAATCTTTATGCTTTGAAATCATGTGCCTTTTCAAATGGCTGTAATGAGGGGTTGTATAATCGCACATTTTGCACTCTTTCATGAGAAAATTCAGTATATGCATATTGGCTTTCGCTTGAGTTTCACTCACATGATTTAAAGTTACATGAACAATAAGAACCCTATAACTGAAGAATTTCTTTCCGCAGAACGGACACACAGACATTGAACTGCAGGAGGCTTCTAGAAAATACATAAAGCAGGAAATATTAACATCATTCATAATAAATAAAATTCATAATTAACACTTAAAAGTATAAGATTACTCAGTTTGCAATAATGTTTTGATCAATTGATTGATCATAATTGCAATAAATTAATTATTTTCATAATACTTTTTTGAAATGATAAAATAAAAAATAATATTGCTTACACAAAAAAATTACTAAATATATTTCCTTCTGCTTCCATAGTTTTATAAACCCAAAATAAAATGAAAAACTCTCCAATTAAGGTTTATTTTTAAATAAATCAGTAAAGTTCAAAATTCTTTTGTGATATCCAGTGATCATTTTGATTATAAATGAATGAATGACTTGAACAATAATAATAAATATATATTAATAAAAATATTTCCATTCGTAATATGTGTATTACGTCCATTTGCCAAATGTTGAGAGGTGCTTGAACACTAAATTTACAAATGAAGAATGTAAATTTAAATTTATAAATGTAAATGTATAAATTGATTCCCCAAATTGAAGATTAAAAAAAAATATTAACTACTTATACTATTATCATTAATTATTTCCTTACTTTTAGCTGGGCGTTTTGAATAATATTCTTGCTGGCCAGTAATTTCCACAACTAAAAACAAAAAAAAAATATGAACTATATTATAACTTAAAAGCAATAATTAAAATAAATGACAGAACTTACATCCTGCAACTTCTTCTTCTTCATCAAATGAAGAATCAGGCTCAGGAGCGACTAAACATTTTTAAAATTCACGTTAAAGTGCAAAATAAAATACTGTCAAAATTAATATAATGTAAATTAAAAAAACAATGTTTACTTAGATATAGTATCTTCTTTCTAAAAATAAATCCATAAAAAACTAAATAAGAAACGAGGCACAAGCAAAATATTTTTATTTTTATGAAACTAGGTTTTATAACAATATAAACCAGAACAAGGAATATGAGTCTGATGACATCACTTTTACAAAACTAATCAATGATTAATAAACACTTTTAAATAGTTATTGATTTATAATTAATTAATTAGTTAGACATCCAGTAATCCCATTCACCCGAATGAGTTCATTTACAAGTAAAACTTGTAAAAATGAATGTGGATAAAGGATGCCAAAATACCTTAATGGAACAAAACAACTAACCACTTAACTTCTTCTATTTCCTTTTTATTTTTTTTATTTCATTTTTAACAATATAAACATTTTTTAACTCTGACAGTACTGACATTTATTCAGACATCAAAATAATTTATCAATATTAACATACATATCTCAAAGCATTGTTTATAAAAATAATACTATTTTATTTTATATTCAGATGTTTCGTTCTTGAATATTTTATATATATATATATATATATATATATATATATATATATATAAAATATTCAAGAACGAAACATATATGTATTCAAAGTAAAATTAAACTGAGAATCTGTCATAAGACTATCCTTGCAGCAAAATTAATAATAAAATAAAATAAATCATTAATTGCAGTCTGGAAAGGGCAAAACACTGAAAAAGATAGGGAAATGATTATTACTTATTCACAAAAATATTCTAGTTTATGGTTAACCAATGCATTTACATGATTAGCCAACAGGCTTAACCAATTATATTACATCATTTGGTTATTTTTTTATCAAGGCAACATTGGTTACATTGTTTTCTAGGTCTAACTATGGCTGAAGACTTCATTAAATGAAAATGAATATTTTTGTTTGCCAAAATTTGAAAAAAAAGAAGTTTGTTATTTTTGTTGATAAATTAAGTGGTTTTTACAATTATAGTGAAACTTCCCTGTAACGGACATCCAAGGGGAATGATATTTTGTCCGTTAGAGAGAAGTGTCCACTAAAGGGAAGTTTTGAAGGAAAAACACATTTTTAAGCAAACAAGTACATTATCATTTCGCATGTTTAATGAGATTATTATGCAGCAAAAAATATACATACATATAATAAAAAATGTACATACCTACTTGCTTTATTCATTTTAAATAATAACAGAAAAATAGCATTTATTTACACACATATGAATTTAGATTTAAAAAACAAAACATAAAACCAAGAAAACATTGTTAAACAAAGTAATGTGATATTTTCTTCCAACTCTTCTATTGTTGGGCAATTTTTTTTTTCAATGCTGGCCTGGAGAGAAGAAACGTGGGAAAACCCTTCGGTATGCTCTGCATCGCTGAAGAATTTTTTAAGTCTATTGATTTGCCTGAGCGCTTCTTGTATTTTCATAGGTGGTTCATCGTCATCAGACTGGCTCTCCATCTCTTCATGTTCATTCTCGATAGAAACATTTTAATTTTCATGAACAATGCTGCTGATATCCAGGGAATTATCTTCAGTTGTGGATTTGGAATCTATCTCAGCGTATGATAAATCACTTAAAGGATTACACATTTCCAATAGTTTAAGTAGTTCAGGCTCTTCATTTTGGCCCATGTCACTTTCAACAGAGTTGGAAGGCTTTGAAAATCCTGATTTGACAAAACAATTCTTGATTGTGTCTTCTCGGATTTCGCGTATTGAAGAGGAAATCCATTGAACGGCATCCAATACAGTGATTTTCTTTGCTAGATCACATGCACATTTTGCATCGTCCATGTTGGCTAAGACATGTCTTTAAAACACGTTTTCTGTAGTTCATCTTAAATTTTTTTATTATTCCCTCGACTAAGGGCTGACAGGCTGCAGTTGTATTCGGTAATAGAAAAATTATTTTAATATTGGAGAGTTGAAGGTGTGGGTGAGATGCCGCATTATCCATGAATAGGATATTTTTTCTGTTTTGCCGAATCATTTTTTGATTCATATGAGAAAGCCATTCATTCATAATTTCTCGTGTCATTCAGACTTTTTGGTTAAACTTCCATTCAACATTCATGAGATTCAATTAACTCCTTTGAAACAGCGAGGTTTTTGTGCTTTTCCGATAACAAGGAGCTGTTCAAATTCGCCCACCATATTTGTAAACAACAGCACGGTAAGTCTTTCTTTTGAAATTTTCCCACCTTGGCAGCTCTCATTTTTAAGACTCATTGTTTTATCAGGAAGGGCCTTAAATAATAAACCCGTTTCATCACAGTTGTAGATGTTCTTTGGATCATAAGCACCGCACAAATCTTCTAATTTGTTTGTCCATTCCATTACAACATCATTATCAATAGACCCACCTTCCCCACTGACACTTTTCCAGGAAATATTATGCCTCAATTTGAATTTATCGAGCCATCCCACAGATGCTTTGAAATCATTAGCTCCCAATCTCTCGGCAACTCCTAAGGCTTTTTCCCTAATCAGACATCCGGAAATAGGAATTTTTTCCGCACGAGCTCGGCAAAACCATTCATGCGTGGCATTGTCAATGTTGAGACCAATCGTATTTGGAAATGATTTTTTTGAATAGATATTACTGTGTTGGGACCATTTTTCTAACAATTCGTTTTTCTTTTTCAAAATTTCACCCACTTGGGTTTTTCCAATGTGGAATTGTGAAGAAAGTACTCGAACACTACTCCTATCCCGCGCACTGACATTAATTAATTCTATTTTGTCCTTTAACGATAAATGTACACTAGAGGACTTCATAATTGACCAACTACAGGCATAATACTGAACTGAAAATAAAAACAACACTGGAAATCCCCTCATTGTTAACACACGAATCTGATTTTTTTTTTGGAAAACAACTGGGATTGTTATAGGCGACGTTCTGAGAAAAACATAAGACAAAAAATAGGCAACGATGGTATTTGAGATTCATGTTAGAGATCCATGTTTTTGCTCTACTGTCCGTTGCAGAGAGATCAAATACAGAAATATTGAGCTTAATACCTGTCCGTGTCCGTTACAGAGAGAGTCCGCTAGACGAAAGTTAAAAATACAATAAAATCATTAATAATGTCTCGGGGAATAAAAAATGTCCGTAACAGGGAGATGTCCGTTAGAGAGAAGTGTCCCTTAGGAGAAGTTTCACTGTATGTATTAATATATAAGTTTGCTTACAAGAGGTAGAGGGTTTGGGTTCACGTAGCCTCTGTGAAATCTGAATTTTTGAGTTGGGTTCTGAATCTGTAAAAGAATTTTGAATTCACTTAAAAAAAATTGAATAAATAAAATATAAAATAATATTCAAGCATAACATGAGAATTCACATCATCATAGTCAGATATTAAAATCTCATTTTAGCTTTGAGTGACAATATGGCCTAATATTATTAGTAATACTAATAATACTAATTAGATTAAAACATAAATCAATTCAAGTATTACTGAGAAAATTGTTATAACTATATCTCTTCATATAGAAACTAGGTATATCTTACTTCATAACTGGAGATATAACAGAACAGCAACAAGATCTTTTAAATCACAGATTAAACTATATTAACACCTCTGAGTGAGGTGACCATGAGTTCATCCTCTATAACAGTCGAAATGGATCACTTCCTCAAATTAATTTAGAAATGTTTGACAGCTTAAGAAAGCCATATTTAATACTTTTAACTAGAACTTGGAACTTTTAAAAAAAAATTTACAGAAGTTCTAAGGAACTTTATAGTAATTAAGTTATAGATTTATTATAACAGTTAAATTTTTATTTATTTAAGTTCTAAAAAAAAAGTTTCGTCAAATATTATGAAAAGAAAAAAAAATGTATATAAAGAAAATTGCTAGAAGCCAACAGAACAGAAGAAAATTGAAAAAAATATGATTTTATCTATTTTTTTTTCAGATTACAGACTGTACTTTTGTTTAGTCAGGAAATTACTTACTAGTACAGGAAGTCCCACTAAAAAAGTATTATAATGCCATTATAATACACATTGCAATTGCTCAAGTTATATGTAACATACTGTCCAAGGTACCACTCTTCAGAGCATGGAACAGCCCCATACATGAAGAGCTCCAGGTCCCCTCGATATCCGAGTTTATAGGACAATGCCGCATCAAATTATTTGATGGCATGCCCTAATACTCTGTCGGGACATTCCCCCACCTAGCAGGTCTGGAAGGTGGCAAGGTACCATCCCCTTAGCTGACGTTTTTGTTGAGGAAAGGGGTTCGGACTCGGTTGTCTATCCTGCATTTATACGACTACCAGCAGAGTGATCCGTCCTCACTCGTCAGAAGGAAGACATAGCGATCTGTCCATTGATGCCATCATTGCACACAGCAGACCTACAAAACCCTAAGAATGCCTTTAGCAAAAGAAGGACCTTGCCTCGAATACATTATTGTGGAATTTTCTATTTGATAAAAGGAAAAACAAGTTACATGATGGCTGTCTTAAATAATAAGAAAGAAATCTGAAGCTTTATAAGAGAGTTAGTACAATAAATACAGAGCTCTTCTCCTTTGC
Organism: Rhaphigaster nebulosa; assembly: GCA_948150685.1. Taxonomy (NCBI): domain Eukaryota; kingdom Metazoa; phylum Arthropoda; class Insecta; order Hemiptera; family Pentatomidae; genus Rhaphigaster; species Rhaphigaster nebulosa. The sequence continues at coordinate 155,910,378 of OX411308.1, read as the reverse complement.
TTCTCCCTTATAGTGCCTTTCAGAGTAGGGAAGCGTCTAGCCAGGAGCCTTCTGGCCTGTTCGAGATCTTTTCCTCTTTTTCTACTAAGGCAATCGATGTACTCCAGATAGGGCAGCTTTGGGCCTCCTCGAGGTCTTATTCCATCCAGCATGTAGTCCATCGTCTTGAGAGGATCCCGGTGGTCACTCATTCTGATAACGTGGCCGAACCATTTCAGTGCCTGATTTCCAGGAGCTCTTTTAGCAGGGCAATCTTCAATTCTTGTCGAATCCTCTTGTTGCGAAGACAGTCTCTTCTTGTCTTCCCCGCCACTCTTCTCAAATACCTCATTTCTGACGAGGTAACTCTGCTCCCCTGTCTCCCCGTCAATACCCAGCTTTCAGCTCCCTATAGTAGTATCGGCAGGTAGACAGATTTGAAGATGTGAAGTTTGAGCTCACCCTTTCTTAAAATTATTAATAGACACAGAGATCACCCTTTCTTAAAATTATTAACTAACTCGAATCAAAATGAGAGTTGTTCCAAATTGATAGAAAATTAAGTTGAGTAACTAAGAATGTCCTGTATAATTACCATTTTTTAGATTTTCTTTTTGGTGAAATGAATTGCTTTAAAAGAACTTTTAAATTTTTTTTTTTTAAAGATCTATTAAATTTAATCTATCAAAACTTGTATTAAAAAGTTCTAGTTCCAAAAGAACCGAAAAACGATGAAAAATAAAATTAAAGTTATTGAAACTGATTAAGAATAAAAGTTACAATACGTCTGACGAAATAGATTTTTTTTTTTTTTTTTAAGTCTTTAATCTTGAGTATCGCCTGGACAACTTTTTTTTTTGCCCAATTTATCCCTCTGAGCCATACCCCATCCAAAATATTTTTTGGTACAGTCCTTTTTTCACTTTTCCGCTTCCATTCTTCATTCTTCGTTCCTTACAGAGAAATCATACCAATGGCTGTAAAAACCAATCTTAATCATTAATCTTAATCTTAATCATTAATCCTTCATAAATAATACCAAAACTTAAAGTGTGATAATCAGGCTTAGGATCAATAATATATACTATTTTAGTACTGGTTCAATATCACTTATATTGTGGAAAAAAGTAAATTTAGAATTATTATTTGGTAATAATTGCCTGAATTAAAATATTAAATATAATATAAAAAATACCCATACCTACCAATGTCAATAAAAATGTCGACACCTCAGTGATAAAAACCCTTTTATTTTTTTTAGCCAATATTACGTATTTTCTTTTAAACAGCTATGACATATCTATGGGAAAGAAGATACCTCGAGGAATCAGTTTCACAGTTATTGAATCCCACATTTTATTTTCCATGGATTAGACGATATACATATAAAGTAGATTGGTTATTAGACATTCTATTAACATCAACATTGTGGCAGCATATTTAAAAATTCAACATTCGTACAGAAAAAATAAGCCCAAATGGACCAAAAAAACACCAAAATTTTAACATAATTATGTGATGTCTGCATGTGGCTGAAATTCTAATTTGATATCTCAATGTCTATATTTTCAGCGACAGCTATCCAACTATCTTATGACATAATGTACTCGGATAGATACTTCACCTATAGTCTATTCTTGTAGGACTTAAAAGAGTCATTAAGCTCTGCAAAAAGTTTTATTTTGATATTAGTACATAAACTTTTTGCATGTTGGCGCTCATTCTGAAATCAATAAATCCTCAGATGTTTATGGAGGAACTGCCAGGTAAAATGGTAAAGTTGGTTTCCTTTACTTTTTTTATAGTTTGTTTAAGAGCAGAAAAGTTTTTCTGTATATATTTACATATGTAAGTATTAAAAATAAAACTATTGTAGTAGTATAAATATAAATTTATAGTGTATTTTAATATAGTTTACCAATAGACATTATATTGCATTTATATATTTTTTCTCTATTTTCCAATAATGAGAGATATATATTAAATATTTAATTACAAATATACTGGGTGTCCCAGCGGACATGGATCACCCCCTGTAGAATCCAGAGTATTTGGAATAACAGGATGAAACTCAATGGGTCTTTGTTATGAATTATCTTTTTATGACATTACCGCCCCCATATCCTTCTCCAGTGCACCTAACTAAATGGAATGGGATATTTTTTTTTTTTTATGGATTCTAATAGGAAATGAAATTTTAAGACAAATTCATAACAGGCACATTTTTGATCTGATGCGCTCCGAAGACCAAAATCGCAAAAAACACATTTTTTACATGAAGTTTCATAGCGTCATTCCAAATAATCTGGAATCTACAGGTCATCCATGTATGCTGGGAAACCATGTATATAATTATAGGCCCACTTACCGGACTAGATCCCCACCACCATTACCAGTAGCAGGTATATAATATATGTAGTACAGCGTAGTAAATAAGTACCAACAATTCCAAAGTTAAGTAAAACCATAAAAATTACAAATCTGAATACTTTTTTTTTTATTTACCATTTATTTTTTCATTAGATACATCGAATAATGCATTCTACAAATTAAATAATACAGAAAAAGTTGTTTAAAATCTTGATTATTTTAATTATTGATCACAAATATCTGGTATGATTTCACTAAAGAGGTGTAATTTAAGGGAAAGATAAAAATAGAGACTTTACACTATTTTTATTTAATTTATTTTGTCAAACAGAATTTTTTCATAGCAAAATTTGTTTTTTACATGTCCTTAATGTTCACCATGCAATACAGAAGGGGATATGAAAAAAAAAAAAAAAAACGGAATTTGTATATATTGTATTACATAATCTATAATAAAAAAAAAAAAAGATAATCTATAATGAATCAGGATGAAAAAAGAACAATAGTACATAGAGTTCTGAAAAATAAAAAAAATTAAATTATAAAAACAGCAGAATTACAGGCTTGAAACAGTAATTTAGACATTGAAAGTGAAATAGTACATTCTTCTTACTATCTTTGGTTACAAATAAAACCGATTTCTATTATGGATCTTTTTTGCATAACCCTTTGATTCTGGCTTAAATCTTTATATTATTATAATCATGAAATTAATCTAAATCATTTAATCATTTCTTTTGTAAGATTTAAAACACCATAATCACAAGTCCAATTATTTTTTCATTTACTAGGTATAAGAACAAAAAATACATACCAGATGCCAAAAAAAGAAAGAAAAAAAAGGTGAGGGATATGTAGATGTTGGAGTCACCTAAACATTTTTGTCATCTCTCTTTTTTTTCTTGATAATGGCATATATTTCTACTAGCACTGGAATAATAAATTTGGAAAACATGCGAAAAAATCAAAATAAGTAATTGTATTAAAATTTGATTTCTGTGGGTTGATCTTATGTTGAGAACTATAAACAAGCAACATATAACAAAAAGCAACAAACTACAAAATATTTAAAGTAATGAAATTAGTAGTATTTAAAATTCCCATATTATCTAGAACCACATGTGCTATATCAAATGTATACATGTGATAAGATATGTGTCCAAAAAATCAAGTAAGATTTTCCTGCACAAGCAAGGAAAGATTACATTGTTAAAGAAAATGTTGCCAACAACAAAGAAAAAAGAATCCGGAGGCTAAATGGAAATAAATTCTCATCAACTTATAAAAAATTGACTGAAATAGAGCTTTTTGTTTTTTCCCAGAATTTTCAACTAAATATTTGATAATAATCTCATCTATAACATTTTTCACCTAGGAGATATGAAACTAAATAAGAAACCAATAGCTTGAAATATATTATATTTATCCAAATTTGAGCCAAGACTCAACTAGCATGCCATTCGCAACTATTTGTTGTAAGGTTAATAACAATGTAAAGAAATAAAATACTATTTTAGTAACTTTTAAACGAAAAATTTCGACAAAATTCTTTAATTTATAATTTAAAAAAAAGAAATGCTTAAAGTAGTAGCAAAAAACTAAGCTGATAATTACTATACAGGGACCGTGATTTCAAATAATTTACATATCTCAATAAATGTTTTATAGAAACCACAAATTCATTTGATAAAATGAAACAGTAAAAATAAAAAGATATAATGAAGTGTTAAAAAATAATTGATTAAAGTTTAGTAATTCCAAAAAAAGAAACGATAAGTTGAAACTTTACAAAAGTAACAAATATATATATACATACCCCCTTTATGATTATAAGGCTGATAAATCAGTTGACGTCCGCATGATGGTATAGAAGGATCAATCTAATTAGTGATTGATAAATTATTTGCCACTTCTACAATTTTTTTTTTATTGAAAACTACTTTTGAATGTTATACATTCGTCTTCAGTTCTAAAAGCACACAAAAAATTCTAAAACAAGCAATTCAAAATACAGTTTGGTATTATTATACATATTAAATTAAATGTAATACAACTTTATACTTACATAACATACATTCATATTGCATTTAATTTAATATGTATAATACTACCAAATTGTATTTTGAATTGCTTATTTTTTATTTTTTTTGTGTATTTTTAGAATTGAAATTGAATGTGTAACATTCGGAACTAGTTTTCAATAAAAATAAAATTATAGAAGTGGCAAATAATTTATCAATCCCTAATAAGGCTGATAAATATTTTTTTAAAACTAATTTGTACACTTAACTGAGTTTTAATAACATATTGTACTTTCAGATTAAGAATAAATTTGATTCTTAAGGAAATTTTACCTTTATTAATAACAGTTTTTTCATCCATTGTTAGTTGTGACTGTTTAGCCATTGAAGAACCTGCAACTCAAGAAAATATTTATACAATTTCAACTCATCACAGTTAAAATTCAATAACTTGCCCAACTTATATTTAATGTGACTTTAGTGACACTGTGAATGAATGAAAATCAATTGTTCCCAAATGAATTCAGAATATCAAAAAGTACTAAAATATAGCATATATCAATACTTTTTTACAATAATCAATGCAGTTCACAATACATGGTGGGTATGTAAATTAAATTGAAAAAAATATTCTGGATAATGTTTATTGATATAGAGATAGGAGTAAATGAATAGGGTATTTTGAAATAAGTGTAAACAATTATCCACCTGTATCAGCCATAGCAAAGGATCGAACTTGATTCTATTGTAAATAAAAATAAGGTCCTGAAGAGGACCTCTCTTCAGCACTCCACCCACCAAAGAAGTAGAACCACTCTGGCTTAGAGCTAATAACGTTGTAAGGAGATAAATTTAATGAAACGTTCACTTCTTTCATTTTGGAGTGGAGTGGCCAACGAGTTGATCACGCAGTCAATGGTTAATTAAATAATGAAATCTACCGTTATTCTGAAAACAATACAAAAAAGCTATTGGTGAATTACACATCAACTGAAGATGAATAAACTATTGATTTGTAGGAAAGTTGGATGCATCATTCACTCTTGAAAGAAAATGTACAGTCGGGTTGTTTTTAAGTCATTAATTGTTTTTAAAAGTGATAAAAAATACTGACGCAAATAGTAAATAAATGGTGTTGGTCAACGACTCAAACTACTTTTATTTATTACCAAGACTTTTTTTTAATACTGCACTTCCCCGAGTTATCCAATAATAGAACCGATAAATACTCAATTTATTGTTTTAATTCAAATCGTGATGATTGGTATATTTTTAAAATTTTCCATGATGAAAATTTAGCAAAGGCTTATGAACTAAATTGAAGAGTTGGTGATGTTGTTAATCTGTTAGAACATTAGTAACGTCTCGTTGGCGCCCGTTAGGGCGGATGTCAAACTCGTGGCTCCCGAGGTAATTTTTTGTGACCCACGCTGTTTTGAAAAAAAAATAGGAGAATAATATAGCATTATTATCAATTATTACCTTAAAATTATTATCAATTATTACCCTAAAATTATTATCAATTATTACCCTAAAATTATTATCAATTATTACCCTAAAATTATTATTATTATTATTATTATTACCCTAATTATGTAATATATTTTAACTATTCACATTCCTGGATATGGCGAGTCTCAGCTAACTGGAAGGTCACAGTTGGTGGATAGTGAATTTCCATCTGCGATGGGGGTAACCGAATAAGCAGTTTCAGACCGAGACGGCGAAATAAACAGGAATGTAGCAATTACATCCCATACAAATACATGGGACTAAGAACACAGCCCTTTAAAACAAATCTTCTTCAGAAAGGCTCAAAAAGTCGGAGGATTATGATGACAATAGGCTAAGGCGCCCCCAACGGATTTTAAAAAAGAGTATGGCTTTCCATTAGCAACATGGAATGTAAATACTATGTTGAGAACAGGGAAAATGTTGGAAATTACCAGTGAACTGATCAAATTTAAGATCGATGAAGCCGCAATTCAGGAGATAAGATGGCAAGGAAGTGGCAGAATACAAAAAAAAAGAGAATTTACACTTAAAACGGACCTAAGGTAAGAAATGGGCAAGCAAAACTGCATTTTTTTCTTAATGAAAAAACGATTAAATCCCTATTGAGCTTTGAACCAATAAGTGACAGGCCTTGCAAAATTAGAATGGAAGGAAGGTACAGAAATACAACAATATTACGCACCCACGGAAGAAGCGGAGGAAAGAATGAAAGAAGTTTTTTATGATTTCTTAGTCTCTGATGTTGATAAAAATACCAAATTATAGCGCTATTATTCTGCTAAGCGACTTTAATGCAAAAAGAGGCAGGAATATTCGATAAAAACTGCGGTTGGGTCTCATTCGCAGCATGATGCAACCTATTCAAATGGAATGTTTCTTTTACAGTTGGAATAAGAAGAATCTTCTTTCCTCGGATCTTTCATAGGGTATCTATAGGAGAAAATGGTCAACCTCAAGAAGAGATTCAATTAATCAAATTGACCAGGTACTAATATCGACCAGGCTTGCCTCTAATATCAATGACGTTCGAAGTATGAGAGGTCCCAATTGTGATTCTGACCACTTCTTGTTAAGAGCTAAGGTTGGAATAGCGAAACGGCGATATATCGATAGAACGGATTTGAAAAACCGATATTTTCTATCGATATCTTAATATCCGATATATCGATGAGATCAATATTTTATAACGATATATATTTATACCGATATTTTAAACTATATGACAGTAGAATCTCGATAATTCACATATCCCGATAATTCGTATGGATTCTCTGGCACCTTGAATATCTCCCTTTAATTCGTATAAAACAATACCATCTGGCCCCCTTGATAATTTGTATTTATTTTCATCTTCTAAGTCCAACTGTAAACGTCTTATAATTCGAATTTCCAAATAAAACTCTGGTTGACCCTTAATATTTTTAAGAGGAAAGGAGAGTGATTGAGGGTGGAATCGTTTCTATGAATTTCGATCGGTTTACGCTTTTTTTCTATTCATCTCTCTTTAAAACAAATTATAAAAAACCTGTTACCATAATGTTAGCCTCCAACTTGGATTGATCTGAAAAATTACGTTCGACGTTAATGTTCTGTTTTTGCCTCTCAACACAACCTCTAAGTTGTAGTCTCTAGACTTGGTCATAATTAAACGATTCAAGACATTTAATGCAAAGAAGTAAAGATACAACTCTTTGACAGCATTGAGAATTAAATCACTTTAATTTACTTGAACTTAAAAAAAAAGTTTATTTATAAGAAATGATTACAATGAACATGAACTGTACTATTCTACTGAACTATAACAATAAGAGATTACGTCTAACCGACTATCTAATACTAACTATCCGCTAAGTGGGAAAGGGAGGGGTATTTATACAGTCAGGAGAAATATGCTGAGTCTAGTGATTCTCCTGTGGTTGGTTTCCATAAATCCTCCCTTCTGAAGTTCTCGAGCTCCGTGAGAGAAGAAGTGGATGAACAGTCTTTGAAGCTATGGCCTCTAAAACAAGTTCCTCTTGGAGTTTTGGTGTATCAGTTACTTGATTTTGCTGGCTAAGAATACTTGAGGACTTGTACAATGAATAAATAGTCATACACAAAAGATATAAAACAATAATTGTTAATATTAATGAATAATAATCTAAATTAAAATTTTCTTGATAATCTGTATTAAAACTTTCAAATATATCATAACTTAAAGTAGGAATTTTTAATTGGTTAAAAGTGACATTAAAATGTTTATAATCATTAATTACATGGAATGAAGACAATACCTCCGTATATACATAATTATTTTTAGTGTGGTTTATAATTTCTTCATTATCTTTTAATTTAATAATTGCTGTTTCTGGTAATATTACAGGATAGGATGCATTACTCCTAATTGTAACATGTTTAATCTTAAAACTAACAAAAACATCAATTAAATCTACATAAGATATATAAGGTTCTAAATTGCTAATAGTAGTGGATAAACAATTATTCAAATTATTATGAATAGCATTTTCTATACATGTAATATTAAATTTATAAATTTTATTACAATAATAATTAGTTTTTATAAAATTACAATCTCCTTTATACATTTCATCATTATCATGCAATACCATTTGATTATTTACAATAGTAGTTATAATATGGTTATTTTTCTTTATTGGTATAGATAATAAATACAAGGTACTAAAGGTCTTAGCTTGAACAGGTAATTGTATCATATAATGAACAATTTTATTTTTTATCATACAAGATATTTTACTTGTGAGCCAGTGTTTCTAAGTCAGAACTTATGTATTCTGTGTTACTGTTGATATCTATAGTTTTCAGAATGCTAGAATGTGTTATTCCTAATTTACACATTTCCAAAGAATTTTCTATGTCCATGATTACGATAGTAATGTAATTTAAGATGTCATATAATTCATTTAAATGATTTGTTAACGTGGTTTTATCTACAACGTTTATTAAGTTGGCTAATTTATTACTATTATTATTAATTAATCTAATATCTTTTTCAAATGATTTTACCAGTTCTTTATTGATGTTAATCACGCGCGCTATGTTATGCTCCATGCGGTAGTTGTTCTCTTCTAGAGTAGTAATGACCTTATCGTAATGTGCCTTGTCATCAGAATCTAGGTTTCCTGTAATGAATTTGATACCTTGGCCGAGGGCATTTATCAAGCCTCGTTTTCTTCTACTGTGTGGAACATCAATGATATTATTAATTTTGTCTTGCAGAAATTTCAATTGTTTCGAAATTATATCATATTGGCTGTGCTGTTTAAAATTGCTCAAATCCCTTTCTAATATATCTATTTCATTTATAAAGTTCGAGAAATTTAAATAATTATATGTATTATAATTTTATATTTCTGTATTACCTTAGTGTCTGATAATTTGAATATTACTAATCCTGAAGAATGTTCTGGATTTATTATTTCATACTGTCGTGACATCTGCATCATCAGAATCAATATCCATATGGTCTTCAACTTCTGGAATATTATTATTGCTTTTAGATTTTCTCTTTCTTTGAATATTATCTGCGTGTACTTTGAGTATTTTGTTTTTATTTTTGAATTTATAAACTTGTCTAAATGGGTTTTCATGTTTATTTCTAGTTCTTACCTTTATATAAGGTTCATTTTCAACTTCTTCATTTACTCTATTTTTATGTAAGGATTCAGTTCTCGTTTCCTTTTCTTTTTCAATTTGATTCTTTATTTGTTCATGGACTAAATTCAACTCCTTATGATATAGATTAATTAAATCTTCTTGTATAATTGATAATTTCTTTTCGGGGTCTTTTATACAACCAAAGGTAATTTCATTTGGTGATAATTTTAAATTTTGGTTTAGTGAATTATTGTAGGTTATAAGAGCTAAATTTAAATTTGTATTTAAATCTCGTTCTTCACCGCTGTTTTTATAGGTTCTAATAATTTCAATTAATGTCGAGTGAGCTCTATTCATGAGGCCTAAAGAATTAGGATGATTTGGAGTAGTGTAATACGCCTCAATTCTCAAACTTTCTAATAAATTTTGTATTAAATTATTTTTATACTCCTTTCCGTTATCCATTTTAAATCTTATTGGATTTGGATATAAACTTAAATATTTTGTTATTATTTTAAATACGTTAGTTGCATTGCAGGCAGTTGTCAATTCTGCAAACATTTTCTTTGAAAAGGTATCAATGATAGTTACAATATACTTTCTTTCAAAGTGTAATGTATCAATCATCAATTCCTCAAATGGTCTCATTGGTGTTGGTGTGACTTGAAACTGTGACTTTATTGGTTTTCTGTCATATTTAGTCACTCTGCAGACTTTGCATTGATTGATAAACTGATTAATTTCTTCTTTCATCCGTGGAAAATAATAGGTTCTTTTCATTTTTTCGTAAGTCTCTAATACTCCTCTGTGAAAAGATTTGCCTATGTGATAATTATTGATTATTTCTAATTGCTCTTCTTTACCTTCAATATTCAATACTTTATTTTTATACCTCTTAAATTTAACATTAGGGAATTTTTCCATAATCAATGAAGACATCTTTTTAAATATCCCCTCATAATCATCTCTCACTGTTTCCACATTCGGTTCACAATAAATTCCATAAACTTTATTAGGTTTTAATATTTCTATTAAAGTTTCCTCTAAATCATCACTCCAGGAATACGCTGTTTGAATAAAATATATATTTTTGCCAAATGTTTTCTCTAATCTAATTTGCTTTCCACCTCTCTGGACGAATATTTGATTTTTCTCCATATTAACCGGTTTCGGGTCTTCTACAATAAATATTTGTTCATTACTACTTTCCTGTGAATGCTGAGTATTTAAACTTTCGTTATCAAAATTTGGATTATTTATTTCATTATTATTATCTATTTCGGGATTATCATCTTCTACTTCAATATTATTTTCCATTGATATACTATTGTTTTCTAAAAGTGTTTCATCGAAATCAAAACCTTCTGGAGATGTTAACGGCATCTTAGATGTTTCACCAAGTATTCTATCTAATTCCATGGCTGAATCTTCATTCAAATTATGGTTTGTCATTGCATTTACTGTATCTATTTGCACTCTGCTTAAGGCATCTGCTACATTGTTGGTTTTACCTTCAATATATTTTATTTCGAAATCATATTCATGCAGATAGAAAATCCACTTCATAATCCTTGTATTGTTATTTTTCATAGTGAATAACCATTGCAAAGGTTTATGATCAGTTTGAATTGTGAATTTCGCTCCGTATAAATAAGACCTGAAATGTTTGGTAGCATAAACTATAGCTAAAAGCTCTTTTTCAATAGTTGAGTAATTTTGCTCAGTATTATTTAATGTTCTTGAGGCAAATGCAATGGGATGTTCTATTCCTTCTATAACTTGTGATAAGACTGCTCCAATCGCGACATTACTTGCATCTGTTGTTACTATCATCGGCAAGTCAAAATTTGGGTATGCCAATATAGGAGCATTCATTAAATGAATCTTTAATTTTTCAAATGATTTTTTGTAATTTCCTGGTATAATATTATCTTTATCTCTTAATTGCTGAGTTAAAGGTTTTGCTATATTTGCATAATTATGGATAAACTTTCTATAGTACCCCGTAAGTCCTAAGAATTGTCTGATTTCTTTTTCTGATTTTGGCAATGGAAATTTCGAAATAGCTTCTAATTTAGACGGGTTTGTTTTTATGCCTTCTGGAGTTAAAATATATCCTAAGAATGGAAGTTCCTGCTTAAAGAATTCAGTTTTGTCCATTTGAACTACAAGATTATTTTTAGCTAATGTTTTGAATATATTTTCAAGATGTTCTAAATGCTCTTCTATTGTTTTAGAATAAATTATAATGTCATCAACATAAACTAAAGCATTTGGTACGTTAGCTATCATTGGATTCATAGCTCTCTGGAAGGTGGGGGGAGAGTTTGAAAGACCCATCGGCATTCTAATATATTCATAATGCCCATCTTCTGTTGAAAATGCAGTCTTCTCGATTGAATCTTTCGACATCTCAATTTGATGAAACCCTGAGTCCAAATCGATGGTAGAAAATATTTTTGAATCTTGTAATTTATTAAGTAGATCCTCAATATTAGGCAGTGGAAATTTATCTTTAACTCTTTGTTCATTCAATTTCCTGTAATCAATGACAAGCCTGTATTTCTTTTTGCCACTGGCATCTAACTTTTTTGGAATAAGCATTGACGGTGAATTACATGGTGAATTACTTTCCCTAATAATATTCTGATCTAATAATTTTTTTATTTGATTATTCATTTCTTCTCTGAGTTGAGGTGCTACTCTATAACTTCTGGAATATACGGGTTTTTCCGTTTTAAATTTAATGTGACATTTTAATAAGTTTGTACATGGTAAGCTTTGGTCACTAGTTTTAATTATTGAAGGATATTTTCCGATTAAATTTATTAAACTTTCTTTAGTTTCTTTTTCCATATGATCCGTTCGCACAATATTATCAATCATACTTATATCTTTTATCAAATTCACGTAATTATTTTCTTCAATTATTTTTCCATTTTTAATTAATTTTCCTTTTATTTTAAATTCATTTTCACTCCCAATTTTCATTTCAACGCCTATATCTCTCATTGATTTCATTCCTAACAAAAAATCAAAACCTTCACAGAAATTATAAATTTTAAATGTTGTTAATAATTCATCTTTCAAACCAAGCCTCGGTCCTATATCTAAGGTTACATTCCCATGTCCTCTCTTATTACCGGCTGGTGTTGATTATGACAATTAATTTCTGCTCCAGTATCTATTAACCATTCCTTGCCAAATTTGTCCGTGAAATAAGCATCTTTTGTATTATTAACTAAATTTAACTTGTATTTTAGGAAGGCCCTCCAAGTCCTAAAAAATGGTCTAATTTAAGTTTTAATTCCTGAACTTCCCTTTCTAGTCTTTCATTTTTTTCTAATAATTCTTGATTATTAGATTCTTCAAAACATCTTACTTTGTCAAACGATTTCATAGACACAGTGTTTTGAGAATCGGGTTTAAAAGGTTTTGAAGGAAACGGCTCATTTGTTTTATCATTATTTCTCCAATTATCCCTTTCATGCCAAGCCTGTGGCCTATGACTGACCTATTTTGATGGAAATTCCTCTCATCATTTTGATATGATCTTTTCTGACTTTCATATCTTTGTCTATCATCATGGTGATATTTATTATATCCCCTATCTTCGTTTTTGTTATACTCCGTTTTATGATGATGGTTTACGAGTATCGTATCTATTATATTCATGTTTTTGATAAGATGTTTTTTCATGTTTATTAAATTGTTTTTTCGGAAAAAGCTGTTGTAATAAGGGTAAACCCTCATTTTGTAATTTAATTCTTAATTTTATTAAATCTTTTGGATCAAAAATCCTCATATAATTCTCTAATTCAATGGGTAAACATGAAATCACATGGTGAGTGATTCTTTCTTTAATATAATTTATTTGACTATCCGGGTAGGATATATCATGATCTATTCTAATTCTGGCAATGAGAACTGATAAAGCCGATTCTACTTTATTTATAAATTCAATTGGATTTTCATATTTATATGGACGCATAGACCTGAGCTCGTGGTCTAATTGGCAAATTGTTTTTGGTCCCTATAATTATTTTCTATAAAATTTAACAATTCATCTAAATTTACAAAATGTTGAGATCTAATTTGATTTTTAGCTTCCCCCTTTATTTTTGATCTAATTTTATTTAATAATGCTGCATGGTTTTCAAACGCTAATGTATTATCCGCTTTACATACATAATTAAAAACAGATCTAACTTCAGTTAAAAATTCATAAACATCTCTCGAATCCCCATAAAAATCCAGTATATGGTCATAATCCATAGCAGTCATTTTATAAGTAACCATTTGAATTTGTGGTTGTTGTTGTGTTTGTGTTTGTGCTTGTGCTTGTATTTGTGCCTGTGCTTGTATTTGTGCTTGTGCTTCTAATTCTGAGTTAGGCATTTTTGGTTTATATATAGTTAATTTACTCGGTTTTAAAACGAATGGCATAAAAGATATATATAAAAAATAAAATTGTTTCACAAAAAAAAATTAAATAATAAAATATAATTGTTTTACAAAAAATTTAAAATGAAATTGTTTTACAAAAAAAAATCCTGAAATAAAATTATTGTTTGAATTTTATACCTCAAGTATTCTTTTTTAAGTCCTCGTGAAGTTCTTGGATTCAATGAAATTCTTGACCCGTTTAAAGTGTTAAAACACACCTTGAAGCAGCCAGTCCCAGATTCTGTTGTCCAAAGACTATTTCTTCGAATCTTCTTAGCCTGACACTTAGAGCTGTTACCTGAAGTAATTTCTTCACTCTTCTATCTTCAACTTATTACGGGTCCCTGTTCGGGCGCCAATTAAATCACTTTAATTTACTTGAACTTAAAAAAAAAGTTTATTTATAAGAATTGATTACAATGAACATGAACTGTACTATTCTACTGAACTATAACAATAAGAGATTACGTCTAACCGACTATCTAATACTAACTATCCGTTAAGTGGGAAAGGGAGGGGTATTTATACAGTCAGGAGAAATATGCTGAGTCTAGTGATTCTCCTGTGGTTGGTTTCCATAAATGAGGAAGGAAATCATCTATCTCAAAATGAAGAAACTCTAATAACTTTCCGAGATTTCGGTTATTTTGACCAAGGTTTCTCAATTTTGACTCCAACCTCAACTTATAAGGATCCGTTGGTTTGAGTATTTGTTATGGGAATGCGAAACTGTAAGTACAGTAAGGTCTTAAAAATCTAGACCTCCGCCATGTTGAAGTCACAATACTGGAGTTTTACCAGTAAAATGTAAAAATGAACAATATTTAATTATCAAAAAATAATTAGTAGATAATATTTAAGTATAAATAATGTTAATTAATCCTATGTAAAGATAAATAGATAATAATATAAATGGTGATTGTATTGAGATGTACGAGTACATACGTATATCCAATGAATAACATGCTTTTAGATGAAAAGTCTTCAAGATAAAAATATGTTATAACATTTTTTTTTTTGCCAAAGAATAATTCTTTTCTATCTTTTTTTCTTAGTGATTCATGCCTAATAAAAATATTGTTTTATAAATAATAATTATATTATTTCATAACCTTCACCACAGTTTAACAATATACTCATTTAATGCAATTTCCTTTGCTTTTTTAATCTATTTTCTTTCAAAATATCGATGTTTGTTAGCGATTATCGGTGGATATCGATATATGGTTTCGCGATATCGCAAAATATCGAATATCAAGAGCTAGACTTTGACAAAAGATTACTAGAGTCTGAAATCCTTGGACACAGAAAAACTGCGGGATGAAGATCAGAAAAACATTTACCACGATAAACCGGATTGTAATCTGAGCAGTGGAGCAGCTAATCAAGGGAGGAGAAACGAAATGTGTTAAAAGATGTCATTTGCAAAGCAGCCAACGAAACGGAAGAAATTTGGGAGGAGCGAGGAATGGTTTAATGAGGAGTGGTCAGATTTACTAAAGCCAACGTTCGCGAAGCGGTAGTATTTGAAGTATTATAACTCGGAAATTAGTTGGTTCTCAGTCACCAAATTTCTGTCATATGTTTCCATTAACGAATGGAACGAGAGCTTATAGAGGTATAAACTCTATTAGTTTCATAATTTTTCATTCAGTCCCCTTTGACATATTCAACATCAAATATTGCTGAAAATGACTTTTGGCCATTTTTGAAAATTCATATTAAAAAAAGAAAACGTTTATGAAATTGAAATTTCTACAGCTAGTGTTACTTGAAATGATAGAACTATACAAAAAAAAAATCAAAGGTTAGTCTCTTTTCCTTAATATACTTTTAATATTTTTTTTATGTCAATGTTCGAGAATTTTTTAACCACTGAGATGATAAGTTGTGGGGGCAAAAATGCAGAGAACGTCCTTTTCATAATTTTAGTTTTTGTTTTGATATCTATAAAATTACCTGAGTTATTGACAATCCCCCAAAATTTGTTTTTAGAAGCGAAGACAATTAATAAGTCTGGGACCAGTTGAGTCTCAGTCACCAAATTTGTGTAATATTTCCATATTTTAAAGAGGTATAAACTATGTCAGTTTTATAATTTTTCACTCTGTCTACTTAGAAATATTCCGCTTTAAATAATACAGAAAGTGACTTTTGGCCATGTTTGAAAATTCATATAAAAAAAAAAAAATGGCAAAGTTTTAAAGATTGAAATTACTACAACAAATAGTAAAATTAAAAAACTATACACAAAAAAAATCAAAGATGATTCTCTTTTCCTTAGTACACATTTACAGCGCTAAAAATCTTGTTTTATGTCAATTTTTGCGATTTTTTTTAAGCGATTTCCTTATTGCTTATATGAAGTGTTGTGAGGACAAAAATGTAGAGCTCCTCCTTATAATGATTTTAGTTTTGTTTTATACGTACAAAATTACAAGAGATAAAGACTTTTTACCAAAGCTTGTTTTCCACTGCAAAGCAAACTTAAAATGACTGCAAAATAAAAAGTATGAGCCCGAAAAATGTTTTACTGATGGTTTTGAGCTTATCAAATAATAACTGGTACAAAAATCAAAAATGTCAAGCACAGGGTTTGGGTGATTTCAGATGGATTGACCAATACACATAATGCACGATTTTAAATAACACGATTTGATATTTTATACTTTAATTTCAATGCCAAGCAATCCTTCCAAAAACGAATTTATCATTTTATACAACCAAGAAGGTCAATGAAATAAGGATATCCATCTATACATTTTCAAGTATTAAATTATTGATATTCCACAAATTTTCAATGAAAACGTTTATTATGTATTTTATTTTATGTAAATCGTTTTTAATTAAAGAAGATCGTTATTGGGTAGTCGTCTGGGTGTGGATGTCTAATATCAAAAAAAAAAAATTAAGTTATTATTGCTATGGTTAAAGTTAGTTAAATTTAATGTTAAGATAAGAAAAAAATAAATGAAACTTTAATTAGCGTGGTATTTAGAATGAACGATAAATATTTGTCTTCATCACAACCAAAAATTTAATTTTACATTCAACCGAGAGAGTATAATAGAACTATTAGTCAAAACATGCATAATTTTTTTTTAACTTTCAAATGAAACACTCGAGCTACTATATCGTGTCTGTCATTAGGCTTTTGTGCGTCTTTCAAGGCATTTTTTTCAAGGTCTATCAATTCCTTCCTGAATTTTTTCATGCATAGAGCGGTGCCCATCAGCAAAACCGGATGAGAGCACTACCATCGTTCCAATTTCTCAATGGTTACCATCCCTCATACACATGAATATACTTTCCCGTTTGTAGCTTTTTTTGGTTGAATTTTATAATGGTAAGCCTTTCTTTCCGTATTTTGGCGTATATATCAACCAAAAACTGGTCTGAAAGATGTTAAAAGATGTAAGATGTAATAATGACGTGTTTACTATTATAATTATATATAAATAAAAATTGTTCCAATGACAAAAGTATATCTATTATTTTTTATTTGAAGAAAAAAAATGTATTTTCGAGTAAAATCTCGATATTTGAAACAAATAGCGAAACACTTCTATAAATGAATGGTAACTAAGTGCATACCACAAGTGAGCATACCAAGAAACGATTTCAGTGAAAAAACCGCTGATTTAATAACATTTTGTTCAATAAAATTCCAATATTCAAATTGTGGGAGAATCACTCATATCTTCAAGATATAAATAATGCCAGAGGTCTCAAATCAAAATAATAAAAAAATCCAATTATACCTAAATCCTGATAATGTGATTCAAAATAAAAACATAATGGGTGACATGAATGGATGAACATGCTCTGTAACAAATTTTCAGATTTTGATTTTTTAACGATGATTACGATGCATGATGGTGTTATGGATATATCTTTGCATTGTTACATTAACAACACCAGTTTCATGGTTAATCCCATGATCTTCAGTTGATTATGTCTTTGAAGAATTGTATTTAAAAAAAACTTAATTAGTGATTTTCTCAAAACTTTAAATTTGCAAGATAACACCTTCCGCCACAATTGTCTTCAACTATTTCAAGATAGGATGGCAAAATCTTTAATATTATCTATGCAAGGTTTCCGGACAAATTACTATTTTTATCAGCATAATTGTGGACATAAATATATTTTTTAGAAAATTACAACACCAAAAAATATGCATACTTAAGCTAAAATTGTTGTTTTTTTAAAGCAGGTGTATATATTTTTAAAAATAAATTTAATTAAATTGTTGCACATAAAAATTGTGTGTATCAAATTTATAAATGGTTTTTGTGACCGTTTGAAAAAAATACCTATATCTTCTTTCATTCATTTATTTAAGTATCATTATAATTGAATGTAAATAGAAACTGGAGTATTAAATGCTTATATGTAATGCATAGCATTTAAGAAAGCTGTGCACTGTTTATAGATTAATAATATTAATTAAGATTAATATTATAATTATATATATATATATTTTTTTTTTTTATTATAATATGATATTATAAGGAAATATTTTAATAATATAGTAACAGAAGATAACAATATGAGAGTTCTAGAAAGAAATACTTGAAAATGGTAACTTTGTCCCAAATCGTCGATGATAAATGATTGATAAAATAAAGAATATATATAATTTGAAGTTTTATATTACGCTTCCAATATTTTATTATATATGAAATAAAAATCAAAATTATTTCTTTAGGTCTTACATTAAAAATAATATTAGGTAATTATGAATCGTTTTAAAACATTTTTTAACAAAGGAAATATTAAATGCGTATATTCTGAGAGCCCAAGTTGAAGACGGAACACCTAGTATAGAATTTCGTAGTTGAAAAGTGATTTTACCTGAACTTTATGACTCTAACCTGCCAAGTTGAGCTGGGCTAAAAGGTTTCGGCCTGGCTCATCCAGGATTGCTTTTCAGAGTATTTTCCCTGAAGCGGAATTGAGGCAATCATAAAAATGACAATTAGGATAGCCTCTCTGGGTATCAGGTACCCATTTTCATCCTAAAATTATTAATACTCAAAATGTTTCTCAACTTTAGTTAATAAAAGAAATAAGATAACTAAAATATTAATTTATGGGGAAGGAAACGAATGATCGTTTCTGATTGATAAACTATAAACTGAGTCATATGAGTTACTATATTACATAATTAAAACAAATTAGTTAGCCTACATAAAGTAATGTTTTTTTCATCAGGGTTAATTTTAATTCTAAGAATAATTCATATTTTGATCAAGGATATTAAGGCGGGGATTCACCCAGAAATAAATAAAGAAATATATTTTTGATTTTATTTTTTTATCGTTATGTTTATAGTCTTTACAGAGCATACATATATATATATATATATATATATATATATATATATATATATATATATATATATATATAATATCACACTTTTATTAATTTTGTTATTTAAATGGATAGTATTATTTTTAATAATTTTCGAGTCACTCCAAACATGGGTATAGTGCAGGAAATTTTTTGGTAATTCACAATTTATGATATTCAGAATCTCATGTTTTCTCTGGTCTGGAAATTTGATGAATTTTGTTTTTATAATATGATATTATATTACAGACCACCTCGTCAATATTGTTTTATCAAAACTGTAATTTATAATTTGTGTATCTATAGTGTATAATATTATTTTTTAAACATTATTACTGCTGACGCAGATTTCATGATGTTGCCTATTTTTTAAAAACTTCATGACATAATTAAAATAAAACTGATCGTTTATTTTAGGAAATAATTATAAATCCATTCTATTTCTCTTTATTGAGCCACTTTCTTTACAGTACGTTTCGGACTGTTGATATTAGACAGGGAAGCCATAGACACGAATAAGAATCCTGATAATAGCAAAAATTTTAAATAAAAATGATTTTAAAAGAATAGGAAACTAAAATAAGGTTCAAGCTAAAAAGATGAGGACAAAGGACAAAGAACACTTGAAAATGAACAGACCAGTCCGAAACGTCGTGTAAAGAAAATGGCTCAATAAAGAGAAGAGGGATGGGTGTATAATTATTTCCTAAAATAAGCAATCAGTTTAATGAAGTCAACCCGTCGAAACGAACAATTTAGAAAACAAAATAATAATTAAAATAACCCTAGAGATAAAAAAAAATTACTTAAAAAAAAAATTAAATGATCATTTTCGTTGTCCACTTTATCCTATCTGATAAATAACCTTTATATCTCAAATAATGGAGTGGAAAATATTAAATTTTTGTTAAAAACCTGTTCTTCATAGAGCAGGTGTCTCCGGATATCCAGGTATCGAAAAGGAGCTTGGGATTTCCAGTAGAGCCAACCTAACCCTTAGCCAAAAGCCATGCAGTTGAATTGACCTTTAGTTCTATTGCTCTTTGTCTGGGTTCTAATCTTGCCGGAGATACTTTTGGTCATTGCCGCCTATCCTCGGTCATAAACCATCTTGCAATATTAATGACAGGGGCAGAGATAAATAACATTGATAGTGATAGATAAAATTGAAAACCTTTGAAATAATGCATTAGATATTATCTAGAGTTTGCCGAGGTTGGGCAGGTCAAATGTTAATCGCTGATTCAAAAAGAACGAAAATAATGCTTAAATATTTTAATTTTAAATAATTTTAATATTTTTTTATTTAAATATTTTAATTTAGCCATGGCTTATTTTTATTATATTGAATCCCAAAGTGAAAAAAATAAATAAATGCCAGACTAATTTGTAAAATGAGTTAAAAAAAATAAATAAATAAATTAGTGACGCAGCAAATTGTTTGATGTAATAATGTTGATTAGTATCTGCATTGACCATGTATTACCATGACGCCTGGGAACTTGTATCATCGGGTTTAATGGTGAAGATAGCACTAAATTTGGGCATAGAATAGTTTGTATTATTAAACTTTAATTGTCAAATGTACGAACTACTAAATAAATATTTTTATCTTTACAAAACTACAGAAAGTATTGTCATACTTTTTCTCACTAGCCTCGAAAATATTTAAATACTATTTAGATATCAAAGCTATTATGAAAGTATCACTTTATATATAATGGTGGTAAGTATCCACCTATCCTCGGCCATATACCATCTAGAAATAGTAATGTATAGATGAAATTGATGAGCAATTGAAATAAAGCAGAAAATGTTATCTAAGATTTGTTGAGGATGGCCCAGATCAGATGTTAATCGCTGATTTAGGAAAGAACGAATTTAATGTTTAAATATTTTTATCTTTTCAGACCACTGGCTACATAACGGATTGTCACGCTATTTCTCTCTAATCTCCTGAATATGTAGAAATCAAAGCTATAATGAACATATCACTTATTATATAATGGTGGAAATCTATTTGCCAGATTAAACATCAAAGCCTAAATTAAAAAAAAAAAAAAATTATTTTTAGATTATAGATTTCGTAAACAATTTTTTAGAAAGCCATCTTGTGTTTCATAGGTATCATCAAAACAATGCAGAGGCTTCGATCATTAAAACTCATTTACTATTATATATATCGTATTCCACTAATTATATTAAGTTATGTTTCGGGATAACATTTCCCATCTTCAAACAATTTACTATGGAAAACAAAATGTTCATTCTACTTATAAATATACCTAATTATTTTTTTAAATATTTATTTTTATTAATTACTTACCTTTTTTTATTACAATGTTATTTCCTATCTTATATATTGCCAGGAACACCTTTGCTCCAATTATCTTGTTCATCTTAATGATAGCAAAATTAAGATAGTTAATAGTAGTTAATTTGTATTTTATATATTAGTGTGCAATATAACTTTAAAATTTTATTTATTTATTACAAATATACTTTAGTTCTAATATAGTTTTAGTGCTAATATTAGATGAATTTTTATAATTAGATAAGCCTTTAAAATATCTTATTGTAATTCAAGAGATAGGAGTGAATAGAGAGTTTTTGGAATGAAAAAAGGGAGAAAAATTAGAATAAAAAAGATTATAAAATTTAAAAAAATATTTTTATGAGGAAAATATATACTACGTAATTTGAAATTATTCTACAGTTATTATGAATCTAAAAAAATTGTCTATAAAGATGTTTGCTCTGTATGTAGCAATCCAATGAATGCAGTTGGGCTGCACCCTTTTCATAATAAAGTGTTTCTCTTTTGTATTTTTCTATTATATTTTTTAAATTTGTATATGAAAACAAAAACAAAAAGATACTTGAGGCAATTAACATTGCAAACCATATTTTAAGAAACAGTTAGTTATAAAAAAGAGTACAAACTACGCAGACACCATAAATAGTATTGAACTATAATGATAACAATGGCTTAGTAGAAACCAATATTGTGTTCAAAAATATTCACAAATGATTGGTTAAAATTAATTTTGGATTGATGTAATTAAAATTACATTTTTTATTATTTAAGCAATCGAGTTGTCAGTTTGATTGTTCATATTATTTAGTGAGATCCTCTGAATTTTTTTAAACAACATAAGCTCAAAACAGTGAAAAAGTATTGTATTAAATGTGTTTCAATCTTCCCCTTTCTGAGTATGTAACGATTTTTTAAGCGAATGGCTCAAGCGATTATTAAGTTTGATGCCTCAAATTATTCAGTGAGATCCGGTCAATGTTCCGAATTAATTTGAGAATGTTTTATAATATTGTAAGCATTCTCAGCTTTTTATTCTCTTTCATTTTATTTCATTTGAAAGTTCACGATCATATCAACGTCGTTTTTTGAAAAAGGCGTAAGCGCCATTTAGCAAATTCTACAAGAAACACATGAAACGATTCTTCCCCAATAACAATATTTTTTTATTTTATTTTAGTTTTTATTGTATAGAGTAGGAGCTTATTAAACAGGCAAAATCTTTATAATTTTAAAGATATATTTTAAATTATAAAATATATCTTTATATAAAATTATAAATATATTTTAAACAATATATTTTAAAGGATTCTAGTACTGGTTAAGGCCAGAGTGACGATTGATTGTCTTTAGTATTTGGTGCTTACGTCATTAATATTCGATTTTTAGACCATTTCCAATTTTTATTTCGATATATCGTGAGCGGGAATTGATAGAGGTGGTATTTACATCCCAAAATCAATTGAAACCTAAATTTAGAATTTTTGGCGCTTGAGCTTTTTTCAAAAAACGATGTCAATAAGTAAAAAAATATAAACCACCAATTCTTGAAAAAATATTCTATCTCTAAAAGTTTTGATCGGGTCCTGGTAAAGTTTATATGGAACTACCCCCCTTCTGTACCCTTTTTATTAAAAAAATAATTATAGAAATCGGTTCAGAAATGATGAAGTTATGCGTGAACATACATGTATTACTTCGCCATTTTTCTGTGTATAGAAAATAATATCAAACAGATAACCACCTTTGTTTGAAGTCGGTTAAAAAATAAGTTTAAAATAAAAAGAGTAGCATCTTGTCATTTACGTAGAATTACTTCAGTTACCCCACCGTATGCGCAAAGTATACGCGGGAAACCGTTTGAAAATGGATATTTGTAGATTTGTGATTATATAAAAATAACGGCAGCCATGAATGAAATAATTTTTTAACCTAAGAAACTAGAATAAATAAGGAAAAAGTTAATATATTTTATATTATTATTATACTAATATATTAGTTTTTATATGAAAATGTCGATGTTATTACATTTTTCCTTAGGTATGCACAGTTTCCCTCTTTCCCATAATATTTATATTTCTAAAATTTCATGATAATTTTTATTACATAGTCCAATCTCTATTGCATCCAAATGAACATATTTTAGGAAGTCTTCATAAAATCTTGAAAATCCTAAGTGTTGCATGGATTTTATTAATTTCATAGCTAAATTAAAATATTTAAATAAATAACAAAAATATAAAAATTATATAAAATACAAATATTCAAACATTATTTTCGTTCTTTCCTAAATCAGCAATCACCATTTGATCAGGGCAATCCTCAAAAACCCCTAGATAATATTTACTGCATTATTTCAATTGTTTTTCAATTTTATCTATCACTATCTATGTTATTTATCTCTGTCCCTGCCATTACTATTGCAAGATGGTTATATTACTATAGCCTGGATAGGAGGCAATGGCCAAAAGTACCTCCAGCAAGATTAGAACCCAGACAAAGAGCAATAGAACTCAATGTCTATTGCACCGCTTGGCTTTTAACTAAGGGTTAGGCTGACCGTCCTGGAAATTCCAAATCTCTCTTCGATACCTGGATATGTTACCTAGCATTCTTGCTTAAAATGCAAATTTTAACAGAAGTTTAATATTTCCAACTCCACTATTTGAGATATAAAGGTTATTGATTAGATTAACTAAAGTGGACAATATCAATCACATATAAACAGTTTGTATCTGTAAAAAAATGTAGTTCATTTTATCTCTATTGTTATTTTAATTATTTTATTTAGTAGAATAGGCAAGGTAATGATCGCTATGTCAGCAGCAATAAAGTTTAAACAATACATTATTGGTACAAATTATGAATTACAGTTTTGATAACACGATTATCGACGAGATGATCTATACTGAGTCCTATTAATTTACTAAATCTTCATCAATTTGCCAGATCAGAGAATAACATGAAATTGGTTTACTAAAAATGAGTTTCTGAAAATTCTATGTATAACCGCGAAAATTATAAAACGTAAGCTACCATGAAATCTCCAGTCTCTGATTTTAAAAATAAAGCACCGTCATGGTAAATATTACTATTGTAAACTACTGTTTAAAAAATTAAGATCACGCAATTAAAATTCTTACATATACAGGAACGGCTGGTTGGAATCAGCAATGGATAAAGGATTGACATAGACAACGCGGTTATTACCCAGTGTTTTTATAAAATTTTATAACAAACTACCACACAATATTAAAAAATTAAATGGATAGAAATTCAAAAAGACAATATTTTAAATATTTTTCAGTGGGATTTTTACAGCACTATTGACTAACTATGTGATCTTTAAAATAATATTATTCATAAATTTTAATTGTATTTAGAAAATTATTATCCGCAATTTTTTATTCATTATTGTTTTATTAAATTATTGGCACTTTTTTCAATCTAATTATCAATATAAAGGTATAATAAGAAAATTATTTTAAAAGATACGCCTTTTAAAAAAACAAAACAAAAAACGTAGATATATTCTCAAGTATAAAATCTAAATATAAAAAATAAATGATATGACTTACTGGACGATAATATGGTCCAGTAAGTCTTATTATTAAAGTATAACTTAATTATAGTATTTAAAATTTGTCTCATTTTGAAAAGAATATAATATAGTAATGTATCAAGAATTTATACATTCTAGACACGTTATTTAATATACAATAATTTAATTAGATTTTTTTCCTATTAAATTTACGTCAGAAAAAAAAAATAAAATTACTTATACATAACACAATATCTATAATTTGTATTTTTTTTCTGGCGTGAATTTAATGGGGGAAAAAATAAATCTAACTAAATTATTGTATTATATTCTTTTCAAAATGTGACAAATTGTAAATACTATACTTAGATTGGATGGAAACATCGTTATTAAAATGGTTTAACAAAGGACTTCCAGATCAATATATCTTCTTCAACGCATCAATAACGCCAAAGGTCTCAAATTAGGAGATTAGGAGAGAAAAAATGTCAATCATATCGAAATCTTGATAATTTGATTAAGAACAATGACATTATTTGATTATTATATATGATGGCGATATGTTTTCAATAATTTAATTATTTTTTTCTTGTTTTTTGTTTTATATAACATTATACATAAATTTGTAAACACTTTTTTTCATTCGTCGTATATTTATGCAAATATTTTGATAGCTCAAGTTGAAGACGGAACACCTAGTATAGAATTTCGTAGTTGAAAAGTGATTTTACCTGAACTTTATGACTCTAGCCTGCCAAGTTGAGCTGGGCTAAAAGCTTTCGTACCTGGCTGATCCAGGATTGCCTTTCAGAGTATTTTCCCTGAAGCGGAATTGAGGCAATCATAAAAATGACAATTAGGACAGCCTTTTTGGGTATCAGGTACCCATTTTCATCCAAAGATTATTAATATTCAAATTGTTTTTCAACTTCAGTTAAACAAAAGTAATAAGATAAATAAAATATTAATCTTTGGACAAGGAGCTTCAGAGAATTCCATTAATAAACTGAAGGAATGATCGTTTCTTATTGATAAACTGTGTAATATGAGTTATTATATTACATAAATTAAACAAATGGTGGAATATTCCTGCAACGACTCAAATTCTAGAATTTCTAATGGGATTGGGTGATTTTTTTTTACGAATTCTGATATTAATTTAGATTTTAAAACGAATTCATACCGGGCACGAGTTTTTTTATGTGCCCCGAGGGTGCTAATAGCAAAAACAATACAAAATATATTGAATAAAAAATGGCAGCCTATCAAAGTAAGTAACCCTAAATTAAATTGACTTTACTAACCCAGAAGATATATTTTTGAATGAGGGCTCATTTTAAAGCTATGACTACCCTGAATAAAGAAATGCGCGCGCTTCTGGTAGCCCAAAACGGTCGGGTTTATCGCGCCAGACCGCGTCAAAGTCGTCCAAAATTGTATTGAATTTAGCCCAAAGCACACATTAATAAGTGACTAAGGACAAAAGAATATTATTTATAGAATACTCTTATGCAGTAATTTAATATTTGTTTTATACATTATTAAAAAAATGAAGAATTAATAGTTGAAGCTAAAAAGTTGTGACATGGATATTTTGTGATTGTCACCGACATTAAAAAATAAAATATTATTTTTATTATTACGTTTTCAGGATTATTTGATCGTTAAACAATATATTTTCAAAATAGAAGTGTGTTTTATATAGTTTACAAGATAATCAAGGCATTTTTGAATTTTTGAATCAAGACGAATTCATAGCGGACACTTTTTTGATCTGATGTGCCGCGAGGGCGATAATAGAAAAAAAAAAGACTTTTTACAAAGTTCCATATATCTCTGAAGAAAAGTGTTTTTTTTTTTGTTGTTTTTTAATAAACTATTTAAATAAACGTTGTAGATAATTAAAATAACTTTGAAATTATTCAACTTTCATTCCAGAACATTAAATTCGCTATTCTCTTATTTATTATTGCCACTCAAAAACTTAGTGTTCTGGAATGGAAGTAGAATCATTTAAAAAAAAAAAAAAAGTCGTTTGCGATTAGCGTACTCGGGTTTCAAATCATCAGATCAAAAACTTTCTGCTTTGAATTCGTCTTAAAAATTCATTTCCATACAGAATTCGTAAAAAAATGTATCCCGTCCCATTGGTAATTCCAGAGTTAAATTAGTTAGATTAGAGTTAAAGTGGCTGGAGGAAAACCCTCGTTCAAAAATGTATCTTTTTTGGAATCCAAGGAAAGCCTCTTTTGTGTCAAATTCCAGGCAATTACGGATGACTTTGATCCGGTCTGGTTCAAAATGAGACCTCATTCAAAAATATAAAAATTTTGGAATCCAAGGTTCCTTCAACCAAGGCATATCTTTTTTTTGGTTAAATTCAATCCCATTTTCCGCGACTTTAATGCCGTCTGCCGCGATAAACCCAACCGTTATGTTATGGTCTACCAAACTTCTCCGACGAGTTCTCCAGATAAAATTTACATTTTTTTTTTACGTTTCAGACATGCATTGATATTGCCTAGTTTAATTGGTGCTTCCAGCTCTATCAAAATATTAAACAAAGTATAGTGTAATTATAAATTACTAAAATTATAAAATCAAAAGGATTAGAGAAGGATTTTTCGTCAACAATGTTATAATTATGGCTAGTATACCCCCCCCCCTTCCCTCCTCAAAACTTATCCCAACCCTTAGGACAGATAGCTCTACCTACAATTTGTCCTAACTAATAAACCTTCTGTCAAATTAGCCAAGCCTTTTTCCTATAGGTCCCTTGCATCCCCTCCACCAGTTACCCCTAAGATACCTAATTTTAGGGGATATTTCAATTTTTGGAACATTATTCTTCTTGCAGTGGTCAGAGCCAGTTCTTTGCAGTTCTTCTACAATTCTCTACATCTGATGGTGAGTGTTCTTTTTCACATATTTATTCGTTAGTTATCTTTTGCATTTCCTCAGTGCCTAGAGCCAGTGGTTCTTCAACATTTTGATCTGATGGTGCCCTTAAATTATTAAACAAACTTCATAACATCTCTGTTAGTATTGTTATTAATTTTATTTTTTTGATAAATATATTAATAAACTACAGTAAAAAAGTTAGAAACCTAAAAAAAACATAGAATTGTTATGAAAAATACATATTTTTTATTATTGTTTCAATTTAATTACGTACTTATTTTTAATTATTTTAAATATTTAAATAGTCGTGTCGCCTTTGTATTGTACATGCGGCATCTACTTTTAGAACCACTGACCAGATAAAATTAAACTGTTTAAAAAATGTTTAGCATAAATCTATTTCATGAATATAATTAGCAATTAATAAATTAGTTTTATTTATTTATACATTTATAGTACATATACATTACATATATTTTGTATTTATATTATTAAATTTTATAGATTTTAGCAGTGTTAATGATATATTATAAAGTTAAGAGTCCTTTAGTATTTTTACAAACATACTGTGATATTGATAATAATGATTAGTAGAAAGAAGTTTTGATATCGGGAGCTTATCAGTAAAGCGTCTTATCGTAACGACATTCGAAAGTCCCGCCGTAGGTAGTTCTTAAAACAGACATAATGCCGCGCTGTGAACATAAGTGATCGTTAACATTTTTTAGGTAATTTTCGGCACAACTTCTCTCATAGTATAAATAAAAAAATACTAATTACATCATTTTTGACATATAAAGTAATTTTAAAGCCGATCCACGTAGTTTAAATTTTAAAAATATATTTTAATTTAATAGCTTTTTTTTTTTTTTAATTTTGCCCTATAAGTGCTGTTATTTTAATACTTTTAATAAATAATTAAAAAATTTATACTATTGTTAGTATTGTTATTTATTATATTCTTATTGTTGAATATATCAATAAACTATACAAATATAAAAGTTAAAAACATAAAATTGATATTAAAATATCTGATGTGGACAACACATGACTTCCTTGTACGCCTATTAAACTATAAATCGGTGGCTCAAAAAGTGATCCTGAATTTGGTTACTAGTTTCCGAAGATCGCAGTATCTAAAAAACAACACTCGGCGTGACGACATCCATCTATTGACATACACACACACACAAACAGGGAGGAAAACCAGTATTTTACATTAAATTTTAACACTTTAAACAAGTAATAAAAATGTTTAATTGGATTGGAAACCAAATTGCGTTTGTAACCTTTATTACCGAAACATATGATTTATATATTTAATTTAAATATAATTTTTGATGTAAGCTTATTATGACCTTCAAGTAATGGCTCACCAATTTTAACCTTAATATAGTAAATACATTCACATCAATATGAAAATCCTATTTACCAAATTTGAGATGTTTTACATTATATTTTAATAGATTTTTTGTTGAAAGTCTAATATGACCTTCAAGTAAAGTACCGCTTCCGGTTTTTTAAATTTAGACGAAAATCTAGTATGTTATTTAAATCAATATATAAGTTATAAATACCAAATTTGAGAAGTTTTGCAAAGTATTTTAATATAATTTTTTATGGAAATCAATTATGACCTTCAAGTAAAGTGCCACTTCTGGTGACTAAGCAGTGACCAAAAAGGGAGGTTCACAACTAGATTTTACAACAATCCTAAATACAAAATTTCAACTTTCTACGGCGAACCGTTTTTGAGTTATGCGAAACACGAACGAACGAACCTGCGTACAGAGGCCACGACGAAACTAGTCAAAATGGATTCAGGGATGGTCAAAATGGATATTTCCGTTGAAATCTGAAAACCGAAAATTTTCGCGATTACAATACTTCCTTTACTTCGTACAAGGAAGTAAAAATATGAATATGAATAATTAAAAGAATTCAAAATCGGATACTCGCTGAAATCAAAATTTGATGCTATTCAATTTTTATTCTATTAGTTTTTATATTTAGAACAGCTGTTTCTATGGTTTGGAACTATATTTCATATCATAGCAAATTTAATCAAAATTGTTGTATGTCGACCGTCTATTTCGACCATAATTCTTGACCAAATTTATGGCGTTTGGTCTCATTTCATTCATAACTAAATACTCTTTAATTTTTTAAATAAAGAACACCGTTTTAGATTTGCAGGCAAAAAAACTGGGAAAATTAAAAAAATTGGCCCTGGATCTAAAAATCTAGTTCCATCTAATTTAGAGCCGAACAAAAAGTTGTATATAAATCTTTTTAATATCAACACGTCTATCAAGATTGAAGACTAGTTTTTCATTGAGTTTAGAAAATAATTGAAAAATTGGTGAAAAAATCTGGTGTGCGTAACTTTCCCTTACCACCCTATAATAATAATATTTTTAACATAATTTTAAAGAGTTCACATAAACAATACTTGAGATAAACTGAGCAGAATGCACTTCTTCAAGTCTTCTCTTACAAAAGTACAATAAATTAGTTTTTTAACAGGAAAATTCTGTACGCTATAATATATTTTTGGCTTGTCGAGCTGAAAATATATTTTAAAAGTTTCGGATTAGTTTCCATGGAAACATTCTTTTCCCATTAAATAATATAAAAGTATATTATAGTATAAGTTAATTTCTACTATTACATTACTTCACGAGTGTATAATTGACGACGGATTGTTGGGAGGTGGTTCTGTCTTATCCGTCTCCTTTCGAACTTGTTTGGTTTTCCATCTAGGGTGTTGTAGCCCTTGCTACCCCTTATACAATATGTTTGCTAAAACAGGTCCGATTTATATATATTTTTTTTCTTTAGTTTTAGAGAATTTAATAATCTTTCATATGATTTATTACATAATTTACCATAAACTGCATACTTTTTCAGTTATGCGCAAATAAAAATTACTTGTCGCTATAACTTTTTTCCCATAATTTACTCGTTGATGTACTACATACAAGAAAAGTTGAAGATAAACCTCACCGTCTTAGTTCATGTTATGGCTACCATATCGCGCTTCAAAATTGGCAAAATTTACAACTAAATTTTCTTTGAAACGGAATGTCCGATTTTCGTTCTGTAAATTGCAACTTACTTCTTATTAATATAGAATTGCAAATAACTATGTTTGAAGGTTGTAGTATGTCAAATAAGGGTAGTCAAAATATTTGAACAGAAAAAAGGGCTTTAGAATTTGAATTAAAAAAAAAAAAGTGCTATATAGCTTTAGGGAGAGATGTGTAGATTATTTTGGTAAACAGTTTTGAAGGAAAAAACATAGTTAAAGCTTTCTAATTAGTAAAATAAAATTTTCTTGCCTAAGTGTTGGAGGGACAGGTTCAGGTCGGGAGAAACATTTCTGGCTGTAATACATCCCCAGCAGGGACATTGCTACAATGTATTGTAAGGAAAATAAAATGTAAGGAAAATGTATTGAAAGGGATCCAGAATCTAAAGTTTCCGCACAATTTTGGCCTGATTTTCCAACTATATTAAATATTTTAATTTTCCCAACTATATTCTGAAATATTGTAATTTTCCCCAACTCTTTTGAATTTGAACTTAACCATTGTGAATGTTAACACTTAATTTTTTTTTTCTATTCAAACACAATATTGTATTGATAAAATTTCAATTTCTTAAACAACAGCTATGAATAAATCCACATAATAGAACAATTTTAGTCCCAACCTGTGATGTACAACATACATACTTTGAAAAATAACAAAATAAAGTTGATGAAGTAAAATACAATCCATTATTCTTAGTCGAATTAAACATTCCTTCACTTAAATCCTATGTAAAATATATTGGCATTGGTTTTAAATTTTGGTAACTCTTTTAGGAAAATGTTTGTCTACTATTTTTCGCAGTTTAACGTAGGTTCTCTATACTCAAATTCTTCAATATTTTTTAAGATTTCCAATTATTGGGAGGGGTAGGGTGTTATCAATTCTTTCCTGGTCCTCACATTTACTAAATTCTTCTATTAGTGTTTTTGTAATCAAACTGTTCGTATCACGTGTTAATGTTTTTATTTTGTTGGAAAAATGAGTGAAAATAATAGATTTTTGACAAAATCTTCATCCGTATATTTTTGTCAGTCAAAAGGAGATAACCGGGTCCGTCAAATAAAACAAAATATGAAATATATATTTATTACCCTTGATTATAGTTTTTATAGGCATATCATTTTGTGATACTTATCTAAATTATTGTATTTCCTTTTTAGAAATATAGGGAGTGTGTTTCCTCAATACCTTATTGCACAAAATGGATAATATATTCCTCACGTTAGGAGTCCATTTTATCCTATAGTAATAAAAACCTACGATGAGATCGATTTATAATAGATCTAAATGAGGCTCTCGATCTTGAAACACGGTATCCAACATTTGTGAATTGAAGTTTTTAGGAACTCCCGATTCCTTAGGGATTCAAAGAATCTGTAAGAAAATTGTTTTTGTTTTTTTAAAGAATAATGTTGGTAGTAAGTTATTTTAAGTAATTGCTAGTTGAAGGTAAAACATTGTAATTAACAAACTTTTTTTTTTTATCAACCAGTATACAAAATGTTTTTATATCCATCCAATGGTTCCATCGGAGGCAGAAATTTTAGATTTCAAAGGAATCATGCCGCCGCGCCGCTATCTGATAGTTTCAGGTAAGAGGAGGAAAGTTAGACCGTTCAACCCTTGGTAGTCCAGTTAACTGGAGACCAGAAACGGATTTCTGTGAAAAGTTTTGGAGCAAGTTTTGAAAACTTGCTCATTTATTTGGGGCCATGATTAAGAGTTTCAAAATTGTTACCTCTAATTTTTTCCGAAAATATAATAAAAATGTAAAGAATTAATCTTATTTTGCTTTCTTCACGCATGGCGTCCAAGCCAAAGATTTTTTAACAACATCGACTCAAAATATATAACAATAATTATAGTGTTATATTAAGTAA
Source organism: Rhaphigaster nebulosa (assembly GCA_948150685.1). Lineage (NCBI taxonomy): Eukaryota > Metazoa > Arthropoda > Insecta > Hemiptera > Pentatomidae > Rhaphigaster > Rhaphigaster nebulosa. Next base: position 155,877,346 of record OX411308.1, on the reverse strand, counting down.
ATAGTTATAGTGGTAAATTAAGTTTTCGTGGTTTCGGAATCATGGCATCAATATATGATAATATTATAATATCAGTATACATGTATATATATATATATATATATATATATATATATATATATATATATATATATATATATATATATATATATATATATATACAGTACATTCTTGCTAATCCGATTCGGACAATTCAAGCCGTTTTTCAGAATTTTTTTTCCAGATAATATATAACTTAACACTAATTATATTATATTAGCACAATATTAATTATAATACTATATTAACATTGTATTATAGTGTTGAGCTAATCCTGATTACTAAGGATTATTTTGTGATCTATTACACAGGAGTGCGAGTAATATAGACTAGGACCACTGTTCATTATATAATGATTATAAAATATGTTACGATTCTTTCAGAAAAGGAGTGCTTTTCTCTTTAATATTACTGGGTTAATTCTGATCAAATTCATTTCTGTTGCTAATTGATATTCAGGAATAGTTTTATTCAGATCATTAATTAAAACCTACAAAGTATCCGACAATTAGTTGTTTGAGCTTGAAATGTAAAGTAGAACCATACACAGTAATTATTTTTATTCTTTTACTTAAGACCTCAAATACTCAAGAAACATTAGTTACACGAACATGACTTACCTTTTATTTAACTCAGCACAAACACCAACAACAAAGGATCAATAACCAATTGCTAGTTATCTAGTTTTGCAGTGGCGGTTCCTCGATAGTAAAATATTCTGATTCAGTTATTGAAATTTATTCCATTAGTAACTCTGATAATAGGAATTTGTTTGTATAAATAATAATTTAGTTTAATTTTTAAAGAAGATGGCCTCGTACTAAGATAGATGAATTATATTGAAAAACCTAATTTTCACAGAATCACATAAAAACGGAATTGTTTATGATGAAATATGTATGCGTTATGCGTACATGAAAAGAAATGAAAAAAATTACTTGGGTTTTCCTCGAATCCAATCCTTGTAGACCTGTTGCGAGTGCCCGATAATCGAATAGTTTTCACGTGAATCCTTTCCATTCTTAGCAAAATTTACATCGTATCCACCCTTAACTTTCACCAACAAACCAAAGCCTACGATAATTGTTGTTTAGTCTCGACTATCTGAGTCCAGGTAATACGAGGTTCTTTATTTTTAATGAAAAATGATCCAATTTGCCCTACTCTAAGGCAATTGGTGCCATAATTATCTATTCACGCCAAATATACAAAATAAAAAAAAATTAATAGAAACAAGGATTGATAAAAATAAATAAATAATAAAGGTTAAATTTACAAACGAAGATTATTTTTATTCGATAGGCTCCCTAATTTTCATGTTCCTACATAACGTTGGGTTTATAATTTCAAAAATTAAAGATTTGTGAAAAAATTATTGCAATTTTTCTATAATTGTTTTCGTTCCAGAACCTGCGATATTTCTGAATTCTTTCAATATTCATACTTTTTACGAGTCCAAACAAAAAAATCGCAAAGTTCTTTATCTGCTATGTGCAGTTGCCCTTGAAAACAATAATTATAATTTCTTTTCAGGCCCAAATTTCTTTTTAGAAACATGATTATTTTTCTACCGCCTCTTCCACCGTTAGAGCTTCTGCAGACTTAGGTCACTTTACTTCGATTAGGCCATCATCACTAACCATTCCGTCGGGTAATGCAGACTTCGGGTATCCAAGCTACAAATCCGTAAAAAGTCCAAATTTTTTAACATAGTTTTTTGGTTAGTTTTTTGGTTAGTTTTAAATTTTAAATTCATAGGCGGTGATAGCTCTGTGCTCGTTAATTTGGCCGAAAAATGTTGGGAGTTTCCGAAATCTGATATGCTTCCACGTTCCCAGTTTCCTGAGCATCGTCCCGACGGAGTCTATTAAATAAAAAAGAATAATAGTACGCAGGCTGCAAATAATGATTACAAATAGTACAAGGCATAATAATTTAGACATATATAGCGATTTGAGGGGTGGCTGATAATTTTGGCTTTTAGGCTATATCTCCGGTATGTTGATATGATAAAATGGTGACATTTTATTTATAAATAAAACATAAATATTTTGCTTGTTTTTTATTTCGTGTTCAATATCTTGAAGACTATCAACCACGCGAAAAGCATTACGTTACCTTTTTAAAAAAAAAAATTAAATTTTCTAAAATTGAAATCCTAATAGAGTGATTTACGTTAACTAGATCTCGAGATATAGAACAATTTCTCAAGAAACAATTTATTTTTCTAAAAAACTTAAAATCATTATTTTGTTTGAACAAATCTCATGGAAATTGTTCTTTCTACGAAGATAATAATTATCAACTGCTGTATGGTTCATTTAACCAGCTCTTATTTATGTGGTCATAGATATCTGTACGTATAATATTTCCCAAGAAAAAGTATGTCAAAAAACACATTGTACACATTTTAACATTATTATGGTGCGCAGTCATATCTTGAGAAAAGTTAGATTTATCGAGAACTATTAGATTCGCAGGTGTCTTAATAGACACTTGCGAATCTAATAGCTTTTCTTTGAATGGTAATCCATTCAAAGAAAAACTAGTTAAATGGTCCATTAAGTAGTTTATAATGATTATCTTTGTAGGAATAACAGTTCATGTGTGTACCAAAACAAATTCCCTTTTTTCGGAAAGATAAATTGTTTTTTGAAATTTTATGTCTAGGGAAATAGTAAACGTAAAAAGCTCTACTATGGCTTAAATTTTAGCAAACTTAATTTTCTTTAAAAAGGGTATGACAATTTTTTTCGTGTGGTTAACAGTCTTACGAAATTGAGCACGGAATGAAAAATGAGCAAAATATTTAGGTTTTTCTTGAATAAAATGTCACCATTTTTGAAGGTAGTGGCTTTGGAACGGCATTCAAGGCTTCTTTTACCTAAAATGACCTATATTTTGTAATTTGCATTGAAACATTTCCCTAAAATGAATACTCTATTTTGGCCCTGTCATCCTCCCCCGTTTCTGAGAATTTATTTCGTTTTATTCTCCTATCCGCCTTTTCTATTTGGATTCTGTAGCAATACCAATTTATGGCATTGCTTCTATTTCTTTACAAGGGATATAATAAGTAAAGGATACTTTGGAAACTAATATGGGTTCTATGCATTTCGTCATAAATACCGAAAAAAAAACTGACTAAAATTTTATTTATTTATTTGTATGTCTTACTCCCTGAGACCTCAAACATGAAATTACATCACACTCTTACTGAATAAGCTCGACTACTCTCCCTAAGTCGGAAAAAAATACTCAGTTTTATCATCGAATATTTTACGTATTATTTTATTATAATTGATTACAAACATAAATGTGGAGATAAATACTCATGAACGGTTATGTAGCATAGTGAATTAAAAATAAAAATTATCGATTTTATAAATCCATACATTTTTTGAAAGGAGAATATAATCATTTCAGAAACATGAAATCTACATCAATTGATTTTAGTGGCTATGGCTTACCTGAATCTACTGATGTATATCTGTGGGACAGCAGCATTCTATTGATATCTAAAATTTCTGTTTGGATGTATTTGAAAACTGAAAAATGCATTGGATTAAAAAAAAATTTCTACACCGTAGCTCAATCAAACTTTTTTAAATTTTAGATTTCATATCTCAATAAATATTTATTTGAAAATTTTCAAATCTATTTTCCGCCATTCTCCTCGTAATAACAAAAAATACACGTATTTCGGAATAAAAATCGGACAATTCTTATTTAAGAAATAGGGGGAAAACAAACTTAATCTAGAAACACAACAATGTGTCGCCTCCTTTCGCCTTAAGAGCATTTTATGTAGTTTATAATATTTTTTATTTGTATAAATATAATCTTTTGTCAGTTCAAATAGTTCAACTTTTTACTCCTTTTATTATGTTACCTATTTTTTCACAAACGTTTTCCATCTAAATTGTCATTTTTCTTTTTACTTAAGTGAAAACTTCAACAAAAACCGCGATTTAAATGTTTCGTTCTTAACTCGTGATTTAAGCAGCTGTGCAGGGTTTCGATTAGCCACTTCAAACTTAGCATCTGTGACAAAACGTATCAGGAACTATTTGTCATTGGAGCAACAAGCGGCAGTCAAAACCATCTCTAGTACACATAGATATAGAAATTAGTTGTTAATTAACAATATGTTATCCCTTTAACCACGATATCCTTGTAGTAGTTCTAAACTCCAATATGTTTTTAGAAAGGAACTGTAGTAACATGATAAATTACTTTCTTCGAACGGAAGATGTAACTTAGATGGGTTAAAATGTTTGAAGCAAACTAAGATGGCTATCTAATACCTAAATTTCTGAAATTTCACGATAAACCAATAATTTAGTGGGTTTTTTTAAAATTCTAATTATCTAATTGATTTGTTTTTTTATTGTTACATTTCATTAAATATTCTGATATCCATTGCATCCTAATAAAAATACTTTAGGAAATCTTAATAAAATCATTGTGCTGCATGAATTATATTCACTTCATACGATTTTACTATAATTTTATTTACAAGGGACAATAAAATATTAGACTGTTATAAATGTTTTTATGTCTTGGTAGTATTACTATCAAATTGAACCAGTATGTTTCATGTTTCAGGAAAACCAAAGGAAGAGGATGAAATTTTCGCTATTACCAGCTGAAGCGATGGAGCAAGAAGACCAAGAAGTGCTTGAAGAACAGATGCCCTGGAATATGGTCCTCGCGAACGAAGAAAGGCCAGCGAGTAGGCCAAGCTCTAGAACAAAGTCGCCGACAAGTGATGTTTCAGCCGAATCCGGCTTCGGAGATATTGGGGGCTCTTCTCCATACAGTTCGGAATCGTCCACGGGCGCTTCACCGTCCTCTTCTGGTCTTTCCCCATCGAGGTCGTTCGATCGAGCTCCAGGGCCTCCACGATCTAGAAACGAATCCGAGAACGAAAGGACCAATCGACAATGGAGACCATTTGGAATGGATGAACCAACCCCTCCCGCCCCCATAACTATAGAAAAATCCTGGTCGCCGTGGGACGGGAGCCACTGGTCACCTTTCCAGATCTACCCTTGGCAGCCGATCGACAGAAGCCCTTTCTCCTTTAGAGTGGATAACAATGATTCACTTTATACTACAAATGAAGCGGTGGGTAACAACAATCGGCCACCTTCACAGTGTTCGGAAATCTCCTCGACCGTGTCTACCCTAGAGACAACATGGCCATCATCGGAAGAGGTAAATTTTAAACATATTTTAATGATTAATAATACTAATAATCATTTTCTAAGAAATTCCATCCAGACTTTAAACAATATTTGTGCATTCTCTGCCTTAAAAATCTAAAAATGAATTTACTCAGCAATTAAGATTGGTTTCCATAGCCATTATCTATCACTTAGGCTCTTCTCAAATACCAGCAAAAAATTAGTTACATCCCCCAATCGGTGTTCGAAGGAGATGAGAGTTTACTTGCTCACCCGCTCATATGACCCGATCTGAATTTTGTTTACTAAACCTCTCCAGTGTAGAAATCGAATCTTCACCCTCCACTCTATTAATTTCCCAAACAGCATTCATCTTTATTTAAAAAATCAAGATTAATCAAGCTAATTATTTATTATGCATATCAACATATTATACGATAGTAATTCTAATTTTATTTTAATATCATGCAAACAATGACTATTACTCTACCTTTCGAATGTTGTTTTTAAATAGAGATGAATATGGTGTTGGACATCGAAAGCTACTCTATGAAATAAAATAAAATATAATGAATTGAGACTGTGTTTGGTAATCTACCTTTATCAATTGGAAATAAATTATAAAACAGTCTACCTACAGTTTCGAATATCCACTGAATTTTAAGGAATAAACGCTACCAGATAATTTGGTGATGACTAATTCAATTTTGAGACTCTTTTAATACATAATTTCCCAGGTTAATTTGGAAAACTAAGATAAACTATAAATGTAGAAAATACAATTGTGTCAGCAAATGCTGTAATGTATACGAATACGAATTATTTTATCGAGTAAGGAGGTGTATAAGTTTCGGTTGTTAAAATATAATACAGTTAAAATTATTATATCTAATATTTTTGTCAACGATCTCAACGGAAATCGTATGGCGACATATTATTTTGTATTGCATCTAATTTTCTGTACCCTCTTCTTACTATTGTAAAAAGAAGAAAAATGTCTAATCAAAACTTATGGAGGTTATGATACTTTTTTTAAGAGAAAGTAAAAAAATTAAAAATGAAACGACATATTCATTAGATTTCAAAGAATGCAAACTAGTTATTTATTGGAGATACTTCATCTCATCTCTCTTCATGGCTTTACATCACCTTGTTCGTATAGTAGAGTCTTTTGGAACGAGAAAAAATATTTTATCTGGCTCACTTTTCATTGTTTTTGCACTTAGGCACAAGACAATACTTATATGAAGGTTTTCGCTCTTGTTGGTTTTACTAATCACAGAACTAGATCAAATTTAGCAAGTTTCATACAAAATCGTTTAAACAGCTTTGTTGACATAAAAAGTGACATCGCATAAAATCTGCGAAAAATGGAGCGTTTGAATAGCCAAAATATCTTGCCAAAGGATTTTTTTTTTTTTAATAAGAATTTTTTTATGAAGTATTTACGAAACTTTTGAGACGAAAATAATTTATTTAAGATATTTTCAAAAATCATTTATATACCTTATTGTAGGATTGTAAATAGAAAGTAAAATATCGATATTCGGATATTTTGGGATATCGCGAAATCATATATCGATATCCACTTTCTAATCGCTAAGATAAGAAAAATATCGATACTTCAAAAGGAAATGATGAAAAGACAAAGAAAAGTGCATTAAATGAGTTTAATGTAAAACTGTGAAGAAGATTATGAAATAATATAATTATTATTTATGAAACAATATTTTTATTAGCTATGAATCATTTTAAAAAAATATAGAAAAGAATTATAATTTGGCAGAAAAATAAATGTAAGACCATAAGACTTTTAACCATATTTCATATATTACATTATTCTACAAGTTTTCAATAATAAAATCTTAAAACTTCTAAAAAAAATATTAATCTTATAACGTTTCCGACTGCATTGTGCGTTATCAAAAAATTTATCTAAAATGTGTAATTCATCTGACATACATCTGAGTACGATCACCATTTATATTATTATCTATCTGTCTCTTTGCATAGGGGTACTAATCCAGAATCGTTACTCTAATGGCTGAGGTCTACAGGTCTGATTGTACATCGTATGTGCTGAGCGCACCCGAGTTTGTCCGACGTAAGGTTAATCTTTGATATAGAAATTGAAAATACAATTACTTCACTTATAACATATTCGTAGCTAGGAGTCACGGTTCTGGAGTTTTGTCAGACTAAACTTACTTTGGACAAACTTGTGTGCGTTCGGCACATTCGATGTACAGTCAGGTGTTGAAACTGTAGACCTCCGCCATTTTGGGGTAATGATTCTGGAATTATACACATGGTACATAGGTAGCAGTGTATATCTTGCATGGTTATAAACTTTTTTTTATTATTTCAAACCGGTAGGATCAGGAATAGTTTCATTCAGATCATTAATTAAAACGTATAAAGTAAACGACAATTAGTTGTTTGAGCTTAAAATAAAAAGTAGAACCATACACAGTAAGACCTCAAATACTCAAGAAACATTACTCATACGTACATGACCTTTTATTCAACTCAGCGCAAACATATTTCTTAAGGATCAATAAGCAATTGTTAGGTATCTAGTATTGCAGTGGCGGTTCTTCGATAGTAGATTATTCACATAAATAATCTTCATAATAACCAACTCAAAAATATGAAGTAAAATAACTGCCACAAGTAGAGGCGCCTTTAAGTTTGTAATTTTACTACACTTGCGAAATCAATGTAAAGCAGGCAGTTTCCAAACAACTGGAAGGTATTAAAAGGGCTAATAGTATGCAGCGTCAGTTTTCTTTGGGAAATAAAGAGTAATTTATCTATCTTAACAAATTTATTGATATTGTAAAAATAAATAACTCACACATGAATTATAATTAAAATTAACTTTTGGGTCGCTAAATTAACTGTTGTAAAAAATCCACAGCGAAATCTAGCCCCCTCTCCGCCTTAAGCTGAGAGGGGGCTGCTTAAGCTGTACTCGTTGCATCTGTCAGAAATGGAGGCGTTCCATTTCTGCTGATTTAATCAATATCAAATAAATATTTTCTATTTCTTTTTACTACTATAAAATAATTGTATTTTTCTTTTATAAAGCCAGGAGGATCACATGCTCATGTGCACAAATTGAATAACCGCCACTAATTATTTGCCATTCCTGTATTTCTTTCGCAATCGGTTCACTGTGCTGTGGGATGTATTAGTAACATCTATGCTTGATTTTCCTTGTTTTAATTTTTTTTTTTGACATCACTATGTGTGGTGATTGCCAGGTTAGCTCAAGATGAGATTAAAGAGACTAATCATTCGCAGGTTCTCTAACACTTGTCATCCTATTAAATAGGAATTTTTATGACTAATTTTTAATCAAAATAACTAAATGTTATGTTTTTTATAGGAGGAAGCTGTGGAGGAGCCAAAACCCTTACCCAGAGTGCCCCCGGTCCACTGGCTGCACGGTTACATAAGGTCCAGGGGGGGCGTGGGATTCCTCTTCGGCGCAGAGGTAATGGAGCAGATTAAGGCCTGGAAAGATCTTGAGCCCGGAGATATAGAAGAGGAATTGACAGTAAAAAGGAGAAAGCTATACTAGAAGAAATAATTACAGCCAGCAGTACACAATAAGATTAATTAATTACGATAATAATTATTGTAACTAATTAATCTTATTATATATTAAGATTTATTTCAGAATTACTAAAAATATAATGCTGCTTGCGACTAAGCTTAAATTATACAATATTGAAACTTTTGTTTAAAATAATTTTCAGATTTATTGTAATGTGTCGACAATAAAATAAAAACAGCTTTAAAGAAAAGAAAAATAGTTAAAGTAATACATTACAATTAATTCATTATTTTTTTAATTATTATTTTTTTCTTATTTCTATGTTAAAAAGACGGTATAATAAAATTATAAAGAAATTTATAAAGATAAAAATATTTATTTTCTAAATTATTTAAAGTAAAAACTTTGCCCAAGTATTAGGGTTATAAAATAACTATAAAAGCCCTAATAAATAAAATCATTTTTTTTTTTTTTGATATCCCTTCATCTTTAATATTTAAATAAAACCGTCCTTACTAAATGCAATAGCACCAAAACAAAAAACTATAAATATAAAGTTTAAAAAATTGAAGCAAGCTTAACATAAATCATTGACATTCAAAACTAGATCTACAAATTTAACCAACTTTCAAATTAAGGATATTTTAATTCTTCCAATTAAATTGATCTTATATTTAATAAAAAAAAAAAAGCATGTTTTCTAAACATTATTAGTCAAATTCATGTCACAAATCTGCCTGCAAAAACCATTTTGCTGAATTATGAGAAAAACTAGCGATAATTCACCATTCACAAGAAAATACTAAATTTAGCAGTTAACCAAAAAAGAATAGTACAAATTATTTGTATTTTTTGTAGACACACTACAATTTTCAGAAATACACCCGCAACAAAAAAAAATTTAAAAAACAACCAAACAAATTGAAAAAGTAATAAAAAAAAAAAAAAAATTATCTAGTTAAGTTTTTTTTCATTAAATTTTCTTTTCTTTTTTTTCATTATTTTTATTTGGAGCGGAGTAGCTCAGTGGTAAGACACTGTGTTACCAAGCTCCCGGTCCTGGATTCTAGACCGGCTGTGGCAGATAATTATTTATTCTGTTATCAGCCGTGGATCGACCCTGTGGAATCAGGAGCCCATTCTGGAGTTCACCCAGCCTCTATAAAGTGGGTACCCTTAATTGGGGGAAAAACCTAGCGGTTGAGAGTGATCTCAGCCAAATCACCTCCTTTCACAACCGTTGGCTTAAAAACAGTATGGTCTTTACCTAGTACTGAACCCAAGACCGTTCATTACAGGTTTTTTTTTTTTTTTTAAATTCATATTAATTTATCAATAATCTTAAAAATTAACAAGATATTTTGTTTAATAAGTAGAAGCGAATACTCAATTTTTAACAGTAAGCAACTGAATGCATTTAATTATTTGTATTTTTTATAAGTAAGTAATACAGAACAATTTTTAGAGATACACAACACCCACAAAACAAAATTACAAAATATTTTAAAAACCAAACAAATCAAAAAAGTTTAAAAAAATTAATACATTTTATTTTTATTTATTTTTCACTTTTAATTATTTGTGTTTTCCCTTATATTGTATTATGACTCCTTAATAAAAATTAACAAATCAATTCAAGAATTATCATTTTAATTTCTTTTTAGTATGTATTTATTTTCTTTGTTCTTTTTTAAGTTTTTGTATTTATGTATTATTAGTTTTTTCATTTGTATTTTTTCGCTTCTGTTGCTTAACCTGTTCTAAATAAAAGAAAATAACAAATTCAAATAAGTTAGCTCAGTATTTATCGTGTTAAACATTTAAAAAAATTAATTTATTCATTGTATTTAATTTATGTATTTGTAACAGTGAAATGCACAGAAGTGAATATTTAAATTTATTAAATAAGTAATTAAATAGTTTTTTTTTTGTTCTGTATTTTCTTTAATGGTTCAATTGTAAATTTGCAGAAATGTATTTTCAAAAGTAAACTTAAAAAATAGAAAACATTAAAACCATTGATTTTTAAACATTTATTTTACCTACATTTTATCATTTTTATTCCTTTTTTTTCGTCCTACTCAACACAAATTACATGTTCAGAAACGATCCATTAAAAAAAGGTTATTTTTTTCACTTGTTTATAATTAACTTTTATTTAAACTAAGTGTACATATTTCAACAAAAAAAAAATGTATTACTCATACTTTAATTCAAAAACTTTTTTAGTCGTATTTTACCTGAAAAAAAACAGACTATTGCAGTGGGAAGAAGGACGGCTATCCGTTTCATAGCCTCTAGAGCACGATTATGGAAGTTTTGGAGATGAGCTGAAATTCGGTATGAAGGGTTTTCTGTATCAAAGGCTAGCGGAGAGGCAGAACAATATAATAAAGATATGAGTAAATTTTGGTATGTTAGGGAACTCTCTTTTCTGGGTCTTAACTTTTTTCTCACTCCCCCGTATTTATGGTATTTTTATTTTAGTAACGGAGTTCTGCTGCTCACGGATTTTTTTTTTTTTTTTGCAATACTTGCTTTATGCTAATAACAAATTAAAGAAATATGAAAAGATAAAATTTTGTTTGATACTATTTTCTTTAAAATTACTTTCACATAATTTATTTATTGTATTTATTTACTGTACATTGACCAGAAGTTAATGTACAAATATATAAATAGTCATCTGCTGCTTACTAATTATTCAGTTAATAAACATTTTTTATTTTAATGTAACTGATATTCTTTCATATTATTTTGATTTTCTAAGATTTAGAAGTTTATATAATAAGAATTTTGATTTATTTCTAAGATATCAGGCAATTCTTATCAATTTCTTCAAATCCCACAATGGTTAACACTAGTTAACAAATATTTGTATCACAACAATAACATAAAAAAAAATTAGCCATTATGAAAAGCCAAATTAAGTTTTGTTTATTTTCTTAACTATTTTAAATATTATGATTTCATTATCATAAATATTCCTTTAAAATATATCAGTTGTGAGATTTGTCTCATTAATAGAATATTTGTAATCATATTGTTGTCATATTTACAATAGAGCATCGATTATCTGAACTAATGTTGTCAGTGGTGGTTCGGATAATCAAAATTCACGTACTCGCACTTTTATATATATATATATATATATATATATATATATATATATATATATATATATATATATATACATATATAAAAGTGCGAGTACGTGAATTTTGATTATCCGAACCACCACTGACAACATTAGTTCAGATAATCGATGCTCTATTGTAAATATGACAACAATATGATTACAAATATTCTATTATAATATATATATATATAGAAATTAATTAATTATTTATTTATTTTTTTATATATAATAAATAAAAGGAAGATCTAAAACAACAACTTTGTAAAAAAACATGTTTGTTTATTTATATAAATATAGTATGTATGTTCATAGTGAAAAGACTAGTGTCATAAAGTACATATAAATTGTTTAACTTATTCACATGTGCTTAATGAAATGAACAAAAATATGTATTTACGTAGTTGCAAAATAATAATCAAAGTGTATCTAACCAAAACTTTATCAAAATTAATGTTGTGGCATATAAAATGTCATGATCAAATTAATTAAAATTACACACATAAAAAGAAAAAAAAAAAGACCGTTCCGATAATCGAACGTTCGGGTAATCGACGCTCCACTGTACTTAAAAATTTCTGTAATTTAAACGTAAATTTACTATGATTTAACGATTATTCAAGTTAAATGTCATTTAAACCAGACAAAACAACTACATCACTTATTATTTAAGTCCTATTCATTTCAACCTCCTATCTTGGAAGTTGACTGTCGTTTAAGTTAAGTGTCATTTAAACCAGAGAAAACAACTACATCAGTTATTATTTAAGTCCTATTCATTTCAACCTCCTATCTTAGACTCAGCCACCTCCTTTACTTGATGTTTATCTGATGGTATTCATCCCAGATCTTATAATTATTTCTATTTTTTTTATACATACCAAGAATTCTGATAATGTAGAAAGAGCTTTTGAAAAATATGATCACGAAAATGTCAAATTTGGAGGACTATACAATAATAATAAACTTAAAAATCATCTAACGAACATGAAAGATAAAATATAAAAATAAAATAAAATGTATTTAATGTCCTAATAAATATTACACAGGTGAAACAGCACAAAAAAATAGATTTAAAAAGCATAAAACTAACGTTAACAACACTAAAAACAACAGCTCTGGCAAGTCACAGTATATTACAAATCACAAATTTTATTTTAATAATTCATACATTTCAAATAAAGCAACTAATAAATAAAATTTGAAAGCTGAATCTATTCATATCACATGGTATTCATCCTTTTTTTTATAGTTATTGACATACTCTTAGTACATTTTTTTATTTATATTGGATCATTAAGAAAGTAGCTCCTGGAGCTACATCCTTCTTGCACCAATAATTCAAGGTACTGCTATGTAGCACAAAATGAAATGAAATAGGTCTTGAAGATGGACAAAAGTCCTAAATGTTAACCAGTATGGAGTTTGAAGAAGTAAAGTCACCTGTATCTTAGAAATAAATAAAAAGTCTGATTAGATATTCTTTTATATTATTTTTGATTTAGCAGCCTTCATCTGATAAAGGCACAATGAAACACTCCTACATGTATGCATTCAAATATTTTTTTATTGTACTTTTCGAATTCTAGTCAAAATTTGATGTACATATTATTATTATTTCACACCCTCAATGCAACACTAACAGCTCAAAAATATAACTTTTGAGAAAACAGAGTTCAAAGATTATAACTTCATGCTCAAACTCATTTTCGCTTGGTATGCAATGGAACTATTGGAGATGTTCATATTTATAAGATACATCTGCTTTTTCTTCATCACTTCCAACCCATGAGTTGTCAGTTTTCTGGATAGAAGTCTTTATGTGGTGGTAATGCACTATTTTTTGTGTTTATTGCCACAGTGTATTGATACTTCCATGTAAGTTAAGTCAGAAGTGTGTTGTGTCATGTTTGTATTGCTGTATAAGTTTCCTCAGTCAGTTATGAAGTTGATGTAGTAGCCGTTTTCCACTAGGATGTCGAGATCTTTTCTATTGGGAAAATTAATTAGATTGTATTCTGGAATTAATTTTATATCATGAATTTTAAAGTTTCACCAAAAAAATGGCATACAATGATTATAAAATTAAGCTAAAATCCTTTAGTTTTATATCTAATTCCTTTCCTTCATTGGTATTAATCTTACAAAATTGCTAAGACAGCTAGCAATAGGTTTAGCTTCATAGGCAATTTTATTATATTTGAAATGAGCCTCTGGAATTTTCTGAAAGATGTATATTTTTCGAGTTATTCAAAAAACAAAAATAAAATGAATTGGTTTCCATTGGAACATGCGCAGAATGCTTTAAAAAATAAGTCATTTAGAAATAAATATCGCTACTAAGTCCAAACCGCCATATCTTTGCTAACACTGGTCCAATTTAGATGATTATTAGGATCAGATGTACTAGCATTAATAAGTTTTTTAGGAAATAACACTTGACTCCACGAAACAAACAAATTTCCCAAATCTAATCCTTACAATCCTTATTAAAAAGAATCCTTACTGCTCCTTATTACCTCACTAATAAAATTATCCATAAAGACCCTAATATTCCATGTTACAGATTTAGTCTTAAATAAAAACATCTTTAATAACAAACTCCATATTAATTGCATATCCATTAATTCGTAACTTGTCATCCCAATTTATTCCCGATAACCTTCTGAAAAGATTGCAAGAGGGTCTCCTTAGAAAGAGTTGTCATTGAAGTGCTAAAAATGAGTAGTTTCTGCGCAAGCTATTGCTACGTATTCATGGTCTGTATGACATATTTACTAGTTGCATCTTTATTACAGATGTAAATATGAATAAATACATTTTTTTTTTTTAATTATGAGGGTAGAGATCTAGATTTCAATAAGTTTATATTTAAGGAAAAACATGCAAATTTTAAAGATAATTTGAAGAAGATGAATATGAAAGCAGGCAACCTTGGATTTTTTGGTGTATTTTTAACTAGTATTAGTTATTTTTACATAATAATTAATTCAATTGAATCTTTTTATAAAATAAATTTTAATAATACAAATGAGAAACAGTAGAAAGTAGCAAAAATACTTAGTTTTTTAAAGTAATCAAATCATGAAAAGTAATAGAGAACTGATTTCCCCTAGTTTTAACTGTATGCAAGCCCTTGTTAGGGACTAAAATCTGACCTGTACCTCTTTGTGAAGCTCCCTGGGTAATACTAACACAGCAGATGGGGTAGACAGAGCTTCTAACCGGGTGAAGGAAACCTGTCTAGGAGGAGATAATTCCGAAATCAAATCCAAGGTCCTCCATGTTGGGGGTTTAGGATTCGGACCAGCACCCCACCTCCATGGAAAATCCTAACTGCTTACAGACTTAATAAAATAAAAAGGCCGAACAAATTTAAAGGGAAGAGACCAAAAATTTAGGAAACAGGTTATACTAATTGAAACTTGAGTATTCAAGGACTCAGGAGACAGAAGTGCAAGAGGGCAAGGAAACTGTAATGGTATTGACAGAGACAAAAAAAAAGGAAAGAGAAAAGATATTTTAATAAGGATAAAGGACTGATTAATGAGGGACATTATAACTATCCATAAAAAGGGGAAAACAACATGAGTATGAAACAGGCTGACAAGCAGTGTGAGCAAACTTTATGGGCGAACGGCTGGAGAAGGAGGTCTTGGATCAGAGGACGGTGGAGCAAGAGTGTTTCAGAAATGAGTGACCTGTAGTGACCATATGTTTACCCTAACCTAGTACAGAAAAGCATATGATCTTGAAACTCTAACATTTGTTGACCTTCGGAAAGCATACAACAGTGTTCCTTTGAAGAAATTCTGGGAGGCATTGGATCAGACAAAGATAATTAAGTATAGGAACTGAGTGAAGAGTGGAAGGAAATTTACGGAGCCTTTTCCAATCACAAAAGGTTTGAAACACATATACTACTTCTTCCTAATACTTTTAAATACCTATTTAGAACAAGCAATGAAATTGTTAAGGTTGGTGATGTCCTATTCACCCTTCAGGTTGTAGATGACACCCTTCAGGTCATATCGACAGATGAATATGATATGAAAACTCATTGAGGTTTATGCATAGTGGGGTTTAGAGATAAGTACCCAAAAGACAGAATGCATGCCTTTCAACTCATCAGTTTCGGCTCTCTGCATGAAAGACTGCACAATCCCACAAAGTAATGTTTTCAAGTATCTTGGGATGACATTAGACATCATCAATACAGTGAAATTGAAATCACAAATGGAAAAAAGATAATTGGTCTATAGAAAACTATAAAAAAAAAAAAAAAGCTTTCTCTCCCAACAAAAAAAAATGAGACAAATTTATATGGGTCAGTCATAGATGGATTTTTGGAGAAGCTGTGGCATATCCAGGTAACAGAAGATACCAAATGGGGAACTAGGGGCTGAAGTAAATATTCTCAATGAAATTAGCTAAATAAGATTGATTTGGTACGGCCACATCATGTGAATGAAGAAATGCATTGCTCCCTTTAATACTTGAATACTGTCCGGAGAAGAAAGGTTGGAACTTGGAAGCTGTGGATAGAGGACGTCAGGGAGGATATGATGGCTAGAGGTCTTAATGCACTATCAGAAATCGTTGCAGAGAAGAAGTACTGAGTATCGAAATGTAACACAGTTGCAAGACCCGAAATATAGTATATAATAATAAATTCTCGTTTTGTTTTTAATAGTTCTGGGAGGAGAAAGAAAAAAAAATTAAATTATACTGGTTACCAGTTCTGATGAACAAATGATAAATAGGAAAATCATTCAATAATTTTCAAAACAATGAAATACTTAGGGATAGAATTTATGATACCCCATTTTACAGTCTTGAATAATTAACCTTTTTTTCCAATTTCCTTAACCGTTTAACCGGTCAAGAAAGTCGTTTTGCTTTTTGAATTAAATTTTTTTCTCAATTAATTCAGCCACATTAAAAGGATGATTATTGATTAGGGATTATAAAATGTAAACAACCATTCAACTTTTTTTTGCATGTATGAAAAATTCAATTTTAATAAAAATGAAAAAGTCAGCCAAATCTGAAATTTTTAATGTAAATTTGATTTCATTTTCAAAAGTTTGTCATAATTTCTAAATAAAATCTTCAACAAAATTTGTAGAAAGAAAAAAAAATGCTCAAAAATAGATATATTTCAAGATAAAAAATATTTTATAAGATTAAAATTAATTCTGATACAAAAGTGTAAATTTTATATATTATTTACATATTATCAGCACCCTCTTAATTACCAGTATTAACCAATGACCAAGAAAAACTAAAACAAAGATTTTCACCTTTCCTTTACATCTTCATTCTTTGAAATTCATTTATGTAATTCTTTTACTCGAAAAATTTTACCTAAAATAATATTCATGTTATGATATAAAAAATAAGATTTTAGATTATAATATATTTGAATAATATACCCCAAAATGGAAGAAAAATCATTACTGTTCAATAAAGGGTGTGAAAAAATGTCTTTCGTTATATGGATTTATTAAATCTGGATTAATGGGGCAAAACCCCAAAACATTGTTGGTTGAAATGTTTTAAGATTTAATTATACCTAACATAAGAAAAAGAAGGACATTTTTTCACATCCTTTACTAAATAACGATTGAAATGATAGTAAGAATGATTGTTCTTAGAGTAAGAATATAAATACAATTTGTGATCATTAATAAACAAATAAGAAAGATCCTTTTATGACCTCATTAATGTTACAAATAAGACGATGTATAGTACAATCATGGTAAATTTAAACATGGTAAGTTATTATAAACTTGTTAAATATAAAAAAATGACTAACACAGTATTATAACTAAATATAGTTTAGTATTAAATAGGGAGCTATGTCAAATATGTATATATTTATATATCAAATATATATTCATACCATATATTGTAATTTTATTACATTAATTAGTAAAAATTTATTGTCTACATTACAAGTTACCCAAAAAATACCAATGAAGAAAAATAAAACAGTAAAAGTTCCACATCCTTACTAACTTATAAATACTAAAACAATATTATAAAGAAATAAAGTTCATCTTTAAACTATAGATGAAGTGTATTTACATATAAAGTCATTATAAATCACTGATCAACATTACAATTTAAAAATTCACTGTTTTCATCCTCATTTTTCGATCCGGGCTGTGGACCAGCACCGGCAGAGTTATAAACAGTGCTGTTTTATTTTTTTTAATACACCAGATTTTTGCAACAAAATATTTCATAATTGATTTTAAAATATATATGATTTAACACAAAAGTACGCTAAAATTTTTAAATTGTAGTTCAGGATCTGTAATTTGTAAAAAATTAAACATACAATCATCCATGCTTAGAATAGAATCATAACATAGATTTCGAAGACCCAATACAGGTTAACGTTAAATACAGTAAATACCACAGTTATCGGATAAAATACATTGTATATTCAAAACCACAACACATCTCTCCAAAAAGTTGCAAATCTGGATGGGAACATGATACAATCTTTATATCGGTTCATAGAAGAAAGTGAAATAGAATTCTAAAAACCAACTACATTACGCTCTATAAACTCACATGATAATAATACGGGCTGTATAGGATTTCAATGGAAGTCTTGAGCCAAAAAAGTAAAAAAAAAAAAAACACTTAGATTTCACAACTTCTAAAACTCTAAATCAAAAAATTAATCATTAAGTTCATATAAAAAAACAACAAAGAAGCTCACGAATTTCATCGTTCATAGGATCGGGAGAATTTCAAAAAAATAATCTAGTCTCATAATACCTGTATAATAGATTAGTGTTGAAACTTTGAGCATCCATTTCAAGAAGGCATCGAAACCTAATCAGCCAAGAAAATTAAAAGTAAAATTATTAACCGAAAACACTGAATTGAAATGAATAATACATGTTTGATCAATTTTCATTAGCCATGGCGTCGAATTCGTTAAAGTCCAGTTTGAAAGTAAAATTTGCATCATAAATGAAAGTATACGTGAGCTAAATATATATTAAAAAATAGGTAATTTTAAAACGGGCGAGTTCGGGGTCTCAAAGCCCTCTTAGCCCACAATATAACCCTTTCGAAGAGGTTTTTCTTTTCCTGGGTGGGCTCCTCTTCATCGGAAGTAGAATCTTCGCTAATCTCTTCGAATCCCCCATCTGACTCAGACGAAGAATCTTTGATGTCGCATCTTGTTTCCTTCAGTGGAGGGCGAACTTCGGCGTCAGAAACATCAGTTGAATCGGAATATTCTGAACCGCTGCTGTTCGATGGGATGTCAATATATTCTGAAGAGGCGGTGGGAAAACAGTGTCTTTCCTCATACAAACGGTTCTGATCGATCACCGTGCCTGAGATGTCGAGTAGCTCCTCCGAGATGTTGATCTTCTGGGACATATTAATCGAGATAGTTAAAAACTTTCAGCACCAACGTGAGCAAGATGTGCGAACTGACTGAAAAGGAACCAAAGGCCTCAAAAGGAGCAGAAGCAGGTAAACAAGGGTCGGAGCAGGTATAAAGGGATAACGAGCTCCATTTGGCATAGCCCTCACACTGCCATCTTTTGTCCCCATTTAGCACAAATACTTGATGTATAAAGGATAGGAAATAAAGTATATCGCTTTTCGCGGTAATCCTTCCGAATTGCTACTAACGACTTTTAAGAGGTCTAGATTCTCAGACCAGACTGTACTTCACCCACTGCACATGCCCAATTAAATTCTCAAGCCAACGGATCCTTCTCAGTTGGAACGCTAGTGTAGGGTTAGCTCAGACTTCCCGGCTTTTTACGAAGGGGTATTGTTACCCCCACCACCTTTCCCATTTCTCCTACTATTTGAATTTCCCGCCATTCATTTAAAATTCCCGCCGCAGATATATTAGGTAGATGTCCCTTTAGAGAAAATTTAGATTACATGGCGTTTTTACAAAGCCATGGAGTATTAAAATCCGTATAACTGCCCTAATTGTGGGCAATTATCAATCCACAACGCTTCAGGTAATTAAAAATTGCGTATATTTATTAACACATAGCTTCCATGTGTATTGTTATTGTACAAATTTAGCATCCTAATTCTGTGGTGTTTGGGTAAAGGTATACAAATAATTTTTTGTGGCTATGGTTTTAAATTATATGTTGTTCTTTGTATTAAACCTCATCAAAAAGGATAACATCTAAACAGTTATCAGAGAGACAATTGATCATCATATCTTTCTTTCAGTTCTATATATTAAACCTTATCAAAAATGAAAAGATCTAAATAGCTACCAGAGAGAGAATAGATCATCATTTCTTTCTTTCAGTTTTTTATATTAGACCTTATCAAAAACGAAAAGATTAAACACCTATTAGAGAGATAATTGATCACGATTTCTGTGGTTTTTAGGTGCTCATTTTCACAATCTCTGAAAACTAACTCTTGGTTGAGCAATTCAAACTTTTCTTTCCAGGTGGTCCAGTTCGTTACTGTGTGGGTGGCAATATCTCATCCTCGTTTTGAGTATCTCAGATGAACATTGGATATATCATCTAAAACGGTAGCGGATTGGTCCAATTTTTGCAGGCAAATTTGTATTGGCTCAATAGAGTTGTTAGATGTAGATATTATTGGTGGTCCAGGAATGACACTGGAAGTGGATGAGGTCAAATTTGGTCAGAGAATGAACAACAGAGATAGGGAAGTCGAAGGATCTTGGATCTTCGGAGCCTTTGAAAGAGGGACAAACTGATGTTTCTTTGAGGCGATCCGAAATCGTTTGGCTAACTGTCTTCTGGGTGTTATTTTGCGCCGAATTGCTCCAGGCACGACCATTGTTTCAGACCTGTGGAGAGGTTACCAACCTCTCTTGAATCATCAGAAATATCAACATCTAACTGTTAATGTCATACACAGTATAAATATTTGTAGGTCCCAATATTCGTGCTCACACTCAAAATATTGAACGGATGTTGAGAGAGGTGCGTTCCAACATCCCCAGATTTGGGAGAAATAAAAATCATAATGAAGGATACCTCGCTGAATTCTATTGGAAAAGAAAAATAGATGTAAATGATAGCGTCCGCCTATTTTTTCAAGAAGTGGCAAGATAGTATTGAGAGGTAGAACTTAGTAATACTAACCCCATGCTCCTATATCTGTAGTGCTCAGGCAGATAATTGTTTAAACAATATTTCAGTAACATGTCTATTTATTTATTTTTGCCAGACAAATTCAATGATATATTTACAACTTCATACCTTAGTAAAAATTATGTGTACTTTTGTAGGTTATGATTTTTATTTCTCCCGAATCTTAAGATTTTGGAACAGACCTGAGATGGAGCACTAATATTGGGATTTCAGCTTTCAGCCAATAATGATTGATAGGTAAGAATTCCAATCTTATCTCCTTAGTAATGATATGCCAGGACGTCCTTATTAGGGGTGCTCGAGAAGAGAACATTTGATTATTTAAACAGAAATTCAATATTATATCCATGCATGTTTCTGTTTTGTTATAGATTCAATACCCCACGGGTATGTAAAATAACAACATGTAATAATGGCAGTTTACTAATGATTTTATGACTCTATGGTTTTGTAAAGACGCCATAGGATCTAGATCTTTTCTACCTAACACTTCCAGTGCCCATACTCAATATTGATCTACAGGTAAGCATTCCAATCTTATCTCCTTAGTAATGATATGCCAGGATGTCCATATTAGAAGGGAAGACAACATTTGATTATTTAAACAGAATTTAAATATTATATCCATGCATGTTTCTGTTTTGTTACAGATTCCATACCCCAGGTCTATGTAAAAAAACATGTAATTATCTAGTTCACAGCAACTTCCTCCACAACGTGTGCAAAATTTTCTTCTGACAATTACTTCCACGGTCAACCATACTTTCATCATTGTAAATATACCAAATAATTTATAATTTCATAAACTTCAAATGAAAAAATATCAATTTTATAAATCTGTGGTTTTGGAAAAGCACCATTTAGATTACATCATTTCAGTATATTTAAGCATTTCAATTATATTTATATATCATATTTAATTTATTATATTATATTCAATTTATATATATTTAAACATATTATTTCCATCATTATGAATACACAAAATCATTTATAATTTCATTAAGGTTTACCAGTATGTAAATTTAATTACCTATCATTTTTTCAATCATATTTCTATCATCATGAGCTATACATTATTAGCTATTCATATTATTGAAAAACTTTGCCAGAACTTAGCAATTAGCTCAACTTGTCCTAAGACGCATAACTGGAAAGTACAAAGTGGACTTATTATAATTAAAAGGTTCATAATTTATCTAATTTTATAGTATATTATATTATTTTATTTATAATAAATAATGTAATAATTATATTATTATAATATAATGAATCACCATAATGTGTCCCTGTATTCTTAGTATCAGTTTTCTAGTTAACTGTTATTTTGTTATTATTATTAATGTTAGAATTACTGTATTCTTAAAAAATCTTTTTAACATTATCCATCAGAACTGGGACCCATGTCATTTTATCAAATGTTTTAGGATAAGATCCAATGTTTTGCATATTATTATCTTAATTGTTACTATTATCTGTATTTTCTATTATTCTTGTATTTTCCAAGTTTTTTATTTTGAATGTTATTTTATTATCTATTGTTGTATTGAATGTACCATTTATTGTAGGGGACGTGACGGCTGACTATGTTGGAGTGAGAGTGCTTAGTTCGGAACGTTATTGGTTCAATTCCCAACTGGGTTAGTTAATATTTATTTCGTGGCTAAGTTAATATTTATATAAAAAATAAATGTAGGGTTTGCTGCAAAAAGGAGATAGCTTCATCCTGGAGAGTTTGCAATTACATTCACTAGTTTGTGGCTGAAAAAATTTATTTTGTTCGAGCTGAGCTACCTGATTTTTACAGCAAACCCTTTGTACAGAAATACTGCTATTGTGATGTTCAATGACTGATATTGAATATTGCAAAATTGATATTCCAGGTCAAACATTTAGGATATAATTAATTCCTTTTCTTTTGTGTATTATTAATGCCTTCAATTAACAATGTATTGTTTTATAGTATTAATGGAAGTTTGAAGGTTTTCAAAACCAGTTCATATTGGATGTCTGGTCATAATAATAGGAAGGTTTGCGTGTTTTTGAATAATAATATAAATCCATAATAATATTGGATGTTGAATGACTGATATTTCTGGCCAAATAATATTTTTTTTCTTTCATTGATTATATTTTGTATGAATATATGACATGTTGAGTCTCTTTAATTTTAGTCAATGTACTTCAAATAAATCCTTTACATGATTCTTTTTTTAAAAAGCTTTTATAAATTTCTAATAATATTCTGCTGGTAAAAGTAATATTTTAATTAATGTTGTAATGAAAGAAGTAAGGTTTTTTCCAGAGTAGAGTAGATTTATATTTACTAATAGGTTACTAAATAGATGTATTAAATCTTTCTTTGTACCCAATATTTCTGAATGTAAATAATTAAAATTGTACTCAACCCATAATGTATTAAAACCTGTTGGAAACCTGTTATTTTTGTGAAATTTTCTCAAAGATCCAGCTATATATTAAGTGAAATTTATATTATTGTAATTTATGTAACTGTGTTCACCCCATATAAATCAATAAATTTAAATATTATATATAAATGCTTTACCAAACTTATTTGACTTTTTTATCTCAAAAATGGACTAATAACTTTATTGCATTGTTAGTTCAACCATTCGAGACTCCTAGAGTACAATATGTAAACCCATTTATAACTAATGATGAACTAGAAGTCCCTTTCTCTCTTGATAAACCTAACCCATTTCTTTTGAATTTTATAAAAATGCCTCAAATGAATACTTATGATGAACACTCAACAAATTAATATAATCTTTGTAATGGAAGTAGTGTCTAAAAACCTTGAATAATTATTATATTCCCATTTCATAAAGTAGGAGATAAGACTAGCCCAATATATAATATCTATTTTTAATTAATTAATATTTTATGATAAATATTGTTAAAATAATAATATGCCTATACATTGAAACCAAGAGTACATGGTGCCTAAAGGGATTGACAGAATTGTTGGAATATTATTTGGTGTAAAGTGAGGGGATAATTCTAGTTCATATGTTTTTAGCTGATACATTAATGACATAGAGTGATATGATACTAGGGTAGGGTTGGTTCATTTAGCTTTTGCTGCTGAAATAGCTTTCATTGCTTTTGACTCAGTTGCACTTCACCTTATGATTAAAGATTTGCAAAAATATTGTGTACTGTGGAGTTTGACACAATTTGGAAAAATCTAAAATATAGGTAGGAAATTTAGCAAGAAATGAAAAAGTGGTATTAGTATAATAATATCATTGAGGTGTTAAATCAATGTAAATATCTGGTAATAATATTGACTCCAACATTTTTCTTAACGCAGTTTTTCTCTATAAAACTTTTAAAACTAATTTGATGCCAAACTGGAATATTCAATGCAGTTTTCAGAGGATTTACAAGGTACAGACAGGTGTCAGGTTTGGGGAGGACTAGTTATGAGTGAACATGAGAAGCTCCTTTATTTTTTCATCAAACAAATTTTTAACTACTACATATATTATCTGTTTAGAAACAGAAATACTGCCTATATTCTACCACAACATGGCTCTTCATCACAACTACTTAATTTAAGTTCTAAATTGACAAGAAAAGAGATTTACTAAAATAATGGCAGAGGAATCTGATAATAGTAATACATATTGGTACAAGGATTTGACGAATTTCTTAAATAAAAAGAATACTCAGGCTGATATAAACAAAAATAATTTTCACAACTACAATACACAATATGAGAAAGTAAGGAATACTAGGGTTAAAAGGTGTAGATGTAGTATGAAGAGTAAACCTTCCTTTTAAATGTATTTATTAATTCGCATTCAATTACTTTATTGAATGTTTCGAGGTCCATACTCCATCTTCAGTGGTTAATATGGATTCCCATAAATAGATATATGGAATATAGTGAAGACCATATAAAGAGGATAAGGAGACTTTTAATAATTAATTTATAGGAAATAATAATAAAACATCTAAATGAAGCCATATAATATAACTTTTGAAGATGAGATATGAATTCTGAAATGTTGAATAAACTAATTAATATGAATTAATAGATACATTTAAAAGGAACATTTACCCGTCACTAATACCTCCTAAAAATATCGAAGACTTCCACTATTATATGACTAAAATGAGATATGATTAATTTACCATACATAGGCTATAATTTACTTCATCACAATATATTTTCTTAAATATCACATTTCGGCTTTCAGACCATCAGGTACAAACAAGAAAAGATATAAAAATATCGTTTACCATATTAGCACTTGACATTATTTTTCAAAAACAAATCTATTTGCCTTTTAGCATTGCTACAATTATATAATTAATAAAATACAATAATCTTGACCTTGAACAATTTCTAATTTCTACTATTAACATTTTCCTATTACTTGTAATGCTTTTGTTGAAATATTTCTAATTTTAAGTCTGTATATCAAGTCATTAAGTAGTTTATATAATTAATTTGATGTTATCATTAATGCTTGTGGACGGACATACTATTTTATCTGTTAACATTGATACTTAACATATTTTAAAATTTCATAAATATGTATGGACCTCTTAAAATCTATTTGCATCACTGAATTAACTAAAATTATAGCTAAGTGAACTGAAAAAAATGTTCCAGATCAAGAACATTATATTTTTTTATATTTATTTTTTCTTGCTTTGTGGTCACAATAAGGACATTCTTGAAGGTTCTTGTTTGTATACCAGGACTTTACATATGTTTTTACATCTTTTTTTTTTGGAATAAATTTGTATTATACTAATAGTATACTTGTTAATAGTAGAAATTAGAAATTGTTCTAGATCAAGATTATTGTATTTTATTAATTAAATAATTGTAGCAATGTTAAAAGGCAAATAGATTTGTTTTTGAAAAATAATGTTAAGTGCTAATATGGTAAACGATATTTATACTATTATACAAATTTATACCATATATTTATATCATATATGAATATTATATCATACTGTCTGTGATTAACACCAGAACTATCTTTATGTAAAAGGAACTTAAAAATATTTTAAACTATTGGAGACCTTCAAGGTTAAACATTTTTTATACAAATATAGGGTCTCCCTCTCCCTCAACATCTTACCATGTGGATTTCAGATGGATCCATGATCAAACTAACAGGACTTTGGACGCCATCAACATTCCCATTGAAAATGCCTAGTTTGAGGTAAAACTATCAGGAACAGCAGGACTTCCCTTATGTAAAAGGAAATTAAAAATATGTTTAACTATATTGGAGACCTTCATAGTTAAACATTTTTTATTTCAGAACTATACTTACTATACTTTCAGAAATATACTTTTTCGATTAAATAATTGTAGCAATGTTAAGCGGTAAAGAGATATGTTTTTAAAAAAAATGTTGCATGGTTACATAGTGAACTATATCTTTAGATCCTTTGTAGTTTGTACCTGATGATGCGCTGAAAGCTGAAATGTGGTATTGAAGACAACATTATGTGGTGAATTAAATCATAGTCTTTGGATGATTGAATCGCAATTCCTTGTTCAGCTAAAAATCCTTAAAATAAGAAATTATCTGTTAAATAGATAAAGTAAGAATTTCTAACTGAAGGCACCCAAGCAAAGATCTTTCATATAACTTGGGTAAAAAAAAAATATTTAAAAAAATCCCTGGTGAGTATCTAACCACGATCATTCTTCACATTTGGAATAGGCTTTCTCCTCTGACCCTTTAAGGTCTTGACCTTTTTCTAGAACCAAAAAATTTATTCTTACAAAAAATTGTTTTTATTATGTTATACTATTCCTTCAACCATCTAAAGCAAGCAATGCTACTCAGAGAGCACCAATAAATTCGAGACTTGAAATATACCTGGCCAAAAATTAAAGTATCCATGGTAGAGATGATTTGATGTTCACGAATAAAGATATGAAATGTACCTAAACAGCAGCAGGTCCATGATAAAAATGCCCTGATAAGGTACCATAAATGGGCGTATTCGTAGTCACAAATATGAATACTAATATATTCACAAAATAAATTTTCTATGAATACGAATATATTCATATTCACAGCTTTGAATATGAATATATTCAAACATATGAGTTCATATTTACAGGAATGAATTTTAATATATTCATATTCATAGAAAATTTATTTTGTAAATATATTCATATTCATATTTGTGATTACAAATACACCCATCCCTGCAAAGTACAAAGACACTGTTGATTGAGGGTTCCATATTTGTTTTTCTTGTAATTAACTACAGCTGTATGAAGAATGTATTGTTGCCAGCTACCACCAAAATGAAATGTTTGTTTTTCAGAGGCATATTTCATTGTCTAATTTTCACTGAAATTAGAATGATACTTCAATGTTAGCTAAATTCCTCCATAAATTTCATCCCTCGCCCTCTTTTTTCTTTCCTTTATTATTTTTTATTCACATTAGCACAGGAGAATGAGCTTTAAAGATTTTTCAAATACTGTTAGAAGAAAAAAAAATTACTAGGGGTTTGCGAATTAGAAAACTTAAATAGTGCCATACAAGCATTCATTAATGAATAAATAAGTTAAGAAAAGACTTGCCCCATAAACACTGTTGGTGACAGGGGAATGAAAAACATTAAACATAACCAATACACTTTTGGGGATCATCTCCTTCTGGAAGATTAGGTTTTATACTGAGAGGGAATTTATGGATGATAGGAGAGGGATCAAAATAACTGATGATGTGTTTTTCATTATTTTCATGCCAAAGTAGATTAGTGGGACTCAAGATTCGAAAATTGCCAGTGAAATGAACAATAATAACCTATAATAATGGGACCTTTTAAAAAATAAGTTTTTAAGTTCTAACATCCTTTTTTGCCAAGATGTTGACAATTCTTCTCAAACTGTGAATAATTTATAACAGGGTTAACAAAAAAGAAAAAAAATAGAATTGATGAAGTAGATAGTCACAGAACCTGAATGTTAACTGACTTAGAGCTTGGGACATCACAGGGGAATGAATCTGGAGCACTTCGGGGGTATGTTTTGGTACATGTATAAATAATTTTAAAACATTTAAAATGTGGCATAGTTTTGTAAGAAGCTGGCTTTAGTAACATTTATGTCTCAGAGTCATAAGATATTCCAAGCCAAAATAAGTATCCTGGGACACAAAAGTGACCACATCTGTGAGAATGACACAAATATAGATTTCATTAATTTTAATTGTCATGTCCTCTTTATGGTTTTTTATTAAGTATATATTAATAAAAAGACATTCAATTTTAGAGATTTATCTGGTATGTATAATTTTATTTATTGTATGCTTAGTGCCTAATCATATAAATTTGCCGTTAATAATATATATTTGTGTACTTATAATTTATTTGTAGTCATACCTTGATTAGAGACCAATTATCCTTATTTATAAAATTTTAATTTTATTTAGTAATGATTAAATTTTTCATGAAAATATTGATATAAATAGAAAACATATTAAACTATTTTGTTATTAATTTTAAAACAAAAGTAGAAAAAAATGGTACATGTGAATAATATTAATGCATGTTACTATTATTAATACATTGAAATTTTTATTTAGAATGAATATTAGAGATTAAGTCAGTTGTTAAAAATTAGGTCATGAACATCCTTATTTAGTGCTTCACTATCATTTATGTTCATGAACCTCCTTATTTAGTGCTTCACTATCATTTATGTTGAGGTCTGCTGGAGTCCAAAAATTCGAGAACCACAGGGAAATGGCTACTTTGCCAGAATTGATTAGAAATAAATTACTATTATCATTTTCAGTGGAAGTTCGACCATGGAAATAATTGAAGGAAAAACTTGGCTGGGGTTGCTGTCAATTAAGAAACACACAAATAAGAAAAACTTATTTCATTGTGTGCCAATGTTTCAGCCTAAGTTGTAGGCCATCATAGACAGAGGTAGCATCAAGTGCTGAGTCAGTGCAACAACTATTTTATTATATGTTTTCATACAATTATTTTATTTTCATTGGAGTAGGCATATTACAATTGGTGGGGTGATCCAGATAAAATATGTATTAGGAAGGATTAAGAATTTAGAAAGGTGGTTCTCTTAATTAACTTGCTATCACATTTCGCTCATCTTGATTTTTAACCTTAATGAATGTATACAGCCTTATTCAATAATTAATGTGATCAAAAATAACCAAAATTTAGGTAAAGATATTCAATGGTATTCAGTCAGTACTTAGTCCTTTATGCTTGTAATGCTCAGTTGTCTCCAGAAGGCCGCTTATAGGGTATAGGCTGCTATGTTTCTAGTTTCGAGTTGAGCTTGATATCTTTTTAGCTCTAATACATTTGTCTATATATATAGAGATGCCCTTGGGCAATCATTGAGGATGATTATCCCAAAATTAAGTAAGCTTATGAATACTTTTGAATTTCTTACCTTGTCCTCTAAATTGGAGACCTTTCCAAGGGTCTGGTTTGTGGTTACCATTATTTAATAAGTAACCAAGATAATGTTCCTACTTTTAAGTTTAATACTAATGTTAATCTACGTTACTGCTATCTTAATGAAATATATTCGAATTAAATATGGGCATGGTTACTAAAGAACTACCTCCTTGCTAACATTTATCTTTATTCTTCAAAATTAAAATAACAAACTATTACAATAAAAAGTTAACCATGGAATGATTCAGCCTAGACTTAGCCATTAATTGTTTTAACATAAATCTCTTATCTGTACTAATTGGTGTTGATGGTTCCTCTGGCGAAGGCTTGAAGGCGATGGTTGTAGGCTTGCATCAGGCAAGGTCAGGGTTCAGAGGAGCTCGTCTTGCATCAGCCGGTCTCAGTATAGCAGTCCTCCCTCAGCTCCGGTCAGTTTAGAAGTATCTCCTCTTCTCCTCCTTGCTTCTTTCCCCCTTTCCCCCCTTTCTCTCTTATTTTGCCTAAGAGGGAGTCGATGTTCAAAGAGGAAAACGATGTTCATTGGCCTATTAGTTTTATAGAGGGAGAAAATTCTGGGATTTCATCGGATGGCTCCACCCCTTGTCCTGACAGCCGGTATCTGCGAACCATTATCCAACTAGTATAATTTAATCATACCTTTTCCACTTTTTCCTCGAGGCCAGCCAAGCCTAAGGGGACCAGTTCTTAAAATTGATTAGATGTTCCAGCTTTTGGCATTGTTACAATGTTAACTTCTCAGTAGGGTTTTTAAATTAACTTATCCCTTATCACTTATGTGGTGACATCTGTCATCGCATGTCAGTTACCCTTCTCTACCTGCTCGTCCCTTATTTCTTTTGTTCGCACCTGCTCTGTTTAAATTCTATAACGATAATATTGTCCAATATCAATACATATTAAGGCGATCAATATATATTTGATAAGATATCTGTCTGATGTTATGTAGAGGGAAAAGGCTTTCACATCCTCCAGGGTAACCTCCCGGCCTATGTTCCCCGCACAAGGTTCTTCCTCCTCCAAGAGTTCTTGATCTGGATAATCAATCTGAAAGCCAGAGAAGTCGAAATCCAGTTTCGTCTGAAGGTCCATGTCGATGATATTGTATTCGTTTTTGTGCACCAACTCATTTCTGCAAGAACCAAGGCCTGCCTATCTGCAGTCACAGTTTCTTGACCCAGGTTTTGGTGCACCTACACGTCAATTAAGATAGAATTAACAATACCATTATCCTTCCTACAATTGTTTATGGAAAGCGATGGAATTAAAATTTCAAAAACAAAATAGTTGATGTCTCGCATTAGTTGTTTAGTTTTCTTCTATTTTCAATATTTTCTTCATTTTTTTATTTTTTTGTCTTTATATCTATTATAGTTTTCCCTTCATAAATTGCTTTCAGATCAGGATTTGCTGTTCTTGACTTGGAAAACGTCACAGTTATGATATTGTGCCTTCAACTTACCAACCAAATCAAGAATCTAAGTTTTTTTTTACTTTTAAATCCTCTGTTTCTATTGAAATTACACGCATAAAATAACAATTGTTTATTAGCTTACTTATATTTTTGTTAATTTATTTGTTATATGTTAATGTTACACAATATATTGTTATATGTCAATTAATTAGCATACTAAAAACTATAAATATTAATATTAATACACAAATATTTAGAAATACCACTTATTTGATAATTGTTACCTTGGATACAAATGAGTGAGAAAAATAAATAATTTACTGTTTGAGTATTTTGGAACAAATATTCTGATTAATAATTGATATATTTATTTTTTCTAGACAATACTCTTATCAATGTAGATGTGATACTTTAATCACAATTGAGTGTAATGATTTTTTATATTACATTATTTATTCATTTTATTATTTATTCTCTTTCATTGATTTTCAATCATTTTTACTCATTAGGGCCGGTTGTTGAACAATAAATAGAAAAAAGTACATTAAAACTAAAATCATATAAGTGGTGGTCTAGACAAACTAGGACAGAAAAAGGAAAAGGTTTGTTGTAGACGAAACTTTTGGTATATTGTAGTTCTTTGGGTCTCTGAACTTGAACCTGAGGTTTTCTGACAGATATTTTGCCTGAAACCTTGATTTTCCATCTAAATCTTGAAAACTATTGTTATATTCAAACAAGACCATTCTCTACCTAATTAAAGCAGACAAAATGTTTTACACTTTATATCCATAAAACATTTCTCTAATATCAACCTTGCTATAACCCGCAGAAAATGATGATAATGATAATTCTCAAAAAAAAAAATTTAAAAATTCTGTTGAAACGGGTGACATTAAAGCAAAATATTTCCCTTTAGAAAACGTTAATCTTCCTCCATTTTACATAAATTTTCTTGGATAAGCGTCATTATAATCAGCCGAATTCGACTCCAAAAAACTAGCATTTTCGTCCGATTTTTTTTTTAAGTTTTCTTACAACTGTTAAAATTATAAAGCGTTGAATTCTGCTCCAGAAATCTACAAAACACATATCCTCGTACAACTTAAAAAAAAATTCTTGAAATCAGTGATATAATTTGTGGAATTCTGCTCTAAAAATACGCAACATACTCAAATTTGCTAGCAATACTCAAACACTTTCTTGAATAAAGGCGAAATTAGTTAAATTACCTATATTTCAGATATATTTGCTTTTTTTTCTAGGACCCAGAGCACTCCCTCTGAAGAAATTCCTGCGTACGCCCTTGCATATGATTAAAGTGAGAGGACTGCACCCTCGTTGAACCAACTCAGATTCGTTTCGTACAGAGCCTCGTCCAAACTAGCAGAACTACCACCCACAACAGCTGTAGCCACTCAGTTTTACAGTGTACCACCAGGTTTAGCAATGTCAAGTGGAGACATAGGCCGGGAGGTTTACGCTGGAGGATGTGAAAGCCTTTTTCCTCTACATAACTTCAGACAGGTACCTTATCAAATATATATTGATCACCTATACCCTATAAGCGGCCTTCCGGAGACAGCTGAGCATTACAAGCATAAAGGACTAAGATGATGAGAACTGAGAGAATCTAAGTCTTTACCAAGAAAGAATTTCTCTGATGTTGCATAACATGTTTTTTCACTTACCTCTTCAATTATTAATAAAATCCTAAAATATTTTTCAATCACTGTCCACTCCTTAATGTAATTCATTTGAATTCAATTAAACTTTGACCTATCAAAGCCTGCAGCTATGTAGTTGATAGATACTCTTTTCTCTAGTATTTCATTGGATGTGAACATGACTGAATACTATTGAATATCTTTACCTAAATTTTGGTTATTTTTGATCACATTAATTATTGAATAAGGCTGTATACATTCATTAAGGTTAAAAATCAAGATGCGTGAAATGCGATAGCAAGTTAATTAAGAGAACCACCTTTCTAAATTCTTAATCCTCCCTAATACATATTTTATCTGGATCACCCCACCAATTGTAATATGCCTACTCCAATGAAAATAAAATAGTTGTATGAAAACATATAAGAAAATAGTTGTTGCACTGACTCAGCGCTTGATAATACCTCTGTCTATGACGGCCTACAACTTAGGCTGAAACATTGGCACACAATGAAATAAGTTTTTCTTATTTGTGTTTCTTAATTGGCAGCAACCCCAGCCAAGTTTTTCCTTCAATTATTTCCATGGTCGAACTTCCACCGAAAATGATGATAATAATTTATTTCTAATCAATTCTGGCAAAGTAGCCATTTCCCTGTGGTTCTCGAATTTTTGGACTCCAGCAGACCTCAACATAAATGATAGTGAAGTACTAAATAAGGAAGTTCATGAACATAAATGATAGTGAAGCACTAAATAAGGAGGTTCATGACCTAATTTTTAACAACTGACTTAATCTCTAATATTCATTCTAAATAAAAATTTCACTTTATTAATAATAGTAACATGCATTAATATTATTCACATGTACCATTTTTTCCTACTTTTGTTTTAAAATTAATAACAAAATAGTTTAATATGTTTTTCTATTTATATCAATATTTAATCATTACTAAATAAAATTAAAATTTTATAAATAAGGATAATTGGTCTCTAATCAAGGTATGACTACAAATAAATTATAAGTACACAAATATATATTATTAACAGCAAATTTATATGATTAGGCACTAAGCATACAATAAATAAAATTATACATACCAGATAAATTTCTAAAATTGAATGTCGTTTTATTAATATATACTTAATAAAAAACCATAAAGAGGACATGACAATTAAAATTAATGAAATCTATATGTGTGTCATTCTCACAGATGTGGTCACTTTTGTGTCCCATGATACTTATTTGGAATATCTTATGACTCTGAGACATAAATGTTACTAAAGCCAGCTTCTTACAAAACTATGCCACATTTTAAATGTTTTAAAATTATTTATACATGTACCAAAACATACTCCCGAAGTGCTCCAGATTCATTCCCTGTGATGTCCCAAGCTCTGAGTCAGTTAACATTCAGGTTCTGTGGCTATCTACTTCATCAATTCTAATTTTTTTCTTTTTTGTTAACCCTGTTATAAATTATTCACAGTTTGAGAAGAATTGTCAACATCTTGGAAAAAAATGATGTTAGAACTTAAAAACTTATTTTTTAAAAGGTCCCATAGGTTATTATTGTTCATTTCACTGGCAATTTTCGAATCTTGAGTCCCACCAATCTACTTTGGTATGAAAATAATGAAAAACACATCATCAGTTATTTTGATCCCTCTCCTATCATCCATAAATTCCCTCTCAGTATAAAACCTAATCTTCCAGAAGGAGATGATCCCCAAAAGTATATTGGTTATGGTAAATGTTATTCATTCCCCTGTCACCAACAGTTTTTATGGGGCAAGTCTTTTCTTAACTTATTTATTCATTAATGAATGCTTGTATGGCACTGTTTAAGTAAATAAATAGCTGTTTAAAATAAATTCATTAAAAGCATTTTATTTTATTTTAGTACCACAAGAAACTAAAACAGAAAAATAATACACAGATAAGGCCAATTACAATTTTTAACAAAAAAATAAAATAACTTAATAGAAGACAGATGTAGAGCTATGACAATTTCAAGCTTATTTATCTAAATGTTGTTCTCCTTTTCAGGCCTGTAATCCGACAACAACTAGTGTTACGACAAATGAGAACAATCAAATCTTTAAATGTAAACAGTAAAATGAGAAGAAAAATTACACTATTTATACATAGAATAATAACATCAGTTTTAATTAACAGTGCAACAACTATCGACAAAGGCCTCTTTCAATGTAAACAGTTAAATGAGAAGAAAAATTACACTATTTATACATAGAATAATAACATCAGTTTTAATTAACAGTGCAACAACTATCGACGAAGGCCTCTTTCAATGTAAACAGTTAAATGAGAGGAAAAATTACACTATTTATACATAGAATAATAACATCAGTTTTAATTAACAGTGCAACAACTATCGACAAAGGCCTCTTTCAATATAAAAAGTTAAATGAGAGGAAAAATTACACTATTTATACATAGAATAATAACATCAGTTTTAATTAACAGTGCAGCAACTATCGACAAAGGCCTCTTTCAATGTAAACAGTTAAATGAGAGGAAAAATTACACTATTTATACATAGAATAATAACATCAGTTTTAATTAACAGTGCAACAACTATCGACAAAGGCCTCTTTCAATATAAAAAGTTAAATGAGAGGAAAAATTACACTATTTATACATAGAATAATAACATCAGTTTTAATTAACAGTGCAATAATTATCCTTATAACTAATATACCTATATTATATATTCAATTGGCTTGCAACTTGAACCTCTTGCACTGGGGCATACATTTTTTATGTAGAATGTTATTATGTTTTTTTGTATAGTTATTTAAAAATATAGTACAACTTTACAAGAGGGGCGCGTTATCACTGGTTCCTCTTGAGCTTACCTGAAGGTCGCTGGACTAGCATACTCTAGCGCCATTTGTGCAATCTAACTGCTTTGCATTCAATTGTAACATTCGTGTTAATTGGAATTATTACTGATTTAATTATATATTATTTAAAATTATTAGTGGACGACTTCCTCTCATTATGTTCAGCCATGAAATAAACAAAACATTAATAAACCTACAACATAGATAAACCTAAAACATAAATAAACCTTTTCAGAGGTTGGGGTCTTACCATAATTTCAATTATTACTGCTTTAAATAGATCACTGCTGATGATTTCCGCTCCCTCAAGAGATAAACAAACCCCAAAAGTTCCTTATCAATTGAGATCGGGTCCTTACCGTAATTTAAATTATTACTCCTTTAAATTATTACTACAACTTCCCCAGATCACCGGAAGTTGATAGCACTAAAAATTTAAAATAACATGTAATTAAGTTAATTTGTAATTTTAATAATTACAATAGATACGAATGTTACAACTGAATGCAAAGCAGTTAATTAGCACAAATGGCGCTAGAGTATGCTAATACGGCGACCTTCGGGTAAGATTGGGAGTACCAGTGATAATGCGTCCCTCTTGTAAAGTTGTACTAAAAAATATATTAGCAGCAACTGTTGCAATTTTTTTAAACAAACTTTCTGTAGTATGACTGTTGCAGCGATAAAATAAAATATTTGTCTGCATAATTCTTTAAATTCCTTATTAGAATTAGAACTATTACAAAGACACACTGTGTTGATTTTTGTGCTGCAAAAAAATATACTCTAAAAAAAAAGATACAAGCTTTTGGAAAATAATATATAGTATTGTGACTATACTGACAACATCCTCATGTGTATAAGTTAGTCCTCCTCTGTCATTGGCATATATTAATTTATAGTTCAAACTACTGGTATAGTCATTTCTTTTACGAGCATTGACATAGCACACACAGCCTCCAACTTCTTTATCACTTATTTGCACACAGCACTCCACTTCGGGGTTATTACAGTTTTTTATTAACATGATGCTAATTAACTTCTCACACTTTTGAACCATCCACTCACTACTATACACACACTTGTCTATTTCAATCAAAAGCTCATCAAATGTTCGGAAGGAAATAGTTTCATTATGAGAATGAAATGATTCCATTAGTTAAGTGATTTCTGCAAGTTTTCACTGTCCAATCTCTCTCTGCGAGCTGCGGGTCTTTCTCTGGAAACTGAAGTCACTGTTATAGATGAGAGATAAGATGGGAATCCTGGCAGGTTGACAGGCACAGCAGCTAAAAGAATGCGTAAAACATGTTTTAACATATGAAGGTCTAAGGCATCTAATTTTTAGATAACACAAACTGATTAATTATGCCTAAACAATGCTTACTTGGTACAAGTCTTGGGTATATTAAAGGGCATGTTAATAGTTTTTCATTTTTCTTATCGTACATACTGATAACTCTTTCAACATCTGCTTTTCTAAAATGTAGTTCACACACCTAAAGCAGAAAGGTCACACTTAGTTGAAATCAATAAATGAATAAAAATAGAAATAGCTAATGAAAAATTTAATCCTGGTAGTGAAATTGAACATTTGAAAATTTTATTTTAAAATATGTATTCTAGATAGGAGATTTTATTTTGACCATTATTATGTCTTGACCTCCGCGAAGGTCAAGAGACTGGTTTGAACGTCTTCACTCATATTCAATAACCTCTTTCATCATTTTCAGTCTTATTCCACACAGTGAGTTGTTTGAATTCATTTTTAATGGAGTCATCTTTTAATCTATATTTATTGATGACAGCTAAATCAATGACACCAATCCATCCCCTGGAGTAAAACTAAGTATAAGGTAACTTTTCATCCTTCCTATTATCTCTGTATTTTAAATTATATAGTTATTTGAGATAACACTATGAAGTTTACTTCCATAGACCTATAAAGAACATTTTATAATCAAATGTGATTCTATGAATAATTTGATCAAAATAAGATCATCATTAGTAATAAGATTTTCTTAGGATTACAGGATGAATACATTTCTTGAAACATTAAACATTATTAATAGCTGATTTAGCAATTATTCTGCACATAACAGGAACTGATATCCGATTGGTATTCAATTTGAGAGAAAAGAGTAGTAAATGTTTTACTTGAATGACCAAAGACTTTGTGCATTTTGACAACTGAAATACTGGTTAAAATATGGTTAAATTGCCATATTTTAATACTTTTTTCATACTGAAAAAATGGAAACACTCTCAAATCTCTAATTGTAAGCAAGTTATAGCGTTTTGAGTGTTATTTTTAGCAGAAAAAATAAAGTTATTTTTAATTTAAATTTTTTCACTCTATAATAATTATTATGTGTTGATTTTTAATCTGTTTTAAAATAAAACAGAGCTATTTCTTGACAAAAATTAAAAAATAACAATGTAGTCATGATTTGATTTTTCCCTTAAGAAAATATTTTTCATTTTCAATCCCTTTTTGAAAATGAAAAATTTACATTTAATA
The DNA here is from genome assembly GCA_948150685.1 of Rhaphigaster nebulosa. NCBI lineage: Eukaryota > Metazoa > Arthropoda > Insecta > Hemiptera > Pentatomidae > Rhaphigaster > Rhaphigaster nebulosa. Next base: position 155,839,338 of record OX411308.1, on the reverse strand, counting down.
TCTGTTTGAAATTATCATTGTAGTAACATCAAAGTAGCAAACAAACAAAAAATCAAAGAGAATTTAATAAATAAGGAATCACAGGACATGGCCTAATCTGAAATATATTTTTTTTACTTGAAGCTCTAAAATTTTCATTTACAACGTCTGTGAAGTTGTCCATCGATTTGTTTTCCATTTTTCTATAAGGCTGTCAAATTTCATTTTGAGTTTAAGACTATGGGAATTTCAAGAGGATGAAGAAATAGGAAAGGTTAAGGAATTTGTTACCTTAATCCATGGTCTCTTAAATTCAGCTAATCTGTCCTTCAATCCTTCCTTTTTCCCATTGAATTTTTTTCTCGTGATACTTTTAAGTTGCTGAAGGACTGAAATAAGAATACCCTCTCAATAATAATACCCTGTCAGTAATACCCTCATTTAGACATCATTCCAAGAAATAATTTTAGTTGGATTCAATGAGCTAGAATAATTTATTTGCAGAAGTTTTAATTGAAATGTCCAATTATGAGAACAGGAAATCTAATCATTTTTAATAATTTTTTAGTTCTATCAATGGATAATTTCTTAGCCATTCATTGTCAATGTTACATTACATAATTAATTATTTCATATTCTAAATTGCACTATATGTTTAAAAAAATTAAAATTAAATATATGCAGTATTGATATGGCTGCACATCTCTCAAAAGCAAATAAAAGGTTCAAAACAACTTTTGAAAAAATATAAAATTTGTTTCAGCATTGATTTCAGACTGCCAATAAGTTAAGATCCATTTATTATCCTCCTAATTTAAATGTATTCACTTTTGTTCATTTTTTAGGTCATTTAATAGTCTGAGTACTTTGAATATGGAGAAATGAATGAACACCCTCAAGCTTCACAATCCCTAGATAACAACAATGAGGTTCCTGATCATTTTCTTCTTACCTTGTATTTCTGCACAGGTTTTATGATTTATTGTATTGACATTTCAAAGGTTGGCTTTAGTATCATGACATTTTTTGAAAATGTCTGGAGTGGTGTGCACATCACTCAACTTTCACTTACCACTCTACTTTGAGTATAAATCAATTTCTGCTTAAGTGAGACTAGTGAAATTTTAAAAGTTTCCTTTTAGTTTTCATTAAATAATATAAAAGTAGGAATTATTAGATATAATAATCACTGAAGTTTATACGTTTTTCGCTATTCTCCATTACCTTCTATGGCTTTATACAATATATTAATTTTTCTAAATTCTTTAGCTTTCAGCAGTATGTTATACATTTATATTACTAATCTAATTTCCGGAAATTTGTTTCCAACCTGGGAAAATATTTCTCCTCTAATTAATTGAATTCTTTCATAGTTTATATTTATCAGTTTTTTATAACTACTAACAATGAGAGATGTTTAATTATTTTAAAGTTCAAAATAATTCATTAAAAATGTGTTGGTTGTTGTTATTAATATTATTTTTTGATATCTTTTTGTGTAAATAAAATTTTATTGCATTGCACGTTAATACTTTGAATAGACTGAAATTGAACAAGTACATTTCAAATTCCCTAATCCTGTGAGATAGGTTCATAATTAATTTTTCTAGCTCAGTGAAGAGTGAAGGGGTGGGTTAAAAACATAAATATAGGATATTATTTCATAATAGTAATAAAGGTAACACACTATTTAAAAAAATATTAAAAAGAGGAGGACAATAGTGAAACCAAAAAAAAAATGGTGTCTATATATCGCACTTCCAGAATGAAGGAAGTCCAACTCAAACTTTCTAATGTCAGAAGTTTTAATAGTTATAGTCCACCATTCCGAAAAGCAGGCAGCCCTCAAATGTCAGGTCAAAACAATAGAAATGTGATCTACCAGCAACATATGTTAGAGGAAATACCCTGAGGTCTTCTATGTAGAACTTAGCCTATATCTAATGTGTCTCAAAGCCATGAATAAAGTGGTGCCAAAATCCTTAATAAGTCGAGAATGAAACAAAAGACCTATACGACTGGAGGAAATTGGCAAAACCATTTCATTTTGTATGACGAATATAATCTCTTTGAGCTTAACCAATGTAATTAAATAATATTTTGCTAATAACCTACAGTTGTAGAGTCCTTAATGACTTTTTTAATGTTTTTTTCTTATACTTTTTATAAAGCTTTAAGTTATATTTATTAATTTTATATATTTATTAAAATTAGTAACTTATTATCCAACTGTAGCCTCAATTTTCTTCTTTTTGTTTTTTTTTTAGGTGCCCAGGCATAAATCTCAATTTTTTGTTACTGGGAAAAATAATGAACGCTTCAGAATTGATGGATATTCATCATACCAAAGTTTTCTAAATGGTGTAGAGGGGCTTGTATCATATAAAATAAAGGATGCTTATAATTTTGCCTTGATGTGCTCTAAGATTGCTCCTTCAGCTTTGTTCTCTCAAACTACTCCTGAAAAACTTATAATATTACAGCTGTTGCAATCATTTGACTTGAAGAATAGAACTTTTGATAAATTTATGTTAAATGTGGCCAATCAGTGCAGTTTCGGTGCACCCCAAAAGTTACGAACTTGGTTTGATAGCAATTTTGATTTTCCTCCAGAAAGAGTTTATCAAATCTTCAAGTTTGTATCTCATACTAATCCTGTGTTGCATAAAGCCATTGCTAATCAAATATTTTATCTGAATGTCAAATACGATGGAGAGTTGCCATTTTTTGTAGCTGCTAACAGAAATGATGTTAAAATTCTCAAAATAGTGAGTAATATCAGTGGACCGTGAATCTGTAAAAACCTTAATGCATGTTGCTTCTTCTAAAGGATTATTGAATCTGTAAAAACTCTCTGTTACTTAGGCGTTTCTGTAAATGCAATAAATAATTTTGGTTAATCAATTCTTTATAAAGCTGTTGAGAGTCAAAATCTACAATTGATAAAATTCTTGGTAAAATCCAATGCTGATTTATATCAGCATTGGATTTTCAATGCTCTTTCAACTAAAACAGGGGACACCATCACGCATCTTGCTGCTTCTTTAGGGAATTTGGATATTATGAAATATTTATCATCTAAGAAAGTGCAAATCCAATCGATGTAAGAAACATTCAAGGTGAAACTCCTGTTTACAAAGCAGCAATATCTGGTTACTCTGATGGTTTAAAGTATCTTGTGAATAATGGTGGTGACCTTTTGAGCTTTAATCAGGGGATGACAATGCTACACGATGCTGTTGCTGAAGGAAATGAAAGAGCTATTTCCTGTCTTATCGACCATGGTATAAATGTGGATGCACTTGGGTTCTGGGATGTGCCTTTGCATCTGGCTATAAGTCGTGGCCATCGAAGAATCATGCAAAAACTTCTTGAAAAGAAGGCCAACCCTAATAGCAAAACCAAGAACCTTTGGGCCCCACTCCATCGAGCTGTTTTAATAGATGATGCATATATAGAACTTCTCATCGACAGTGGTGCTGATATTGCTGTGGAGAATGGTGCTGGTGACTTCCCTTATACTTTAGCATTAATGAATAATAAATTGAACGTTGTTGATGTATTCCATTCAGTAATTTAAAGAAATTAAAATTTTAAAAAAAAGTTTGAAAATATATTCTGTCATGTACCAAATAGTTAGGATTTTATTATATTATCAAGTTATAAGATATACTACTGAAGTTTTTCATTTGCAATTTAATGAATTGCTCAGAATTTATTTAATGTTTTTATTGTTAAGGTAAGAAATGTAATGACTCCATGTATAAATTAATTTTATGAATATAGTTATTAAGTTTTTCTTTTATTAAAAAATGTTTCATGAAAAATAAAAGTGTATTTGCTCTAATATTATATATAATGTTTTAAGATTGACTTGTTGAGAAAATAAGTAATACTCCTTTGAACAGATAGTTGCTGATAGGCTTTTTTTTTCAGATGCTCTTGAGGACTTTTAGAAAATGGTTGGGCGGTAAGCAAACAAGTTAGTAGTAAGATTATGGGCTGGCGGTTAGTTTGCTTAAGCAGTATATCATGGCAATATGTATTAATTTCCTGCCATATCTACAATTTTAAGACTATAAAGAATTTATAATAAATAAATTTATTTGTTTATTAATCAGGATTGTTGAGAATTTTTCGAATAATTTAGGCTTTTTTGGTGTTTGATTGAAGTTACTTGAAGTATGTAACCAAACCTGAATATGTTTTTCTTATAGACTTTTATCAGTAAGTTATGTTTTTAAATGGTAAATCAGGAATAAAAAAAATTGTGTTATTTATAAAATGCTTAACATTATATAACACTATGAGGTATTTTCTTATGAAATACCTGTTCCAATTACAAAACAGTTGCTTTTGTTAATAAACATGAAAATACTATTTGAATTTATTTGATCTTTTGCGTAATTATTATTATTATTTTTTTTAACTTGTGTTGTTTTTTCTCTTATCTCCATCTACTTGTTTCTCCTGTTTTACTATCCGTTCTGTGCACAATACAAATTAGTTGGTTTAATATTAAATAAAAAATTCTTTCCGCTTTTGAAAGCTTTGAAGATCTTTTTCATAATTTAAGGTATAACTTGTTTGCTAGTTTTAAAGCTTATTTAGAAAAATATTAATTGTTTTAACTGGCAGGTGAAAATTTGATGAAACATCATTCAGAGTAAAATTTTAAAAGATAAACAATGAAAGATATGTATTGCCTTAATTTTTTAATATGCTGGTTGTTGGGAACTATATGCATCTATCTATCTTCATTGGCACTGAAGGAAGCTCTCCTCACTCTGCTCTTCACAACTAGGGATGGGTTGATACTAGAATTTCGTGTATCTGAATACAATTGATACGAATATTTTTTGTATCAGATACATATCTACTGCCAAGGTCGTATCTGTATTAACGCGAGTATCTGTATCAACTGCTTCAGTATCTGATACAAAGTATCTGATGATACAATCTAACCATCCGAAATTCGATTCTAACCCTACATTAATTCTACTGGGATCTGATTTCACATAATGTCAATTAGCTGTTTCACTTAGGAAAAAAAGTTCCTGTTTTTTGGGATGAAAAAAAGAATTTGAAAAAAAGCTAAAAAAAATGAAATTGAATTTTTTTTTTGCTTGGTAAACTAACACACGATTCTTAGTTTAAACAAATTTTAATAGTTAATATTTACTTTTTTGGCTGTAAAAAATAATTTCTGCATCTATTAGAGCTAAAGGACTGTAAATAATTGTTTCAAATTTTTAATCTTGAAACTTTGATTAAGTATTTTTTATCATGCTAATAAAATATAGTTATATTTTTAAATTATTCATATGTTCTTCCTTCGTTTTATTAGAATAGACACCGTATATGTTATAACTGTTACTATACAGGTTTTACTTCCCCTTACGTTTATACGGAGTATATAGTAAGGGGAAGTATTACGATCGTAAAAATTTTCGAATTCGAGTTTTCAACGGAAATACACGTTTTAAGGTACCCTGAATCCAAGTACGGCTCTAACGCTTTTGATGAGATTTACATAAATTATTCTTCATAAAAGCCTTTAACTTTTCTTTTTAGAAAAATGTAGTACATCACCGAGGAAATGCAGGGAAAAAGGTTATAATGAAAAGAATATTTTATTTGCGCATAACATAAGAAGTATGCATTTTATGGTAAATTATGTCTAGACATGTATGAAAGGTAATTAAATTATCTAAAATAGTAAAAAAGAATCATCAAAATAGGACGAGTAATAGCAAAGATACATCGGACTAACCGGAAGCGGTAATTATATCACGGATTTTACAATTTTTTATAATTTTCTCGTAAACGGCTCCGACGATTTTGATGAAACTTGACCAATATCTTCTCCTTAAAGCTCTTCAACTTTTCATGTATGTAGTATATCAACGAGAAATTGCAGGAGAAAAAGTTATAGAGAAAAGAAAATTTTATTTGCACATAACTGAAAAACTGGCCATTTTACAGTAAATTATATGAAATCATAAGAAAAATAATTAAATTCCCTAAAAAACAAAAAAATAATTATTTAAATCGGGCCAGTGTTAGTGAAGATACAACCAATATCATAAGGACTACTAGACCTTAGAGGGAAAACTTCTTCTGCTTCTGGAAGGAGACGAATCCTACCGAACTTCCTCCCACCAAGCCGCCAACCTGTTGTTAATAAAACGCTCTGTCACAATGTATTGTAATAACATAAAAGTACAAATTAACTTAATTATTTCTACTTTTATATTATTTAATGGAAACAAAATGATTCCATGGAAACTAAATGGAATTTTCATGGAAACTAAACCGAAACTTTTAAAATATATTTTCAGCTTGACAAAATAAACATATTTAGTGTACGGAATTGTAGTACTAAAGTTATTGAAAAACTAATTTATTATACTATTGTGAGAAAAGACCTGAAGAAGTGCATTCTGCTGAGTTTATTTCAAGTAGTGTTTATGTGAATTCTTTAAAATAATCTTAAAGATTATTATTATAGCTTGGTAAGGGAATCTAATATATATATATATATATATATATATATATATATATATATATATATATATATATATATATATATATATATATATATAACTAAAATTCTTACGTTAGAAAAGTGTTTAAATATTTTTTAGTAGTACGTTAGTACATTTTTAGGTAAAACTTAATTCAAGTTTATTATTTATTACCCTCCTTTATTCTATTATTGTTATCTATTAAAAAAAATACCATTTTTAAATTCTTTATTATAATTTTGAATATTAAGTGGTATAAGCTGCAATGAATACGTCTTAACGGTTAGAGCAGGACGATACTTCAAATATTAAAAGATTCAATATCTGTATCAATAGGAGCCTGTATCTGTATCTGTAGGAGCCGCTACGACCCGAGGTCAAGTACTCGGTTCTGTATCAGATACAGCTAGTGTCTACTGATCCGACTCAGAAGTAGTATCCATTAAGTATCTGTATCCGGTTCATTTCGACTGTATCAGCTTCTTATATATTGTCCACGATCAACCATACTCTCGCCATTATTATTTATTTACACTTGAAATTATTGTTTCTGTCCTGTATTTCCTAATTATTTGTAAATAATCCCTCATTGTAAGAAGTTAGATTTTTAGACAATTTTTCATTATCAGAGATGGAAACCTTATAATTATTCTAATTCATTTTCAAGCTCTAATTGTACATTTTCCCTTTACCCCAAGAACTCCGAGATCTCATCCAAAGCAAAAGACGTTCTAGGGCAAACAACCAGGCACCCTGATGATCGGAAATCATATAATTATTATTCCAGGCTGGTTAAAAAGAAACTAGCAACCCATAGATCCCAATCCTACAATTCCTACCTTTCCTCATTATCTGCTACTGATAACTGATTAATTACTTTCCCTTTGGAAAGTAACCAAAAAAATCCTTAAATACCACCATATTTCCCATCCCCTCCGACGTGATGATGGCTCCTGGGCTTCGTCAGATGAGAATAGAACAATGGAATTTGCCATCTATCCAATATATTCACTCCCCATCCTGAACACCACTCCACCCATAAAGCTGAAGTAAAAGAATTCCTCTTCTCACCGATCCCACTCTCTCCACCTCCTAAAGCTGTTAACCCCTCTGAGGTTAAATTCCTTATAAATAGATTAAAATTCCTAATAGATTTAATCTCCTCACATCCGAAATCCTTGAATCACATCCTCATTAATTCATACTTGAACTTTAAGTTCCTATAACTAATTTTTAATTGACACCATTAGTAGTGCTTCTTAATCTTTGAATAGCTTATGGACTTTGAACTGTTAATCCTTAAACAATTTAACTTTTATACGTACACAAAACAACTTTTTAATCTTCTATGTATTTTTAATCTCTGATTGTATAATCAATGGACTTACAAATTTACAAATATATAGATAAATCAAAACGATGGTATCACGCTGACCTAAGTGGTTATACCTTTTCACAGCTTTGAAATATTTTCAAAGTATACGAGTCGGTATTGATAACTTCGAACACGATGCAGTAAATTTTTATTAATAAATATTAATTAATATTTAATTAACACTAATTCTTAATTAACACTAATCCTAATTTATATTTTATTGATACCCTGTTCGACTTGCTCGAACCTGTCTGAAAAGAATTAGAGCAGGTCGAGTCATGCTCGCTTCATAACGGATGGGAGGGGAAGGAGGGGTATACTGTGATCGGTGGAGGGGGAACTATAGCGGGTGGTGGGGGAATCTGACAGCCAATCAGATTCGAGTTTTCTTCTTCTATAAATAGAACCGTTTTGCGGGGATCTTCCTCATCATCTCCTTGTGCTAATTGAAGCATCTCTGGAATCGTGTGAGTTGATTTTTGTTTAAATCTTCTGTTCATTTTGGTTGGAGTGTAGTGTTATCTCATTGTTTCATATTAGTTTTAAATTCGTTTGTAATTTTCTTTTTGTTTAATTGTTTAATTTTTTTTTTCAAAGTTAAGATTAACTCTTAAGTTTTCAATTTTTTTTTCCTCAAGTTTTTTTTTTAAATTTTCTCTTTATTTGATTTTTCTTTAATATTAGTTTTTAATTGTTGAATAATTTTTTTTAAAATTAATATTAATTCTTTTGCTTACAATAAATTTTGATTTTTCTTTATTTAATATTTTTATAGTTAGAGTTTATATTTTTGTAAATTTACGTATTAATTTTAACATGTCATCATTAAATAAACGTCAGTATTGTGACAGAGTTTTTAGTAGGGAGTCTAACAAAGTCCGTCATGAAAAGTCATGTCCGGCTACTCAGACACGGCGAACATGTGTTTCCTGCGATAAGATTTTTAATTCTGAAGCGCAGTGCAGAAAGCATGTACGTCGCTGTCAATCTGAAACACCGCTCGTCATGACAAAACGAAGGCGGTTAAGGCAGCAATGGAGTCTCTATTTCAGATAGAAACATCATTTGGAGGAGACCTCAAGACTTTTTTCCTTCCATGTTCTGAACCAATCGATGCAATTAGACCGACACTCTATATTGATTGATTTCAGAATTTTGGTCGGAATCAGAAGCTCCCCTAAAGTTCAATTTTGTATTGGAGGCTACGTTCGAAAACGTCAAAGGAGAGACGTGCGATCGTGCCTTCAAAACCAAAAATAAAGCTATCTACGACATCTCTTCCGTCTTGGATTGCCTAAGCGGAATGTATGCGAAGATGGCTACCGAGATGGAAGAGATGGCGATGAAGGAGAGCGGTTGGTTCCTTAAAAGTCTTGACGGTCTTCTCTTGAAAGTCAATCGATTTAGACCTCTGTGCGCCTCCAGCTATATAGCGCTTCCGCCTAAAATAGCAGCTAAAAAAGCATTTATAAATGTTCGAAATGATGACGAGCAGTGTTTCAAGTATGCAATATTGTCACATATCGTCGATGGTCATCACCCAGAACGAGTGAGCAAGTATGAAAACTCGCAACACAGATATAACTTTCGCTGCATTTCCTTCCCCGCTTTTCCTCTCCTTGAGGTGAAAACCTTTGACTGACACAATAACATCAGTGTCAACGTTTTCGCCACTGGAGAGACCAAAGACGTGTATCCGCTGAACGTGGTTAAGAAGGAGAAATCCAATCATCGTGATCTCCTTCTCCTGACAACCGATGATGGGCGACTTCAACTAATTAGTGGCTTCGCAGATCTCCAAGTACCGTATTGCAAAACACGTCTGCAAGCGATGTTTCACTCATTTCAATTCAGATGGGAGAGACATCGCTGAGCGGGTGAGAGAGCATATGGAGTAATGTGTGGAAAATGATAAAAGTAGAAGAACAAACTATTGGCTAGAAAATTATTATCATAAAATTAAATGGGAATATGGAGAAGTTGAATATGAAATTATTGAAGAAATTTTCAACTTTATTGATTGTAATTATAAATTTGTTTTTGTTAAGGGTCGAGATAAGAAACTATTTCTATCACAAAATTTGTACAATTGTTCTATAGCCAACTTGGAAGATTTTGGTTTTCCAAAAATTGTTTCAGTCTTCTTAGATGAGCAAGGCAGCCATTGCATCATGCATAATTTTTCTCAAGAGAAATGCACGCAGTGCAGCACAAAGGCTATAGAAGCATGGATAAAACATAATTGGTTTAAATTCTATTCACCTTGAATGGAATGGGTCACTGGCGAGGTTTAATCACCCGTAAACCCTGAATGTAAGTCATTGGCGAGGTCTAAAAATCCGCAAACTTGATTGTGTGAGTGAATGAGAGGTGAATAGATCTCCAATTAATTCAACAGAATTGTTTTATTTCTCTTTTACATGCACGAAAATACAACCAAAAAAAAATCAAACTTTTTATGAAATATTTTCTTATCTTTACCTACAAAATAAATTTTGCTTATCAGGCTCATAATTATTATTGCTCATGCCTACGATATTAATATTTGCTATGCTGACCAGCCAGCCATTTAGCAAAAAGTTCTGCTTTTTATACATTTCATGATGATATCTTTATTAATGGTGGCCGGGTATCTATGCTCTATAAGGTGTGTACATGACCCTTCAATGGTTGGAGGGGATAATCCTAGTGAGCGGAACATAGGCCAGAAGGTTCCATGGGACTGGATCACGTGACTAAACCTTGTGGGCGGAGCATATACCAGGAGGCGCTGCGGGTCACGTGACGAAACCTTGTGGGCGGAGTCTCTTATGATTTTAGTTCGGTCAAATTGTAGATTTATCTTGCAAAAGTTGGGGTAAAAGGTTTTATTATTTTAACTTGTCTATATGGGTGGTAAGATAGGGGAAACAAGTTTTGCCCACCAAATTTATGATGTCTAAATTTTTTGTAGGCTAAAAATCACGAAATTTTCGATGTTTTTAAAAATAAATTCTTGTAATTTTTAAACGACACGTTCTAGTCAAAAATACTTTATTACAAAAGTTAAAAAGCATTAAATTTTCAACGATTTGCATTGGTTAAACGTTTTTAAAAACAGAATACGTCCCGAGTTATAGCTCTTAAAAATTATGATTTTTTTTTTTCAAAATATTGAAAATTGCAGGTTCTTCCCTAGTAACTTTCATCTTCCAACATTCCTATATAAATAACGTCCAATAAGCTAAACAATAGAATGCCTACCCTTTGTGAGATGTTCATTTCATAATAAAGAACACACACAATTAGTGGTGTATAAAAAATGTATTTTATAAAAATTTATACTGCATGCAGTCTAAGTCCGGTCAAATTGTAGAATTTGGGATAGAAGGACAATGAGTAGGGGTAGAATTGCGATTCAAACCACAATTTCTATTGAAAGTAAATTAGCAAGACAGACCCGTCAGTCGTAGTGAAAGCAGCAAAAATAAAAGTAAAAAAAACACCGGTTGGGGGGAAAAAATAGTTGATATATAATGAAATAAATTTATTATAATTTTGAAACGAAAGAATTACAGATAAGTATAAACAAAAACAAACAAAAAATCATTAATATAATCAAAAGGTGACCTAAAATATACATAAATTAAACTAAAATCAACTTTCTTTTAAAATCATTTTACTAATAAAAAAATGATGTGGACAACACATAACTTCCTTGTACGCCAATTAAACTATAAATCGGTGGTTCAAAAAATTATCCTGACTATTTTCCGAAGATTGCAGTATCTCAAAAACGACACTCACGGTCGCGACATCCATCTATTGGTACACACAGACATACTCTTATTTCTGGAGGTCTCATTCCGTTATTATAAGTCGTTTTCTTTCAGTTGGTAACCAGTTCCCAAGAGATTTCTTCGTGTTCTGTGACAACATTAGAACAGTCAATATCTATAGATAAAGCATTGGAAAATTTCGACAGTTTCGACATTTTAAGCGGAAAAACCCACTCAACTTATATCTTATTCTCTTGCTGACTTGTTCATCTCATAAATGGGGAGGAAACCCAGTATTTCACACTCAAATTTAACACTTAAAACAAGTAATAAAAATGTTTAATTGGATTGGAAACCAAATTGCGTTTGTAACCTATATTACCGAAACGTATGATTTCTGTGTTTAATTTTAATATAATTTTTGATGTAAGTTCATTATGACCTTCATGTAAAGTACCCTTTTCGGCTCACCAATTTTTAAAAAAATATAGTAAATACATTCATATCGATATAAAAGTCCTATTTACCAAATTTGAGATGTTTTACATTATATTTTAATATAATTTTTGATGAAGGTCTAATATGACCTTCACGTAAAGTACCACTTCCGGTCTGCCAATGTTAACTAAAATTTATTATATTATTTATATTAATATGAAAGTCTTGTATACCTAATTTGAGAAGTTTTGCATAGTATTTTAATATAATTTTTTATGGAAATCAATTATGACCTTGAAGTAAAGTACCACTTCCGGTGATCAAGCAATGACCAAAAAGGGAGGTTCACAACTAGATTTTACAGCATCCTAATTCAAATACAGAAATACATAATCCTAAATACGAAATTTCAACTTTCTACGTCTAACCGTTTTTGAGTTATGCGAGATACGAACATACGTACGAACGTGCGTACGAATGTAGTTACGTGCAGACGCCACGACGAAACTAGTCAAAATGGATTCAGGAATGGTCAAAATGGATATTTACGTTGAAATCTGAAAACCGAAAATTTTCGCGATTACAATACTTCCTTTACTTCATACAAGGGAGTAAAAAGGCAAAAAAAGGAAATTTGAAACTAACTTGCTTTGAAAAATAAATTCTATTGCTATTATAATAATTAATATACAATTAATTAAACAAAATTAAGTAAATATGAATCTATGGAATATTAGATTAATAAATATCTATGATGAACTATAAACAAAATTAAATTTCAAATAAATTGTTTTTGGTTCATTGGCATATATTGGCCACTAGAAATAAACTAATAACTTCTTTCACTTAATATTTTATTAAATGATGAAAATAAAAAAATGGCGATGGATGTCTGATTAAAATGGCTATGGCTCCACACTCATTGGCCTTCCTTCTTTTTCATGCCGAAACGTTGTTATTGTTATTTAATAATATGAATAAATTAAAAAAATACAATTGGAAGATTTATCTTCACAAATCCCCTAAGAATCCTTATTTTTACTTTCCCTTAACTATATCGAGCGATCGTGAAAATTTTCGAATTCGAGTTTTCGATGGAAATACACGTTTTAAGGTCCCCTGAGTCCAAATGACCTAGTCTCGCAAAATGGTCGGTGTGTCTGTGTGTATGTGATCAGTCTAGCTCAAAAACGAAAAGTTGTATGATACTGAAATTACGTATTTAAGGTTGGCGCATGCCTGTGATGTTACAGCAACATTTTCGTCAAGATCGACTTACCGGAAGTGCCACTTTATATATTCGATTTTACACTTTTCTACAATTTTCTCGAAAACGGCTCTAACGATTTTGATGAAACTTGGCTAAATTATTCTTCATAAAGGCCTTTAAATTTTCATTTAAGCAGTTAATCACCGAGGAATTGCAGGGAAAAAAGTTATAATGAAAAGAATACTTTATTTGCGCATAGCTTAAAAAGTATGCATTTTACGATAAATTATGTATAGAATTGTATGAAAGGTGATTAAATTATCTAAAAAATAATAAAAGAATCATCAAAATCGGACCAGTATTAGCAAAGATACAGCGCATCGGACTAACCGGAATTAGCTATTATATCATGGATTTTACAATTTTTTACAATTTTCTCGAAAACAGCTCTAACGATTTTGATGAAACTTGGCTAAATTTTCAATTGGCTAACTTTTCAATATTCTTCATAAAGGCCTTTAAATTTTCATTTAAGCAGTTAATCACCGAGGAATTGCAGGGAAAAAAGTTATAATGAAAAGAATACTTTATTTGCGCATAGCTTAAAAAGTATGCATTTTACGGTAAATTATGTATAGAATTGTATGAAAGGTGATTAAATTATCTAAAAAATAATAAAAGAATCATCAAAATCGGACCAGTATTAGCAAATATACAGTGTATTTTATGAGGAGCACAAGACTCTAAATTTTCTTCATCTAGATTCTAAATTTTTTTTCATAAAGGCCTTTAACTTTTCATTTATGCAGTTAATCACCGAGGAATTGCAGGGGAAAAAATTATGATGAAAAGAATATTTTATTTGCGCATAGCTTAAAAAGTATGCATTTTACGGTAAATTATGTGTTGAATATTATGAAATGTAATTAAATTATCTAAAAAAGAATCATAAAAATCGGACCAGTATTAGCAAAGATACAGTGCATCGGACTAACCGGAATCAGCTATTATATGGATTTCACTCTTTTTTACAATTTTCTCGAAAACGGCTCTAACGATTTTGATGAAACTTGGCTAAATTATTCTTCATAAAGGCCTTTAAATTTTCATTTAAGCAGTTAATCGCCGAGTAATTGCAGGGAAAAAAGTTATAATGAAAAGAATACTTTATTTGCGCATAGCTTAAAAAGTATGCATTTTACGGTAAATTATGTATAGAATTGTATGAAAGGTGATTAAATTATCTAAAAAATAATAAAAGAATCATCAAAATCGGACCAGTATTAGCAAAGATACAGTGTATTTTATGAGGAGCACAAGACTCTAACTTTTCTTCATCTAGATTCTAAATTTTTTTTCATAAAGGCCTTTAACTTTTCATTTATGCAGTAAATCACCGAGGAATTGCAGGGAAAAAAGTTATGACGAAAAGAATACTTTATTTGCGCATAGCTTAAAAAGTATGCACTTTACGGTAAATTATGTATAGAATTGTATGAAAGGTGATTAAATTATCTAAAAAATAATAAAAGAATCATCAAAATCGGACCAGTATTAGCAAAGATACAGTGTATTTTATGAGGAGCACAAGACTCTAAATTTTCTTCATCTAGATTCTAAATTTTTTTTGATAAAGGCCTTTAACTTTTCATTTATGCAGTAAATCACCGAGGAATTGCAGGGAAAAAAGTTATGACGAAAAGAATACTTTATTTGCGCATAGCTTAAAAAGTATGCATTTTACGGTAAATTATGTATAGAATTGTATGAAAGGTGATTAAATTATCTAAAAAATAATAAAAGAATCATCAAAATCGGACCAGTATTAGCAAAGATACAGTGTATTTTATGAGGAGCACAAGACTCTAAATTTTCTTCATCTAGATTCTAAATTTTTTTTGATAAAGGCCTTTAACTTTTCATTTATGCAGTAAATCACCGAGCAATTGCAGGGAAAAAAGTTATGACGAAAAGAATACTTTATTTGCGCATAGCTTAAAAAGTATGCATTTTACGGTAAATTATGTATAGAATTGTATGAAAGGTGATTAAATTATCTAAAAAATAATAAAAGAATCATCAAAATCGGACCAGTATTAGCAAAGATACAGTGTATTTTATGAGGAGCACAAGACTCTAAATGGATAACCAAGCGCATCCGAAAGGAGACGGATGCGACCGAACATCCTCCCACTAATCCGTCAATCTGTTGTAAACAATACGCTCTAAATTAATTTTTAATTTTAATACTAAACTAATTTAAGAATACAAAAGCGAAAATTAATTTTTTTATTTTCTACTTTCGCATTATTTAATGGAAAGAAAATGTTTCCATGGAAACTAAACCAGATACTTTTTAAATATATTTGCAACTCGACAAAGTTAAAATATATAGGTAGTGTACAGGATTGTTGTACTAAAATTGCTTAAAACACTTTTTTATTGTACTTAAGTGGCAGAAGATGTGTATGCTGCTGAGTTTATTAGAAACAGTGTTTACGTGAACTCTTTAAAATTGTATTAAAAAGATAATTATTAGAGGACGTCAAGGGAAAGTTGTGTGATGCGTGCACCGCACCAGATTTTTTTATTTAATTTCAATTAATTCATATTATTTTTTATTATATATTGGTATAGCTTTGTTTTTTTGACTTATATGAATTTTGTATTGCTAATTTAAACTAATTATCAACGTAAGACTTCGTTAAGACGATTTCGTTTTGGTATTTTTGTCGTTTGAAATAAACTGCCTATTTTATGTTGTAAGTTCATACGTGGCGATCGAAACCCGCATATAGGAAAAACCGAATCGATTACCGTTTTTCGATTTTGTCCACGGAACCCGCATAGTGACGATTCGGACGCCATTAACACTTGTAATTGAGTGGGGAAGCACACACAATGGTGACAATGACAGAGGCGACCTCAGTTTGGTTGTTTGGTATAGGGTTGGAGAATACGGGAGTGCAGAAAGTTTTTTAGTTTTTTGGCCGGTTCTGTAATGGTGTGAAGGATATATCGTTATTTTGGTGTCGTACTGGTACTGGTAATGAGGAGGACATGTCTACTAAGTAAGCCTTTGAGTACTTACCGGGTAGACTGAGGCGTATCTGGCTCCTAGGAGAATGGTTGGCGACCGCTGTAGCCAGCGTAAACAACGCAACGACTAACAAAATCGTTTTATTTCTCGATTCAATTAGGATATACGTATCTTGTTTATTTAAACCACACATGAACCTTATCGGTTCTTTATCTGAGCCTATAAGCTGCTTTGGTTTGAGGTTATAGCTATGGGATTAATAGTCTTACAGCTACATAAGTGTCCGATAATAAAACCAATGTTCACAAAAAAAAAAATAAAAATCTAAATTTACAACCGCCGAGCGGGCTAAGGCGCTTGCAATAGATAATCAAAGTTAAGCAACGTCGAGCGTGTTTAGTACTTGGATGGGTGACCTGCCAGATTTTGATGACCGCCTACCGGAAAAATCCACGCAGCCTGCCACTATCCCCTATCCCCCGGCTATGTGAGGCCCGTCAGTCTACTGGAGGCAACTCGCACGAAGTAATGTTAATTTTTTAGTAGTGTTATTTTCAGGCAAAAGAAATGCTTATTGCGTCATCATGCTCAATTTTTTATTTTTTGTTTATATAGAAAAAAGTTCCCACCTTGGGACAGCTTTCATGGTAGATAAAAGATTTTTAGGCACAGTAGTTGATTTCAGGAGCACCAGTCCTAGACTTTCAACACTCACATTTAAGGCAACCACCAAGAAGTACGCGATAATTAATGCACATGCGCCCATAAATGATGACAACAGAAAAGATCCGGAAAAGGTGGAGGACTTCTGGGTAGGCTTGGAAGAAGAGATAAGCAAGCTAATAAGTGGGGAAGGAGAGAAAGTTTAGAAAAATAGTAGGGGAATACCCAGCACATAATAGAACAAACAGGAACGGGGAAAGACTAATCGAACTATGCCAAAGCACAGGTCTAAAATTAATGTCCATGCATTTCAAAGCAAAAGCCAACAGGAAAAAAACATGGGTATCCCCAAATACTCTTCCTGGAGAATTTCAGCTAGACCGTGTGGCAATCTCTGAATGATACCATAGAGAAACACAGAATGTAAGGGTGAAGAGAGCAATAAATGTAACATCAAACCATTTCCCATCACAAATCAAAGTAAAACTGGTACCAGCCAAAAGACACCGACACGCGAATGACAAAAAGATAAGAAAATTAGACAGAGAAATTTTGGTCTAACGTAGGACGTATGTACAGAGAAAGTTTAGAAATACCACAAAACTGGGAAGAGGCTACAAAGAATATGATGGAACTTGCAGAAAGGTTAGCCCCCAAGGGAAAGGAATGGTGGGGTGCGGAGTGCGACGAAGCAATAAGATATAGATTGAAAGTATGGAAGGACTGGAACCAAAACAAATTAGCTAACCAAAGATATCAGAAATGAAGAAATTAAATTATTAAATGGATCATTATGGAATCATGAATCCATAATCATTAGATCATTAAATGGATGATGAAGAAATAGACAATATAAAAGTAGCACTGAAGAACAACAAAGCATCGGGGGGATGATGGGATAATAGAGGAGATGTGGAAATTAATAGGAGATGATTTCAGAAAAAGATTCACGGAACTAATGATGGATATTTGGATAGAAGAAAAAATCCCAATAGAATGAAAAACCGCTCTTATACATCCCCTGCATAAAAAAAGGATCAAAACCGGATACCAAACACTGCAGAGGCATTTCCCTGCTATCTGTCAGTTATAAGATTTTCTCTAAAGCGTTACTTAACAGGCTGAACCCTATATGAAAGATAGATCGTGTCAAGAGCAAATCCTGAGCCTAAAACTGTTAATAAATTACTACAAAGCAAAAGCAAAGAAAAACGTCTACACCTCTTTTGTTGACTTCAAAAAAGTATATGAATCGGTAGACAGAAAAACACTGCTGGAAGTCTTGGAGGAGTATGGAGTGGATGGGAAGACAAGATCACTAATAGAACTGACACTGATAAACCCGGAATAAAGTTTCAGGGAGCCATCAGTAAGCCCTTCCAAATAAGAACAGGACTCAGACAGGGAGATAGCTCCTCCCCGGTTCTGTTTAACGTAGTCCTAGACAAAATCATGAAGGAAATGTTGAAGAGCAACGATGCTGGTGCGACGATAGGGACTAAAAACAAGCAAATCAAAGTAAGATGCCTGACATACGCAATCTGGCCCTAATGGCGGAGACTGGAAGCGAAGCAATAGAGCAATCGAACACTTTATAGGAAATAGCTTTAAATCTGTAGGTTTACAGATATCGTTTGAGAAAACGGAATTAATGACTACAGATAGAAACTTTCAAAATAAAATAGTAGAGACAAAGTATGGAAGAATTAAAGTAACAAATAAATTCAAGTATCTGGAGGAAATTATATGTAGTAATGGGTCGGAGAAAAAAAGCATAAAAGAGAAAATAACTAAATTGGAAAGACTAAGCTTCGCGACACGCAATTTATATAATAAAAGGAGCCTGTCAACAAACGCAAAGATAAGACACTACAATACGGTCGTATTCCTTCCCTCCCCAGCCTAAGGAAAATGTTAGGGATAGAAAGAAGAATACTAAGAAGAATTTACGGCCCAAAGAAGATACAGGAAGGCTATAGGTTGAGACCTAATAAGGAAATATACAAAGAGATAAATGATTTGGAAACGGACATAAGAATAAGAAAATTAAGTTTCTACGGAAATATGGTGAGGATGCAGCCAAACAGATTAAATAGAGAAATCTTCTATAAAATGAGATGATACAAGAGTGCTGGGGGGTACATCAAACAGACGAGAGAAGAAACTGAGAGACTGAAAATAACAGACCAAGACTGTTTCGATAGGGATGACTATGGGAGAAGACTTAAAGAAATTAAGGTCCTTGTGGGAGAGAGAGATGCGAGAAAAGGAGTGGCGTGGACCGAAGAAAGAAGGAAAGAACAATAAGAAAGAATGAGGAAAAGGTGGGAAGAAAGAATGAAGGAGAGAAGGGGTATGAAGGGAAGTGAAAATAATGATATTCGCGTGGTCTCTAAGGCCGTCACGTTAAATAAAAAAAAGAAAAAAAAGAATTACATATATTCGAAATATCATCGCTCATCAAATTAGTCCTGCACTCAATAGGCGTTTGAGTTTTTTAGCCGCACCACTTTAAGTGACTCTGAACTCTGATAGAAGAGAGACAGCTATTCCATTTTGTCATCTATTCAAATAACTCATATTTCTTAATTCATCATAAGATTCACTTTTACAGTGAGATCTTTCAGTTGCTGAGTCCTTATGAGTTTCCATGGTTCCGTCCTCAGCATTAGCCTCTGCTTTCTCTTCAAATACGTCAATTATTATTACACGTAATTAATACGTAATTATTATTACGTTTTCGTTGGCATCGAAGAGCCTACCGTGAATTGCGCGAGGTCTCGGGGGTCAAGGACAGCGTATTTTGTCTGGATAGTTTTTTTTTTTTAGATACCTAGATCAACTTTAATATTTAATGTATTACATAATTTTCAAGTTGGTAGTGAAAAGTAAATGTATCGTATTCAACATTCTTATTTCGTTATAATTTTTCATGTTTATTACACAACTACAAGTACTGTAATTACTAGTAATATGCACTATATATCCTAAGATGAAGGAGCTGGTGAACTGACGAAGTTTGGTAACGCTGAATCGGCATTGAAGTTTCGACCAAACCGAACAAGCATAACTAAGTAAGTGCTAACAGAGGCTGCCATCTGTGGGATAGATTTATAACATCACATTCAATTTAAAGATTAATAATATTTATACATACAAAAAAGATGAATAAATTGTTGACCGCTTTGTGTGACCGCTTTGTTTTCACAATTATTTTTTTGGCGGAACCACTTGTAACCAAGGTTGGCAACATTGCTTGAATAATGAGAAACCTTGAATAACGTTTTGTACCTTCCTCTAATGCACGCGCCTTCTTTTCTTATTTGTTAATTTTTCCTTTTGGTGCCTTTTAGATTTTTCATTGTTTTGCAAATACAATTATATAACTATCTATTTTTCGTTATTATCACTTTCTTAATTGGTTTGTGCATACATTTTTCTTATTTCCTGTACAGAATCTTTATGGTTTGCTGTTTGTTTCTTTTCTTTTATTTCTTGTATGTAACTTGTACACGTTGTTAATATTGTATATATTCTTTGTAAATAGACACGTATCGAAACAATTCTGTCTTTTGCTACTGTATTATTATCCTTTTATGGTCAGTGGTACGTATTTTTTTTATTAACAGCGCTAAACCTCTCAAAAAAATTGATTTGAAAAAAAAATCTTGTAAGGAAATGAGGCTAAGATAGCTAAGCACTCAACTGGATTGTGAACTTATATTTAACTTATTTCCTAATTTAAATAATTAAATTTTTGGTGGTATTGGAAGGCTGAGGGAAGAAGAAGAAGAGGAAGACCCAATATCAGATAAAAGAATGGAGTGGTGGAGAGTATGGCTGGTAGGGGACTGTCGGAGGAAGGCGTGATGGACCGGCAGAGGTGGAGGGATCTGCTCAGATAGGAGTTTGGCTAGGAGACCTTCACATTGATGAAATTCCTAAGAAAAACATAGATTTTGTCATAACGTTTGTTGTTATGCAGTGTATATGTTAAGTTCTCGAAGCGATCGATTGACACTATCTAATCAGAAAACCTCTTTACATCCAACGTTGCTCCAGCCAACAATTCAAATGAATTCTTCTGTATATTCTATTATTTTTGAGTATTTTCCATACAATTTATAATAATTTCTTATGTCATTTAGCATTGTCCTCTACATCCTCGACCAAGTATTGTATTCCAAATTAAAGAAGTTGAGACTAGATAATATGAGAATAAATATTCAAGTACTAGTTATTCCAGTGATTATAGAAAACCATTACGTCCAGGTAGCCTAACTTACAGCACCTACCTAACTTGAATTTTTACTTCCTTGTACGCAGTAAAGGAAGTATTTTAATCGCGAAAATTTTCGGTTTTCAGATTTCAACGGAAATATCCATTTTGACCATCCCTGAATCCATTTTGACAAGTTCGCTCGTTCGTACGTATATCGCATAACTCAAAACCGGTTAGCAGTAGAAAGTTAAAATTTTGTATTTAGGATTATTGTAAAATCTGTGATTGTAATTGTGAACCTCCCTTTTTGGTCAATGCATGATTACCGGAAGTGATATCAATAAGCCTACTTACTTGTAGGTCATTATTGATTTTCATCAAAGATTATTTTAAAATATAATGAAAATTCTTTCAAATTTGGTTCATATTATTACATACATATTAATATAAATAACATAAAAAGTTTTGGTTAAAATTGGCAAACCTGAAGTAGTACTTTACTTGAAGGTCATATAAGACTTTCGTCAAAAATTATATCGAAATATAATGTAACACATCTCAAATTTGGTAAATTTTACTTTTATATCAATATGGCTGATATTATGAATTTTGATTCAAATTGAAGACCCGAAAGGGGTACTTTCGTAGGTATAAAGATAAACTAAAAAAAATAAAGGTATAAATGATGGTTCGGTGATAATGATAAACGCGATTTTTTACTTCTTTGTACAAAGTAAAGAAGATATGGTAATCGCGAAAATTTTCGGTTTTCAGATTTCAACGGAAATATCCATTTTGACTGGTTTCGTCCAGAACTTTCCTATCGAAAATGCCGAAATCTTGCTCTATGGATTTAGTGGTTGCTCAGGACTCTAATGCATACAATAGAACCGGCCGGATCAGAGTCTTGTAGAGATTTATTTTAGTTTTTCTCGATAAGGCTCTACTTTTGACGTGACGTAACAGCCCGAAATACGCACTGTTTGCACCCCCCCTTAACCTCCAAATGTGGTACATTATCTTGTGTGAGCATTGAGCCCAGGTACACAAATTGAGATACTTTCTCAAATTGTACTGGTAGAAAGTTTACCAATTTACCAATTTACCAAATCTCTCTTGGAGTTGGGGTATTCTCCGCTATCATATATTTAGTTTTCATGGCATTGACCTCGAGTCCGAGCCTCCTGGTAGGGCCAGTCAGGACTTGAAAAGCTTGAAGTACTGCTCCGTATGAGCAACCTACTATGTCTAAGTCATCGGCATAGCAGGTCTATGCCGTAATATTGTTCCACCGATTTGGATCCTTACTTCTCTTACCATAATGTAAGACAGAAATGTCACATGTGAAAAAAGGTAATAAGGTAGAAGGCCGTTTGCTATCATATTTTAAAAAACTGTTATTTAGATGTCAAAGTTATGATATAGCTAAATCTAAAGAATAGGCATCTTTGTGAACATTCATATTTGGAATTCAAGAATGACTCTTCTGAACTTAATACGCTTAATGGTCGTAGCATCGTTTTAAACTTCTCTACATTAAAAACAAAATCTTAAATTAAATTATTGATCTGAAAGAATGAGATGGTCCAGGAGGCGGTCAAAAAAGTGGGTCACAATAGTAAAACCTATTTATTAGAAACCGACTTTTCGACCCACTTTGCAGGTCTTCAATAGGGCTAAATAAACCAGATATAAAAAAATTATAATAAATAAATAAAATAATGATATATATAGTGAATGAGTAGCTCAGTGGTAAGGCACCAACCCGGTCCCAGGTTCGAGACCGACTGTGACAGATAATTATTTATTCGGTTATCAGCCGTGGATCGATCTTGTGGGATCGGGAGACACTTCTGGGGCTCACCCAGCCTCTATAAAGTGGGTACCCTTAATTGGGGAGAAAAACCTGATGGTTGAACGTGATCTCGGCCTAATCACCTCCTTGCACAACCGTTGGCCTAGAAACAGTACGGTTCTACCAAGTACTGAATCCAAGACCCTTCATGTTTTTTATTGTTTTTTTTTTAGTGAATGATATTAAAATTTACCAAGTAAAAAGTAAAAAAAACATTATGAAAATAGTGATGAATACTCATCACTGTTTTCATTTGATTTTTTCTCATTATGTCTTTTTAAGTTTTTACTTTATCAATTTTAATATCATTCACTATAAATATCATTATTTTATGTATTTATTATTTATTATTATTATCTTGTTTATTTAGCAGATGAAGACCTGGTGTTATTATAAATGAAGTTATTATAGGTATTATATTATAAATGAAGACCTGCAAAATGGGTCGAAACGTCGGTTTCTAATAAATAATTTTTACTATTTGTGATCCATTTTTTAACCGCCTGCCGGACCATCCCATTCCTTCATATAATTTTTACGATCAAATATTAATAATTAAATAAATTATTGATCTAATTTAGTTTTAGATTATTGTTTTCGATATTATTAACTATCACAACAATGATGATTTAATTTTCCTACTATTCTGTCACCTTCGTAGGAAAAAAATATTATTATTTTCGCATACCTATCATTTCCTAAACCCTGCCAGCGTTAAAATAATTAAGTTACAAGCTAGTAGGCAGGCGCAGATGTCTACGAGGCCACTAGAATTCAATTCAATAATTCAATAAAATAAAAGATAATTTATTCTATAATTTAAAAATTATTCAATATTTCTTAATCATATAATATATACGGAATTTGTTTCGTCAAAGAGGTACGAATTGAGTAAAAGTTAAAAGACATAAAAGTTTATTGTGCTATAAATTACATGAGTTTGTCGCGGAAGTTAAGTGACTTCCATAAATTATATCTATCCGTGATAAGACCATTCTTCAACTCGAATCCGTTCTTAGTTATTTCCATGTAGTTCTCGCCAGGAAGGTAAGGTTTCCATTCTGCTTTAGTCACCTCTGTAACAGTTGGTGTCCTGCAACAAACAAAATAATTCCATAATATTTTGATCAATGGATAGATATTTAGTAACTGTGAGGTTCAGTAATTTTAAAGATTTTTTCAATCATCGTCGTGTGTTCGAATGTTTAACGGGAGTAAAGGAAATTTAGGGGAACTGGTGCACCGATAGGAGCAGCCAATCAGAAGCCAGCATTTGGTCACGTGACCAATGGCGGGAAATTTTAATTTGAATTTTCACCTCGATCTAGCCTTAGCTGCCACGTGGTCTAGCCTCAACCTAACCTTAGCTGCCACGTGGTCTAGCCTCGACCTAGCCTTAACTACCACGTGGTATCACCTCGATCTAACCTTAACTATCGGGCTGCGCCCTTTTTTTAATCACGAAATTATTAGGCCCCGCCCCTTTTAACCCTATCCCTCTCCAACCTACCAATCATGTTGCTTCATCCTGATTACCCCCACCCTAAGCCACCATATTGTTTACAATGACGTGGTCAGCATCCACGCTTAACTACCAGGTTTATCCTATCCTCCAATTAAAGGGTCAGGTACCCTCTTTATAATATGTAACCTTCCCAACGGTTATATAACGGTATTATTATTATTATAAATGATCGGCTTTTTAATTGTCTTCCAATTAACTATTTCAGGCTCGATGCGGCACGGGTTGTGCAAATTTACACCATATCAAAAGAAAAACAATATAAGAGATGTGCATTCAAAAAACAAAAAGTTTATTTTTCACCTCTATATATAAGAGGTATGTATATATATATATATATATATATATATATATATATATATATATATATATATATATATATATGTATATATATATATATATATATATATATATATATATTTATTAATTTATTTATTTTTGCACGCTTAGAAAATAATTAAATTTTTACCTAGACTATACAACAGGTACAGTAAATGTCCTTGAAAAACAGATACAGAACTATTTCAGGAGAACGGAAAGTTCATTTTATACAAGTAAAAAAATAAAAACTAAATCTTGACTGAAAAAAATCTTGAAAACTGAAGTGAAGCAAATTTGTTTCCGAGACAAACATTTTCAAAACAATACTTATTTTTCCTCAAAAACGAGAAATCAAAATATTGAGCATTTTTTTTGGCAAATGTCATGGAAATTGCTCTTACTACGAAGATAACTACTACATACTACTTTATGGTGCATATTACTAGCTCCAATTTGGGCGGTGATAACATCTATACGTCAATTAGTTCCCCAAATAACATTTTTCAAAAAATATTTTTCCAAAAACGAGAAATTACCATTTTGTGAAATTATTTTGGCAAATGTCATGGAAATTTCTCTTCCTACGAAAATAACCAACCATTATTAACTACTTTATGGTGCTTTGATTAACTCCAATTTGAGTGGTGATAGGCATCTTTACGTCAAATAATTTCTGAAATAAAGCTTTTCGAAAAACTCTTAGTACACGATTTTTAAATTATGCAGCTGAGTCACATCTTGAGAAAAATTAGATATCTGAGGGACTATTGGAGCTAGTTAAATGCTCCGTAAAGGAATCTATAATGATTATCTTTGTAGGAAGACCAGTTCCATGACATTTGCCAAAATAAATTCACAAAATGACGGTTTCTCGTTTTCTGGATTTTTGATTTATTTTTTTTAAAGCTTTATCTCGAGAACTATTAGACATGAAGATGCTTATTACCACTCAAATTGGAGCTAGTTAAATGAACCAGAAAGTAGTTTATAATGATTATTTCCATAGGAAGATCAATTTCCATATTTGCCAAAATATTCACAAAATGGTGATTTCTCGTTTATTTTTAAAAACTTTATTTCGATAACTATTGAACGTTAAGAACTTTATTAGGTCTCAAATTTTAGCAAATTCACTTTACTTTAAAAAATATATTGAGTATTGAATAAAAGATGAGCGAAAATTTTAGTTAGTTTTTACTTTCCCTTACCTATATACGAAGTATATAGTAAGGGGAAGTATTGCGATCGTGAAAATTTTTGAATTCGAGTTTTCGATGGAAATACACGTTTTAATGATCAAATGACCAAGTCTCTCGATACTGAAATTACGTATTTAAGGTTGGCAAATGCATGTGATGTTACAGCAACGTTTTCGTCAAGATCGACTTACCGGAAATGCCACTTTATATATTCGATTTTACAATTTTCTCGAAAACGGCTCTAACGATTTTGATGAAACTTGCCTAAATTATTCTTCATAAAGGCCTTTAACTTTACATTTATGCAGTAAATCGCCGACAAGTTGCAGGGGAAAAAGTTATGATGAAAAGAATATTTTATTTGCCCATAGCTTAAAAAGTATGTATTTTACGGTAAATTATGTGTAGAATTGTATGAAAGGTAATTAAATTATCTAAAAAAAGAATACAAGAATCATCAAAATCGGTCCAGTATGAGCAAAGATACAGCGCATCGGACTAACCGGAATTAGCTATTACATCATGGATTTGACACTTTTTTACAATTTTCTCGAAAACGGCTCTAACAATTTTGATGAAACTTGGCTACATTATTTTTCATAAAGGCTTTTAACTTTTCATTTATGCAGTAAATCACCGAGGAATTGCAGGGAAAAAAGTTATGATGAAAAGAATACTTTATTTGCGCATAGCTTAAAAAGTATGCATTTTACGGTAAATTATGTGTAGAATTGTATGAAAGATAATTAAATTATCTAAAAAAAAAGAATCATCAAAATCGGACCAGTATTAGCAAAAATACAGTGTACTTTATGAGGAGCACATGACTGTAATAAAGTAATTTAAGAGTACAAAAGCGAAAATTAACTTAATAATTAATTAACTTATAATAATTATAAGGGATATAACTTAGAAAGATTAGGGATTGGTTATATAGTACCCGCAATACTGAGCGGTTGTGAGGGTTTAGCTGGTCTAAACGAGGGACACGGATGGACGCTTTTGTAATATAGAAGTGTCGAAGTGAGATGTGATATTTCTATTCTGCATCAATATTAATATTTTTCAGCCCTGATGATGCCTAATTGGCGAAACGTTGACTGGTTACTTATTTTCTGCTTATTGATGTACCCAAGGTTTAGTTTGGAATCTTCCAATAATAAAATAAAAATATAATATATTTCATAATATATTATAAGATGTATAATATCCATTATATTAAATTGAAAAAGGAAGCATATTCTGGAGTTCAAAGATTTTGACTATAGAGTACTGTTACTGGTATTGGTATTGGTGGAAGGGAACTATTCCGGCATGTGGACATTGTGATATTTTTGCCAATCCTTGACGGTTTATCATAGGCCACCGCCGCGTACAAACCAGAATGAGAGTGCCATGATTCATTTCGCGAGACCGCCGCGAAAAGAATATTAACCAACCCAGGTGGGAATTGAACCCACGACATTCGGAACCGGGCACTCTAGGGCCAAAGTGCTCGGCCGTCACGTTCTCTGCCTACAGATAAATATTAGTTTCTAGATTTATTAAAAAAAGTATACCCGTCCTTAATGAACTTGGTCCATATCTTGATCAGATTTCTCGACATGTCTAGATCTTTGCCGACATGCGGAGGTAACCCTTGCATCTCCCAGATGTACATCGCTTCGTCTGTATGGAACGCTCCTAAAAAAATAAATAAAACAAAAGGATAATTTAGTTTTTATTCACTTCAAGAGAAAGGAGAGCTTTCCATAATTTTACTGAGTTCGATTGATATTTACCTGTGGCTCGGCTCTTATCGCCGAAGAACTCTGAAATAGTGTGCTCACCAACGTAATCGAAGTAGTACATGTAGACTGGAGCCGTGTGGAGCATGGCACCTTCCAGGACTCCGAAAGAGAACCAGTTGTCCCCGATCATCTGGAAGCCAATGTAACATAATCAATCGGGCTACAGCAAGTCTTTTTAGATGTAGTCCTCTGTGGTCTAAGTAGCATTTAAGGCAAAATGTAGACGCAATCATGAGTTCTTTCGACAGGTTTTCTTGAAAATTGAGGATGGAGGCAGTATGAACTAAATTCTTAATTACAGCTGCCAATTTTAAAAAAGGAATTAGAAGAGGAAGAAGAAAATATATTTTATGTAACTAGAATTTTTCTTAAGAGTAATATGATGAATTCAAAAGTAAATTCGAAAATTCAAACATTTTTTTTTTACAAGACAAATTTAACCTATTCCATTTCAAACGTACCCTTGATTTTTAATGTAACCCAATCTAACTTAAATAATTCAAAAATGTATTACTTTTTTTCTGCATTAAATATTATTTCGATATTTACAGTTTGTTAGATACTTGCTCTGACCTTCACCCAGTAAATATAGATAATTGAAGAGGTTGCATCGCGCAAATATAATGGGTGTATAAAGTTGTCGGGATGGGATAATGAACAAGTCACTAATAGGAAAATCAGCGCTAAGTCGACGGGTAAATTTCTTAGAGGTCGACCAAAACGTAGATCTTGTGTTTTGATGAAATTCTGTGGAGGGAGGTACATATATACAGACAGACTGACAGAGGCTGTTGGTGTTATCTGCGTCGAGCCTCCGGACATTACATCGAATATTACAAAATAAAGTAATAGCAACTATTTCAACAAATCTTATTCAACGTAATCTTTTCAATTTTTTATTTATTTGTAATTATTATTTTATTAGTTTTTTAGGATAATTAGGCTATTGGCGTTGTAAATTTCAATCTGGTTCAATTCTTTTTTACATTATAATTTTTTAGAGATCAGTCCCGTTCAAAATATAATAAAACAACTAAATAAACAAAATTGTATATTGATTATTCACGCCAACGTTTCGAACAACCATTGTAGGATATCCTCAAGCATAGAGAGAGGAGCTATTATGTTGCAAGACGCGAGGTCTTATTTTGTACTCCAATCCCTAAAAAATGTTTTCTTGAATTACCATTGCAGCCGCTTATCCATCACTTCTAATTTTTACATAATTGTTCAGTCTAATGATATTTGTCAATACTAGGTCGAATCTAAACGTATAATGTTTAACCTGTACAAAGTACAGTTATGCCTTCATGATGTTATATATATATTATATGAACTTACATCGGTTAGGTTCTTGAAGTTGTCAAAAGTGGATATGCTGTTCCCTGTGAAGTAGTAATCCCGCACTTTGGCCATTATCTTGTCTGCATCGGAAGAAAATTCCGATAGCATCAGCGTCTTCGAAATTTTATTGTTGAAGTCGGATTCCAATTGGGAAACGTCAAAATTCTTCGTAAAAACTAAAAAGAAAATATCCTAAAATTATGTTATAAATAATTGGTTTATAGTTACATAACGTCGGTTTGGAAAATGTAATGAACCTTATCAAACTTTGATTCATTAATTCACTCACTCATAGTAGATCAAACCTTTTATTAATTCATTGTTTTTTTTTTCTTTAAGATAAGAGGTATTAAATACAATATTCATACTTTTATGTTCTGAAATCATTATAATGTATTCACTTTGTTTATTGTATTGAAAATGAGTATTTTTAAACAGATCCTCAAAAATTTAGAATAGTGAGAAGATGTCCAAGCTTTTAAGATTTAGTTCTCATTGATCCATATCTGATCGGTATTAAATAAACCATTACGAAATATGGAACTTCAAGATATGATTGAATTGCTTTTTCAAGAAGGAGATGGTTGAATGATTCGAAATGAAACTCACAGTGAGATAATATACTGTTTGCCGAAGTTTCGAAGAGTATATCATTTCTGACCTCATTCCCTGCCATCTCCTTGATTTCATCTATGGTCAACTATATCTCTTTCATTATGAATATTTTTTTTTTTTGTTCTGAATTAAAATCTCCGATGTCAATGAAAATATTTATAAAATTTATATTAGTAAAAATGAATATTACACATCGTCCTAAGAAGCCCTTCGCCAGAGGTGATTCCTGTTAGCAGAGGAACCGGTGCCGGCTTCCAGTTGGACATGGGGGCGGTAAGAGCGGGTTCTGCGGAGTGCATCTCCAACACTGGACTGAACGAGAGCACTGGATCGATCTGCCAATTCTGAAAAGGATCGATTAATACATCGGTATTTAATAGACCTCATTGAAAAATATATAAAGATGGCTTTGGGAACCGGAGTGCAAATAGATGACTTATTAGTATTAATTTATAATTTTTTGGAGAGCTCTATAATGCCAAGTCCTAAAAGAATAGTTTTCTTTTCTTTCTTTATTTTTATGAGCTTTTTATTGTGAAATATTAGATTGTGTATCAATTAAGGAAAATAATTATAGTGATAATGGAGTTCATCCACATCATATTTACAGAAAATATACATAAATTAAACAATAGCAAATAAATAAATAGAAACAAAAATAATAAAGGAAATCATATTAAAGTTAAGTAAATTTTAAGCACAGTCAAAGCTATCGACATTATTTTGACTCATATTGTCAAAATAGGGGAATTGCAAGCCAGGTTTGTTCGTCACTTATTGAGGAAAAAGCAGGAATCCAGGAGATCCCAGAGCTTCTCTCTCAATCAAATCATATATAAAGGAAGCCAATGAATGGAGACTGAGCGAGTGTGCTATAACCACAGGCGTCTAGGACCATGAGCAGAGAATTTCTGACCATTGCCAGAAAGATGCCAGTGGTCAAATAAACAAAATGTCTGGGAGCCACTGTCTTTTCAATTTTCTAGGATGCTTATAGTGATTAGTAGAGCTAGGATAAAGATTGGGTTAAAGGATTACAGTTGTATGTAATGTTCTGGTGAAAGTTGGAAAATTTCTTCTCGGAGAAATATGATTCAAATGGGACATGAAGGCCATTGATGTAGGATTTTGCTTGATACATAGAATGGAGCACTAACTATTTTTTGAATGCCTTTGGATTGAAATGATTGGATGCGTTTGATGTTCGAAAATGCAGCTATTCCCCACAATTCTAGTACGTAGGTCCAGATTGGTTTGAGAATTATCTTGTAAATTAATATTTTGTTATCAAATGAATAATGAGATGTTCTATTAATATAAGGAGTGCAAGAATATATGGCCAACAATACGACAGACCAGGTTGAACAGTAGAATGTCCTGAGCGGAATCCAAACTGATGTGAAGAGATCTTTTGAGATTCAAGCATGGGTTAAATATGTTTGAGGAGAATTTTTCAAAAAGTTTTGAAAATATCGGGAGAAGGATAATTGGTCTATAGGATGGAGTATAATTGGTAGGTTTACCTGTTTCAACGAAAAAGATAAGTTTGGAGTGTTACCGTATCAGTGCAAAATGGGTTGTATGAAGGATACAAGAGGTGAGGAGGCAATCAAAGCTTCAAAGTTGGGTAGGAGCTGACAGTATCAGATAGGTCTTGAGGAGTTTATAGGGTTTACTGTATCGGTTAATATTCGGCGGATGAGTCCAGTTTACTGGGCCTCTGATATATGAAGGTAAGGTGGAGGCGATTTGGGATTCGGCGATATGAAAAGGTTAGGTTTAGTTGACTATGTGCTTAGGACAGTGTTGGACAAAATTACAAGTACAATTTCTTACCAATCACTGTAATTTGGAGTTGCATGAATAACGGCTAAGTTGTAAACAAGGCCTTTGCGTTTACAACAATTATAATATTGATATTACATTTATATAATTAATATACGTAATATTACAATTTTTATAATATTGAACGGATTTTATGACTTAAGAAACAGGTTTTGGAAATAAAGGTTTTTGGTATGCTTTTGCAGTAGCTTCATCACAAATATAACAAGATTTATCTATTTAATCCAAACAACTTCGCAACAACATTTTTCTTATCAAACATATTAACACGTTACACGAAGAATATGAAAAATAATTACTAAGCGATTTCATGGTAACAACTAAAGCAATATTGAAGGGATTGAAAATAAATTTCCTTCCTCCCTCCCACAATTTGGAGGTAATAAATGCGGCACTTAGTAGGTAATAAATGTAGACTTTCTATGAAATCTGAAGCTGACTTAGCAGTCTGAAGGCCAACTTTATACTAAATTAGGTTCGAATTTCAGAAAACAATTTTTGTTAGGAGGATTTTTGTATTCGACTGAGTACTTCTTTTTTTTTTTTATCTCTGTTGCCTTTATATCCTAGGTGTCGGCTTAAAGATATGTGACCCAGAGACCTCCTAAGTAATTAACTTTGGTTCTATTTATTCATTCATACAAACGATTGCTTACGTAAAATCATATTAATAGATTAGAGCTTTCTTAAAATATGCTTTGAATATTTACCATGAACTTGGGCAAGACTGCTGCAAGCTCCAGAGCATCCTTTCCTCTCAAACATTTGACCATTTCCGCGCTGGTGGAGCCCTTGCAGCCGAACAGCTTAGCGACCTCTTCTGCCCTCTGCCTGGCCAGTCCTGGGGGAGCAACAGCTTGTGTCGTGTAGCTCGACCCGCTCTCAGCGATACCTCCGCTGAACAAGCCTACAACAACAACACAAGTTGTAGGCCCTTGTAGCTTGTAAGCCGTTGTAGCTTGTTGTAGGCCCACAATCCCTACACCCTGAATCGTAATGGGGTCCTTACCCTTGCTCATCGGAGACACCATCAGGTGGTAAACTGCGTCTGCTCCGGCGCACTCTCCCAGCAGAGTGACTCGGTCGGGATCTCCACCGAATTTGGCGATGTTCTGCTTCACCCACTTGAGTGCCATAACCATGTCCTTGAGGCCCATGTTTCCAGGAACCAAGTCGTCCTCAAAGCTGAGGAAACCTGAAGAGAAAGAGTGTGAACGATGTGTTCGTTAGACATATAACAGTCATTTCATCACAATATACCACGCTTTGATTACCAAAATGATTGTGAATGAATCAAAATGAATACATAAAATGCTTTGGGAATACTGGTCCTCTTGGAATCGGTATGTGTTGGGTACTCGTTTGGAAAACACTCCATCGTAGCTGACATGATAAAAATAATTAATTTGAAAAAAAAAACCGAAAAGAATCCTTTCCCTTGTACCATTAAGACAAAAGTTGCTTTTCATGGCCTTTATTATCCTCATTTAATAAACATATAAAGGTCAGAGTTGTTATTGCGCAGGATCATGTTTGTGTCTGGCCCAGAACTTGAACTTGCAAGTTTCTATTTGGTTTTGACTCATTTTCCTTTTAGTTTTTTCAACAGCTTTCTGTTTTTTCTTAGCTGTCGGTTTCAGCTACACAGATTTTAAGCCCAATATATCCCCCAGTCGCCAGGGTGTTATCTCCACTCCAATTAAGATTAGCCACTGTATGTGGTTGAGTGTGTGCCAGGAGGATCTCCCGACCCAGAACCTTTACCTTTTGAGCCATCTTACTCCCCTAAAGTATATCACAACATTAAAAAAATTATATGAATAATAAATAACTTTACATTCTAGAAAAAACATTTGTAATATATATGCTTGGAACATAAACTTGTAAACATTACTTACCAAGAATTCCTACCCTGTAGTCGAAGTCGACGACGATAATGTCTTCGTCCATAAGGTATTGGGGTCCTTTCGATCTTGGTCCTTCACCCAAAATCCAACCGCCGCCGTGAAGGTGGACTGCCACCGGGTACGTGCCCTCTTTCTGTAAAGATATATAACTATGCTAATGATTCAAAAGACATATAGCAAATATAATTTATCTACTTGACCCAACTCAACATGCGAAAAAGTACTAAAGCTGAACAATTTTCAAACAATTAATTTTTAAATGTATAACGTATTTATTTATTTATTTCAAATACTTGTAATAGACGAATATATCAACAAAAATTTTATATGAAGTGATGCTTCCCTCATTTTTATGAAGCAGAAAATTAGATGTATCTATTAAAAGTCAATATGAGCACTTTCTGAAAATCATTTCCAAAATTATAAGGAAAGTAAAATTTTGATTGGAAAGGCTGATTGTTAGCAATTATTTGACAATGGAAATGTCCCAAAAACCGACTATGGATGACGTAAGCAACAAACACTGACAAGGTTTTTAATAAAGTATTTATAATGACCTTGACTGGTTCTAGAAGTCTTAAAAGTGTTGCCACCTGAATAAACTCCTACTGTATAAAATAAAGAATAAAATTTAAAAAGTATATTGTTATTTGGTGAAAAAAATGTTTCATGT
Source organism: Rhaphigaster nebulosa (assembly GCA_948150685.1). Classification (NCBI taxonomy): domain Eukaryota; kingdom Metazoa; phylum Arthropoda; class Insecta; order Hemiptera; family Pentatomidae; genus Rhaphigaster; species Rhaphigaster nebulosa. The sequence goes on along the minus strand of OX411308.1, from coordinate 155,805,055 downwards.
GTTTCCTGTAAAGCTTGATAAATGGCTTTTCGCCTTTTTCAAAAAAAATTGCGTCTATATCAACTTTTGAGATAATGCTCCTCAAATGTATTAATACGTATGGGATAATTGCAACTTCAGTTTATGATACATGGTTTATGTAAATATATTACCTCCGGAGTGAAGACGCTGAGGTAGAGACAGTCCTCTTCTCCTATAGGACCGCCCCCGAAGTAGATGTTGATCTGTGGGCAAAGGGGGCCGTGCTCTTTAACTTGTCGGATGTCAGTCCATTCTTCTGCCGGCTCTGGAGCCTGCAACAATAGCACTATACTGAAAACAAAATAGGCCTGGTAAACTAGGAATTTCCCGTACTGTTTGCATTAGTAGGAGTAAAAAAGGAATTTAAAAACCACTTAAGAAAAAAAAAATTATTGCAAACTGCAATACATTGGCTAATGAGACTGAGATTTGTGATGCAAAAATGCAAAGTAAAGCCAGAATGTTAATGGCCAGATATTCTTGATGAATATTTGGAAATCATTTTAAAAATGGATTCAGACGCAGGAGATCGGTAGGAAAGACGAGTGGGCACTTTTAATGAATTCTTCAAATGGATACTACGCACAATCATTCGGAAAGAGAACACCTACATGCGATCTAATCTCGCCGGCTCTTATTTTATCGTCATAAAACCTAAAATTAAACACTTATTTTATTTTTTACGTTGTATTTTTTTAGTTTTGACAGCAAGGTACCGAACTCCTATCATGGTTGACAGTGGCAGATAATTATTTATTCTATTATATCAGCCATGGGTTGACTCAGGAGTTGGAAGGCACCTCTTGGGGCACACCCAGCTTCTATAAAATGAGTACTCTAAGTTGTGGTGAGCGATTACCATAATTTTTTTTTAATTATTAGGTTTTAACGTCCCTTCCAATCATATTAAGGCATACAGCAGGGACTATCCTACAGATTACCAACCTGTTCTAACCAGAGTGGGATGGTCGAGATTCATGAAATGTGGGTCCGACACGAAATAAATTTCGAACCGGCACCGTAGCAGTCTCGAGGTTGCTAAGGTGATGCCTTAATACTCTCAGCCACCACTGCCTCAGGGGATAAACCTTGCGGTTGAACGTGAATGCGACCACAGGTGTCTACTATATAATTTTTACAGGAGACACCAAAAACATTTGATTGCGCCGTTTTATCTTAGGTAACTAGAGTTATAATACGTTTTTGCTAGGTGGTGTAGTGCATTGAGAACTTGAAACAGTGAAAAATAAATTTAAAAAATGTTGTGAAAAAAATGGATTGAGGCTTATAAAACTATTCGCTTTATACATATTTTCAGTATTTAATTAACAATTAAATCAAGAAAACATTCGACAAGAAAAAAAATTATAAAGATTATATGTCTTAATGTATTTCTATGTTTCTGGCAAACTACTTTTCTAAGGCAGGTGGGGGTAACCACATTTACTTAATTTACTTATCTAATTTATTCTCTATTTGCATCGGTTCCAGAAGGGTGCCGATCAATCAAACTATATATTAACATAAAAGTAGAGACCGCAGATCCTCCTGCAATGGTCACTAGCTTGGGGTATTATAAATGCCATTGGAGATAGTTTCCAAGTGTTTCGTGTTCACCATTTCACTTAATTTAACTATATGATGGCATAAAAGGTTAATAGAATAATGGAATTTCATAGAAGATCTTACTTTATTTAAGTTACGTTATTAATTAAACTCTTGATTTACGAATTTACAATCTAAATTGCTCTCATTGTAAAAATCTATGGACTGTAACCTATGTAGTTGAGCTGGGAGAACTCTTGCTTATTAAAAATATTATTCGGATGCCACATAATATTCGACATTAATGTACACAATGAATGAAAGGGCGAGAACTTATCTTATTGTTGCCTTCGACACTCGGTGCTCGATGGTCTAGGTTTCTCTCTCCTGCATCGGTCTCCTATTCTCCCTTCTAGCTCGAAATCCTTCTCTCGATGGGGTGCTCAACTGTACCCTCTGCGGACCTCCTTCTTCTGGCTTCTCCCAAGAACTCTACTCTTCAACCTTCTCCCCAGAACTACCTCTATTTCTGTTTTCTCTCTCTGTTCTCCGCTTTTTCCCCTTCTCCTTCTTGAAAAGATGCATTTTGTCCCCACTCTCTTATTGGGACATCTTATTGGTTGATGCTATAAGAATTGTTGAAAAGGCCTTGGAAATGTTTGAGCCATTTTTCCTATTCTTCTTATTTTTTGTATCCTTGGGCGGTAGATCTTATTACACCTGGTCGACCGGGCCTATCTCTGGTTTTATCTTTATGACGGTATAAGCGGCACCCTCGAACTGCACTCCCCGCCTTCCCACTTTTCTTTGTTTGAAAATGCAATTTATTTATGTTAATATTGACTGAACCAGGAGACGTCATTATTTAATTCATCCATATTCTAATTACTATTATTTAATCTTAATGATTTCCTTCAATCCTAGTATTCTCAATACATTGCAATATGCACACAAAGCAATTCTTTATGACTTGATCCCCAACGTTTTATGAACTAACTCCGTAGGTGTGGGCACGGTACCTTTGTTTGGAATATCATGGGGCCTATCCCAGACATTGTCGCCAGATATGCACCTCCACAACGTGGGACTAACTGAGTCACCGACATGTAGACTATGTGGGATGGAGGACGAAACGGCTTTCCACATATTCTGTGGATGCGATGCTTTGGCAAGGGTGCGGTAACTCCACTTTGGTTGTGACCGGATCACTGACCCTAAGCTCTGCGAGATGATGGACCCGCTGAGTCTACTCAGATTTGCAAAGGCTACTGGCCTGTTTTAAACGGTTTAGGCCAGCGCACAAAAGACCTTAATAGGCCGCGGTGCAAATATGCTGGGATAAAAAAAAAAATATGACCTTCAACTAAAGTACTGCTTCTGGTTTTCTAATTTAGACCAAAATTTAGTATGTTATTTAAATCAATATATATAAGTTATAAATACCAAATTTGAAAAGTTTTGCAAAGTATTTAATATAATTTTTTATGGAAATCAATTATGACCTTCAAGTAAAGTACCACTTCCGGTGATTAAGCAGTGACCAAAAAGGGAGGTTCACAACTACATCTTACAACAATCCTAAATACAAAATTTCAACTTTCTACAGCTAATCGTTTTTGAGTTATGCGAAATACAAACGTACGTACGTACAGATACCACGACGAAACTAGTCAAAATGGATTCAGGGTTGGTCAAAATGGATATCTCTGTTGAAATCTGAAAACCGAAAATTTTCGCGATTACAATGCTTCCTTTACTTCGTACAAGGAAGTAAAAATGAAAAAGTAATTTAATAAAAAAGAAAAACCTCGACTACGGAAATAAATTGTATAACTTACAATCCCATTCGTCCAGTGGCACGGAATGTAGTTGCATATCAACTTAAGCGCATTGGTAGGTTGTTAGTGAAGTTGACGCCCATGAAAAATAAAACTTTGTGTAGTAGTCTGGCTGCCTTCCATAGCCGAATAACTCTTCTTTACTCCATGCATTGATTTACTTTCAGTATGTTTACGTGAACAGATGCAAGGAGCTCTCTGCATTTTGACACTTGATAGATGAACGGGACGGAATGTGTAGTGGAAGGCACTCGACTACTGCACAAAGGCTCAGTATTTCATGGGCATCAACTTCACTAACAACCTACCAATTCGTTTAAGTAGATGTGCATGTATATTTCGTCTCTTAGTACGGCTGGGATTGTAAGATACAAGATTTATTTCCATAATCGAGTTTTTTTTAAATTAAATTTGATTTTAAAGTTTTTATTTTTTTAAGTATTGGTTATTTATATTTTATTGTCATTTGATCATGAACTTACAAATGATATGATAAGAGGCATCAGCAAAAAGCCGAAAATATAATGAAATATTTTCAGTATCTGAGCTCACAATATTTCAAAACATTACCAGGAATTCACTAATTTGAGCTAACAAACATGATTGAGCGATTCTGTCAAAAAATCGTTAGATACTCTTAGATACAGATTTGACACATTTATTACAACATTTATTTAGTAGGTATATTGAGCTCAAAATGTATCAAAACCTTCACAGGGTCACAACGAATAATTTTAGGCAAGAAACTTGAAAATAGGTTGTGCCGTTTACTCAAAAATTCGTTAGATTCCTATTGACGTTCAAGCTAAACACATTACGCTCCTTGTGGCTCCGCCATAGTCGAGTAATAAACTGAGAATGTATTAAGACCTGCTGCAGATTGCATTGAATGGTATGATATTTTCATGATCATATTTTTAAGTGTTTCGTTATCTGTGTAAGTACATATCTGATACGAATCGTCAAACATAGGTAAGAATATGGTTTTGATTATTCCTTTTTACATAAAACAATACCGTCTTTCTTAACCAGATTAGAAAGAATGTTATGAACTGGAATAAAACTGAGATAATAGATCACCTATCATTGTGATAAGGATCATTAGTTTTTAGTTTATCAATTGGGAAATATACATTGGAGAGAACAGAATACTGATGGAATCAGTTGATGTACGCATTATAGTATAGAAGGATCAATCTAATTAGGGACCGATAAATTATTTGCCATTTCTATAAATTTTGTTTTTATTTAAAACTAGTTTCGAAGGTTATACATTCATTTTCAGTTCTAAAAACACACAAAAATAAGCAATTCAAAATACAATTTGGTATTATTATACATATTAAATTAAACGTAATATAAATTAGTACTATAAAATATTTTTGAATTTAATTAAGACAAGAAATCAAATGCATGTTGGTACTCACCAAGGTTTAAGTTGATTATATCAAACAGAAAAGTTTGTATTGGTTTGCTCTCACACTAACTAGCAATGAAAAAAAGTTGGGGTGTTTATAGGTAAACGGTTTAAGGGTCGGGGTTTTTCCAGTAAGGCCGGTGAGTAATTGGTTTTTCTATTATAGATGGGAATAAATTTAAGATTGGACTATTGGAGATATTTAGTTGGTCATTTAAGCAAAAATCTGAATTGGATTTGAAAGATTTTTCATTTAAATGAATTGCAAAGTTGGAATTCTCTGTTTTATTATTATATGCACGCATATGTTCCTTTAATCTCTGATTTACTGATCTTCCTGTTTTTCTCGTGTATTTGGCTGCGTAATCATTACAGTTTAGTTCGTATACTCCGCTTTTTTGGAAAGGGTCTAGGATAGGGTTTTTTCTATTTAAAATGCAGGGTTTAATCCTAGCTTTTTCAGTTCATGTTTTTTAATTCAGGAATGTCAACTGATGAACAAAAAGTATGGCTGAATATGTTTCAGCAGAGAGAAGCATTTATTCACTGATGCAAATACAACATTATATTACAACAGAACACAAAATGCTCACAAATCACTCTTATGGGATAAAACGTTTTAATATTACGTAACTAATATTTAATGCAGTCTTAGTACATTATCAATCAGAGGCGGTTCCACAATAATGGCAACGGGAGCTCACACAAATACTGTTTAAAATAACCAAATCAAATATATGAGATGGAATGCCCGTCACAAGTAGAGACCCCTCCAATTTTTGTGGTTATACTAAGCCGGCTAAGACAGTGTAAAGGCAGTTTCTGAACCAGTAGAAGGCGCTAAAAGGGCTAATTGTATAAAGTATCATTTTTATTTTGGAAATAAAGATTTATTTATTTATAACAAATATATTGTTACAATGAAAATAAATAACTTATAAATGAATTCGAAATGAAATTAATAACTGCACGCTTAATTAGCTGTTGTATAGAGCCTTTGCAGTCGAGCGACTAGGTTCTGGCACTAAATATAGTTATAGAGAATATAGCTATACCTAAGAAGTAAACTGTCGTAGGTAACATTTTGACAAGTTTAAAACACAAGTTTTATAGCAGAGCAAAAAGAAGTTTCAGATCACACTGTACTCATTGTTTTGCGTAGTAGTCAATTTTTATATTTGTAGTGTTGTTTTGACTGCCTTTATAGCTTACTTGCATTACTCTGAAAATATGGCCATATTAATGCAAATACCAAAGTAAAATAAAATTAGGCAAAATTGGCCTTACGACTGTTTACTTCTGGCGTATAGATTTATTCTTATTTTGACTACATATTCATATAACATTCGGTCCTATTCATATAGCATTTATATATATATATATATATATATATATATATATATATATATATATATATATATAAATTTTATTTTCAATTTCTATTTTTCTTCTATCTCTTTGTTATATTTTTTATTCCTTTATGATCATCAAAAATTTCTTAAATATAATACGCAGCCCAATATACTGAAATAATTTACATAATTTAATTTTAATAATAAAAAATAATAACAAAAATTCAAGACAATTTAAGATTTGAACACAATTTAAAATATAGACTTAACAATGATTAAAAAAAAAAAACGAAATACAGAAGTACCCACAAGTATTATTCAGAACGATATTTTTTTTCAACTATTTCTTTAACTTGTTTTGTGTTCCATCCAGGATTGGAACATCGAAAGGAAAATATCGATATTCGATATTTTGCAATATCGCAAAACCATATATCGATATCCACCGATAATCGCCAGAAAAATATCGATATATCGGAAGGAAACGGATGAAAAAGCAAAGACGAGTGCATTAATGAGTATAATGTTAAACTGCGAACACGATTATGAAATAATATATTTATTATTTGTAAAACAATATTATTATTAGCCATGAATCATTATAAATTAAAAAGATACAATAGAATTATACTTTAGCAAAAGAAAAAGTTATAACATATTTTTATATTGTAGACTTTTAGCCATATTTCATATATAATATTCTTCGACAATTTTTTTAATAATAAAACTTTCAAACTTCTAAAAAAGTTTTTTATCTTATAACATTTCTGACTACACTGTGCATTCTCAAAATATTCACCTAAAGGCATGTAATTCATTTGGTATATATCTCAATACAATACCATTTATGTTATTAACTGTTTATCTTTACATTAGATTAATGACCATTATTTATATATAAATCTTATCTACTAATTATTGTTTGTAATTAAATATTGCTTATTCTTACATTTACTGGTAGAACTCCAGAATCGTGACCCCAATATGACGGACGTATAAATTTTAAAAACCTGACTACGCATGTTTACAACAAATTCAATCAAACCAAACGATCCTTATCAAATGAGGTTGGGGTAACTGTAATTTAAATTATTACTACTTTAATTAGATTACAGCTGTCGACTTCAAGAGATAAATATCGGAGATAAATATCCCCCCTTTTCCAATGAAAGTCTGTTCACAAATACTAACAAAATAAAAATTAAAAAAAAAACACAATAAATATAGCCATACCAAATTCTAGACAAAAAATTCGATGCCTTTGTGTTTACATGATAGACTATCGGTGACTTTCTTTTTTTTAAACACATGGGCTTCGCCACTTGCCAAGTCATGAACAAACTTAATTTTTCTGATCAATCCATGTTGGCGGCTAACAATATTGTTATGGGTTTTTTACAATTTTTTTTTTAAGAGAGATGATAGAATAAAAAAGGGTAAATCGACCAAAATTCATAGAAACGATTCCCCTCTGACTCCTTCTCTTCTCCTCTAAAAAAGATTATCAGTTAACCAGATTTTTTTTATGGCAATTGGAATTATAAGACGTTTACTGTATTTAGAAGACGAAAATAAATAAGAATTATGGAGGGGACCGGATTGCATTGGTTTTATACGAATTAAAGGGAGATTTTCAAGAGACCAGAGAATTCTTACAAATTATCGGGATATACGAATTACTGGGATATGAATTATCGAGATCTACTGTAATATAGTTTAAAATGTCGGTGTGATCGATAATCGTTGTAAATATCAATTTTTTAGGGAAAGAAAAATTTCCGAACGATCAATAGCACTTATTTGAAAAACTGTACAGATTACACCTATGATTGCAGATTTTTTACGAATGTACATTTAAATTTAATAAGGACATGTATTAAAAATATGCAAGCATACTTAAAAATTAATTTATTTTTGTTTTCATGCAAGATAGCTGCTAATGTCTATTTGTGTATAATTCATCAGCGAAGTCATGTTTAGGAGCAATGTTCACAACAAGAAAGGCAAAGTTAAACTGAATTAAAAATGATAATTTCATTCTATGCTACGAAAGAGTTTCAGAAAATTCAGGTACTCCTGTGCTTCTTCTGAAACAAGATTTTCCCTGAATTTCTAATGCAAACCAGTGGAACATTTTTTTCTTCTTTAATTATAACCCATTGTTGCATACTTAGTTTACCTAAGGGCTCTTTTTGATGACAATCACATTTTATATTTTTTTAAATTGAAATTTTTTGTTCGATATATAGAAATTTTATTCGAAATACAGGATACTTCTTTGTAATAAAAATTCGAGGTTTCCTAAAAGTTCAATATATAGAAATTTTCGATAGATGGAAGTTCGCTATACAGAAGTTCGGCTGTATAGCCTTTTGACTCCAAAAGATATTAGAACTATTGTTTAGGCAGAAATCATTGACGTAGAACACTTCCTCGTAACATATGGGGGAAACAATTTAAATAATTAACATAGGTACCACGTTCTTCCAGCCATTCAATTCTTTATTTACCTATTTAACGATTACAAGGAATACAGAAGATAACTGGGCCATTGCCCTTTTTGCCTGCGTTCAATACGGTTAATCCAAAACATGTGGTTTGTTAGAACGATTTCAATTATAAGCTTAGTTAAGTAATTTTTAACAAATTGTAAGTAGAAAATTTTAAATACGTTAATATACGGCGTTTACAGTGTCTGAAAGAAAGGAAATTTCAGAGAAATTTGAGAGGAGGAGATGCTTTTTATTGCCCTGTCGCTAGATCGGGGTCGGATTTACGACAAGGACTTATAGACCCCGCCATGGGCCCAAAATGCCTGGGGACCTACGCTAATAATTAACAAAGAATTACTATTAACAAAGAAAATTTAAATGATGAGTTACGAAAAAAGTCTTATAGTCATTAGTGGTGTTATTGTGAGATACAATTTAAATTACCATCATGAAGATTATTTCCTTGAGGAATTATGGTGGATTCTGGAAGCAACAAAAACTCTTGGGACTATGAGAACCTAAACTTTGCCCTGAAAGTAATGTTCAGAAATCCTAAAGAAAGATCTTCCAGTACTATTATACTACCTACCAAAAGTAAGATCGAGGATTTTTTGTGTGTTTGTGTGTTTGTGTGCGTGCGTGCGTGCGTGCGTGCGTGAGTGCGTGCGTGAGTGCGTGCGTGCGTGCGTGCGTGCGTGCGTGCGTGCGTGCGTGCGTGCGTGCGTGCGTGCGTGCGTGCGTGCGTGCGTGTGTGTGTGTATATAGCCCACTTTTCTCCAATTCAGGCAACAACAAGACAGAAAAAGATAAGATCGCATAAATGTAGACAAACACAGCGGCTAAAAAATACTAAGCTAACACACATCATTCTGTGATTAAAAATAATAAAACTACTGGTGGTTCGCTAACATATATTTATATTGATGAAAGTTTATTTCTATATAAAAATTAAAAAAAAATGTACAGATCCAATTCTGCAATAGCTTTTAAGAAGAGTGTGTCCTGGAACCAACAGATCTTCTACTGAAATGTTTAATCATTGAAGTGAATCAACACTTTTATCAATAATTATGAGAAGCATTTTCTTATAGGATTCTTGAAGGTAAATCAATTGTATTATTTTATTTTATTCACATTATTAACTAACCTTATTATGGACTAGTTAGCAATTGAAGAGTTTGTTGTGAAACCTTCATATTCCATGTATTTTATTATGCTATGCAAGGACCTGAAGTTGGGGTACTTGTTCCGAAACGTTGACATTGTTATTTAATAATGTGAATAAAACAAAACAATACAATTGGAAGATTTATCTTCACAACTCCTCAGAAAATTTCTATATCTTCCTGGGAAACTACTAAATTAAAAATGAAAGAAGCATATATCCTGGAAGTTTAATTACAAGCAACCATAATCTTTATTAAACATTGACAAAACACAGAGAAAATTTAAAGGCTTTGAGGCTTGGATACATAATGCAATAAAAGAAGGAAAAACCACAAAATCCTTACCTCATCTCTCCCAGAATTTATGATAGCATGAAAAAAATATGAGCTTAGAGAATAGATATTGAATGATATCGAGCAGTTTTGGTTTGAAATTAATAATATTTTTTATTACAGTTTGCTCCTATGTAATTTATGCTATACAGTAGCATAATGTATAGCTGTATTTATCTATACATTAGCGTTTGTAGCTCGTGGCAGCCCAGTTTTGTGCCCCCTCCTTCCCCTAACCTTCTTACTCAACTTTTAAAGATGTGGCTGTGTGTTATACATAATAAAAAATGTTAGTTATTAATTTTATTACTTCGTATTACGTAGTATTGTATTACTACATATAAATACAATTTGAGATTACATTTTATAGTTATAAAGGCCAATTCCAGACCCTCCTTGGTCCGAGGAACGTTGAACTTGCCACTTAGCCCCCCACCTGGTTACGTCCCTGATCCATAATACATTATTAGTGGCATTATTTCTATATTACTTTAAATTGTTTTAATTAATTAAGTGTATTATGTAATGTAAAATTATTATTAGTTGTAATTTATATGTATCATCCCTCATGTGCTTAATCTTTCAGCTTTAAGTTTCAAATAGTATATGCATTATTGTCATTGCAGCCTCCACAACACCTGACTGATCAAAATTGCTTACTAAAATACTGTTTTATTTTGTATTTTTTTATATGTAATTCTTGGCACTGACCAATGTTGCCATCTGGTCAAACAGAATTGTTATTCTTTGTTAAATAAACTCTATTCTATTTCGATTCATCTTTTAATAAATACATGTCTCTTTTGTTTTTATAATTTAAAAAAGGCTTTGTTTGTAATTAACAAAAACTATAAACTTTTGCATCCGGCGTAAAATTTTGGCCCCATCGCCCGGTCATTGTACCACAGATAGCCACTGGTCCTCCAGGTTGGGGGAACAGTACACTGACACTCACGCATTTACACTAATAACAGCACACTCCACTCACCCCAACATTACAAACCAAGGTCAATCACAGTATTTACCCTAGGATCGCCTTCCCTATGTAGCCGTCCCGGATGGGGGGCACTGTCAGGATGCTCTAAGGAGGCAGTCCCTCCACCTGACTAGGAGGCAACTGGCTGATAACCAGCTCCTCTTAAACCATCTTATCAGGAAACCTCAACATCTAGAAGCCGGACTGTCTACAAGGAAACAACATAGTAACCGTCATCTGGACTTCACCTTTGGATCGTGGAACATTTTAACTCTATATAGATCCAGAGCAACTAAACTGCTCCTAGATGAAATAGAACGGAATTGACATTATTGCACTCCAAGAAATCCGATGGACTAGACAGGGATCTATCGAAAAGAAAAGTCACACTTTTGTATTACAGTTGTGTCAATAGATCGCACCACTTTGGAACTGGGTTTGTTGTAGGGAAGAAACTCAGGCAACTCGTCATTGATTTCAAACCTGTAAGCCCCCGAATGAGCCCTATGAGGATAAAAGGGAAATTCTTTAATTATACATTGTTCAGCTGCCATGCTCCAACTGAAACGTCAGATGAGCAAACCAAGGAAGAATACTATGACCTGCTAGAAAGAACTATTAAGGCGTGTCCTCGTTCAGACGTAATAATAATCGCAGGCGATTTCAATGCGAAGATTGGTAAGGAAGCAATTTACTACCCGACTATTGGTCCGGTAACATATATATATATATATATATATATATATATATATATATATATATATATATATATATATATATATATATATATATATATACATTAAGCCATCATCATCATGCACATTTATTTCAAAAATTGATTTTAGCTATCATATTCATGTATACAATGTCATATATGCATGTATAAGTACTATCATAACCAAGTTTCATCTTATCAACAAACTAATTAAAATTATTCTGAATTATTTAGATGTCTATTACATACTTCCTACAAATTATTTTCTTTTATTTCTTTATAATCATTTTTTAATTTTAATAGTATTAAATTTATTTATCAGATTCTCGGTCCAGTACACTTGTTTGATTTCTATGTTTAAAATTGGCATTGACAATGTGTTACAGAATTTAACTAACTTGATTATTATTAATTAACAATTCATTTATCAATAGTGAACCCAAGCAATCTAAGATCTTCCATTATTACTTTAATTTAAGTGTCTCATAATGAAAGCATCCTATAATCAGGGCAAAAAACAGTTATTGAACTTTTTCAAAAGGTTTCAGTTTAACTGTTTTAAAAGAACTTTTATGATTAAAATACTAACATAAAAGTTCTACACAAAAGAACCTTCTGATAAAAAGTACCTTAAGAACTTATATCATTAGAAGTTTTTTTTTTATAAATCTTCTGTTGTTAAGCTCTTGCCAAAACATTTTTAATAAAAATTATGATAAAAGTTCCTACTGGAACATTTTAAATATAAGGTCTCACAAATAAGTTTTCACTTATGGCACATCTTTTTTTATAAGCTTATTTTTCAGAGATCATTTGAATGAAATAAGGAGATAGCCACAAAAAACCTGTCAAATAGATGCTCAAGACACAATTCAATCAATATTACCCATATTTAAGTGGGGACTTTAATAGTGAGAACTTTTAATGTAATAACATTTACTAGGTTCTCACTAAAAAGCTTTATGGAGAGAAAGAATTTATTATTTAAATAAAGAATATAGAAATTGTACAAAAAGTGTCAAGAAAAAGTTATAGGAAGAGCTTTTATCACAAAAGTTTTTATGATAAAGTTCCCCAAGGAACTTTCATTACCTGACATAGTTGCAGTAAAATGACAATGTAAAATAACCTGAAAATTCACTTGAGTACTTAACATATTCTTCTTGGAGATAAATGACAAATTTCTCTCAGCCCAAGTGTAGGTTATGTTTATGAATATCAAAAACACTGTTTTAAGGAGGTCGCTGTTTGATCAAAATGTAATTAACATAACTACTAAGAAAGTGTTTATTTATTGGAATAAGTGGTTTAATCAAAATGTAATAAACATAACTACTAATAAAGTATATATTTGCTGGAATCAACACACTTTAAGAACTCAGTAAGCATCACTTTCTGTTATTTACAGAGGCTGGATCTAGGCTTTATCGATCGCTTTATCGATTCTTAGTCACAAAAATGTCATTCATTATTCTGAAACAATTTAATTATTATAAATTTGTTTTATAATACGTCTAATTTTCCTTATGTTTGATGAGTATCAATTTGCCCACCGATTCCTTACATTATAATAAGATAATAAATAGTACAAATTCATAAATACAAGAGTACAAATTACAAGAACTAATATTTTTTGTTTCATAATGGGGACGACTACAGTAATAGTACATAGTACGTGTATATAAGGCCTTACATACAAGTTAGGAAGTACAAAAGTAGAGGTTAGAATTTGGGAAGGTTTATTTTAAGATGTTGCAAATTACTTATTGTCATTAGATAATAATAATATTTTATTCAATTTTTTTTTTTTTTTTTTACAGTTTTGTAAATGTTTATAACTTTTGGAGGGCCACGAATTGAATTTGCTTAAGATCTTCTTCCGCGCATTGACCGGTCGGCAATATGAAATATTCTAATTTTTTTAATTTAAAGGCCTCAAACTGTGTTCCGAGGACATGAAATATCTTTTATACGTCTTAATTTATAAATTAACTTTTTAATTTATCTCAAGTTATGCATACATAAACCATTACAAAGATGCATAATAAAGCAAAGGACTTATTAATTAAATAATATTAATGAGTTTCAAAAAAAAAGTCAGTTAACATAAAAAATTTGTCTGTATATTCGATTCAACTATTGTTGATGATTTTGCAATTATTGAATAAAATGAGTTTGGTACGCCTGTCCTAATATATTCTTATATATTCAACAGTAGTCCATTAGATTCTAAAATGAGTAAGAGGAAGAAAATAGAAAAACGCGCTTGTGTGTATATTAGAAAATAAGAAGCTATTAAGTGGTGTGTTCAATGATAAGCTCACCAAAACAGACAAAATGGAAGGAAGTTGGCGAATATGCCAAATCTACCGGGGTTGTGCCGAATAATAAAGAATGGAACTACATAAGGATTTTTGGAGGCCTAACATCATAAAGATTGACGATGGTAAGTAAATCAGTTGCTTTTAATTTTTCAATCTTAAACGACCCCACAGTATTTTATTGGAAAAGTGATTTCAATCAAATGCTTTGGAACTTAGCAGAGAACTAGTTTTTGTCATTCTGAGCTAAAGTCACAGTTGGCCCAAAAAAATTCGATGACAGGATTATGCTAATTAAGATTTACCTATAATGGAATAGTAAAGGCATAAGATACCATAAGGTATTCAACCTTATTTACTTCAATTCTTACTGGTTCAGATGTATACACACACCCACGCACACAAGATATATATATATCTAATATATATATATATATATATATATATATATATATATATAATATCGCTTATCAACTTGCACCCATTCATATCCTCAGTGTCCTATATAATCCCATTATAATTATATATAGGTATACTCTATGTATGTGTTTATATATATATATATATATATATATATATATATATATATATATATATATATATAGATATATAGATCTATATATCTATCTTCTATAATCTATTTTTGTATTAAGAGATCGAAATATCAACATTGTGGTTCATTATTGTCCATGGGCAATAAGTTTAAGGACTTTTTGTATTAATGGGTATGTCTGATTTCAACTACAACAAAATTGTTATATCAGTATAAATATTTAAATTGTGGTTTATATATGGCTTATTTATATTTCAATACATTTTTATTTTATCCTTACTTTTTTGGATTTTCATAATTATTTATTTTAAACTACCTAAAATCATATTATATTCACATTATTTATCTTGTTGCTTACCTTATCTGGAAAGGTAGAAGGATATTCAGTATATTAAAAAAAAAAACTTTTTTTCTTAAAAACAAATAAATATTATTTGTAACAATGTAAAAAATAGCGTACTAGTAAATTCTTAAAAGAGGTGGCTACTAGTTTGATTTTTTTATCAGAACATTTTTATTGATTATTATTATTATTTTGGCTCTTCAAGAACCCGGGCCTCCAACACCACAGCCGACCAATCTACACGATTCTGTGCTATCCTCCTCCAGTTTTGTACACCCAGTTTCAGGTCCTCTTCGACATCATCTGGCCATCTGATCCGAGGGCGTCCTCTGCTTCGTTTACCGTCCGGCTCCCCATATAGCTCTATCAGCTCCTCATTCTTTCTTCTTCTCCATACACCATTTTCGGTCACTCCGCCCCAGATTCTTCTTAATATTTTTCTTTCCCATGTGTTGACCATAAGTTCTGATATTTTGGTCAGGGGCCATGTCTCGCACCCATACATGACTACCAGTCTTACTATGGTTTTGTACAGTTGAATTTGTATTCTTTTAGTGAATGATTTTAACTGAAACACTCTTTGTAGTGAGGAATAACACCTATTTCCTGCTGCTATTCTGGCTCGTATTTCACCACACTTCCCAGGTACTTAATGAATTGGGTTACTGTTCTAACACTGTCTCTCTTCAACTCACTTTTTCATTTGCCATCTTTTCCAATTTTGAGTGTTTCATATATACAGTTTTATCTTATATTATTGATTACTAATTCATAGTTTAATTTTTAATCAATATTTAATTATTATTAATATGTTAATTATTAATTGATATTTTAATGTAAATTATAGCTATTAAAAAATGTATTGAATTTTTTATTAAAACAATGAGTAGCACCATTTAAATAAAATTCAAACTTGGTATTTAGTTTATCTTATTAGATAACTTTCATTAACTCTATTTTTATTAATTATTGAAATTCAAATAAAATTAAATTTGGTAGCTGTGAAACATCTTAATATAACTAATAATAATATAATATAACAAGGGACAGAACCTAATTTCAAAGAAAGTGCGAAAAAGCAGAAACGTAGTTAAAAAGAATGGCACTATAAATCGCTCCATAAACTGTTAGGTTGGCGTCACAATTCTGGAATTTTTCCGAATTATGAGAGAAATGAGACTTGTATTAATATTACAAGAGAACTGAGACTTGTATAAATAATACAAGTAAACGCTAGTATATAACAAAGATTTGTACTATCAGTCACTGTTTATGAAACAGAATCACTTGTACTATCCAATATTTTGCTTGTACTTTCGATTTTAATGCTTGTAGTTTGTACTTTTGTACTTTTTCATTATGAAACGGAATTGTAACAAGTACAGACTACAAGACTAATATTATTATAGACGGAATGCTTGAGAGAGAACCTTGTGATGCATACAAATTCAGTATCTTGAATATTTTAAAAACATTTTGATTAGTTTCTTTTTTTTCTAGTAGTGTGAAATAATTCGAAAGTTGATTGTTATTTCAATCCATTAAAAAAATGGCTTTAAAATTTATTTGGTAATTTATTTATTGTTATAAAAGCAATAATTATTCAATTTAATTTTGTGGTACTGTTCTGATGCTGCGGTATTAATATTTTTACAATTATTATTACAGTGTGTAGTTCTAATTGGAAGATCTTCAGAGGTTTCTCCAATGTACACGACCGCTCATGGAATTATAGACACCTTTAAAAACTCAGTTACACATTGAATAACTATAATTTTCACAATGCATATGAACTTCAATTTTCACAAAATTGAACCCATTACTAGCTCATTAGACAATATTACAGCTCATAGACAATGTCATTTTTACAGCATTTTATCACAAGGATTATTAGGGCCGAAACAGAGAAATGAAATCGTGATCCTTTTTCGTTCTGAAATGTCTCTATCCTTTGTTTTAGATATTTGTTTAAGTTAAAGAAATTTCTGAGCTCTGAGTTAATTATCAGACCCTTTGCTTCTTGATGATTTTGATTTTACGTTCTGTACTCAGTGGTTCAGAAACCCCCAATTCGTGGCCAAAAGTCCTACTAATACGTTCTATAGGCTTCAAAACTTATCCAATAGTGATTTAAGTTATAGGTAATAACAATATTAATTCCTCATAAGATTTTGGTTAGTAGGGGGAAGGGAGATCAAAAATTATTTATTTAATTTTTTATGAATAAGTTAACAATATAACTATATTTGTAAAATAAACTAAAATCTAGGTTGTGGACATTAAGACGGTACAAAACTTTGTCACTATCTACGTAAATCGGAATTCCGTTAAAACTGAAATCTGGTTCCTTGCGATGTATTGTTGTTAACAAAATAGTGAGGAAGTTAAAATGATTACACTGTTTCGGAATAAGAATGTAATAATTGAGATTAATCGTTTAACGTGATAGAGATAAATAAATAAAAACAATGGGATTATAGCTATGAAAGTATTACACAATGAAAGACAGTTTCAGTTAAAATCATTCACTAAAAGAATACAAATTCAACTGTACAAAACCATAGTAAGACTGGTAGTCATGTATGGGTGCGAGACATGGCCCCTGACCAAAATATCAGAACTTATGGTCAACACATGGGAAAGAAAAATATTAAGAAGAATCTGGAGCGGAGTGACCGAAAATGGTGTATGGAGAAGAAGAAAGAATGAGGAGCTGATAGAGCTATATGGGGAGCCGGACGGTAAACGAAGCAGAGGACGCCCTCGGATCAGATGGCCAGATGATGTCGAAGAGGACCTGAAACTGGGTGTACAAAACTGGAGGAGGATAGCACAGAATCGTGTAGATTGGTCGGCTGTGGTGTTGGAGGCCCGGGTTCTTGAAGAGCCAAAATAATAATAATAATCAATAAAAATGTTCTGATAAAAAAATCAAACTAGTAGCCACCTCTTTTAAGAATTTACTAGTACGCTATTTTTTACATTGTTACAAATAATATTTATTTGTTTTTAAGAAGAAAAGTTTTTTTTTTTAATATACTGAATATCCTTCTACCTTTCCAGATAAGGTAAGCAACAAGATAAATAATGTGAATATAATATGATTTTAGGTAGTTTAAAATAAATAATTATGAAAATCCAAAAAAGTAAGGATAAAATAAAAATGTATTGAAATATAAATAAGCCATATATAAACCACAATTTAAATATTTATACTGATAAAACAATTTTGTTGTAGTTGAAATCAGACATACCCATTAATACAAAAAGTCCTTAAACTTATTGCCCATGGACAATAATGAACCACAATGTTGATATTTCGATCTCTTAATACAAAAATAGATTATAGAAGATAGATATATAGATCTATATATCTATATATATATATATATATATATATATATATATATATATATATATATATATATAAACACATACATAGAGTATACCTATATATAATTATAATGGGATTATATAGGACACTGAGGATATGAATGGGTGCAAGTTGATAAGCGATATTATATATATATATATATATATATATATATATATATATATATATTAGATATATATATATCTTGTGTGCGTGGGTGTGTGTATACATCTGAACCAGTAAGAATTGAAGTAAATAAGGTTGAATACCTTATGGTATCTTATGCCTTTACTATTCCATTATAGGTAAATCTTAATTAGCATAATCCTGTCATCGAATTTTTTTGGGCCAACTGTGACTTTAGCTCAGAATGACAAAAACTAGTTCTCTGCTAAGTTCCAAAGCATTTGATTGAAATCACTTTTCCAATAAAATACTGTGGGGTCGTTTAAGATTGAAAAATTAAAAGCAACTGATTTACTTACCATCGTCAATCTTTATGATGTTAGGCCTCCAAAAATCCTTATGTAGTTCCATTCTTTATTATTCGGCACAACCCCGGTAGATTTGGCATATTCGCCAACTTCCTTCCATTTTGTCTGTTTTGGTGAGCTTATCATTGAACACACCACTTAATAGCTTCTTATTTTCTAATATACACACAAGCGCGTTTTTCTATTTTCTTCCTCTTACTCATTTTAGAATCTAATGGACTACTGTTGAATATATAAGAATATATTAGGACAGGCGTACCAAACTCATTTTATTCAATAATTGCAAAATCATCAACAATAGTTGAATCGAATATACAGACAAATTTTTTATGTTAACTGACTTTTTTTTTGAAACTCATTAATATTATTTAATTAATAAGTCCTTTGCTTTATTATGCATCTTTGTAATGGTTTATGTATGCATAACTTGAGATAAATTAAAAAGTTAATTTATAAATTAAGACGTATAAAAGATATTTCATGTCCTCGGAACACAGTTTGAGGCCTTTAAATTAAAAAAATTAGAATATTTCATATTGCCGACCGGTCAATGCGCGGAAGAAGATCTTAAGCAAATTCAATTCGTGGCCCTCCAAAAGTTATAAACATTTACAAAACTGTAAAAAAAAAAAAAAAAAATTGAATAAAATATTATTATTATCTAATGACAATAAGTAATTTGCAACATCTTAAAATAAACCTTCCCAAATTCTAACCTCTACTTTTGTACTTCCTAACTTGTATGTAAGGCCTTATATACACGTACTATGTACTATTACTGTAGTCGTCCCCATTATGAAACAAAAAATATTAGTTCTTGTAATTTGTACTCTTGTATTTATGAATTTGTACTATTTATTATCTTATTATAATGTAAGGAATCGGTGGGCAAATTGATACTCATCAAACATAAGGAAAATTAGACGTATTATAAAACAAATTTATAATAATTAAATTGTTTCAGAATAATGAATGACATTTTTGTGACTAAGAATCGATAAAGCGATCGATAAAGCCTAGATCCAGCCTCTGTAAATAACAGAAAGTGATGCTTACTGAGTTCTTAAAGTGTGTTGATTCCAGCAAATATATACTTTATTAGTAGTTATGTTTATTACATTTTGATTAAACCACTTATTCCAATAAATAAACACTTTCTTAGTAGTTATGTTAATTACATTTTGATCAAACAGCGACCTCCTTAAAACAGTGTTTTTGATATTCATAAACATAACCTACACTTGGGCTGAGAGAAATTTGTCATTTATCTCCAAGAAGAATATGTTAAGTACTCAAGTGAATTTTCAGGTTATTTTACATTGTCATTTTACTGCAACTATGTCAGGTAATGAAAGTTCCTTGGGGAACTTTATCATAAAAACTTTTGTGATAAAAGCTCTTCCTATAACTTTTTCTTGACACTTTTTGTACAATTTCTATATTCTTTATTTAAATAATAAATTCTTTCTCTCCATAAAGCTTTTTAGTGAGAACCTAGTAAATGTTATTACATTAAAAGTTCTCACTATTAAAGTCCCCACTTAAATATGGGTAATATTGATTGAATTGTGTCTTGAGCATCTATTTGACAGGTTTTTTGTGGCTATCTCCTTATTTCATTCAAATGATCTCTGAAAAATAAGCTTATAAAAAAAGATGTGCCATAAGTGAAAACTTATTTGTGAGACCTTATATTTAAAATGTTCCAGTAGGAACTTTTATCATAATTTTTATTAAAAATGTTTTGGCAAGAGCTTAACAACAGAAGATTTATAAAAAAAAAACTTCTAATGATATAAGTTCTTAAGGTACTTTTTATCAGAAGGTTCTTTTGTGTAGAACTTTTATGTTAGTATTTTAATCATAAAAGTTCTTTTAAAACAGTTAAACTGAAACCTTTTGAAAAAGTTCAATAACTGTTTTTTGCCCTGATTATAGGATGCTTTCATTATGAGACACTTAAATTAAAGTAATAATGGAAGATCTTAGATTGCTTGGGTTCACTATTGATAAATGAATTGTTAATTAATAATAATCAAGTTAGTTAAATTCTGTAACACATTGTCAATGCCAATTTTAAACATAGAAATCAAACAAGTGTACTGGACCGAGAATCTGATAAATAAATTTAATACTATTAAAATTAAAAAATGATTATAAAGAAATAAAAGAAAATAATTTGTAGGAAGTATGTAATAGACATCTAAATAATTCAGAATAATTTTAATTAGTTTGTTGATAAGATGAAACTTGGTTATGATAGTACTTATACATGCATATATGACATTGTATACATGAATATGATAGCTAAAATCAATTTTTGAAATAAATGTGCATGATGATGATGGCTTAATGTTGAAAAAAACACTTATGTCTCTCATAAACACTATAATTAATCATCATAAAACTGAATAACAAGTAGAACATGGGAGTAGGTAAAAATTAACATGATGCTTATATAAGAACAAGTGTTGTGGAAATGCCAATAACTTATAATAATAATGCCAATAATACCATTAAAAATAAAATATACCGAATTGGTCGTTTATATTACATAATATATACTTAATTGATTAGCAAAATATAGATATTTATAACATTATAGATAAGTTTGCATATATAAGCTTATAGTGTTTTGTGCTATCAATAGTGGACATTATTGTTATCTTGGAAAGTGATTCCATTGATAACTAAGAAATTTGGTATCACTGGGAGAAAATTTCAGTTTTGAGGGTGTAATCATAGATGACATCATTCAAATTATAAACTGAAATATAGATACTCAAAAAACCAATACTGAATAAAATTATTAAAAAAGTATTACTAAATATGATAAAATGCATAGGGACAAATAGCTTAATAGAACATATAAAATTAAATAATGTACAGGGCCATAGTAATAATTATAATGCAGTATTAGAACTTTATAAAAACTGATATAAGAAAACAGAAACAGAATAGTTAATCTGACAGAAAAAGAGATTCCTAAAAACATATTAAATTTGCTATCACTGGGAGATAATTTCAGTTTTGAGGGTGTAAGTATAGATAAAGTCATGATTCAATTAATAAACGGAAATATAGATACAAGTGAAAGACATATAAATAAAATTAAACGGAATACATACTATTTAAATAAACAAATTAATATAGATTTGAAACAATTTATGAATTTTATGAAAAATGATATCATTAACATTTTAAATAATAATAATTAGATATGACAAATTAGGGATTTGAAAACAAATTAGGAATGTTGGAAACATAGATTTTTTTATAGATACATATCTTAATATCGATATTAAAATTTGAGTATTAAAAACCGATATTTTTCCAAAAAAAAATTAAATAAACAATCGATATATTTGAAAACTATCGTTACGAAATATATATATATATATATACCAAAATTTAAATCTTTATTTTTGAGGCCAAAAAGCACTGCCACAAAAGAAGCCGTTCATTTTTCGTGACAAAGTTCCTTTTTTTTTATCTTCCATAATAATTTTAATCAACTTCATACAAACACACACTTTTTGGTGTTACCGCTGTTGTGTTAACCGCCTCGGAACCAACGTTAGAATAGCGTTAGTACGTATGCGTCAATGTATTTTCCCCTCAAGTCCTCATTGACTTTTTCTTGTACTATCAATTTTATAATTTGTAGTTTGTACTTTGCTGTTATGAAACAAAAATGTACAAAGTACAAACAACAAGACTAATAGTATTACTTTGTACTTTATTATGAAATAGGGCCCAGGATGTCAGAACTTTTCGCAGAGCTAATGTTCAGACCACTTTCTAACTCTGGCTAAAGTTAGAGCCAGAATCTCAATTGTGAAAACAAGGCGATGGCAAAGATGTAAGTATTTCAACTTACAAAAACTTAAAGAGCCCGAAGTTTCCCAAGCATACGTAAATAAAATTAATGAAAAGTTCTTTAACGCGCCATCTACAGAAGATGAGAGTGTCGATGAAATGTAGTCAAACATTGAAAATATTATCCAAGTTGCAGCAGAAGAAGTAATTGGCCCCAGCCAAGTACAGAATAGGTCGCCAGGGTTTGGCGAGGAATGTAGCATGTAGTATATATGCTACATCAGGAATGTAGTATACAAAAGAACAAAGCCTACACACTCATGCTTCAGAAGAAACGTACCCGAGCATCAGTTGATATTTATCGCCGCGCCGAAGAGATGAAAAGTATATCCATCGACGCAAAAAAAGAAACTGGGAAAACAGAGAGTTAGAAGAAATAGAAAGATTGAGGAGCATCAATGATTGCCGAAAATTTTATGAAAAAGTGAACGGTCAAAAGCCGTTCAAGCCTCGAATCTCAGCTTGAGTCCTTACTCAGATGGGTCTCTGTTAAATGAAAAAATCAAGTGCTACGATGATGGAACAAGTACTTCAATCTCTTGCTCAATGGAAATAGGGTATAGGAAGCTCATCGGGAAGATGTGGACCTTAGTCGAACCCCTGAAGATGACATCGAGCTCCCAGACGAAGAGGAACTGTGTGAAGCCATTGGTAGGCTTAAGAACAACAAAGCACCAGGCTTTGACAGACTTTCTGCCGAGCTATAAGGGGGAGATCAGCTTTTCCAAGCTTTACAAAATCTTGTTGCGATTTGGACAGAAGAAATCATTCCGAAAGCATGGAGTAAGACAGTTGTATGTCCTATTCACAAGAAAGGAGATCTTCTTGAATGTAATAATTATCGAGGCATATCTCTACTGCCATGCGCCTACAAGATTTTCTCAAACATTCTCTATCAACGATTACTGCCGCATATTGAGAGGGTTCTGGGGTTATATCAGTGCGGCTTTCGTAAATGTAAATCTACAACAGACCAGATATTCGCCCTACGAATCATCCTTGAGCGCGGAAGTGAACACCAGTTACAGACGCACCATCTGTTCGTTGATTTTAGATCTGCTTATGACAGCATTCAACGTGAGGCCCTGTATCAGGCAATGAAAGACCCCAATGTGCCTGTTAAGCTCATCCGTCTTGTAAAACTTACAATGCAATATCGAATGTATGGTGCAGATTCAGGGAGATCTGTCTGAGGGATTCTCCTCTCATAATGGCGTTAGACAGGGAGATCCCTGGCTTGTCTGCTCTTCAATATTGGTCTGGAAAAAGCTATCAGAGAATCTAAGATTCAGACCAGTGGGACCATCTTTAACCATATGGTACAGATCCTGAGATATGCTAATGATATCGACATTATTGGGAGATCAAAAGCTGCTGTGGAAGAAGCCTTTCTTGCCCTTGATGATGCTGCTAGGAAGCTGGGACTTGTTGTTAATACTACCACAACCAAATATATGACTGCTGGTAAACAAAGAGGTATTAACGAAAGTTTTCTCAATTCTAAATTTCAATGTGTGAAAAAATTACAGTTAATATTTTTATAAATATGACTATAGAGAATAAAGATGACAATGGCCGAGTGAAGAGCCACTGCATTCTGAAGATGAGGTCTGCGGTCCCTAAAAGTCAATTTGTGAAATATGGTAAATAAATGATTTAACTTAGAAAGTCATATTTTTTCTAATATTCATATTGTGATTTATATGATGGTTGGAAAAAAAGTCTATTTGTAAGTTTCAAAGTCTGCAAAACACATCTTTGTGTTCAAAATATGCTGCTTTAGTTGAATCAATCATTAATTAAAAATAATCTGTTACGCTCATCTAACAACTTCCACTTACCACTCTACTTGGAATAAATTTTAAAATTTTCTATTTAATTTGCATTAAATAATATAAAAGTAAAAGTTATCAAACAATCATTTAAACTTATGAATTTTTCGTCACTCTCTTTTACGAGATTTATATGTCAAATATTATTTGACTTTCTGCACTTATTTCCGAAAATTTGTTTTACACGTGGAAAAATATTTCTTTTTACTTCCTTGTAATCGCGAAAATTTTCGGTTTTCAGATTTCAACGGAAATATCCATTTTGACCATCCCTGAATCCATTTTGACTAGTTTCGTCGTGGCATCTATACGTACGTACGTACGTAAGTTCGTATTTCGCATAACTCAAAAACGGTCAGCCGTAAAAAGTTGAAATTTTGTATTTAGGATTGTTCTAAAATCTAGTGGTGAACCTCCCTTTTTGGTCACTGCTTAATCACCGGAAGTGGTACTTTACTTGAAGGTCATAACTGATTTCCATCAAAAATTATATTAAAATATTATGCAAAACTTCTCAAATTTAGTATTTATACTTTATATATTGATTTAAATAACATACTAGATTTTGGTCTAAATTGGAAAACCGGAAGAGGTACTTTATTTGAAGGTCATATTAGACTTTCATCAAAAATTATATTAAAATAAAATATAAAACATTTAAAATTTAGTAAATAGGACTTTTATATCAATATGAATGTATTTTCTAGATTTCGATTAAAATTGGTGAGCCGATAACGGTACTTTACTTGAAGGTCATAATAAACTTACATCAAAACTTATATTAAAATTAAATGGAGAAATCATATGGTTCGGTAATAAAGGTTACAAACGCGATTTTGTTTATACTCTAATTTAACATTTTTATTACTTATTTTAAGTGTTAATATTGGGCATATAATACTGGTTTTCCTCCCCATTTGTGCGATGAACAAGTCTGCAGCAGGAGAATAAGATTCTTCCGGGTTCTTCCGCTTAAAATTTAGAAACTGTCGATTTCTAATGCTTTATCTAGTGATATTGATAGTTTTAATGTTGTCACGGAACACGAAGAAATCTCTTGGAAACTAGTTACCTACTGAAAAAAGAAAACGACATTTAATAACGGAATGAAACCTCCAGAAACAAGACTATGTGTGTGTTATAGATGGGTGTCGCGACGCCGAGTTTCGTTTTTGAGATATTGCAATTTTCGGAAATTAGTAACCAAATTGAGGATCACTTTTTGAGCCAACGATTTATAGTTTAATAGGAGTACAAGGAAATCATGTGTTGTCCAAATCAGATATTTTTCCTTTAGTAAATTATTATATTCCTTCATAGTTTATATTTATCTAATTTCATTACTACTAATAATGAGAGGTGGATAATTATTTAAAATAAATAAAATTAAAGGTATTTTAGAGGATGCCATATTTGAAGCCCTGCCGGACTATTTCAATATGGATATGACCCTGTTCATATTGTAGAGCATTTAATTGTACATTGATATAAAATCGTTAGTGCCTTATTCGAGAAAATTGTAAAAATCAGTAAAATCGAAAATATGGCACTTCTTGTAAGTCGGTTTTGGCAAAAAAGTTGCTGTCTCATCCCAGCCATATATTTACCTTAAATATGCAATTTCAGTTTCTTTTTTCGAACAACTTTTCGTTTTTGAGCTAGACTTAGCAAATTTGCTTGCCAAATTCGAAATTTTTCACGATCACAATACTTTACCTTACTATTTATATCATATGTGGTTAAGGCAAAGTAAAAAAAATATAACAATCCAATACAAAAATCGATAATAAAAAAAAAGATCTGTAATAATATTTTAATCTAAAAAGCCGAACAACTTTTGGTCTTTTATGCTCGCCTTACACTGTCAATATAATTGAGTCAAAATTATTTAACGTGGTACACAAATCGTCGTTCCACGGTAAACTTGTGAATGTGAAAATTGCTACTTTTCAGGAGAGCAAAAAAATTGTTACAGTATTCTGTATATGAGAGCCGATTTCGATTATTTTAAATTTTGTTGTTTTTCCTTTATCTCATATTTTCATTTGTACTTATTGTTTTACTTATATAATAATACGCATATTCCTTAATTTAACATGAAATCTTCAGACTTTCAGAAGTTTTTCGTAAAAATGCAACAGCGATTTCAGCAATTTCAAATGCTTTAACAGATTCGTAACATTACAACAGAAAAATAACATAAACAAAAAATCGAATTTTACACATTCGCAAGGTTAACATGGGACCGACAAAATCACACGCGTCAATATTATTGTTATCTCAGTTGGTCAATATATTGACGAAATTCGATATTGAATCATTAATATTGACTATGCTGGTTAAAGATCAAGGATTAATTAGATATTAGATACATGCACATAAGATCTGTTAGGCACCTTGAATCGTAACTCTGCGACCGGAGGTTTGGCATAGGGAATGCCAGCGAAGACCTTGTAGTTCCTGCCACCTCTGGAGACGCTGATGAACCCTTGGACCTTTCCCTGGGCGGTTTCAACTATGGGCCCCACCTCGGCCTGGCAGCTCACCGCCATCAATAATAATTGCAACAACATCCTCTTCAGTTCACTCTCAGCTGAACTACGCCGTGTCCTCCGTCCTTTTATATATAGCCCCGCAGCGCAGCTTGTGGTTCCGGTCGGAAACGGCGACACGCAAATCTCTCTAATTGCCGATAATGCTTCTGAAATCGACAGGTTTTCGTTCTTTTTAAAAAAAAATACTTTATAATACTTTAGTCTCATGTAATATTTCACAATGGAATTCAATTGCACTATCAAGTAAGTTTTATAATTTACAAACCTTAAAAGTTCCACATTTCCTCCTTATAAGAAATCATGGTTCTGTTTCATATCGAGAAACACTTCACTTCACCGTCGTTCGACAAAAGGAACTTGTTTTTCTATTTTACGATTTTGAAAGGTTCTTATATTTAATTTTCTCTGATATCATTTAACAAAAAAAATTAATGAAATAAGCAATACACAAGAAAGTATGATCATAATTACGCATAACGGATACCGATAAGGAGGGATGGTACAATGAAATACAGACGCCAATAATATTGTCATATTTTGCAAACGTAATCTATATGGTAGTTTTAAGTACAAATGTATGTTAAATTAAATTTTATATATCTATTAAATTATTCTTTGCGAAGTAGAGTAGTAGTATCTTTTGCTAAGGCTTTGGACTACTAAATACTAATCCCAGTTTCCTGTCCAGCTGTTGCAGAAAATTTATTTATTGTTATATCAGTGACGGATCAACTCTTCTGAGGTTCAATTTCTTAAGTTGGTACCTGGCTCACTCTTGAATGTTTTTATAGAAAACTGGCGGTTGATATTTTATTTTATATTATTTATTTATTTTTTTTTAATGAATGTTTTCATGCGGTGCCTCAAATTTTCCAAATCCCAATTACAAACTAATCAGTCAACGTTTCGCCAATTCGGACTTAAATCTAAAAAATCACATGAATGAAGACTTGAACGAGAGATGGAAGACTTCCTTGATATGAATAGATGGATTGTGGTTTTGAGTCCTGCCGATCCCTCAATTAGTGTTACGTTGACTGCTTAGTTATTAACTATCATTCTGAGATTCAAGGCTTTATTTTGAAATCTTCCCTTTTTTTTTTGGTCTCATACTTTATACCTTTATATTACTTTTTAAGATAAGTAAGAACTTTTCAGAATAATTTTGTGTGACTATGTAACTACCTTTGACTGTATTTAGTTTAAGGCCAAGATCCTTACGAGAAGACTTTATTTATTTTCATTTAAAAAAATATATATATAAATTAAAAGATATATCATTACTACATCTTACCAATGGAGTAAAAAATGCTCCATATCAGGGCCAGAACAGGGATTTTTTTCAAGCGGGGCAAGCTTAATTTTCTCACACCTTATTTTACCCCCTCTTCTCTCCAATAAATGTCGAAAGTTTTATAACAGTATTTTTGCTGATATATTTCGAAATAAAAATCATAACCTCGTAACATTAACACATTTTATTGACTGAATTAAGGTCAAAACAATCAAAAAGTTGAAAGAGATCTTTTTTACTTAACCTAACAATAAAATTTCGCTCCGAATATGCCACCGTCTAAATTGTGCCACCCGTGGCAAGTGCCCCTTTTGCCCCACGCCCTTAGTATCGGGCTTGCCCCATATTAAAAAAAATAAAATAAAAACCTTGGTTCGTTTTAGGTTCTTTCTTTCTAAGATAACTCCTCACCTGAGTGATTCATATTAATTTTATTTCTTAACAATTGTTTGTAAATTTGCAAAGATACCAATTTTACTAAAAAACTTCATCAATACTTCTTTAAATTTTTACTATGTGTACCATTTTTTTTTTTTTTTTTTTGTTTAAATTACTCCATGGATTTTGGTATAAGCTAGTTCTCCATTCGTGGAAATACAAGATGTTTTGAGATAAACTTTGCATGATAACCTTAAAAATTTTAATCGTCTACATATTACTACAAGCACTAACGGTACCATATTTCCTAACAAAGGCTATTTTTTTTCTTACATGGATCTCTTAAATGGTATGAATAGCGCAAAAAACAAACAAACGAATAATCGCTCGATTAGAAAACAAAATTGTTTGCTGTCAAGTGTCAATGTTCAGAACAAGAATAAAAGATGAATAATTCAAATCCAAAATAGTTGGGAAAATTAAAAGATTTCTTAATATAAATAGTTGGATCCTTGAAATATTCAATACAACTGGGAAATTTCAGATTTTGTGTTGCTCTATCTCCCTCCCCGTTCCCCAACAACTTCTTGTAGTAATGTCCCTGCTGACCATATCTCCAACACGGAAGATTTTTTCTTGATACTTCCATTTATATTCTTCTCGAATCTGAGCTATTCGAGTAACACCCCGTCATACCATCTCCACTTTAGAGCAACTGAATTACCTTCGTCTCCTATTTTTATTTGAAACCCTTAGGCTCCTCGATAGCAGAATCACCGCTGTTGAGATGAAATTTCTGCGAATAACAGTCGGTAAGATTAGGAGGGACCGTGTTCCCAACGAGAGGATACGACAGAAATTGAGAGTTGCGCCATTGAAGGAGTTCTGCAAACCCGCCAATTTAAATAGTTCGGTCATGTGGTTAGAATGGAGGAACAAAGGGACCCATTGAAGGTGATGGATTACCTTCCGGATGGCAGACCACCTCGAGGACGCCCAGGAGTGTCTTATCTGAAATATATCGAGCAGTCGTAATGCTTGCAGAGGAAGAGACAAAGATCACTATCGGGCCAGAAATCTAGCATGGAACAGAGAGGAGTGGACTTCGTGGCTATGCACTCCCTTACGCTGAGAGAAACAAAAGGGAGAAGCGAAAGAAGAAGAATAAGAAGAAGCCTCTTAGATAATTTTTAATTACTTTTTATGGAATTAAAGGAATGTGTATTTTCTGATTGACTGAGCTATGGAGAACAATTATTTCGACCGATTACCTAAATTCCTATATTTTCAATGTAAAATATTCTTTAACTTTCATTCAGGCAGTAGAAAGTCGATTTTTCAATGAATTGTTAACAGAAATCGCGTTTTCAATCAAAAACATAATTATTCAAATCTGAAATTGCTCCACTCTCACAAAATTTGATAATTTTCAAAATAAGTGTTATATTGGACCCTTTTCTAGCTCATTAGACAATGTTATTGTTTAAAAAAAAAAATCAGTTTTATAGCTTTTTATAATAAGGATTGGGCCGAAAAAGAGAAATAAAGAAAACGTAATCCATTTATGCCTTGTAATGTTCTATTTCTTGTTTTGGATATTTGTTTACATCAATGAAACTCTGAGCTCTCAGTTTATTGCCTGACCCCGTGCAGCTTAATTGTTTGTTTTTGATTTTTTACAGTCAATGGTCCGTTGTAAGCATCTCTCAACCGAAACTCGTTCAGTCATTCTCACATTACATCGAAAAAGGCTATCACTCCCTAATTAAGTATTAATGAAGGAAGTAAGTATCTATACTTGATATTTTCCCAGTGTTATGGACTGAGAGCCTTTCTTCGATTTGTATATATATACATGATATACAGGATGCTCAAGACTCTATTGATACGCTTCTTACAATAAAATCCACAATTTTGAGATTTTTTTTTCATTTATTAATTTATTGAAATTTACAACTGCATTAACAAGAATATACAACAAGTAAATGTGAACCATGATAAAATGACACGTAAGACAAGTTGAAAGACTGTGTACATAAAACGTAAATAAGTAAATGTGAATTAAGCCTAAAAAGGCATGATAATAATTTGTGAAAGAACTACCCATTGGTTGCACTTCAATGACTGTTATATGTTAGAATGTCCCGTGGCCATCTTCTTTTCAGAAGCTTCGGAGGATTATCGGGAACCGAAGTGGAAGCAAGGTTTGAAACTAGTGCGATTGTGTGGGAATGGAGTTTGCCATAGAAGGATAAGTATCTGGTTTGGACCCAATTGGGAACATATGTAACGTTAAGGTCATTATGGAGGATTTTATTCGTGACAACGCAAGGAGCATTGAGAAATTCGATGGTTTAGTGAAGCACCAAACTCCAACAAATGATTTGTATTTGTATTGCAGTTGGAAGCTTTGAGCGTTTGTCTAGTAATCGTAGAAGTAGCCGCAAATGTCGTTTCTTGTCGTTTCAGTCTTGTAAGAGGATTCCAAGTAATTATAAGTTGGATATTATTAAAGGATACTGTAGGGCAGGATGCCATAGGTTTACGACGAAGGGTAAAGATGATTTGATGGGATATGTTGGAATTTATTTTAATCCTTCAATTTCGACATCATTCTTCAAAGTATGGGATATGTGATTGAAGAGTTGAGGTTACAATAAATGGATCATTTTTGACTGATAGCTCGCGTGTCATCAGCATACGTGATGAGAACAGTGTTAGGATGGATTGGGATGTCAGCTGTATAAACTGTATAGAGGATGGCACTATCCCGAAGATAATGCCTTGCGGAACACCAGTGGACTGAGTAGAGGGATGAATAGGCACTATTGTGATTTACTTTGAATGATCTGTCAGTGAGGTAGGAACGGATAATGAAAAAGTATATAGGAGGTAGGAATTTACGGATTTTGTAAAGCAGACCCGGGTGCCATATTTGATCAAATTCTTGGAATTTAGAGATGAAACTTGGTGGTGCACAACTGGTATCGCCTCAAATTTCCTTTGAGCTCATATTCAACGCTATAATATTCTTCATTACTTCTCCAGCGTGCATAATTCTGAAATTTTCAATGGAATGGGGTATATTTTATGGCGAATAGTAATTGAAAATAAAATTCTAAAGCGATGTCATATTGGTGAAAATATCGCTAATCACAAAAATCCACAACAAATCAAATTTATTTCAGACAAATTTTCATTTTCTTTCAAAAGAAAGCCTTTTATCAAAAATTCCTCCATACTAAACGTTGTAGCTAATTCAATTAGCTATAAAATTAAATCATGTGCAGAGGCCTACGTTAAGTATTTACTGAGATAATCTTTCTTCGATATAGGAGAATTCTCAAGTGTGGTGTGTGTTTAATTGCCGTTCCTTTCTCCCAAGATAGTCTGTCATTGTCACTCGTAGAACCAATCTAAGAAAAGCAAGACGATTATCCTTTTTTTTTTTTTGGCTTCCTTTGCTTTTAAGTGCGAATGGCGCAGACAAATTTCAAAGAACAAAAATGTTATTTTTTTAGTGAGAAATGGTTCAACCAGAATTATCTCATATTTAGCGGATTGTTAATGCTTAGTATAGGGTTCTGTATGAGTTAATTTCATAGCTAATTCAATTAGCTGTAACATTTACTATGGAGGTATTTTTGATAATATGCTTTCTTTTGGAGAAAAATGAAAATTTGTTTTTTGTGATTAGCGCCTTGCCTAACGTCGATATTTTCACCAATATAACATCGTCTTAGAATTTGATTTTCTATTATGATCCGTCATAAAATATACCCCATTCCATTGAAAATTTCAGAATTATGTGTGCTGGAGAAATACTGAGGAATGTTATAGGGTTGAATATAAGCTGGGAGGAAATTTGAGGCGACACAGTTGTGCCCCACCAAGTTTCATCCCTTAATTCCAAAAATTTGATCGAATCTGGCACCCGGGACTGCTTTACTTTTGCCTAAAAAAATTTAATTGATTGTGTGTTTTTTTTTGTGTGATTAGCTCCTTACCGAAGCGTCAGATCGATATTTTTACTGATATAACATCGCTTTAGAATTTGATTTCCTATAATAATCCGTCAAAAAAAGTATCCTATTCCAATAAAAATTCTATGGTTATGTGCACTGTAGAAAGTTAGTAGGTTGAATATGAGCTCAAATGAAACTTCAGGCGACACAGTTTGCCTCACAGCTCCATAAAATTTCACCCCTAAATTCCAAAAATTTGGAATTTTAAGGTGGTGTTATCGAGGTCTAAACACCCTGTATATAGTATTTATATATAAAAAAAAAACACCCATTATATGTATATATAATATATATACATACCCCTGATGTATGTGGGTGTTTTATTGTTTATACATCTGAATCTGCAAGAATTGAAATAAATACATTGTTGAATAAGTTATTGAACTAATGCTCTACCATTCCGGTATATGTAAAATAAAATCTTAATTCGCGAATAGCTCAAAATATTGTCAGTTTTTTTTTGTGTCCAATGAGACTTTTGCTGAGAATGACAAAAACTAGCAAGGATGACAAACTTTGAAGACTTGAATTAGATAACTATGAGACTGGTTATTAGTTATGGGTCTTATGGCGTAAAAACATATGCCTTTTGGTCATTAATCTAAAACGTTTATCTTTTTTAAATTATTATACACATTTTTAACCTTTATACATTTTATGTTAGCCATCTTCAATCCTGATACGATTGCATACATGTGAGAAGAGCTTAACCCATGTTCCGGCAGTTGGCTATGTAATGAGTACTTGCGTCTCCTTCCGGCCTGAGAGAATAATACACAGTGCGCTTGGAGGTCATAAATGGGCCAGTACATAGAGAACATAGCCAAATAGGCCAGAATATAGAGAACATAGCCAAATAGGCCAGAATATAGAGAACATAGCCAAATAGGCCAGAATATAGAGAACATAGCCAAATAGGCCAGAATATAGAGAACATAGCCAAATAGTTGTGCCCATAATTATGAAAGTGGTCTAAGTCAAAATTAAAAAAAAAATGAATTTATCACTTATTTCACACATGATTTTAAACTAAATTTATTCAATGTAATTTTTACGATATCGTCAAAAATGAACCTTTAGATAGTAATTGTAATTAAAACGTTTTTAGTGTTAATTATGAAAGTGGTCTAAGTCAAAAATTTAAAGAAATTATATAAACATAACTTAAACTATTAAATAAACCTAAAAGAGGAAGACCAAAAATATACGAAAATATTCAATTACTTCCATTATACAACACCACTAGACCAGTAACGGAAGAAAAACATAAAGATCTTATGTGTTTACTACCATACATCCCTCCATTTTTTCAGGAACATTTTAAAAATCTTAAAAACTCGAAATTATGATGAAAATGGATTACTTGTTAAAAATGATTAATTAATGTTTATGAATTATTTCGTTAAAGTTGTTGTTTCAAATAAAAATCACAATTTTTTATTACTGTAAGTCAATTATAGGTCAATTACAGTTAATTTTGAAAATGGTCTAAGTCAATTCAAGCTTTAAAAACAACATTTTCCTATGAAATTCACACAAAATTTCATATCTATAATAAATTTCCATTAATCAAGACTAATAAAATTATAAATTGAAATGTCGCATGATATAAAAATATTTTTTAATTTATTCAAATGCGATTCATTAAATATCTCGAAACAAGAAATATATGACTTAGACCACTTTCATAATTATGGGCACAGTTCCACCATTGAGGGGCTCGTTCCTAATTTTGTCTCTTGTAACTGGTCCGTTTTGACAAAGTTATTTCAGACAGTTTGACAGGATAATTCTTCCTGTCTTTTTTTCTCCGTTAAATGCTACAATTACGATCAGTTTTTTTTTTCAACGTATTGCGTAGGAATGCAAACAATTATATGCTATCAGTCTTCGTTTAGGACATTGACTTTCATAGAGTTTAGTTAAAAACACAAAATAAAATTTATTTGTTGAGTTTCAGACATGCCAATTGTGGATCGCTATAAAACAACAGAACAATTTTTTTTTTTATTATTTTTTTTTTTTTTGTACCTATTTAGAGCACTGAAAGCTCCAAAATTTCCAATCCGAGTATATGTGTTTGTGTTTCTTATATAGGATGTACATTACCGAGAAAATGTAGGTAAAAATGTTATGACAAAAAGAAAATCTTATTTGCGCATAACTCAAAAAGTAAGTATTTTATAGTAAATTCTCTACAGGATCATAGAAAAGGAAATTTTCTTAAAAAAAAAAAAAAAAAAATATCTAGGTCAGACCAGTATTAGCTAAGATACAGCGTTTGAGCTACAACAGCTTTGTTAATTTTATGTTATTAAATGAAAACTAAATGGAATTTCGTGCTAAACTAAATGCACAAAATTGTCGTATTCTAATTGTTTACTATACTATTTTATTTTACTTTTGTGACAGAAGGCGTGAAGAAGTGCATGTTGCTGAGAATATTTCAAATATTAGTTTTTAAAATTATTTTTAAAAAGTGGATAATCATTATAGGTTGGTAAATAAAAGTTCTTCCACCGCAGCAGATTTTTTTAAACAAAAATACGTATTTTTTAATCACGTCAAATATTATGTATTGATTGAATACATGAATATCTTTGAATCTTTTCATTTTTTAGTAGCCTTGATCTCATTTTCAGGATTTTTTATCACTTTATTATACAACAGTATGATTTCCGAATACATTTGACTCCAAATAATCTCCTACTTATCATTTTTGAACCTTATAATGCTTAAAAACAATATTCTTTTCACTTATTGGCGAGTGATTTTACTTCTTGGGAATCTCTTTAGAAGAACAATCATTTTTTAAAAATATATAAAGTGATAGTTGTGAAAAAATATTTATTAAATGGAAACAATTTAAATTCCGAATACTTTTGACAGTCGAAAGGGGAGGGAGGGAGGGGGGGGGCGCTGTCAATGGGTCACCTATTTTAACCAAATTTTTTGGGATGATTCTACATCCAAAAATGTTTGACGTGTTTGTCAGCATTCGTTTCCAATGGGTCCTAGGAGCCGAGAAAATAAAATAAAACATAATGAAACTGCTTTATTTTTTATCTTGAGTTTGAAAAATGGTATAAATGTGGTTTTCCACCGAATCTTTTGTGTTTTAGTGTGTATTAAATGAAAAATACAAAATTTAAAAAATGATTGCTTTTTGGTCAAATAAATTTAAAAAAATGTTTAGATTATTACGTAAACTAGCCTTATAGATTCTTTTACGCCCATAATTATGGCAGATTTTGACTAAGAGCACCGAAAAACTTTTATGTTGAAAATATCATCGAAAACCAAAAAATTTTTTTTTCAGTTTCGAGAGGGTTCAAAATTTGCAAACCACGAAATTACGTTCCAGTTAGAAACTCTGTATCTCTTCTTCAGTTTATCCGATTTCGATTTCTTGAACTCGTTGAAAAGATAGAAGTTTCTTCTTTCCATAAATATAAACAGCTATTGGATTATCTGGAAGGTCTGTGTAAAAAAATGTGATAACAGAATAAAACAAAACTGAGGTTTTTGGGGGATAGCGTTGGTTCTAAAACACGTAGAAAGACCACAGTTAAAGCAGACCGCGTTGATTAAAAAGTTTTACAGACGACCCAAATTTGGTGTTAATCGTTCAAAGGGGTTCCAGATTGATGAGAATATTTTTCAAAAATTTCAACTAGTTGAAATTAGCACTTAATTGAAATTATTTAATTAACGAAAAAATTCGAAAGAAGGTTCGGAAGAAATATTTCAAAAGTCATTATTTTAATTAAAATAATTATTTTTCAATAATACAATAGAATTAATTCCCGAAGGGGTGCCCCAAGTTGATAAGGTACATACTAGAGAAAACAAATAAGTATTTGAAAAAAAAATAATAATTTACTTGATTAATTCTTATTCGTCAAATACGAATAAAAGTAAATAGTTGTAATTGCCATTGCAACTAATATTTCATAACTAAACAAAATTAGTTGGCCATTTCAACTAATAATTAATTTACTTATAAGAATTACAAATAAATTAGTTGTCGTTTTTAGTTATTAGTTACAATTAATTTCGGCCTAACCCTGACCTCCACTACCCTCCGATGATACAGTGCAAAAGTATATTATTTTAATCGCTTATCTATTAAATGAGCTGAAATTCGATATATATGCTTGTTTTCTAGACAGAACAAGACCATAGAGCTGAGAGAAAATTTCAGTCAAAATGTTGTTAAAATGTTTTTTCGTGAATTTTCGTCGTTTTTAAGATTTTGCGCACATCTGCAACCTCTCCAAATTAAGAGTGTTGAAAATTTGTATGTGAATTGAGTTGGTGTTAGAGAAGTGCCTTTTACATTTCTCGACTTTTTTTCTTTTATCCCCGCGGTCTTTAAGGTTTTGCGTACATTTACCATATAGTTCCTCCAAATGCTCCGCTGCTATTTTGTTATTTTCAATTTTGTATTTTAGTCACTATTAAAGATAATTAATAATACGACATTTCTGACGGAGCTCTGCGGCTCACGTTTTTTTTACTATGTTTTTTTAATTTTTTGGCGTCACTTCCAACCATCATCTCCAGGAATGAATATTACATTCAATTTATTTATCGTTTTAGCAGTTATGTCGGTAAAATTACTGATAACCCTGAGCATAAAACAAATAGGTATTTATTAACAATTTTCAGTTCTCTGGATGTTATTGATAAGATTAAATAAAAGGAAGGAAGTAATTGAATAAACTGTAGCCAGTCTTGTTCATTATGGCCATGAAATCATAAAAGCGGTGGTTAGTCAAATGACATGATATTTGAGAACAAGGTTTGATATCTTGAATCATACTCAACGACGATAAAACATGATTAATTTTATGTCCATTCAAAATATCATGAAATGAAAATATTCTTGATTGGTACTGGGTATTGCTGTTAAGCTTTATCTTTTTATTATCACGATATATATACGATATTATACGATATTATATATATCACGATCGCTTTATAAAAATATTTTTTCGGCTTTCATTACTGCTTTGTTATAATTTGGCTACAAATAAGTTGAGCGAACGATAAGTGAATATATGTATATCGGAGGCCTCTGGCAGCCTAGCTTTGAAGCCCCGTATGTTTCTTATTCAAAATTTGAAGATCTGGATGTGTGTTAGGCATAATAATATAATGTTAGATATCAATTGTATTACTACTTACAATATAATTTGAAAATGAAGGCCAATTGGAGTATGGTTGCCACCTTGTTACCAGCTATTTAAGCCTCTGTGTGAGATTTCGTAAGGATTTGGAAGAGCATTCAGTAAGGAAAAATAATGCCAAAGGAAGGGGGACGCAGCTAAATTGTCTCCGAACATGTTTACTAATATATCATTGATAATATAAAACTGAAATTAAAGGATACTAAGGTTATAACATTAGCTTATTAATAAAATCGAAAAACTGTGTAGTCGTAACTCTTAAATAGGACATTTTTACACTGTTTGAATATTATTCTTTATGCAAAAACCATGCAGATAGTGGACACAAACAGTATTCTGCACTGTTCTTTATTTCCTTGGGATTGCTCTTCTCTTTACTGCTATTGATGAATGACCATCTTATGTTATTCAATTTTAATATCACAATAAAACCAACTTTGAAGCTCAATTTCATCATGACAATGCTTTTAAAATAATTATTTCTTCGATGTCTTCGGCTAGGCACCCTATGTATCTCCAAGGAGACATAAACGTTTTTCGAAAATAAAATACTTAAAAATTCTATTTTTATCCCTTCTTTCAGCATTTCGACAGAGATTTGTAGACAATTATCGTATCAACAGTGTTTGGTAAGTGATATTATATTTTTTATACAATTTGTACAAAGTGATAGTTTTCGAGTTTTCCGCAAAGAAAAAACGAAATTTTAGATGACAAAGCTTGGGATGATGATGAGTAACTTTTAAAACATAAAGGACCAAAATATTTAGATTTTTTCCTGTATACTAAAATTACTTCAATTTTTAGAAAAAATGACATAAATATTCAAATTTAATAAGTACTAATAAACTTTATAAGTTCAGAGAGCTCCATAAACAAAAAAATTGTGAAAAACAAAAGAACGTTAACCAAGTGGCATCCAGCTCAAGTCAACACTGTTTAGATCTTTTGCTGTTCGGCAAGTATAGGTCTGTTATTTAATTAATAATTAATTATTAATTAATTCATTATTCAATGAGTTGGCTTTATCAAACAGATTTTTTTTATTTTAGTTTTCAATGTTATTATTTTGAATACTTATTATATAAAGGAATGAGATGGTCCGGGAGGTGGTCAAAAAGTGGAACACAAATAGTAAAAACTATTTACTTTGCAGGTCTTCTTCAGGACTGAATAAACAAGATACAAAAATAAGAATAAAACAATGATATATACAGTGAATGAATTAATAAATAAAAAAGATTTAGTGAGAAAAAAAAATGAAAACAGTGATGAGTTTGTAAAATGAAACTGGAGAGTAATGACAAAAATTAAAAATAAATTAGTGAATATTAATACATTAATAAAAGTTGCTATATGATAAAAATAAAATAAAAAATAGGTAAACCAAAAGAGAAATAACATTAACTAAAAATAAATTACTCTGCTAAATAAGTAAAAAAGGAAATACAAATAAATAAACAGACAAACTATAGTACCTTAAAGCTCCAAGGGAGGAAGAATGACTTAGCAAAAAGCAAAGTAATTAAGGAGGCTGTAGGAGTAGTAATTAGAATATAATTAATAGTTATATAGAGAGGGCCGTGGGGAGGGGTTTTCATTATAAGTGCCATCTGTTGGGGATGTAATGAACAAAAACTATGTACATGCAGAGGCATACTGATAGAAAGTTTTCAGTAATTAAAAAAATGCTTTTTTTTTAAAAAAGAGTAAAGTAATAAAGGAGTGGAGTTGGCTGTAGTAATGAAGATAAAAGAGAAGGGAGTTGTCGAAATAATGAGGGTTAATCCTAAAAAGAAGTATTGAAAATAGAAGAAAAAGATAAATCTAAAATAACAAATATAAATAATAAATTAAAATAAAAATCAATATATAAAATGGGCAAGGAGAAAATAAAAATATAATTTGAACAGAATTCATGAACAAAGAGATTAAGATAAAGTGCCATCTGTAAGAGTTTAATGGACAAAATGTATGTATATATAAAAGAATGAATTAAGTAAGTAATATGGATAGACAATTTTTTCTATAATGCCCTCACAAAGCTGGTTAAATTATAGATATAATAACAGGAGAAAATTTTTTAACAATAAGCTTTTTTAAAAATAAAAATAAGGATACAAAATTGTGATATAACAAACATAAAGTGACACAATCAAATAGTAAAGAAAATGGCAGAAATTTACAGAATAGAAAGTATGTTTGGTACCAGATTAAAATAATTACATAGGTAAAAAAATTAAATAAGTAATTTAAATGTACTACAAAAATTTTTAGTACTTTAAGTATTACAAAATTGTGTAAAATAATTTTCTATTGTTAAATAAATGTTAAAATTACAAAATTAAACTTATTTTGTAGTGATGTGTGTACAAATATAGTATCCTTTTTGGATTCTGGAATCATTTGAACAACTAATAGCCATATTACTGAAAAACAATGATTCATAAGATACTAACAGCAAATTTTCCGAATTTGAAGATTCAAGTCTCTTAAGTGTATTGGAACCAAGTTTTTTCAAGGGTATTTCTAGCGAGATTATTATTCATTTTGATTGTTATATTAGTATAGAAGAGCATGAGATGCAACTCAGCAAAAGATGTAAAATAATTGTAATATTCTTGGTAAACAACTAAATAGTCATCGTTTCCCCGATTCAGGTATCATCAGGACAGAAAAAATAAGATCACATGTTGCAGACAAAATGTAGCACATCTCACATCAACAGTCTGAAGACACATCAACTAGAAATAATACCTCACTTCTTGGCATGTATAAGAATGTGTGTAGATGTCTTGGGTTGAAGTGAAATGTACTGCATTTTGTCTACATATGCGTGATCTTATTTTTTCTATCCTGGTGATTCCTGAATTGGCGAAATGTTGACTTGTTAGTTGTTTACTGGTATTTTAGAGACTAAATGCTTCATTTGTGGAAATTTTCATTTATATTCTACCAATTATTTATGCTCTTGTTGAGCAATTTTGAGAGTTCTGAACAGCAGTGTTGGGCAAAAGTAATTACAATTACTAGTTGAGCCAAAGTAATAGTAATTACCAATTACAATCTTATGTAATTGTAATTTTATTTCTGCAATTCAAAGTAATTGTAATCAGTAATTTCAATTACTTAATGCCTAAATGACACTAAAAAAGTTATTTACACAAATGTGCTAAGGTATACATTCCAAAATGAAGAGTTTAAATGAATCGAATGCAGATTTACAAAAATTGCAACAAAATTAAATACAGAGTAAATATTGTTATGACCTGAATTACAGGTAATTGTAATTGCAATTACTTAGAGTCTAGAAGTAATTGTAATTGAAATTGCAATTGCTTAGCTCAAGGAGAAGTAGTAATTGAGAACCTCAATTACAATAGCAGTAATTTAAAGGAGTAATTGCAATTTATAACAAGATTAGAGTAATTATAATTGAATATTACAATTACTTCAGTACAATTGAGGAGCTTTCTATCCGAAGTGCACATCTACACTGTCAACCAAAACAAATTTCGAGTTCTGATAGGTATCCCAAAGCTGTACTTAATGAGCTAGCTCCACTTCTGTGAAATTTTGTTTTTTCTCTGTAGAAAAAAAAATGAAAAGTTTGTTTTGTCAAGCAAAAATGAAGCTCAGATTGATTGAAAAATCAGTTTTTACTTCAACTTTGTAAACAAAAATGGAAATGGAGATGTCCACTTTTGATAGAATGCTCCTCAATTGTTCTTTAAAAACATTAAATTCAATATTTTGGACCATTTAACTATTTTGTTATTAAAATTATAGTCCATTTTTGTTCATGTAATTGAAGATACTCATGTAAATTGAAAATATTCATGTGATTAATTACTGCCCAACTATGTTAAACAGTACAGATCGGATAACTTTATCAAAATATTATAAAACTTTATAAACTTATAAAACTAAATACATATTTTATTTTCTCTGTTTTACTATTCAAAGCTACTCTTTACATTTTGACTTCTTTCTTTTTACTCTTCATCATATAATAATTTTTCTTTTTCTAAAAATGTATAATATTCTGAAGAGCTGTCTTCCATATCAAAACATCCATAAAAATTAGGATATGACACCCAAATTTAGTATCCTTTCATATAAATAAGATTATATACCAAATTTTGTTGTTCTTTCTCAACTAGTTTTTTGTTTAGAGCCACTTAAAGTGTTGACAAAATCGACATTTTTATATCTTTGAAGCTCCCAAAGAAAATTCGATGCCCAATGGAAAAAAAATTGTACTGTTTTTATTCACTAACCAAATGGTTATAACTTTGAGATTATATTAAAAAAACTATGGTTATTTCAGAAAAAAAATCAATAATCAATGTATAATACACCAAAAATTTACGAACAAGTATTATGCATCAAGTTATGAAAATTTTAAAGTACTTTAAGGTGTTTTACAAAAAAATTATGAACCAAAGGCGGTATGTTAAAAAAAAGAAATACTTTTTTTTTTTTAGTAGGTCTAATGATATTAGCTACCATATAGAATAATACAAATAATGGTATTTTGCCTGCTTAATATAGAAATAAAATAATTAGTATCAAATTTGGAAAACTTTAAAGTAAAATATGGTATTGTACCAAAAATTAAAGGGGTATTCAAAAAAACAATTTTATTTGGTTAACTATGTTCAATAATGAGCCTTTATGGTAGCTGATATCATAAAAATAGAACAAGGCATAATAATTTAGAAGTATATAGCCATTTGAGGGGTGGCTGATAATTTTGGCTTTTAGGCTATATCTCCGTCATGGTGATACCGTAAAATGGTGGCATTTTATTTTTAAAAAGATCCTAAATATTTTGCTTATTTTTCATTTCGTGTTCTATATCTTGAAGGCTACAAACCACGTGAAAAACATTACGTTACCTTTTTTAAAAAAAATAAAATTTTCTAAATTTTAAATCCTAATAGAGTGCTTTACGTTAAATAGATCCCGAGATTTAGAAAATTTCTCAAAAAACAATTTATTTTTCTAAAAAACGAGAAATCACTATTTTGTAAATTTATTTTGGCAAATCTCATGGAAATTGTTCTTTCTACGAAGATAATAATTATAAACTACTGTATGGTCCATTTAACTAGCTCTTATTTGATTGGTAATAGACATCTGTACTGTAATATTCCCCAAGAAAAAGTTATTCAAAAAACACATTGTACACATTTTAACATTATTACCGTACGCACTCATATCTTGAGAAAAGTTAGATTTATCGGGAACTATTAGATTCGCAGGTGTCTATTACCACTCAAATAAAAGCTAATTAAATGATCCATAAAGTAGTTTATAATGATTATCTTTGTAGGAATAACAGTCCATGATATGTGCCAAAATAAATTCACGTCTTTTTGAAAAATGAATTGTTTTTTGAAATTTTATAACTCGGGAAATAGTAAACATAAAAAGCTCTAGTATGGCTTAAATTATAGCAAATTTAATTTTCTTTAAAAAGGGTATTACATTTTTTTTCCTGTGGTTAATAGTCTTTAAGAAATTGAGCACGGAATGAAAAATGAGCAAAATATTTAGGTTTTTCTTGAATAAAATGTCACCATTTTTGAAGGTAGCGGCTTTGGAGCGGCATTCAAGGCTTCTTTTACCTAAAATGTCCTATATTTTTGTAATTTGCATTCAAACATGTCCCTAAAATGAATACCTTATTTTGGCCCTGTCCATCCTCTCCCGTTTCTGAGAATTTATTTCGTTTTATTCTCCTATCCGCCTTTTCTTTTTGGATTCTGTAGCAATACCAATTTATAGCATTGCTTCTATTTCTTTGCAAGGGATATAATAAGTAAAGGATACTTTGGAAACTATTATGGGCTCTATTCATTTCAGCATACATACCGAAAAAAAATGACTATAATTTTATTTATTTATTTATGTGTCTTACTCCCTGAGACCTCAAACATGAAATTACATCACATTCTTACTGAATAAGCTAGACTACTCTCCTTGAGTCGGAAAAAAATACCATTTTCAGTTTTATCATCGAATATTTTACGTATTATTTTATTATAATTGACTACAGACAGATAAATTGACTAATGTGGAGATAAATACTCATGAACGGTAATGTAACATTGAAAACTAAAAATAAAAAATTCTACACCGTCGCTCAATCAAACTTTTTTAAAATTTTAAATTTTAGATTTCATATCTCGATAAATGGATGTTTGAAAATTTTCAAATCTATTTTCCGCCATTCTTCTCTTCATAACAAAAAATACGCATATTTCGGAATAAAAATCGGACAATGCTTATTTAAGAAATAGGGAGAAAACAAAACTGCCCACATTGCTACCATCTCTTAACCTAGAAGCACAACGTGTCGCCCCATTTCGCCTTAAGAGGATATTATGTAGTTTGTAATATTTTTTATTTGTATATATAATAATCTTTTGTCAGTTCAAATAGTTCAACTTTTTACTCCTTTTATTATGTTACCCATTTTTTCCCAAACTTTTTCCATCTAAATTTTCATTCTTCTTTTTACTCAAATGAAAACTTCAACAAAAACAGTGATTTAAATGTTTCGTTCTTAATTCGTGAATTAACCCGCTGTGCAGGGTTTCGATTAGCCACTTCAAACTTGGTATCTGTGACAAAATGTATCAGGAACTATTTGTCACTGGAGCAACAAGCGGCTGTCGAAACTATCTCTAGTACACATTGATATAGAAATTGGTTGTTAATTAACAATATGTTATCCCTCTAACCACGATATCCTTGTAGTAGCTCTAAACTGCAATATGTTTTTAGAAAGGAACTGTAGTAACATGATAAATTACTTTCTTCGAACGGAAAATAATAACTGTAACTTAGATGGGTTAAAATGTTTGAAGTAAACGATAGCTCTAATCGTA
Source organism: Rhaphigaster nebulosa (assembly GCA_948150685.1). NCBI lineage: Eukaryota > Metazoa > Arthropoda > Insecta > Hemiptera > Pentatomidae > Rhaphigaster > Rhaphigaster nebulosa. The sequence continues at coordinate 155,760,062 of OX411308.1, read as the reverse complement.
AGATCGCTATCTATCACCTAAATTTCTGAAATTTCACGATAATCCAATAATTTAGTGATTTCTTAATTTCTAATTCTCTGTATAAAATTGAGGAAAGATCAGTGTGTTATTATTGATTTGGTTTTTTATTGTTTCATTTCATTAAATATTCTGATATCTATTGCATCCTAATAAAAATACTTTAGGAAATCTTAATAAAATCATTGCACTGCATGAATTTTATTTTAGTTAAGCAGGCAGTTTCCAAACAACTAGAAGGCATTAAATTGGCTAATAGTATACAGCGTCAGTTTTCTTTGGGAAATAAAGAGTAATTTACCTATCTTAACAAATTTATTGATATTGTAAAAATAAATAACTTACACATGAATTATAATTAAAATTAACTTTTGGGTCGCTAAATTAGCTATTGTAAAAAATCAACAGCGAAATCTAGTCGCCTCTCCGCCTCTCAGTCTGGACATGGGGACATGGGCACTGCTTAAGCTGTACTGGTTGCATCTGTCAGAAATGAAGGCGTTCCATTTCTGCTGATTTAATCAATCTCAAATAAATATTTTCTATTTCTTTTTACTACTATAAAATAATTGTATTTTTCTTTTATAAAGCTAGGAGGATCACATGCTCATGAGCACAAATTGAATAACCACCACTGATCATTTGCCATTAGTGTATTTCATTAGCAATCAGTTCACTGTGGGATGTATTGGTAACATCTATGTTCGATTTTCCATGTTTTAATTTTTTTTTTTTATATCACTATGTGTGGTGATGGCCAGGTTAGCTCGAGATGAGATTAAAGAGACTAATTGACCGCAGGTTCTTAGTCATCCTATTACATAGGAATTTTTATGACTAATTTTTAATCAAATTCAAAATTTAAACAAGTTATGTTTTTTATAGGAGGAAGCTGTGGAGTAGCCAGAACACTTACCCAGGGTGCCTCCGGTCCACAGGCTGCACGGTTACATCAGGTCCAGGGGGGACGTGGGATTCCTCTTCGACGCAGAGGTAATAAAACAGATTAAGGCCTGGAAAGATCCCGGAAATAAAGAAGAGGAATTGACAATAAAAAGGAGAAAGCTATACTAAAAGAAATAATTACAGCCAGCAGTACACAATAAGAATAATTAATTACGATAATAATTATTGTAACTAATTAATCTTTTTATATATTAAGATTTATTTCAGAATTACTAAAAATATAATGCTGCTTGCGACTAATCTTAAATTATACAATATTGAAACTTTTGTTTAAAATAATTTTCAGATTTATTGTAATGTGTCGACAATAAAACAAAAACAGCTTTAAAAGAAAAGAAAAATAGTTAAAGTAATAGATTACAATTAATTCATTATTTTTAATTATTATTTTTTTCTTATTTCTATGTTAAAAAGACGGTATAATAAAATTATAAAAAAATTTATAAAGATAAAAATATTTATTTTCTAAATTACTTAAAGTAAAAACTTTGCCCAAGTATTATGGTTATAAAATAACTATAAAAGCCCTAATAAATGAAATCTCGTTTTTTTTTCTTGTTTTTTTTTTAGATATTCCTTCATCTTTAATAATTAAATAAAACAGTCCTTACTAAGCACAATAGCATCAAAACAAAAAACTATAAATATAAAGTTTAAAAAATTGAAGTGAGCTAAACATAAATCATTGACATTCAAAACTAGATTTACAAATTTAACCAACTTTCAAATTAAGGATAGTTTAATTCTTCCAATTAAATTGATCTTATATTTTTTTAAAAACAAAACATGTTTTCTAAAAATTATTAGTCAAATTCATGTCACAAATCTGCCTGCAAAAACCATTTTGCTGAATTATGAATTATGCTGATAATTCACCAACCACAAGAAAATACCAAATTTAACAGTTAACCAAAAAAGAAAAGTACAAATTATTTGTATTTTTTAAATACACAGTATTTTCTGTAGACACACTACAATTTTCATAAATACGCCTGCAACAAAAAAAATTTAAAAAACAACCAAACGAATTGAAAAAGTAATAAAAAAAAATTATCTAGTAAAGTTTTTTTCATTAAATTTTCTTATTTTTTTTCATTATTTTTATTTGGGGTGGATAGCTTAGTGGTAAGACACTGTTATCATTCTCACGGTCCCAGGTTCGAGACCGGCTGTGGCAGATAATTATTTATTCTGTTATCAGCCATGGATCGACCCTGTGGGTTCGGGAGACCATTCTGGAGTTCACCCAGCCTCTATAAAATGGGTATCCTTAATTGGGGGAAAAACCTGGCGGTTGGGCATTATCTCGGCCAAATCACCTCCTTTTACAACTGTTGGCTTAAAAACAGTACGGTTCTTACCTAGTATTGAACCCAAGACCCTTCATGGGTTGTAGTGGTACAGGTTTTTTTTTTTTTTTTTTTTTTTAAATTCATATTATTTTCTCAATCATCTTAAAAACTAACAAGATATTTTATTTAATAAGTAGAAGTGAATACTCAATTTTTAACAGAGAACAACTGAATGCATTTAATTATTTGTATTTTTTATAAGTAAGTAATACAGAACAATTTTTAGAGATACACAATACACAACACCCACAAAACAAAACAAAATTACAAAATATTTTAAAAACCAAACAAATTAAAAAAGTTTAAAAAAAATTAATAAATTTTATTTTTATTTATTTTTCGCTTTTAATTATTTGTGTGTTTTCCCTTTTGTTGAATTATGATTCCTTAATAAAAATTAACAAATCAATTCAAGAATTATCATTTTAATTCCGTTGTAGTATGTATTTATTTTCTTTGTTCTTTTTTAAGTTTTTGTATTTATGTATTATTAGTTTTTGTCATTTGTATTTTTTTACTTCTGTTGCTTAAGTTAGCACATTATTTATCATGAAGAGCATTTAAAAAAATTAATTTATTTATTGTATTTAATTTATGTATTTGTAACAGTGAAACGCATAGAAGTGCATTTTTTTTTTTTTTTTTTTTTTTACAATACTTGCTTCATGCTAATAAAAAATTAAAGAAATATGAAAAGATAAAATTTTGTTTGATACTATTTTCTTTAAAATTACATTCATGTCATTTATTTATTGTATTTATTTACTGTACATTGACCAGAAGTTAATGTACAAATATATAAACAGTCACCTGCTGCTTATTAATTATTCAGTAAATAAACATTTTTTGTTTTAATACAACTAATATTCTTTCATATTATTTTGATTTTCTAAGGTTTATATAATAAGAATTTTGATTTATTTCTAAGATATCAGGCGACCCTTATCAATTTCTTCAAACCCCACAATGGTTAACACTAGTTAATACATATTTGTATTACAACAATAACATAAAAAAAATTAGCCATTATGAAAAGCCAAATTAAGTTTTGTTTATTTTCTTACCTATTTTAAATATTATGATTTCATTTTTATAAATATTCCTTTAAAATATATCAGTTCTGAGATTTGTCTCATTAATAGAATATTTGTAATCATATTCTTGTCATATGTACTTTAAAATTTCTGTAATTTAAACCTAAATTTACTATTATTTAACAATTATTCAAGTTAAATATCATTTAAACCAGACAAAACAACTACATCACTTATTATTAAATCCTATTCATTTCAACCTCCTATCTTAGAAGTTGACTGTCGTTAAAGTTAAGTGTCATTTAAACCAGACAAAACAACTGCATCAGTATTATTTAAGTCCTGCTCATTTCAACCTTCCATCTTAGACTCAGCCCTCTCTTTACTTATATTTATCTGATGGTATTCTTCCCACATGTTATAATTGTTTCTATTTTTTTTATACATACCAAGAATTGTGATAATGTAGAAAGAGCTTTTGAAAAATATGATCATGAAAATGTCAAATTTGGTATACAATAATAATAAACTTAAAAATCATCTAACGAACATGAAAGATAAAATATAAAAATAAAATAAAATGTATTTAATGCCCCAATAAATTTTACACAGATGAAACAGCACAAAATTTAAAAACCATAAAACTAATGTTAACAACAGCTCTGGCTTGTCACAGTATATTACAAAATCACAAATTTTATTTTAATTAATTCATACCTTTCAAATAAAGCAACTAATAAATAAAATTCGAAAGCTGAATCTATTCATATCACAAAATGAAATAACAAATACCAATTTTAAAACATATAAAATATAGGATATAATAAATAAAATGAATTTTAATTAATTAAAAGCTAATTTAAAGCAAACAGAAATACTAATAAGAGAGATAGTAAAATTTAATAGGACTCAAATAATAAGTGATATAATTGGTCAGTCTGTTATAATCATTAAGTTAACTTAAATAATTTAATCATTATTACATTATAGTATATTGATGTTTAAATTAAGGAAATTTATAAACATGTGCAATTAGATATTAAAAAATATAACAAAAGATGTACAAAGTAAAAAGATGTTTTAAATGAATATGATGAAAAATAGATAAATGACAAATAAACTTCCATAGTTTAGGATATAATGACAGCCAAAATAAAAAAAAATCATGAAAAATATGTTTGATAATCGATCGCGTGAGTCTAAAATGTCATAAAATAAAAAAAATGCATACAAATTATAGAGTTGTTACTAAAAACTTCTACAAAAAAGTTAATAAGAAAAAAACATTTAAAATAGATAGGAAACCAAAAAAAACTTAATTAGGCTTTTCTGAACTGTTAATGTTCTTTATGTTATTGTTGTAATATATCATTATGATGCAATGAGATATTGTAATTAAAGTTTCAGCAGCGATAAGAAGGCAGTTCTATTTTTACAAAATCGTTGTTAAAAAAAACAACTTTCAAATTCAGTTTTTGAGTTAGGCAATTCCTTTTTTCTTTTTGTTTAAATAAATATATTACCATCACTCTTCTTGGAGTGAAGAAATAAGCTTAAAATATTGGAGCTGTCTTCTTATTGCACTAGCACACAAAATAATACACTTAATTTAAGGCGAAAACAAACATAGGCAGAACGAAATGTGGAAAAACTTTTTAATTATTGATACAAAACATTAAATACACCGTGCGTCATACGCACTAAGCTTCTATTGCTGATGATGCCTCAGATTCAAGATTGTTGTAATAAATAGAACATCTCGGCTGCTCCAATGTACTTCTGGGTGAGGGTCATTACATCTTTATGTTTGGCAGTTTTCAAGGGCAAAGGATAGGTATACACCAGTGGAATGTGGTCAATGGGCAGCATAGAAAGATTCAGTTGATGAGGTTCCAATATTTTCACTTTCCGTGATAACAACAATGAAACATTCTAACAACACTGAAAAATGCTTTAATCAATTATACTAGAATACTTAGTTATTAAGTACCTAATCGTTTTGACATGTAGTTCCTGCAACAATGATGCACCTATGTATTTTTCAAAAAGAGGGGTTTAAGAATGTTAACAATTTTAATATCATCAATGATACCTGTCAAACATCCTAATTTTTTTTTTCTTTTAATAATTATCGACATACTCTTAGTAACATTTTTTCACTTATATTGGGCCATTATGAAATGAGCCCCAGGAGCTACATCCTTCTTGCACCAGTAATTCAAGGTGCTGCTATCTAGCACAAAATGATGAAACTACTCACTTTTTGCATTAGCAAGAGCAATTTTTTTTTTAAACTGAGGATCCGGTCTAACTTGAAAATGGAGCCACCTCCTCATTGATTGAAATCCCTCAATTATAATGTGTATAGAGTAGATAATTGTTTTTACTTGTTTTTAGAATAAAATGAAATGAAATAGAACTTGAAGATGGGCATAAATCCTAAACGTTAACCAGTATGGAGTTTGAAGGAGTAAATAAGAGTCCACCTGTTATCTTAGAAATAAATAAAAAGTCTGATTAGATATTCTTTTATATTATTTTTGATTTAGCAGCCTTCATCTGATAAAGGCACAATGAAATACTCCTACATGTATGCATTCGAATAACAAAGTGTTCAAATAATTTTTTATTGTATTTTTCAAATTCCAGTCAAAATTTGATGTACATATTATTATTATTTCACACCCTCAATGGAATACTAACAGTTCAAAAATATAATTCATTTTCGCTTGGTATGCAATGAAACTATTGGAAATGTTCATGTTTAGAAATATATCTGCTTTCTCTTCATCACTTCCAACCCATGAGTTGTCAGTTTTTTGGATAGAAGCATTTGTGTGGTGGTAATGCAGCATTTTTCATGTTTATTGCCACAGAGTATTGCTATTTGTATGTAAGTTAAGTCAGAAGTGTGTTGTGCTGTGTTTGTATTGCTGTACAAGTTTTCTCAGCCATTTAGCAAGTTGGTGTAGTAGCCGTTTTCCACAAGGATGTCGAGATCTTTTCTATTGGGAAAATTAATTTGATTATATTCTGCAATTAATTTTATATCATGAATTTTAAAGTTTCACCAAAAAAATGGCATACAATGATTATAAAATTAAGCTAAAATCCTGTAATTTTATATCGAATTCCTTTCCTTCCTTGGTATTTATCTTACAAAATTGCTAAGACAACTAGCTATTAATATAATCAATCCACCTGACTTGAGATCATTATTTTGGTTACCATTGCTAACTAAGATTCTTCTAACAGTTACATTTCCATATTTTATCTGTGGTTGGTAAGTACAATCATTCAAATTAGCCCTACTTTATATAATTTGTAAATCAGTTCCAAATTTAAAAATATAGTTATTAATCAATTAATACCAGCAATGATTTTTTTTTTTTTTTTACTTAAAATAAATTATCAATTGAGCTTTCTCAACAATCTAAAATAATATAGCAATGTTTCACTCTTTTTTTATAGAATGTGTAACTGAGCATTATCATGCCTAAGATTTTTTTTTTCTCCCCTAGAGTTCTAACTGAAACACTTAACTAACAATTATTATTAAAAAAAAATCTCTTGTGTTCACTCACTATAGACAATCCTCATCACATTTGGTGCAAAGTCCAATACCTTGCCATTAACTATATTTTCATGAAGGTTCCAAAATTTTTTCTATCATTTTTTTTTTTAGTTTAGCTTCGTAGGCAATTTTATTATATTTGAAATCAGCCTCTGGAATTTTCTGAAAAATGTATATTTTTCGAGTTATTCAAAAAAACAAAAATAAAGTGAACTGGTTTCCATTGGAACATGTGCAGAATACTTTAAAAAATAAGTAGTTTAGAAATAAATATCGTTACTAAGTCCAAACCGCCATATCTTTGCTAACACTGGTCCTTTTTAGATGATTATTATGATCAGATACACCACCGTTAATAAGTTTTTTAGGAAATAAGGAACTGAATTAGAGACTCCACAAAACAAACAAATTTCCTAAATCTAATCCTCACAATACAAAATCCTCCAAAGAATCCATAATGCTCCTTATTACATCACTAATAAAATTATCCATAAATACCCTAATATTCCATATGTTAGAGATTTAGCCTGAAATAAAACACCTTTAACAACAAACTCCATATTAATTGGGTATCCATTAATTCGTAACTTTTTATCCCAATTTATTCCCGATAACCTTCTGAAAAGATTGCAAGAGTGCCTCCTTAGAAAGAGTTGTCATTGAAGTGCTAAAAATGAGTAGTTTCTTCGCAAGCCATTGCTATGTATTCATGGTCTGTATGACATATTTATTAAATGCATCTTTGTTACAGATGTAAATCTGAATAAATACATTTTTTTTTTTAAATTATGAGGGTAGAGATGAGTATGAATCATGGTGACAAGAAGTGTGAGCAAACTTTATGGGTGAAAGGCTGGAGGAAGAGGTCTTGGATCAGATGACGAAGGAGCAAGAGTGTTTCAGAAATGAGTGACCTGTAGTGACCATATCTTTACCCTGACCTAGTACAGAAAAGCATATGACTTTGAAACTCCTCTAACATTTGTTGGCCTTCTGAAAGCATACAACAGTGTTCCCTTTGAAGAAATTCTGGGAGGCATTGGATCAGACAAAGATAATTAAGTATAGGAACTGAGTGAAGAGTGGAAGGAAATTTACGGAGCCTTTTCCAATCACAAAAGGTTTGAAGCACATATATTACTTCTTCCTAATACTTTTAAATACCTACATGGAACAAGCAATGAAATTGTTAAGGTTGGTGATGTCCTGTTCACCCTTCAGGTTGTAGATGACCAGGTCATATCGTCAGATGAATATGATATGAAAACTCATTGAGATTTATGCATAGTGGGGTTTAGAGATAAGTACCCAAAAGACAGAATGCATGCCTTTCAACTCATCTGTTTCGGCTCTCAGCATGAAAGACCGCATAATTCCACAAAGTAATGCTTTCAAGTATCTTGGGATGGCATTAGACATCTTCAATACAGTGAAAATGAAATCACAAATGGGAAAAAGATAATTGGTCTTCCCAAAGGATTACTATAGAAAAAAAAGCTTTTTCTCCCAACAAAAAAAAGAGTATACCACTCCTTCATAGGAACAATGTTATATGGGTCAGTCATGGATGGAGTCAAAAGCATCTGAAAATGAATAATCAGTTCTAGAGATGGATTTTTGGAGAAGCTGTGGCATATCCAGGTAACAGAAGATACCAAATAGGGAAATAGGTAATTGGAAATAGGTACAAATTTGTATCATAAATGAAAGTATACGTGAGCTAAAGTATATATTAAAAAATAGGTTATTTTAAAACGAGCCAGTTCGGAGTCCCAAAACCCTCTTAGCCCACAATATAAGCCTTACGAAGAGTTTTTTTTTTTTCTGGGTGGGCTTCTCTTCATCGTTAGTAGAATCTACGCTAATCTCTTCGAATCTTCCATCGGACTCAGACGAAGAATCTTTGATGTCGCATCTTGTTTCCTTCAGTGAAAGGCGAACTTCGGTGTCAGTAACATCAGTAGAATTGAAAGATTCTGAATCGCTGCTGTCCCATTGTAAGTCAATATATCCTAAAGAGGCGATGGGAAAACAGTGTATTTCCTCATACAAACGTTTCTGATCGGTCACCGTGCCTGAGATGTCGAATAGCTCCTTCGAGATGTTTCCTTTCTGGGACATATTCGTCGAGATAGTTACAAACTTTCAGCACCGACGTTAGCGAGGTGTGCGCATTGACTGAAAAGGGACCTGGTAAACAAGGGTTGGGCCAATTATGGATGTAATGCATTCAATTATATGGTAGAGCCCTTACACTGCCATCTTTTTTCACAAATACTTGATCTATAAAGGATAGGAAATAAAGTATACCATATTTATTTAAGTTTAAATTAATCAAGGGTTTTATAAGCATGCCAAATTATTTTGTGGAATTAAGACAAAGCAGAATTTATTTCATTTGGGTACAGTATTTTAATATGACAAGACACATTAATGCTTTAGCACTCCCTACTCACACATATTCTATAACATTCGCTAAGTGTTGTATTATAGGTTAATGGTAGTAATCCAGTGATGACTATATTGTGGAATCTAGAAGTTTTGGCTTTCCTGCCGCTAGGAGCGTACCTTGTATGGTTGGTAAAGTGCTCAAAATAGCAGTATGGACAGTGAAAGTTAGTGTTCCTTATTTAGCCAACGCCATTTATAAAGGTATGACGAACGACCTACACGTCATGGGTAATAATGTGACGTCACTCATAATTAGCTATTGATTTCTCTGACACATTCTGTTTTTGCAGCGTGTTGCACGATATTTATTTAGATATTTTAATGTTATTTAAAGATTATAATCATAATTTATCTTATTAAAATGTCTTACAAGTGTTGTATACCGAATTGCAAAAGCAATTATAATATTGAGGAATGGGAAAGTCAGTGTGTTTTCATTTCCCAGAGATGATATTCTGCAAAAGAAGTGGTTTGAAGCTGTCAGCCGCGAGGAATTTATTGTAACCAAATATTCTCGAGTAATTATTTGATCTTTGCGCGAACATTTCACTTACCTATTTCCATTTTTATTCATTTATTGATTTCAACTAAGTGTGTCTCTTTTTTAGGTGTGTGAATTAGATTTTAGAAAAGCAGATGTTGAAAGAGTTAAAAGTATGTAGGATGAGAAAAATGGAAAACTTTTAAGATAGCCAAGACTTGTACCAAGTAAGCATTGTTTAGGTATAATTAATCATTATGTGTCATCTAAAAGTTAATTACCTTAGACTTTCAGATATTAAAACATATTTTATGCATACGTTTAGCTGTTGTGCCTAACGTAATGAGCGAAAGTCAAACACTAATGATTTTAAATAATATATAATTAAAGGAGTAATAATCCCAATGAACACGAATGTTACAATTGAATGCAAAGCAGTTAGTTAGCACAAATGTCGCTAGAGTATGCTGATCCAGGGACCTTCGGGCAAGCTCATAAGGAACTAGTGATAAAGCGCCCCTCTTGTAAAGTTGTACCATATTTTTAAATAACTATACAAAAAAACATAATGATATTCTACATAAAAATGTATGCCTCAATGCAAGATGTCCAAGCTCAAGCCAATTAAATAGGTATATTAGTTATAAGGATAGTTGTTGCACTGTAAATTAAAATTGATGTTATTATTCTATGTATAAATATTGTAATTTTTCCTCTTATTTAACTGTTTGCATTGAAAGATTTAATTGTTCACATTTGTTGGAACACTAGTTGTTACATAAGAATAACCTTTGTCTGTTAGTCTTTAAATTAGGATTACAATCCTGAAAAGGAGAACAACATTTAGATAGATAAGCTTGAAATTGACATAGCTCTACATCTGTCTTCTATTAAGTTATTTTAGTTTTTTGTTAAAAGTTGTAATTGGCCTTACCTATGTATTATTTTTCTGTTTTAATTTCTTCTGGTACTAGAATAAAATAATTTTTTTTTAATGAATTTGGTTTTATTTTAATTACCTACTATAGTAAAAAGGAGGTACAACCAGCAATAAAGGTTTATTTATTTGTATAGTAATTTTTGATAACGGCTTCGCCCACGTCAAAGTCGGTTTGTCGGGTATCCTTTGGGAAACATACAACATTTCAGGATAAAAAGTAGTCTATGTGTTGTTCCAGGTCATTTTATACCGATATTAAAAATTTCAGCTCAACTGGTTAGTAGTCTTGTAGTCTTGCGTCAAGTAGTTTTGTTGAAGTAAATACCACATTTAATTTACATGGCACAAGTTAAATAATAAACCACAGAACTCTATAAAATCGATGTGTCATAAGCCTCAATGTGCTGGGCTCTCGACGTGACGTCATTATTCAAGCTGGCAGGCCTTGGTCTATAGGTGGTGTGGTTTAGTGATTTATTTTTGAGTTGTTTATACTGTACGGGTTATGTTGAAAACATGGCGTCAGTTACTGGATATTGTTATGTTAGTTATAACGTTATATTGTTATGTTACCTTTTGACGGAACCGGCAGTTTTTCTGATTGGTTTATAAGAATAAAGATCTGTTTGGATCGGCATGGTTTGCTATTGGTTCTAGATGGCCTGAGCTCAAATGATCAGAAGGCAATAGACGCTTTTAAGAAGTCATACGCCCATGCGAGGGACATAATTGTGCAATCAGTGTCAGACTGTGTACTTGAAATTATTAAGGAGAAGCAGACTGCCAAGGACATGCTAAATGCATTAAGCGCTACTTTTGAGAAGAAAGGGCTTGCTTCTAGAATTGACCTACAGAGGAAGCTGAGAAACCTAGTTATGTGTGAAGGTGCTAGTGTCCAAAATTTTCTACTAGAATTTGAGAAGACTCTAGCTGAATTGAATTCGGATAAGAAATATAATCACCAGGATAAAAAACAAAATTTTGTGAAACAAGCAAGGAAAACTTCAAATTTTGCTCGGAAGTGTTATGAATACCAAGGAAGAGGACACAAAAACTACCATTGTCCGAATAAGAAGTCGTCTAACGGTTGCTACCGACATTTTGGCGGAAATGCTGTTGATGTCGAAAAGGGTGATAGAGAAGTAACTTTTCTCACTGATGACAATGCGTTTATTAACGATTCTATATTGAATATTGAGTTTGTAATTGGCAGTGGTGCGAGTTATCACTTAATTAAATCATGTTGGAAAGAGCATCTCTTAGATAAAGTGGAAACATCAAGACAAATTGGAGTAGCCAAAATAGGTGAATCATTGACTGCGTCTTTCTGTGAAAATTTACCGATGATGATTACTGAATCCGGAAGAAAAATTTCATTCATTAATGTGTTGTTGTGTGCAAATTTATTGTCTGTAAGATACATGAAAGAGATAGGCATGAAGGTCATTTTTGAAAACAGTTAAGTTTCAGTGTGGCAAGGAAACAATTTATTATTTCGGGGCAAGAGAGTTGGAAATTTATATGTGGCTAAATTTTATGTGAATGTGGATAGTGCCAGTGCAGACCAGGCAGATTTATATCACTGAAGAATGGGGCATTTGTGTAAATACCCACCGAATAATCTCTGTGAAGCTTGTGTTTAATGTTTACATGAAGAGCGTAGGCAACAAAAATATTGGAGGGTGTAGTTAGTGATATTTGTGGACCCATAAATCCCCTATGATGGCTATCGTAACTTTATAACATTTATCGACTGCTTTTCACATTTTACAGTTTGTTACCTATTGAAAAATAAGAATGAAGGGTAATGCTTGAGGACTGTCACGTCCTTATCAAAGGGGCGTGGCCTCATCGTGTTGACGTTGAGGTTTTTTTTTCCAGCATATATGCACCGCGGCCTATTGAGGCCTATTGTGCGCTGGCCTAAACCGTTTAAAACAGGCCAGTAGCCTTTGCAAATCTGAGTAGACTCATCGGGTCCATCATTTCGCAGAGCAGTGATCCGGTCACAACCAAAGTGGAGGTACCGCACCCTTGCCAAAGCATCGCATCCACAGATTATGTGGAAAGCCGTTTCGTCTTCCATCCCACATAGTCTACATGTCGGTGACTCAGTTAGTCCCATGTTGTGGAGGTGCTTGTTCAGTTGACAGTGTCCTGTATATAGTCCCGTCATTCTCCTATATAGTCCTAAGGTTACACCTATCCATAAACAGAAGAGTCTCACTTCTTTTGGGACAGGGTCCTTCTAAAAACAGTTTGGAGTGTACCTGTTTCTTAGTATTTTCTCAGTAGTTCTTAACTTAAAACAGCAAGGGATCCTTTTCAGTTGAGGGGTCTTACCGTAATTTCAATTATTACTGTTTTAAATATATCACAGCTGACGACTTCCGCTCGCTCAAGAGATAAAAAACCCAAAAGTTCCTTTTCAGTTGAGGGTGGATCCTTACCCTAATTTAAATTATCTCTCCTTTAAATTATTACTTTAATTTCCCCAGATCACCGGAAGTCGACAGCACTAACAATTTTAAATAATATATAATTAAGGCAGTAATTTTATATTAAATATATATAGTAATTTTAATGATGATTGCAATGAATACGCGGTTTTTTCAAAAACCAGAACAAAGGGGAAGAATGATGGGGGCAACTGGTGACTTTTTTTTTTTTTTTTTTTTTTTTTTTTTTTTTTTTTTTTTTTTTTTTTTTTTTCCGGATCCCTCAAACAAAAGAAAAAACCTAAAATTAGTAACATTATCACATCATGCAAATTAAACTATGATTCAGAATACATACATTACCTTATTCTACCTGTGAGTATTTGAAGGTGGATCATCTATATACATACCAGGGATTATCTTTCTCTACATATCAGGATTTCTCTAATGAATCGGAGGTGAGGGGCCTCCTCGTGACGTGGGGCAACTGGTGACGGGTGGGGCTTGCGCCTTTTATAACCTTACTGTGGCCACGCCCCCCTTTCATAAGGAAGTGACAGTCCCCAAGCACTACTGAATGAAGTTTTTGGAGCTTTTCAAGAATATAGAGAATTTGTGTGTGCTAAATTTAGGTGTGAAATTGGTCATTTAAGAGTGGATAATGGGGAACGAATACGTCAGTCATGAATTTAGACATTTTTGTAAAAGCCATGGGGCACAAATTGAATATAATGTACCTAAAAATCCTCAAACAGGAAATGGCTAGATGCTTAATCTTTGATTCTAAACTAGAAAAGGAATTTTTGGAGGAAGCCGTGAAACAGCTATTAGGGACTTGAATAAGTTCTCGCTGTTCGTGAAAATAAATGGTTTATTTAAAAAAATTACTAAAGAACATGTCATTGAAAGTATTATCCATCGCTAGCCACTACTTTCTCCCATCTTCTGGCAGCATACGAATACCATGTCGAAAGAACGACTCATCTTTTGAAGTTATCCACGAATCGATCCATTTTTTGGCATCTTCATAAGATTGGAAGTGCTGCTCAGCCAGGCCATGAGTCGTCGATCGGAACAAGTGGTAATCGGAAGGAACAATGTCGGGTGAATACGGCGGGTGGGGTAGGACTTCCCATTTGAGCGTTTCCAAGTAGGTTTTGACCGGTTTTGCAACATGTGGCCGAGCGTTGTCATGCTGCAAAATTACTTTGTCGTGTTTTTCCTCGTATTGAGGCCGTTTTTCCTTCAATGCTTGGCTCAAACGCATTAATTGTAGTCGATAGCGATCTCCCGTGACGGTTTCGTTGGGTTTGAGGAGCTCATAATACACTACACCCAGCTGATCCCAAATACAGAGCATGAGCTTGGAACCATGGATATTCGGCTTTGCCGTCGATGTTGATGCATGGCCGGGCTTACTCCACGATTTTTTACGCTTTGGGCTATCGTAGAGTATCCACTTTTCATCGCCAGTCACGATACGATGCAAAAAACCTTTCCTTTTCTGCCGTTGGAGCAACTGTTCACATGCGAAAAAACGCCGTTCGACGTCTCTCGGCTTTAATTCATACGGCACCCAATTTCCTTGCTTTTGAATCATTCCTAATGCTTTTAAACGTTTCGAAACTGTTGTGTGATCAATTCCTAATGATTCTGCAAATTCATTTTGCGTCTGACTTGGGTCTTCATCGAGTAATGCGTAATATGCGAGTAATGAGTAATCATTATTTTTAAAGCGTCTAAACCAATCTCTGCATGTTGTTTCCGACAGAGCATGGTCGCCGTAAGTCTCCACAAGAATTCTATGTGCTTCAGATGCAGATTTTTTTTTAAAAAAGGAATGCAGTAAAATTCCCCGCAAATAATCTTTTTTTGGCACAAAATTCGACATGTTTAACGCTATGAAAAAGTATGTTGTTTACACTTCGGCGGAATAACAAATACTGTGATTTCGAGTCTAATGGTGGAGCTCCAGGTGACGCAGGTTTACCGTGGTCTCCTTCCCGTCCGGCAGTCGGATCAGGGCCTAGTAGGGGTTTACTTTGAGGAGATCAACTTCTTCTACGAGAGGATCATATTTATTTCGTCATACAAAGTTTCGTAGTAGATCTTTCCCTGGGGTACACAGCCACGAGGGCAGGGCTATTCCAGATGTGCATCTTCTCTTGTTGGAGAACATTCTCTCGTGGTGGATAGCATTGGTGGCAGTACAGAGTAAAGACCGGATAGATTGTAGAGCCTCAGGAAAGGTAGGACTTTTTCCCACTGAGATATCGACAGACCTTTAGAGTCGAGTGCAAGCGATATCGTCTTCCAAATGATCCCGTTGTACCTTTCCACTTGACCGTTCCCACAAGGATTGTAGGGTGTAGTTCTACTTGTAGCTATCCCTTTAGAGTGGAAGAATTGTTCGAGTTCTTTCGAAATGAACAAGGTTCCGCGATCAGAGTGAATGAAAGCTGGATTTTCAAAAATGGAAAATATTTGACTCAAAGCACCGATCACAGTTTTTGTCGACAAATCACTGCAAGGGACGGCAAACGGATATCTTGAGTATTCATCAACAATTGTCAAAAAATATTTTTAGCTAATATCAGTTGGTAAAGGACCTTTAAAATCTAAACTGAGCCGCCCAAATGGGGCTGTAGCCTTTATGAGGGAGCTTTCTCGTCTGCAGAAGCTAGGTTTGATGGCTGCGCAGGTTCTACAGGAAGACGTCACTTTCCTTACCTCTTCGATAGTGTAAGGGAGGTTTTGAATTTTGATGTAGTGTGCCATGCATGTTACTCCAGGGTGACACAACGATTCATGGAGTGCTTCTAATTTATTAATAGGATGGGAAGAGCTGCAAAATCTTGATAAAGCAACAGCTGCTACATTTTCTCTTCCAGGTAGATAAATGATATCGTAGTTGTAGGCAGCCAACTCAAGCCGCTATCGGGTAAATTTCTCGTTCTTGATTTTCCCTGAGTGTCTGATATCGAACATGTAAGAGATCGACTTTTGATCAGTTATCAGCTGGAACTTATTAAATTAAGTAATACCGATATAAGTAAGACCGATTAAATAATACCTCCACTTCCGAAGTGCTTCGATTATGGCATAGGCTTCCTTCTCGACTGCCGAGTGATGACGTTCACTTTTGGATAAGGTCCTAGAGAAGAATGCGACCGGACGCTGGTTCTGGGTGAGGACTGCAGCAATTGCGACATCTGAAGCCTCAGTTTCCACGCAGAAGGGAACATTTTCCTCTACGTAGCAGACGAATGATTTGAGAATACATTATCGAATATCGTTGAAGTCTTTCACAAGATGTGAGTGGAGTGGAAACTTTTTGCAGTTCACTAATTGATGGATTTTGTCAGAGAAGCGGGGTACCCATTTTGAGTAATAGGAAAACATCCCGAGGGCTCGTTGTAATGAAGCTTTGTTTTTAGGAAGTGGGAAGTCATTCAAGGGTTTAAGTCGATCCGGATCAGGGCGTAGAGTATTGTTTTCAATAAGGCAACCCAGAATTTTAATAGATTTTAGGTTAAACTGAGACTTTTGTTTGTTAATAGTCAAGTTATATTTATGGTACGCTTCAAAGAATCTGGTCAGGTTATAGTCATGCTCACTCTGGTCTTTCCCGCTTACTGTTATGTCGTCTAAATATATATTGACTCCTTGGAGGCTTTCTTTAGTTTTAATTTCATCAATTTTCCTTTGGAATGCCGCGACGCCGTTGGTCACTCCCATTGGAATTCGCTTGAATTGCCAGAGTTTTCCAGCAGCTTCAAAGGCCGTGTAGGTTCGGTCTTCTTTACGGCTTGGTACCTAGTAGTAATCACTCTTTAAGTCAATAGTACTGTGGATGTTATACCTAGCAATGTTGGAGGCAATTTTTGTTGTATTATGGGATCTCCTTGTAATCCAGTGCTACCTGTATTTGATGCCATTTGTTATTATGTTGGAAATACAGTAGAGTGTAGAATGCTGACCTGGACGGTTGTGTGTTTTGTTGCTCCCTCTTTCCCACAGTTAATTTCAGGAGACCAGTTTCCAGGACTGTGCGAGTGAAGTTATTAAAGTTATAACATAATTTTCTCTATTGATGGTATTGGGTAAGCATCAGATAGAGTGTGTTTGTTGATCGTAAGAGAATAGTCTACAACCATACGTTTCCTATGAGTCCCCTTGACGACTAGAACTTGTGCCCTCCAGGGTGAGTTGCTTTCCTCAATGACTTCGTCCTTCAGTAGTTCATTGATGTGAGACTGAATAAATTTTTCGTCTTCATCTGAATGCCTCCTTGATTTTATCGATATAGGTTTACAGTTTGGAGCTAAGTGTTCAAACAGAGCAGCTGGTCCGACTTTGGAACAAGCAAGACTTGAAACACTGAAGCTGGTTTTCCGCCACCGAAAGATACTGATGAGCTAGAATGAAGTTTCAGAATGTCATAACCAAGTATCATCAGAGCAGCAGCCCTTCAAGACACTTAACTTAACATTCGAATAGGAAGTGTTTAGTGCTTTCAAGTTTACGCAGCAGTACGATTTAACGGGAACGGACAAAAAGGACGAGGCCATCGAGACAGCTGAGGTAGTAGTGTAGAGCTTGAGTCTATGTCGAGTAACAAATGCTTCGCTTATGAAGCTCTTCGTACTTCCCGTATCAATCAGACCATCCGCAGAGTACCCATCGATTTGTAGTGGTATGATAGACTTGGCAAGGCCGCCTATTAGGCGAGGCCGCTGAGATGTCAGTTAGAATAGAACAAGGATGGATAGCTGCTGTCATTGCCCATCTACCTTCTTCAGAAGTAACATCGGAACTCTGGGTAGACGCCGAGATTTTTGATTTTGATTGACATACTCGGGCAAAGTGACCCTTTTTGTTACATAATTTGCAGAATAACTCTAGAGCGCGACAATTAGATCGAGGATGTCTCGAGCGACCGCAAAAATAACATTTTTGATTCTCTACAATCTTGTTAAATGAGGCGTTAGAAGATTCTGAAGGGGTTGTTGAGCATCGGCCGCTAATATGCTGGGAGGAAGTGGATGCAAGCTGAGGTGGGCTTAAAGCGTACGATTCTGAGAAAGTTTGAGCAGACTCAAAAGTACAAGCCTTTGAAAAAGCGTCATCTAAGTTTAAGTTTATATTTTCTAATAATCTCTGTCTAATGCTCGATGAAGAAAGGCCGTTGATGAAGGCATCCCGGATGTACTCGTCTCGGTAGACATTGGCTTTGACATCCTGGAACCCGCACTCAGCACTGAGAATACGTAATGATTGAAGAAACTGGTCTACTGATTCATCTGATCGCTTTCGGCGAGTCATCAACTTAGGCCGAGCAAAGATTGCATTCTTTGGCTTAATGTAAAGAGTGTCTAATATTTTGATGGCCTCTGTGTATGTCTCACATTCGCTAATTTGTTCAAATATAGAATGACTTAAGTGATTGTATAGCAGATTCAACTTTCCTGCGTCTTCGCCTTCGATAGATGTAATGAATACCTCGACTGTCTTTTTCCAATGAGTCCATTTTGAAGTACTTTGCAGTGATGTATGTTCTGTTTCAAATCGTTCAGGTTTTAAGTACTTCCCCATTTCCGAAAGAATAAAATGATGTTTATTAAATTGTTATGATTGAAAAATATCTTCTGAACTAGGGCTTTAATAAACATCAAAACATAGCATTATAAATCAAGTTAATGATGTAACACATGAACATACGGTTTCTAAATATACTATCACACTCTCCAAATGGTTATAGATTATGGGATCCTGGAAATAGAATAGTAATTTTGGCACCTAGTGTTATTTTCCAAGAAATTACACCTTTTGAAGTACCAATAGTGGTGCTAAATGAACCCTTCTGAGAGAACTGAGGTAGACTGTCAAGATGAGAACAGACAACAGGAAATCGAAGATGGATCTGGGACTTTTCATGATGTGAAGGAAGATAAAAGTGTAAGACCCTGTTGAAATGTCAAGCCACCTTCCAGATATGATGAATTTGAACTTTATCAGTGTTATTTATTGATGAACCTAGTAATTATGATGAGGCGATGAATTCAGAATCTCTAGGTGGATGCGATGAGATGGGACATGAAAGCTCTAGAAAAACATCAAGCCTGGCATCTAGTTGATTGTCCTGAGAAGAAAATTGTAGTGAAGTGCAAGTGGGTGTTTAGCATTAAGAATAATGAAAGTAGTCAACCTGTTAAATATAAGGTTCGCTTAGTAGCCAAGGGATTTACTCAAAATGTGGTATTGACTATAAGGAGACTTACTCTCCAGTTATTCTAAACCAAGTTTGAGGTTATTATTTACTTTATCAGCTAAATATAATTTGTATATTTGTCATTTGGACGTTGATACTGTATTTCTGAATGGAGAACTATCTGAGTTGATCTTTATGGAACAACCAGAAGGTTTTGCCGATGATAAAAATAGGAATAGGGTTTGCCTTCTCAAAAAGGCTCTTTATGGCTTAAAGCAATCCAGTAGGGTTTGGAATGAAAGAATTGAAAAGGGGCTTTGACATATAAATTATGTTTAGTCAAAATATGAATCCTGTATTTTCTACAAAATTTTTGAGAATCAAGGTACTTTTATTGCTGTATACGTAGATGACTTTATTATATTTACTAATGATTTAGATGAAGAAAAAGTCTTAAAGAAATATTTAAGTTCTAAATTTAGTGTTAAAGACTAAGCTTTGTTTAGGACTCAAGCTAAGCTTTGTTTAGGATTAAATATTCAGAGGGATAATGGAATTATTAAAATTAGTCAAAAAATCTTTCATTGATAGTATATTAGGTTATGTTTTTAAACACTGTGGAGGTCCTATCTATATCTTGGGAATCAAAAAGCAATCATGTGTTTCACTAAGTAGTACTGAGGCGGAATATATTGCTATTATATGTGCTGCTAAGGAAGCTATTTTTTTGAAAGGCTTATTAAAATAATTAGTTAAAATTGATGTAAGGTTACCTATAATGAATGATAATCAAAGCGTACAAAAATTAATTTATAACGCTGTGTTTTATAATAGAACCAAACATATTGATAACAAATTTCATTTTATTAGAGATTTAGTTAGAAATGGTCTTATTGCTATTTATCGACTCAGCAAATGTATGCTGATATGTTGGCTAAACCACTTCCATTATGTAAACTTGTATTCTGTCGCAATGGAGTAGAACTGTTGTGATTTGTTTATATGTACTAATTTTTACCATCTCTGGATTAAGGGAGAGTGTTGTATTATATGATAGTGGTAGTGATGACTATATTTGGCACCTAGTGGTTTTGGCTTCCCTGCCGCTGGGAGCTTACCTTGTATAGTTGTAACGGTGTAGTTGCTTGAATAAAGTCTTTGAGTACAGTTGTGTTTGTGTCTCTCTCTCCTTATCCACTGCATGAACTGGTGTAGCTCTAGGTTTTGTAATTACTACACTAAGTTATAAACAAACAAATATATAAAAAATCATTGACAATGGATTAAATCTAGTTGATGTTTGTGATTTTTGTCATAAATTATAAGGCACAGTAAATATAATATTATTTTAGTGTGTGCAGATACTTAATGTGCAACAAAGTAGGTTGAAATGTCAGCACACATTCAAACAATATCCAATTAAAAATTTTTTTATTTTTAGACCTCACCACAACAATCATCATCTTCTGCCTTCAAAGTTAAAATATTTCAAAAAGAACTAGCAAAAATTCAGTCAAATAAAAAGTAATTCTTTTCCAAAATAATAAAAATAGTATAATTAATAATGATTGGTTAAACTAAGGTAAGTAATCGCCAAATTGGGAGTATTGGGAGCTTTAAGGTTAAGCATGAAAATTGGATCAAACCTTATGTTTTTTCATGCATTTCAGATATCCTCCCAATTCCCTCCTATGTACGCCACTGTTATAAACTATTGATACATTAGCTAAAGTGGGAAGGAAAAAAGTATATTTTCCAAAAAATTTAGTCGTTTATTCTGACAGCTGCTTAAAAAAAGTAGGCAAACTAAATATGCCATAAAGTGAAATTTTTTTTTACTGCACGAAATCCGAGCTCTACTCATCATCATGATGGACAGATATGAAAAATTAAAATAAAATAATCAATCAGAAAAATCTGTACCTGTGATACGGTAGAAGGAGGCTGGTATTGGACATTATTTAACACTCTTTTAAAAGTTGACCCTATATGCAATTTAAGGAGAAGTTGGTATATAATCTAATATCTACCTAATTTTATTTACATATTTTTATGTTTTATACTATTAAATTTTCAAACTCAAATGGTTGTTATCTTCTTCTTCTTTAGCTTCCCTCTTTAGTCCCTTTCAGCCAGGAATTCCATTCTTCCCTATTTCTAGCTAGGTTCCTCGCCTGTCGGAGGTCCTTCCCTCTTGCTCTACAGAGTCGTTCAATGTAGTCGAGATAGGACATCCTAGGGCGACCCCTAGGTCTCCTGCCATCTGGGACATATTCCATGGTCTTTAGAGGATCTCTGTGGTCGTCCATCATAATAACATGGCCGAACCACTTTAATTGACGAGTTTCTAGGAGCTCTTTCAGTGGGACTATCTGCAGTTCCTGACGAACCCTTTCATTGCGAACTCGGTCTCTTCTTGTTTTCCCAATCGTCCTTCGCAGAAATTTCATTTCGGCAGCGGTGATTCTGCTCTCCTGTCGGTCTGTCAATATCCAACTCTCCGCTCCATACAAAAGGTAGATATACTGTCTTGAAGATTTGTAGCTTCACATCTTTGCCTACTTCTCTCTTCCCTACCACAGTGTTACATATCTGGTAGTAAACTGTATTTGCCTTTTTAATCCTGTTAGATATTTCTGCGTCTACCTTTCCAGATCCGTCTATCATTGTACCCAGGTATGGGAAGTCTGTTACCACTTCAAATTTTTCTCCATTATAGTATACGGTTGTTATCCTGTTTTTTTTTTTTTGTTTTTTTTTTTACTTAGCCCTGAGACTCGGCACATCATCACAAATCACTCACGACGAATCACCCTTCTTCACCCCTAATCCGTTTCAGGCTATACAGCCGAAAGAAAACGACTCAATGGAAGCTGCACCTACACCTAGGGAACCCCGCCCCCCTCCAATTTTTGTTAAAAACATTAAAAATTTTCAACTACTATGCGCCCAGTTGAATAAAATAACGACCCCCAATAGCTACTCCTGTCTAAGTAGAAGTAGCGACACTAAGATATCGCCAGACACAGCCGATACTTACCGAAAAATAGTTAAATATTTGACAGAAACCAAGGCGGACTTCCATACTTATCAACTCCGCCAAGAGCGATCTCTTAGGGTGGTAATTAGAAACATGCACCCCTCAACACCAGCCGAAATCATTCAAGAAGAACTCACGGCTCTAGGCTTCAAGGTTCCTCAGGTGATTAACGTCCTGAAAGATAATACCGAAGAAAGCAGAAAAATAGCCCTACCTCTATTCTTCGTAGACCTGGAACCTACACCAGGGGTCGAAAAAATATATGAACTGAGAAGGCTTTATTATACTGCCATCAAGGTTGAAAAACCACACACCAAAAGAAGCACAGTTCAGTGCCATAATTGCCAGGCTTATGGCCACACCAAAACCTATTGCCACCATGCACCAAGATACGTGAAATGTGGCGAGCAGCACAGAACTGATGTATGCACCAAATCGAGGCAAACCCCGGCAGTTTGTGCCTTGTGTTCAAAAGATCATCTGATATGTTGGCTAAACCACTTCCATTATGTAAACTTGTATTCTGTCGCAATGGAGTAGAACTGTTGTGATTTGTTTATATGTACTAATTTTTACCATCTCTGGATTAAGGGAGAGTGTTGTATTATATGATAGTGGTAGTGATGACTATATTTGGCACCTAGTGGTTTTGGCTTCCCTGCCGCTGGGAGCTTACCTTGTATAGTTGTAACGGTGTAGTTGCTTGAATAAAGTCTTTGAGTACAGTTGTGTTTGTGTCTCTCTCTCCTTATCCACTGCATGAACTGGTGTAGCTCTAGGTTTTGTAATTACTACACTAAGTTATAAACAAACAAATATATAAAAAATCATTGACAATGGATTAAATCTAGTTGATGTTTGTGATTTTTGTCATAAATTATAAGGCACAGTAAATATAATATTATTTTAGTGTGTGCAGATACTTAATGTGCAACAAAGTAGGTTGAAATGTCAGCACACATTCAAACAATATCCAATTAAAAATTTTTTTATTTTTAGACCTCACCACAACAATCATCATCTTCTGCCTTCAAAGTTAAAATATTTCAAAAAGAACTAGCAAAAATTCAGTCAAATAAAAAGTAATTCTTTTCCAAAATAATAAAAATAGTATAATTAATAATGATTGGTTAAACTAAGGTAAGTAATCGCCAAATTGGGAGTATTGGGAGCTTTAAGGATAAACATGAAAATTGGATCAAACCTTATGTTTTTTCATGCATTTCAGATATCCTCCCAATTCCCTCCTATGTACGCCACTGTTATAAACTATTGATACATTAGCTAAAGTGGGAAGGAAAAAAGTATATTTTCCAAAAAATTTAGTCGTTTATTCTGACAGCTGCTTAAAAAAAGTAGGCAAACTAAATATGCCATAAAGTGAAATTTTTTTTTACTGCACGAAATCCGAGCTCTACTCATCATCATGATGGACAGATATGAAAAATTAAAATAAAATAATCAATCAGAAAAATCTGTACCTGTGATACGGTAGAAGGAGGCTGGTATTGGACATTATTTAACACTCTTTTATAAGTTGACCCTATATGCAATTTAAGGAGAAGTTGGTATATAATCTAATATCTACCTAATTTTATTTACATATTTTTATGTTTTATACTATTAAATTTTCAAACTCAAATGGTTGTTATCTTCTTCTTCTTTAGCTTCCCTCTTTAGTCCCTTTCAGCCAGGAATTCCATTCTTCCCTATTTCTAGCTAGGTTCCTCGCCTGTCGGAGGTCCTTCCCTCTTGCTCTACAGAGTCGTTCAATGTAGTCGAGATAGGACATCCTAGGGCGACCCCTAGGTCTCCTGCCATCTGGGACATATTCCATGGTCTTTAGAGGATCTCTGTGGTCGTCCATCATAATAACATGGCCGAACCACTTTAATTGACGAGTTTCTAGGAGCTCTTTCAGTGGGACTATCTGCAGTTCCTGACGAACCCTTTCATTGCGAACTCGGTCTCTTCTTGTTTTCCCAATCGTCCTTCGCAGAAATTTCATTTCGGCAGCGGTGATTCTGCTCTCCTGTCGGTCTGTCAATATCCAACTCTCCGCTCCATACAAAAGGTAGATATACTGTCTTGAAGATTTGTAGCTTCACATCTTTGCCTACTTCTCTCTTCCCTACCACAGTGTTACATATCTGGTAGTAAACTGTATTTGCCTTTTTAATCCTGTTAGATATTTCTGCGTCTACCTTTCCAGATCCGTCTATCATTGTACCCAGGTATGGGAAGTCTGTTACCACTTCAAATTTTTCTCCATTATAGTATACGGTTGTTATCCTGTTTTTTTTTTTTTTTGTTTTTTTTTTTACTTAGCCCTGAGAATCGGCACATCATCACAAATCACTCACGACGAATCACCCTTCTTCACCCCTAATCCGTTTCAGGCTATACAGCCGAAAGAAAACGACTCAATGGAAGCTGCACCTACACCTAGGGAACCCCGCCCCCCTCCAATTTTTGTTAAAAACATTAAAAATTTTCAACTACTATGCGCCCAGTTGAATAAAATAACGACCCCCAATAGCTACTCCTGTCTAAGTAGAAGTAGCGACACTAAGATATCGCCAGACACAGCCGATACTTACCGAAAAATAGTTAAATATTTGACAGAAACCAAGGCGGACTTCCATACTTATCAACTCCGCCAAGAGCGATCTCTTAGGGTGGTAATTAGAAACATGCACCCCTCAACACCAGCCGAAATCATTCAAGAAGAACTCACGGCTCTAGGCTTCAAGGTTCCTCAGGTGATTAACATCCTGAAAGATAATACCGAAGAAAGCAGAAAAATAGCCCTACCTCTATTCTTCGTAGACCTGGAACCTACACCAGGGGTCGAAAAAATATATGAACTGAGAAGGCTTTATTATACTGCCATCAAGGTTGAAAAACCACACACCAAAAGAAGCACAGTTCAGTGCCATAATTGCCAGGCTTATGGCCACACCAAAACCTATTGCCACCATGCACCAAGATACGTGAAATGTGGCGAGCAGCACAGAACTGATGTATGCACCAAATCGAGGCAAACCCCGGCAGTTTGTGCCTTGTGTTCAAAAGATCATCTGATATGTTGGCTAAACCACTTCCATTATGTAAACTTGTATTCTGTCGCAATGGAGTAGAACTGTTGTGATTTGTTTATATGTACTAATTTTTACCATCTCTGGATTAAGGGAGAGTGTTGTATTATATGATAGTGGTAGTGATGACTATATTTGGCACCTAGTGGTTTTGGCTTCCCTGCCGCTGGGAGCTTACCTTGTATAGTTGTAACGGTGTAGTTGCTTGAATAAAGTCTTTGAGTACAGTTGTGTTTGTGTCTCTCTCTCCTTATCCACTGCATGAACTGGTGTAGCTCTAGGTTTTGTAATTACTACACTAAGTTATAAACAAACAAATATATAAAAAATCATTGACAATGGATTAAATCTAGTTGATGTTTGTGATTTTTGTCATAAATTATAAGGCACAGTAAATATAATATTATTTTAGTGTGTGCAGATACTTAATGTGCAACAAAGTAGGTTGAAATGTCAGCACACATTCAAACAATATCCAATTAAAAATTTTTTTATTTTTAGACCTCACCACAACAATCATCATCTTCTGCCTTCAAAGTTAAAATATTTCAAAAAGAACTAGCAAAAATTCAGTCAAATAAAAAGTAATTCTTTTCCAAAATAATAAAAATAGTATAATTAATAATGATTGGTTAAACTAAGGTAAGTAATCGCCAAATTGGGAGTATTGGGAGCTTTAAGGATAAACATGAAAATTGGATCAAACCTTATGTTTTTTCATGCATTTCAGATATCCTCCCAATTCCCTCCTATGTACGCCACTGTTATAAACTATTGATACATTAGCTAAAGTGGGAAGGAAAAAAGTATATTTTCCAAAAAATTTAGTCGTTTATTCTGACAGCTGCTTAAAAAAAGTAGGCAAACTAAATATGCCATAAAGTGAAATTTTTTTTTACTGCACGAAATCCGAGCTCTACTCATCATCATGATGGACAGATATGAAAAATTAAAATAAAATAATCAATCAGAAAAATCTGTACCTGTGATACGGTAGAAGGAGGCTGGTATTGGACATTATTTAACACTCTTTTAAAAGTTGACCCTATATGCAATTTAAGGAGAAGTTGGTATATAATCTAATATCTACCTAATTTTATTTACATATTTTTATGTTTTATACTATTAAATTTTCAAACTCAAATGGTTGTTATCTTCTTCTTCTTTAGCTTCCCTCTTTAGTCCCTTTCAGCCAGGAATTCCATTCTTCCCTATTTCTAGCTAGGTTCCTCGCCTGTCGGAGGTCCTTCCCTCTTGCTCTACAGAGTCGTTCAATGTAGTCGAGATAGGACATCCTAGGGCGACCCCTAGGTCTCCTGCCATCTGGGACATATTCCATGGTCTTTAGAGGATCTCTGTGGTCGTCCATCATAATAACATGGCCGAACCACTTTAATTGACGAGTTTCTAGGAGCTCTTTCAGTGGGACTATCTGCAGTTCCTGACGAACCCTTTCATTGCGAACTCGGTCTCTTCTTGTTTTCCCAATCGTCCTTCGCAGAAATTTCATTTCGGCAGCGGTGATTCTGCTCTCCTGTCGGTCTGTCAATATCCAACTCTCCGCTCCATACAAAAGGTAGATATACTGTCTTGAAGATTTGTAGCTTCACATCTTTGCCTACTTCTCTCTTCCCTACCACAGTGTTACATATCTGGTAGTAAACTGTATTTGCCTTTTTAATCCTGTTAGATATTTCTGCGTCTACCTTTCCAGATCCGTCTATCATTGTACCCAGGTATGGGAAGTCTGTTACCACTTCAAATTTTTCTCCATTATAGTATACGGTTGTTATCCTGTTTTTTTTTTTTTGTTTTTTTTTTTACTTAGCCCTGAGACTCGGCACATCATCACAAATCACTCACGACGAATCACCCTTCTTCACCCCTAATCCGTTTCAGGCTATACAGCCGAAAGAAAACGACTCAATGGAAGCTGCACCTACACCTAGGGAACCCCGCCCCCCTCCAATTTTTGTTAAAAACATTAAAAATTTTCAACTACTATGCGCCCAGTTGAATAAAATAACGACCCCCAATAGCTACTCCTGTCTAAGTAGAAGTAGCGACACTAAGATATCGCCAGACACAGCCGATACTTACCGAAAAATAGTTAAATATTTGACAGAAACCAAGGCGGACTTCCATACTTATCAACTCCGCCAAGAGCGATCTCTTAGGGTGGTAATTAGAAACATGCACCCCTCAACACCAGCCGAAATCATTCAAGAAGAACTCACGGCTCTAGGCTTCAAGGTTCCTCAGGTGATTAACGTCCTGAAAGATAATACCGAAGAAAGCAGAAAAATAGCCCTACCTCTATTCTTCGTAGACCTGGAACCTACACCAGGGGTCGAAAAAATATATGAACTGAGAAGGCTTTATTATACTGCCATCAAGGTTGAAAAACCACACACCAAAAGAAGCACAGTTCAGTGCCATAATTGCCAGGCTTATGGCCACACCAAAACCTATTGCCACCATGCACCAAGATACGTGAAATGTGGCGAGCAGCACAGAACTGATGTATGCACCAAATCGAGGCAAACCCCGGCAGTTTGTGCCTTGTGTTCAAAAGATCATCTGATATGTTGGCTAAACCACTTCCATTATGTAAACTTGTATTCTGTCGCAATGGAGTAGAACTGTTGTGATTTGTTTATATGTACTAATTTTTACCATCTCTGGATTAAGGGAGAGTGTTGTATTATATGATAGTGGTAGTGATGACTATATTTGGCACCTAGTGGTTTTGGCTTCCCTGCCGCTGGGAGCTTACCTTGTATAGTTGTAACGGTGTAGTTGCTTGAATAAAGTCTTTGAGTACAGTTGTGTTTGTGTCTCTCTCTCCTTATCCACTGCATGAACTGGTGTAGCTCTAGGTTTTGTAATTACTACACTAAGTTATAAACAAACAAATATATAAAAAATCATTGACAATGGATTAAATCTAGTTGATGTTTGTGATTTTTGTCATAAATTATAAGGCACAGTAAATATAATATTATTTTAGTGTGTGCAGATACTTAATGTGCAACAAAGTAGGTTGAAATGTCAGCACACATTCAAACAATATCCAATTAAAAATTTTTTTTATTTTTAGACCTCACCACAACAATCATCATCTTCTGCCTTCAAAGTTAAAATATTTCAAAAAGAACTAGCAAAAATTCAGTCAAATAAAAAGTAATTCTTTTCCAAAATAATAAAAATAGTATAATTAATAATGATTGGTTAAACTAAGGTAAGTAATCGCCAAATTGGGAGTATTGGGAGCTTTAAGGATAAACATGAAAATTGGATCAAACCTTATGTTTTTTCATGCATTTCAGATATCCTCCCAATTCCCTCCTATGTACGCCACTGTTATAAACTATTGATACATTAGCTAAAGTGGGAAGGAAAAAAGTATATTTTCCAAAAAATTTAGTCGTTTATTCTGACAGCTGCTTAAAAAAAGTAGGCAAACTAAATATGCCATAAAGTGAAATTTTTTTTTACTGCACGAAATCCGAGCTCTACTCATCATCATGATGGACAGATATGAAAAATTAAAATAAAATAATCAATCAGAAAAATCTGTACCTGTGATACGGTAGAAGGAGGCTGGTATTGGACATTATTTAACACTCTTTTATAAGTTGACCCTATATGCAATTTAAGGAGAAGTTGGTATATAATCTAATATCTACCTAATTTTATTTACATATTTTTATGTTTTATACTATTAAATTTTCAAACTCAAATGGTTGTTATCTTCTTCTTCTTTAGCTTCCCTCTTTAGTCCCTTTCAGCCAGGAATTCCATTCTTCCCTATTTCTAGCTAGGTTCCTCGCCTGTCGGAGGTCCTTCCCTCTTGCTCTACAGAGTCGTTCAATGTAGTCGAGATAGGACATCCTAGGGCGACCCCTAGGTCTCCTGCCATCTGGGACATATTCCATGGTCTTTAGAGGATCTCTGTGGTCGTCCATCATAATAACATGGCCGAACCACTTTAATTGACGAGTTTCTAGGAGCTCTTTCAGTGGGACTATCTGCAGTTCCTGACGAACCCTTTCATTGCGAACTCGGTCTCTTCTTGTTTTCCCAATCGTCCTTCGCAGAAATTTCATTTCGGCAGCGGTGATTCTGCTCTCCTGTCGGTCTGTCAATATCCAACTCTCCGCTCCATACAAAAGGTAGATATACTGTCTTGAAGATTTGTAGCTTCACATCTTTGCCTACTTCTCTCTTCCCTACCACAGTGTTACATATCTGGTAGTAAACTGTATTTGCCTTTTTAATCCTGTTAGATATTTCTGCGTCTACCTTTCCAGATCCGTCTATCATTGTACCCAGGTATGGGAAGTCTGTTACCACTTCAAATTTTTCTCCATTATAGTATACGGTTGTTATCCTGTTTTTTTTTTTTTTTGTTTTTTTTTTTACTTAGCCCTGAGAATCGGCACATCATCACAAATCACTCACGACGAATCACCCTTCTTCACCCCTAATCCGTTTCAGGCTATACAGCCGAAAGAAAACGACTCAATGGAAGCTGCACCTACACCTAGGGAACCCCGCCCCCCTCCAATTTTTGTTAAAAACATTAAAAATTTTCAACTACTATGCGCCCAGTTGAATAAAATAACGACCCCCAATAGCTACTCCTGTCTAAGTAGAAGTAGCGACACTAAGATATCGCCAGACACAGCCGATACTTACCGAAAAATAGTTAAATATTTGACAGAAACCAAGGCGGACTTCCATACTTATCAACTCCGCCAAGAGCGATCTCTTAGGGTGGTAATTAGAAACATGCACCCCTCAACACCAGCCGAAATCATTCAAGAAGAACTCACGGCTCTAGGCTTCAAGGTTCCTCAGGTGATTAACATCCTGAAAGATAATACCGAAGAAAGCAGAAAAATAGCCCTACCTCTATTCTTCGTAGACCTGGAACCTACACCAGGGGTCGAAAAAATATATGAACTGAGAAGGCTTTATTATACTGCCATCAAGGTTGAAAAACCACACACCAAAAGAAGCACAGTTCAGTGCCATAATTGCCAGGCTTATGGCCACACCAAAACCTATTGCCACCATGCACCAAGATACGTGAAATGTGGCGAGCAGCACAGAACTGATGTATGCACCAAATCGAGGCAAACCCCGGCAGTTTGTGCCTTGTGTTCAAAAGATCATCTGATATGTTGGCTAAACCACTTCCATTATGTAAACTTGTATTCTGTCGCAATGGAGTAGAACTGTTGTGATTTGTTTATATGTACTAATTTTTACCATCTCTGGATTAAGGGAGAGTGTTGTATTATATGATAGTGGTAGTGATGACTATATTTGGCACCTAGTGGTTTTGGCTTCCCTGCCGCTGGGAGCTTACCTTGTATAGTTGTAACGGTGTAGTTGCTTGAATAAAGTCTTTGAGTACAGTTGTGTTTGTGTCTCTCTCTCCTTATCCACTGCATGAACTGGTGTAGCTCTAGGTTTTGTAATTACTACACTAAGTTATAAACAAACAAATATATAAAAAATCATTGACAATGGATTAAATCTAGTTGATGTTTGTGATTTTTGTCATAAATTATAAGGCACAGTAAATATAATATTATTTTAGTGTGTGCAGATACTTAATGTGCAACAAAGTAGGTTGAAATGTCAGCACACATTCAAACAATATCCAATTAAAAATTTTTTTTATTTTTAGACCTCACCACAACAATCATCATCTTCTGCCTTCAAAGTTAAAATATTTCAAAAAGAACTAGCAAAAATTCAGTCAAATAAAAAGTAATTCTTTTCCAAAATAATAAAAATAGTATAATTAATAATGATTGGTTAAACTAAGGTAAGTAATCGCCAAATTGGGAGTATTGGGAGCTTTAAGGATAAGCATGAAAATTGGATCAAACCTTATGTTTTTTCATGCATTTCAGATATCCTCCCAATTCCCTCCTATGTACGCCACTGTTATAAACTATTGATACATTAGCTAAAGTGGGAAGGAAAAAAGTATATTTTCCAAAAAATTTAGTCGCTTATTCTGACAGCTGCTTAAAAAAAGTAGGCAAACTAAATATGCCATAAAGTGAAATTTTTTTTTACTGCACGAAATCCGGGCTCTACTCATCATCATGATGGACAGATATGAAAAATTAAAATAAAATAATCAATCAGAAAAATCTGTACCTGTGATACGGTAGAAGGAGGCTGGTATTGGACATTATTTAACACTCTTTTAAAAGTTGACCCTATATGCAATTTAAGGAGAAGTTGGTATATAATCTAATATCTACCTAATTTTATTTACATATTTTTATGTTTTATACTATTAAATTTTCAAACTCAAATGGTTGTTATCTTCTTCTTTTTTA
Organism: Rhaphigaster nebulosa; assembly: GCA_948150685.1. Lineage (NCBI taxonomy): Eukaryota > Metazoa > Arthropoda > Insecta > Hemiptera > Pentatomidae > Rhaphigaster > Rhaphigaster nebulosa. The sequence continues at coordinate 155,728,091 of OX411308.1, read as the reverse complement.
GCTTCCCTCTTTAGTCCCTTTCAGCCAGGAATTCCATTCTTCCCTATTTCTAGCTAGGTTCCTCGCCTGTCGGAGGTCCTTCCCTCTTGCTCTACAGAGTCGTTCAATGTAGTCGAGATAGGACATCCTAGGGCGACCCCTAGGTCTCCTGCCATCTGGGACATATTCCATGGTCTTTAGAGGATCTCTGTGGTCGTCCATCATAATAACATGGCCGAACCACTTTAATTGACGAGTTTCTAGGAGCTCTTTCAGTGGGACTATCTGCAGTTCCTGACGAACCCTTTCATTGCGAACTCGGTCTCTTCTTGTTTTCCCAATCGTCCTTCGCAGAAATTTCATTTCGGCAGCGGTGATTCTGCTCTCCTGTCGGTCTGTCAATATCCAACTCTCCGCTCCATACAAAAGGTAGATATACTGTCTTGAAGATTTGTAGCTTCACATCTTTGCCTACTTCTCTCTTCCCTACCACAGTGTTACATATCTGGTAGTAAACTGTATTTGCCTTTTTAATCCTGTTAGATATTTCTGCGTCTACCTTTCCAGATCCGTCTATCATTGTACCCAGGTATGGGAAGTCTGTTACCACTTCAAATTTTTCTCCATTATAGTATACGGTTGTTATCCTGTTTTTTTTTTTTTTTTGTTTTTTTTTACTTAGCCCTGAGACTCGGCACATCATCACAAATCACTCACGACGAATCCCCCTTCTTCACCCCTAATCCGTTTCAGGCTATACAGCCGAAAGAAAACGACTCAATGGAAGCTGCACCTACACCTAGGGAACCCCGCCCCCCTCCAATTTTTGTTAAAAACATTAAAAATTGTCAACTACTATGCGCCCAGTTGAATAAAATAACGACCCCCAATAGCTACTCCTGTCTAAGTAGAAGTAGCGACACTAAGATATCGCCAGACACAGCCGATACTTACCGAAAAATAGTTAAATATTTGACAGAAACCAAGGCGGACTTCCATACTTATCAACTCCGCCAAGAGCGATCTCTTAGGGTGGTAATTAGAAACATGCACCCCTCAACACCAGCCGAAATCATTCAAGAAGAACTCACGGCTCTAGGCTTCAAGGTTCCTCAGGTGATTAACGTCCTGAAAGATAATACCGAAGAAAGCAGAAAAATAGCCCTACCTCTATTCTTCGTAGACCTGGAACCTACACCAGGGGTCGAAAAAATATATGAACTGAGAAGGCTTTATTATACTGCCATCAAGGTTGAAAAACCACACACCAAAAGAAGCACAGTTCAGTGCCATAATTGCCAGGCTTATGGCCACACCAAAACCTATTGCCACCATGCACCAAGATACGTGAAATGTGGCGAGCAGCACAGAACTGATGTATGCACCAAATCGAGGCAAACCCCGGCAGTTTGTGCCTTGTGTTCAAAAGATCATCTGATATGTTGGCTAAACCACTTCCATTATGTAAACTTGTATTCTGTCGCAATGGAGTAGAACTGTTGTGATTTGTTTATATGTACTAATTTTTACCATCTCTGGATTAAGGGAGAGTGTTGTATTATATGATAGTGGTAGTGATGACTATATTTGGCACCTAGTGGTTTTGGCTTCCCTGCCGCTGGGAGCTTACCTTGTATAGTTGTAACGGTGTAGTTGCTTGAATAAAGTCTTTGAGTACAGTTGTGTTTGTGTCTCTCTCTCCTTATCCACTGCATGAACTGGTGTAGCTCTAGGTTTTGTAATTACTACACTAAGTTATAAACAAACAAATATATAAAAAATCATTGACAATGGATTGAATCTAGTTGATGTTTGTGATTTTTGTCATAAATTATAAGGCACAGTAAATATAATATTATTTTAGTGTGTGCAGATACTTAATGTGCAACAAAGTAGGTTGAAATGTCAGCACACATTCAAACAATATCCAATTAAAATTTTTTTTATTTTTAGACCTCACCACAACAATCATCATCTTCTGCCTTCAAAGTTAAAATATTTCAAAAAGAACTAGCAAAAATTCAGTCAAATAAAAAGTAATTCTTTTCCAAAATAATAAAAATAGTATAATTAATAATGATTGGTTAAACTAAGGTAAGTAATCGCCAAATTGGGAGTATTGGGAGCTTTAAGGTTAAGCATGAAAATTGGATCAAACCTTATGTTTTTTCATGCATTTCAGATATCCTCCCAATTCCCTCCTATGTACGCCACTGTTATAAACTATTGATACATTAGCTAAAGTGGGAAGGAAAAAAGTATATTTTCCAAAAAATTTAGTCGCTTATTCTGACAGCTGCTTAAAAAAAGTAGGCAAACTAAATATGCCATAAAGTGAAATTTTTTTTTACTGCACGAAATCCGGGCTCTACTCATCATCATGATGGACAGATATGAAAAATTAAAATAAAATAATCAATCAGAAAAATCTGTACCTGTGATACGGTAGAAGGAGGCTGGTATTGGACATTATTTAACACTCTTTTAAAAGTTGACCCTATATGCAATTTAAGGAGAAGTTGGTATATAATCTAATATCTACCTAATTTTATTTACATATTTTTATGTTTTATACTATTAAATTTTCAAACTCAAATGGTTGTTATCTTCTTCTTTTTTAGCTTCCCTCTTTAGTCCCTTTCAGCCAGGAATTCCATTCTTCCCTATTTCTAGCTAGGTTCCTCGCCTGTCGGAGGTCCTTCCCTCTTGCTCTACAGAGTCGTTCAATGTAGTCGAGATAGGACATCCTAGGGCGACCCCTAGGTCTCCTGCCATCTGGGACATATTCCATGGTCTTTAGAGGATCTCTGTGGTCGTCCATCATAATAACATGGCCGAACCACTTTAATTGACGAGTTTCTAGGAGCTCTTTCAGTGGGACTATCTGCAGTTCCTGACGAACCCTTTCATTGCGAACTCGGTCTCTTCTTGTTTTCCCAATCGTCCTTCGCAGAAATTTCATTTCGGCAGCGGTGATTCTGCTCTCCTGTCGGTCTGTCAATATCCAACTCTCCGCTCCATACAAAAGGTAGATATACTGTCTTGAAGATTTGTAGCTTCACATCTTTGCCTACTTCTCTCTTCCCTACCACAGTGTTACATATCTGGTAGTAAACTGTATTTGCCTTTTTAATCCTGTTAGATATTTCTGCGTCTACCTTTCCAGATCCGTCTATCATTGTACCCAGGTATGGGAAGTCTGTTACCACTTCAAATTTTTCTCCATTATAGTATACGGTTGTTATCCTGTTTTTTTTTTTTTTTGTTTTTTTTTTACTTAGCCCTGAGACTCGGCACATCATCACAAATCACTCACGACGAATCCCCCTTCTTCACCCCTAATCCGTTTCAGGCTATACAGCCGAAAGAAAACGACTCAATGGAAGCTGCACCTACACCTAGGGAACCCCGCCCCCCTCCAATTTTTGTTAAAAACATTAAAAATTGTCGACTACTATGCGCCACGTTGAATAAAATAACGACCCCCAATAGCTACTCCTGTCTAAGTAGAAGTAGCGACACTAAGATATCGCCAGACACAGCCGATACTTACCGAAAAATAGTTAAATATTTGACAGAAACCAAGGCGGACTTCCATACTTATCAACTCCGCCAAGAGCGATCTCTTAGGGTGGTAATTAGAAACATGCACCCCTCAACACCAGCCGAAATCATTCAAGAAGAACTCACGGCTCTAGGCTTCAAGGTTCCTCAGGTGATTAACATCCTGAAAGATAATACCGAAGAAAGCAGAAAAATAGCCCTACCTCTATTCTTCGTAGACCTGGAACCTACACCAGGGGTCGAAAAAATAGATGAACTGAGAAGGCTTTATTATACTGCCATCAAGGTTGAAAAACCACACACCAAAAGAAGCACAGTTCAGTGCCATAATTGCCAGGCTTATGGCCACACCAAAACCTATTGCCACCATGCACCAAGATACGTGAAATGTGGCGAGCAGCACAGAACTGATGTATGCACCAAATCGAGGCAAACCCCGGCAGTTTGTGCCTTGTGTTCAAAAGATCATCTGATATGTTGGCTAAACCACTTCCATTATGTAAACTTGTATTCTGTCGCAATGGAGTAGAACTGTTGTGATTTGTTTATATGTACTAATTTTTACCATCTCTGGATTAAGGGAGAGTGTTGTATTATATGATAGTGGTAGTGATGACTATATTTGGCACCTAGTGGTTTTGGCTTCCCTGCCGCTGGGAGCTTACCTTGTATAGTTGTAACGGTGTAGTTGCTTGAATAAAGTCTTTGAGTACAGTTGTGTTTGTGTCTCTCTCTCCTTATCCACTGCATGAACTGGTGTAGCTCTAGGTTTTGTAATTACTACACTAAGTTATAAACAAACAAATATATAAAAAATCATTGACAATGGATTAAATCTAGTTGATGTTTGTGATTTTTGTCATAAATTATAAGGCACAGTAAATATAATATTATTTTAGTGTGTGCAGATACTTAATGTGCAACAAAGTAGGTTGAAATGTCAGCACACATTCAAACAATATCCAATTAAAAATTTTTTTTATTTTTAGACCTCACCACAACAATCATCATCTTCTGCCTTCAAAGTTAAAATATTTCAAAAAGAACTAGCAAAAATTCAGTCAAATAAAAAGTAATTCTTTTCCAAAATAATAAAAATAGTATAATTAATAATGATTGGTTAAACTAAGGTAAGTAATCGCCAAATTGGGAGTATTGGGAGCTTTAAGGATAAGCATGAAAATTGGATCAAACCTTATGTTTTTTCATGCATTTCAGATATCCTCCCAATTCCCTCCTATGTACGCCACTGTTATAAACTATTGATACATTAGCTAAAGTGGGAAGGAAAAAAGTATATTTTCCAAAAAATTTAGTCGCTTATTCTGACAGCTGCTTAAAAAAAGTAGGCAAACTAAATATGCCATAAAGTGAAATTTTTTTTTACTGCACGAAATCCGGGCTCTACTCATCATCATGATGGACAGATATGAAAAATTAAAATAAAATAATCAATCAGAAAAATCTGTACCTGTGATACGGTAGAAGGAGGCTGGTATTGGACATTATTTAACACTCTTTTAAAAGTTGACCCTATATGCAATTTAAGGAGAAGTTGGTATATAATCTAATATCTACCTAATTTTATTTACATATTTTTATGTTTTATACTATTAAATTTTCAAACTCAAATGGTTGTTATCTTCTTCTTTTTTAGCTTCCCTCTTTAGTCCCTTTCAGCCAGGAATTCCATTCTTCCCTATTTCTAGCTAGGTTCCTCGCCTGTCGGAGGTCCTTCCCTCTTGCTCTACAGAGTCGTTCAATGTAGTCGAGATAGGACATCCTAGGGCGACCCCTAGGTCTCCTGCCATCTGGGACATATTCCATGGTCTTTAGAGGATCTCTGTGGTCGTCCATCATAATAACATGGCCGAACCACTTTAATTGACGAGTTTCTAGGAGCTCTTTCAGTGGGACTATCTGCAGTTCCTGACGAACCCTTTCATTGCGAACTCGGTCTCTTCTTGTTTTCCCAATCGTCCTTCGCAGAAATTTCATTTCGGCAGCGGTGATTCTGCTCTCCTGTCGGTCTGTCAATATCCAACTCTCCGCTCCATACAAAAGGTAGATATACTGTCTTGAAGATTTGTAGCTTCACATCTTTGCCTACTTCTCTCTTCCCTACCACAGTGTTACATATCTGGTAGTAAACTGTATTTGCCTTTTTAATCCTGTTAGATATTTCTGCGTCTACCTTTCCAGATCCGTCTATCATTGTACCCAGGTATGGGAAGTCTGTTACCACTTCAAATTTTTCTCCATTATAGTATACGGTTGTTATCCTGTTTTTTTTTTTTTTTTGTTTTTTTTTTACTTAGCCCTGAGAATCGGCACATCATCACAAATCACTCACGACGAATCACCCTTCTTCACCCCTAATCCGTTTCAGGCTATACAGCCGAAAGAAAACGACTCAATGGAAGCTGCACCTACACCTAGGGAACCCCGCCCCCCTCCAATTTTTGTTAAAAACATTAAAAATTGTCAACTACTATGCGCCCAGTTGAATAAAATAACGACCCCCAATAGCTACTCCTGTCTAAGTAGAAGTAGCGACACTAAGATATCGCCAGACACAGCCGATACTTACCGAAAAATAGTTAAATATTTGACAGAAACCAAGGCGGACTTCCATACTTATCAACTCCGCCAAGAGCGATCTCTTAGGGTGGTAATTAGAAACATGCACCCCTCAACACCAGCCGAAATCATTCAAGAAGAACTCACGGCTCTAGGCTTCAAGGTTCCTCAGGTGATTAACATCCTGAAAGATAATACCGAAGAAAGCAGAAAAATAGCCCTACCTCTATTCTTCGTAGACCTGGAACCTACACCAGGGGTCGAAAAAATATATGAACTGAGAAGGCTTTATTATACTGCCATCAAGGTTGAAAAACCACACACCAAAAGAAGCACAGTTCAGTGCCATAATTGCCAGGCTTATGGCCACACCAAAACCTATTGCCACCATGCACCAAGATACGTGAAATGTGGCGAGCAGCACAGAACTGATGTATGCACCAAATCGAGGCAAACCCCGGCAGTTTGTGCCTTGTGTTCAAAAGATCATCTGATATGTTGGCTAAACCACTTCCATTATGTAAACTTGTATTCTGTCGCAATGGAGTAGAACTGTTGTGATTTGTTTATATGTACTAATTTTTACCATCTCTGGATTAAGGGAGAGTGTTGTATTATATGATAGTGGTAGTGATGACTATATTTGGCACCTAGTGGTTTTGGCTTCCCTGCCGCTGGGAGCTTACCTTGTATAGTTGTAACGGTGTAGTTGCTTGAATAAAGTCTTTGAGTACAGTTGTGTTTGTGTCTCTCTCTCCTTATCCACTGCATGAACTGGTGTAGCTCTAGGTTTTGTAATTACTACACTAAGTTATAAACAAACAAATATATAAAAAATCATTGACAATGGATTAAATCTAGTTGATGTTTGTGATTTTTGTCATAAATTATAAGGCACAGTAAATATAATATTATTTTAGTGTGTGCAGATACTTAATGTGCAACAAAGTAGGTTGAAATGTCAGCACACATTCAAACAATATCCAATTAAAATTTTTTTTTATTTTTAGACCTCACCACAACAATCATCATCTTCTGCCTTCAAAGTTAAAATATTTCAAAAAGAACTAGCAAAAATTCAGTCAAATAAAAAGTAATTCTTTTCCAAAATAATAAAAATAGTATAATTAATAATGATTGGTTAAACTAAGGTAAGTAATCGCCAAATTGGGAGTATTGGGAGCTTTAAGGATAAGCATGAAAATTGGATCAAACCTTATGTTTTTTCATGCATTTCAGATATCCTCCCAATTCCCTCCTATGTACGCCACTGTTATAAACTATTGATACATTAGCTAAAGTGGGAAGGAAAAAAGTATATTTTCCAAAAAATTTAGTCGCTTATTCTGACAGCTGCTTAAAAAAAGTAGGCAAACTAAATATGCCATAAAGTGAAATTCTAATCTCTGCTTATAACTATCATTTATTGTAAAACTATAATTATTCAGAACTATAAATGCAACTGTATTTGGTAATTATTGGAACCTCACGCTGCTGATAAGAAAAGGGGCGTGGCCTAAGTAAGGTTATACATCCTCACGTCACCAGTTACCCCCACCATTTTTCCCCTGCTTTTTGAAAAAACCGTGTCTCCCCACCAACATCAACTTCCTGCAATTCTTGGAATGTAATGTCTTTAATTTTTTAAAAATAGCGCCACTCCCCTCACTGCCCAACACACTGTATGGGTGTAATTCACTTCCAAGCATTCTCTCTTGATTTGTCAATATCAAGTGAAGTCGACTTAGATAATGTGCAATCACAGGGTCTAATTATTTCATGTTTTGCCTAATATTTGGGTATAAGCCAGTCAATAGAGAACACATTCCACCACTAAAAGTTTACGACTGCAAAATAATTGTTTGCGGTTTGGTCACAAAGGGGATATCTGAACCACTGTGTGCACTGATACAAATCAAAATTAGTTAATAAAATTATCACTAATAGTTACAAAAAAATGTAGACTTACCAATAGTTGAAATAAATGTTGTGATAAAGGTATCCTCCGAAACACAAAACAAAACAGTTTTCATAACTCCTGAATCACCAATAAGTAAAAATTTGAATAAAAGATCATAGTAATAATGAAATAACCTTATGATCACCTATTATGGGTCTTACAATGTTGTAGTTTTGAAATGTAACCTTACGTAAAATAATCATTGCAAATAGACTACACAACTTAAAGACGCGATAGCGCTGTAAAAGGAAATAACTTTCATGGAACATTATGACAGTTCGATGATAGTAGATGGCTGAATAGAGGAGAGACGCGGTATTTTCAAATAGCGGAGATGTAACCTAAAACATTATATATAAGTGAGAATACGACGCCTTTCGGTACAAGTACAGAGGAGCGGCGCACTATCAGTGATGTCTAGAGGTTGCCCCCGAGGTCAACCGAAGTCGTCCGATCTCCCTTCGCTCTACTACTTGCTGATCTAGTTAACAAATCTGACTCGAACATAGAGGGCGTCGTATTCTCACTTATATATATATATATATATATATATATATATATATATATATATATATATATTGTTTTAGGTTACATCTCCGCTATTTGAAAATACCGCGTCTCCCCTCTATTCAGCCACCTACTATTATCGAACTGTCATAATGTTCCATGAAAGTTATTTCCGTTTACAGCGCTATCGTGTCTTTAAGTTGTGTACTCTATTTACAATGTTTTCTTTACGTAAGGTTAGATTTCAAAACTACAACATTGTAAGACCCAACATTGTAAGAAGATTGGACGACTTCGGGTACATTCGGCGGCCTTCGGTTGACCTCGGGGGCAGCCTCTAGACATCACTGATGTCTAGAGGCGCCGCTCCTCTGTACTTGTACCCATTCCACCACTAAAAGTTTACGACTGCAAAATTTGTTAACTAGATCAGCAAGTAGTAGAGCGAAGGGAGATCGGACGACTTCGGTTGACCTCGGGGGCAACCTCTAGACATCACTGATAGTGCGCCGCTCCTCTGTACTTGTACCAAGAAATCAAATATATGTTGGTACTCACCAAGATTTTAGTAGATTATATCAAACAGGAAAGGTTTTACTGGTTTCTTCTCGTAATGAAAGAAATTAGGGTGTTAATAGATAAACGGTTTTAGGGTCGAGGGTTTTCCAGTAATGCCGGTGAGTAACTGGTTTTTCTGTTATAGATGGGAATAAATTTAAGATTGGACTATTGCAGATATTTAGTTGGTCATTTAAGCAAAAATCTGGATTGAATTTGAAGGATTTTTATTATTTCAAGTGCTTCATATATATATATATATATATATATATATATATATATATATATATATATATATATATATATATATATATATATATATATATATAATTTGAGGCTGTTTTCAACGTGATGTATTAATTTAATTCTTAAGTCTTTCATGAATTTATGTTTTGTTTTTTTCACATTTAAATGAATTGCAAAGTTTGAATTATCTGTCTTATTATTATATGCAGGTACATGTTCCATTAATCTCTGATTTAACGATCTTCCAGTTTTTCCCGTGTATTTGGCTGCACAATCATTACAATTTAGTTTGTATACTCCGCTTTTTTGGAAAGGTTCTATTTTGTCTTTAGGAGAAGAGAAATATGAGGACAGGTTTTTTTTCTATTTTTAATGTTGGGTTTAATGCTACTTTTTTCAATTCATAGTAGACTTTGGTGCATATAGGGCCGTAATATGGAATCAAAATATAATGTTTCGGGATGGGCCTATCTTCAGGAGTTGTTGAATAGATATCATTAATTGTCTTTTTTAAATATGATTGATAGTGGTTTTATTGTACCCATTATTTTTGGCTATTGAATACGTCATTTCAATTTCTTAGAACGAAGAAATTGAGAGAGACAATTGATCATCATTTCTTTCTTTCAGTTTTTTATATTACACCTTATAAAAAACGAAATATTAAACTACTATTAGAGAGATAATTGATCATGATTTCTGTGGTTTGTAGTTGCCAAAGACGGAGGAGGATTGGTGGTGTAGTTGAAAACTGCTCATTTTCTCAATCTGTGAGGGCAAACTCTTGGTTGAGCAATTCAAATTTACCTTTCCAAAAGGTGGTCCAGTTTGTTACTGTGTGGACGACAACATCTCATCCTCGTTATGACCTTCTCAGACGAACGATGGATATGTCATCTCAAACGGTATTGGATTGGTCCAATTTTTGTAGGTAAATTTGTATTGCCTCAATAGAGTTGTTGGATGTAGATACTGTTGGTGGTTCAGGAATGACAGTGGAAGTGGATGAGGCTAAATTTGGTAAGAGGGAGAACAACAGAGGTTGGGAAGTCGAAGGATCTTGGATCTTCGGCGCCTTTGAACGAGAGAATCACCAATGCTTCTTCGAGACTGTCCAAGATCGTTCGGCTAACTGTCTTCTAGATGTTATTCTGCGCCGAATTGCCCCAGGCACGACCATTGTTTCAGACCTGTGGAGAGGTTACCTACCCTCTCGCGAATCATCCGCAATACCGACATCTGACTGTCAATCACAGTTTGTAGATCCCAATACCGGTGCCCACACTCAGAATATTAAAAGGATGTGGAGAGAAGTATGTTCCAATATCCCCAGATTTTGGAGAAATAAAAATCATAATGATGGATACCTAACAGAATTTTACTGGAAAAGAAAAGTTGATGTTAATGATAGGGCCCATACATTTTTCCAAGAAGTCGCAAGGCAATATTGAGAGGTAAGAATTTAATAATACTAACCCCATGGGCTCTATATCAGTGGTGCTCAGGCAGATAATTGTTGAAACAATATTTCAATTTCATGTCTCTTTATTTATTTTTGCTAGATATATTTAAAACTTCATGCCTTAATAAAAATTATATGTACTTTTGTAGGTTATGATTTTTATTTCTCCCGAATCTTAGGATTTTGGAACAGACCTGAGATGGAGCACTAGTATTGGGATTTCAGGTTTCAGCCAATAATGATGGACAGGTAAGAATTCCAATCTTAACTCCTTAGTAATGATCTGCCGGAGACGTCCGTATTAGGGGTGCTCGCGAAGACTACACTTGATTATTTCACCAGAATTTCAAAATTATGTCTATGCATATTTTGTTACAGATTCAATACCCCATGTCTATGTAAAAGAACAACATGTAATTATGGCAGTTTAATGATGATTTTATGACTCCATGGTTTTGTAAAGAAGCCATACTATCTAGATCTTCTCTACCTAACACTTCCAGTGCCCACGCTCAATACTGATCAACAGATAAGAATTCCAATCTTATCTTCTTAATAATGATATGTCGGGACATCCGTATTAGGGGTGCTCGCGAAGATTACATTTGATTATTTCAACAGAATTTCAATATTATATCTATGCATGTTTCTGTTTTGTTACAAATTCAATACCCCATGTCTATGTAAAAGAACATGTAATTATCTGGTTCACACCTACTTCCTCCACAACGTGTGAAGCATTTCCTTCTGACAATTACTTCCACGGCCAGCCATAGTTCCATCATAGTGATTACACCAAATCATTTATAATTTCATAAATTTTAAATGAAAAAATTTCAATTTTATAACTCAGTGGTTTTGGAAAAGCACCATATAGATTACTTCATTTCTGGCTAATACTTCCAAAACATTTCAGTGTATTTAAACATTTCATTTATATCTATATATCATATTTAATTTATTATATTATATTTATTTAAACATTATTTCCATCATTATGAATACACAATCATTTATCATTTCAGTAAGGTTTACCAGTATGTAAAATTAATTACCTATCATTTTTTCAATCATATTTCTATCGTTATGAGCTATACAATATTAGCTATTCATATTATTCCAAAACTTTGTCAGAACTTGGCAATTAGCTCAACTTGTTCTAAGTTGCATAACTGGAAAGGACACAGTGGACTTATTATAATTAAAAGGTTCATAATTTATATAATTTTATAGTATATTATATTATTTTATTTATAATAGTTATATTAATATAATATAATACATCACCATAATGTGTCCCCGTATTCTTAGTATCAGTTTTCAAGTTTACTGTTATTATGTTATCACTACTATATATTATTACGGTAGTATAGATCTCTTTTCCGGCTCTCAGGAGTGGTGGATTTTGACGAGTGAGGTATCAAAAGAAAGAGAATTTCACGTAGATGTGACGAATTCCAATTTTGTTTCTTAAAATCTTACAAGGGCTTAAATAAAAGTGATGAAAAAACTGGAAGGTTTCAAAACTTTGAAGACTAAGAGTCGGCGGATGGAGACGGGATAAGTTGGGTTTTAAAGATTTTGACGCGGGCATCAAGATCATATATGATCCCCCGGATCATATTGGTCCAGCCTTTTAAAGCCTTAAAACTTAACGTTTTAGAGATAACGCACGATAGAGGTCCGCACGGGCCTCATGCCATCTTGCGTACGTGCCGTTGTCATGGCAACTTTATATCAATTTGAGTCTATTTACAAACACTTTTAATGAGTGGGAAATTATATATTGTTTCTCATGTCGGTAAAACTCTCGAAGTGCTACTGGTGACCGTTAGGTTACCCTTATTCTCAGACCAGACTATACTTTCACCCACTGCGCATGCCCAATTAAATAGTCAAAGCGATGGATCCTTTTCACTTGGAATAGTCATGTAGGGTTAGGTCAGACTTCCCGCCTTTTACCGAATAGATCTCTTGTCCCCACCGCCTTCTTTCCTACACCATCTTTAACTTTAAATATCAGCTTGAATCCCTGAATTCATAATGTTTTCGTCGTATTTCGCGCCTTTCAGCTCTTCTTCGAAATGTTCGTCGATGCGTTCACTTCTTCTTACGAAATAATTATAGTAAATACATATTAAATTTTAGTATTAAAATAATTTTAGAGATATTATGTTATATATAGATATATTATACACATTATTCCTTAGTCACTTTTAGTCTTTGATGTTCTTGTGCGAAATTTCGAGAACCATGGAGAAATGGCGGCTTCTCCAGAATTTATTACAAACTCCCACTTTATAATTTTTATATATATATATATATATATATATATATATATATATATATATATATACAATAATTATATATATATTTACAGGATTTAGGAATTGCATAAATAACTATTTTATTTTCACAGGTGTGAACGCACCTTTATATGTTACAAAAATTTGAATCTGAGAAAAATTTAGTGTAATGATTTTTTATATTACATTATTTATTCTCTTTCATTGATTTTCAATCATTTTTACTTATTATCAGACTGCACAACTATATACATCAATGAGCACAACTATATACATCCATGGCTTCCAACTAAACTAACTAAAATAGCTAATCATCTAAATGAATAGCTGATCATCTAAATCATGACTAGTAATTTCAATTATCTGATATTTATATTCATGGTTGATCATCTAAATTTGTAATTAATAATTTCAATAATTTAAATTTAAATATATGGGGAACTATACTAAATTCTATTATTTATTAATAATTATTATATCTATAAATTTAATTTCAAGGAGCACTTATATGTATCTATTACTTAATTAAATCATAATTAGTAATTTCAACTATCTGATATTTATATTTATAGTTGGAGATATAAATATTATAAATATCTAATAGTCCTCATAGATATATATATATATATATATATATATATATATATATATATATATATATATATATGTGTGTGTGTGTCTCATAATTTATATATTTAAGATAGTAAACATTACTCTTTATGAAGAGAAATTGTATGAATAAATATTTTTTAGGGGAAATTAAATATTAAATATTACAAATCTTAGTATATAAGGGGTCCGTAGGGCCGTCTATCTGGGGGAATACATGAATATTTGACCTATTGGAGTTTAGTTTATAGGCTATAACTATGGTTAGAATAAACATAAGTCATAGATACATATAATAAATTATATCTAATAAATAGATATAATAGTTATCCTATTCCTAGCTCACATTAAGTTCGCTACAAATAATTAACTAATGTTACCTAATTACTTAACAAATAAGGTAATGAAGTAAGATTTACATTTAGTTTCGACCTAAAATTAGGATAACATTTATATACCTTACCTAATTAATTGAAGCCAAAAGAGGCTTTTCATTGTTAATGAAATTATTGATTAATAATAAAATCCAATTAAAGAGAATGAAGAATCTAAAAGAAGCTGCTGACTATCTTTTAACACTTTTTCAGTGAGGAAATAAGATTTGATCTTTATAAGTACCTGGGAGGCTAGAGCCTATATTAACTACTTCAGAGTTAAACTTTAAAATTTAAGATACCCAAATTTAAATTATTATTATAAAAAAGAACATAAAAATAAAACTAATTAAATAAATTTTAATAATATTAACCTCATACAGTGAATAAAAAGAACTTAAATAATTTATTAATTTAATTAATGAAGATGAAATAGTATATTCCCCTCAACTAAAATCTATAAAAGATGATCTTATTCTAGAAAAAGATAAAGCCTTGTTATAAGTTATATAAGTTCTAAAATTAGGCATAAATCAAATACAACTTATAAATTCAGTAAGGTAATTATTTAAAATACCAAGATCTTATAAATTAACCATAACTTAATCTATTGCAGTTTTATTATTACTTCGAGTAATAGGAACCACTTTTCTAGGGTGTTTTACCTTGAGGTCAAACGTCCTTATAAGGGGCAACAGTGATTACTAATTTATTATCAGCTGTTCCTTATTTAGGAAAAACTTTAGTAATATGATTATGGGGAGGATTTTCTGTTGATAATGCAACATTAACACGATTCTTCACATTACATTTCTTATTACCATTTATCATTGCAGCAATAGTAATTATACACTTATTATTTTTACACCAAACAGGAAGAAATAATCCATTAGGATTAAATTCAAATTATGACAAATCACCATTTCATCCTTATTTCTCTATTAAAGACCTTATAGGAATAATAATTAAACTATTATTATTTATTATATTAATTCTTTTAGAACCTTAAACTTTAGGAGATCCTGAAAATGTTATCCCCGGTAATCTTTTAGTAACCCCAGTCCACATTCAACCAGAATGGTATTTCTTATTTGCATATGCAATTTTACGGTCAATTCCTAATAAACTAGGAGGTTTAATGGCCATATTAATATCAATTTTAATTATTTTATTGCCTATAATCAATAAAACAAAATTCCAAGGTAACGCTTTTTACCCTCCAAGAAAAAGAATATTTTGATGAATAGTTACCATCATTATTTTGTTAACTTGAATTGGTGCATGACCAGCTGAAGAACCATACATCTTTACAGGCTAAATCTTGACAGTCTTATATTTTAGATACTTTTTAATTAATCCTATGACAATAAAAAATTGAGATAAATTACTAGAAAAAAATTAACATTAGTTAATAAGTTTTAGATAAACCTATACTTTGAAAGTATGTGAAGAAAGTTAGATTCTTTTATTAACTTATTTACACTTAATTTAATGGAATATGTATTAATATAATATAAAAATTAATAAACCTAAATAAAAAATAAATAAATTTAAAGATAAAGGTAAAAATAATTTTCAAGTTAAATACATAAGTTTATCATGACAAAAACAAGGAAGAACCCCTTGAACTCAAATAAATCAAAAAACAATAATTATAATTTTGATATAAAACAACAAAGACCATAAATCACAACCTAAAAATATGACTCTAATTATCAAACTCATAAAAATTATATTTATATATTCTGACAAAAAAATAAAAGCAAATCCTCCTCTATTGTACTGCACATTAAATCCTCTAACTAGCTCTCTTTCCACCTCAGCAAAATCAAAGGGAGATCGATTAGTTTCAGCTAAACAAGAACATAATCAATCAAGAATTAAATCAATATAAAAATAAAAACTGCGAATTATAATAAATAACAAATTATTAAAATTATACTATTAAATCTATTCACGCCAAAACTTACATATTAAAATTATTACTTAAAAATCTTAATAAACTAAAATCCAATTTAATATATATATATATATATATATATATATATATATATATATATATATATATATATATATATATATATATATCAATTCATTATCTAAAAGAGAGAAACTAAAATGGAGCGGGAAAGATTTTCCCCCTCGCTCTGCTCGGTCTAACCCTGGTCCATAGGTTCCCTCTGGACTAGATCGGATACTAATAATCTATATACTTTGCATATGCAACTCTGGTCCCATATAAGAAAGGTAAGCTAAATTTAAGCTACCAGGTTCATACACTGTTTATAGAGTTAATCCTCTCCTCTCTAATAAAAAAAATCTGGTGCGGTGCGCGCATCACACAACTTTCCTTACCGTCCTATAATAATTATCTTTTTAATGTAATTTTAAAGAGTTCACATAAACACTGCTTCTAATAAACTCAGCAGCATACACATCTTCTCCCACTTAAGTACAATAAAAAAGATTTTTAAACAATTTTAGTACAACAATCCTGTACACTACCTATATATTTTAACTTTGTCAAGTTGCAAATATATTTTAAAAGTTTCTGGTTTAGTTTCCATGAAAACATTTTCTTTCCATTAAATAATGTGAAAGTTAATTTCTACTTTCACATTCTTAAATTACTTTATTACAGAGCGTATTGTTTGCAACAGATTGGCGGATTAGTGGGTGGGAGTATCCGTCTTCTTTCAGATGCGCTTGGTTATCCATCTAGGGTCTTGTGCTTCTCATAAAATACACTGTATCTTTGCTAATACTGGTCCGATTTTGATAATTCGTTTATTATTTTTTAGATAATTTAATTACCGTTCATACAATACTACACATAATTTACTGTAGAATGCATACTTTTTATGCTATGCGCAAATAAAATATTCTTTTCATCATAACTTTTTTCCCTGCAAATGAAAAGTTAAAGACCTTTATGAAGAATAATTTAGGCAAGTTCCATCAAAATCGTTAGAGCTATTTTCAAGAAAATTGTAAAAATCGATTATATAAAGTGGCACTTCCGGTTAGTCGATTTTGACGAAAATGTTGCTGTAACATCACATGCATGTGCCAACCTTAAATACGTAATTTCAGTATCCTATGACTTTTCGTTTTTGAGCTAGACTGTTCACATACACACACACACAGACCATTTTGTGAGACTTGGTCATTTGGACCCAGGGGACCTACCTTAAAACGTGTATTTCCGTCGAAAACTCGAATTCGAAAATTTTCATGATCGCAATACTTCCCCTTACTATATACTTCATATATAGGTAAGGGAAAGCAAAAAGGATGATGATTATTTTATGCTATTATAATTATTAGAACTTTAGAGGATATGCTCTAATAATTGAATCGGAATATGAATTGGATTAGAATTAAATATAATATCTTTTAGCCCTCTGATTTTATCCAAAATTAATAAATGCTACCTCTCTCTCTGACGGCCAACAACTTAGGCAGAAACATTAGCACACAATGAAATAAGTTTTTCTTATTTGTGTGTTTCTTCATTGACAGCAACCCCAGCCAAGTTTTTCTTTCTATTAGTTCCATGGTCGAACTTCCATCAAAAATGATAATAGTAATTTATTTGTAATCAATTCTGACAAAGTAGCCATTTCCCTGTGGTTCTCGAAATTTTTGACTCCAGCAGACCTCAACATAAATGATGGTGAAGCACTAAATAAGGAGGTTCATGACCTAATTTTTAATAACTGAGTTATTCTCTAATATTCATTCTAAATAAAAATGTCAATGTATTAATAATAGTAACATGTATTAATATTATTCACACGTACCATTTTTTCCTACTTTTTTTTTTAAATTAATAACAAAATAAATAATTTAATAATTTTTCTATTTATTGCAATATTTTCATGAAAAATGTAATCATTAGTAAATAAAATAAAAATTTTATAAATAAGAATAATTGGTCTCTAAACAAGGTATGACTAAAAATAAATTATAAGTACACAAATATATATTATTCACATCAAATTTATATGATTAAGCATACAATAAACAAAATTATACATACCAAATAAACCTCTAAAATAGAATGTCTTATTATTAATATATACTTAACAAAAAATCATAAAGGGGAAATGCCATCCCTTGAAGCCAGCCTTAATTAAAATTAATCAAATCTATATGTTTGTCATTCTCACAGAAGTGGTCACTTTTGTGCCCCATGATATTTATTTTGACTTGGAATATCTTAGGACCCTGAGACATAAATCTTACTAAAGCCAGCTTTTTACAAAACTATACCACATTTTAAATGTTTTAAAATTATTTATACATGTACCAAAACATACCCCCGAAGTGCTCCAGATTCATTCTCCTGTGATGTCCCAAGCTCTGAGTCGGTTAACATTCAGGTTCTGTGGCTATCTACTTCATCAATTCTAATTTTTTACAGTTTGAGAAGAATTGTCAAAACCTTAGCAAAAAAGGATGTTAGAACTTAAAAACTTATTTTTTAAACTTTCCCATAGGTTATTATTGTTCATTTCCCTGACAATTTTCGAATCTTGAATCCCATCGATCTGATTTGGCATGAAAATAATGAAAAACACATCATCAGTTATTTTGATCCCAATACTATCATCCATAAATTCCCTCTCAGTTTAAAACCTAATCTTCCAGAATGAGATGATCCCCAAAAGTGTATTGGTTATGGTTAATGTTATTCATTCCCCTGTCACCAACAGTTTTTACGGGGCAAGTTTTCTCTTAACTTATTTATTCATTAATGAATGCTTGTATGGCACTGTTTAAGTTTTCTAATTAGCAAAGCACTAGTAATTTTTTTCTTTTAACAGTATTTGAAAAATCTTTAAAGTTCATTCTCCTGTGCTAAAGTGAATAAAAAATAATAAGGGAAAGAAAAAAAGAGGGTGAGGGATGAAATTTATGGAAGAATTTAGCTTACATTGAAGCTTCATTCTAATTTCAGTGAAAATTAGGCAATAAAAATATGCCATTGAAAAACAAACATTTCATTTTGGTGGCAGTTGACAACAATACACTCTTCATAGAGCTGTAGTTAATTACAAGAAATACAAATATGTAACCCTCAATCAACAGTGTCTTTGAACTTTACAGGGATGGGCATATTTGTAATAAAAAATATGAATATGAATATATTTACAAAATAAATTTTCTGTGAATATGAATATATTAAAATTCACTCTTGTAAATACGAACTCATATGTATGAATATATATATTCATATTCAAAGCTGTGAAAATGAATATATTTGTATTCGTATTCATAGAAAATTTATTTTGTGAATATATTCGTATTCATATTTGTGACTACGAATACGCCCATCTCTGGTACCTTATTAGGGCATTTTGATCATGGACCTGCTGCTGTTTAGGTAGATTTCATATCTTTATTCATGAATATCAAAGCATCTCTACCGTGGATACTTTAATTTTTGATCAGATGTATTTCAATTCTGGAATTTATTGGTGCTCTCTGAGTAACATACTATTCCTTTAGATGGTTGAAGGAATAGTATAACATAATAATAAAAATTTTTTAGTTCTGGAAAAAGGTCAAGACCTTAAAGGGTGAGAGGAAAAAGCCTATTCAAAATGTGAAGAATGATTGTGGTAAGATACTCACCAGGGATTTTTTTTAAATAGTTTTTTTTTACCCAAGTTATATGAAAGATCTTTGCTTAGGTGCATTCAGTTAGGAATTCTTACTTTATCTATTTAACGGATAATTTCTTATTTTAAGGATTTTTAACTGAACAAGGAATTGCAATTGCATCATCCAAAGACTATGATTTAATTCACCACATAATGTTGTCTTCAATACCACATTTCAGCTTTTAGCACATCATCAGGTACAAACTAGACAGGATCTAAAGATATAGTTCACTATGTAACCATGTAACATTTTTTTTAAAAACATATCTTTTTAGTGCTTAATATTGCTACAATTATTTAATCGAAAAAGTATATTGTTCTGATATAAAAAATGTTTAACTATGAAGGTCTCCAATATAGTTAAACATATTTTTAAACTCCTTTTACATAAGGGAAGCCCTGCTGTTCCAGATAGTTTCACCTCAAACTGAGCATCTTCAATAGGAATGTTGATAGCGTCCAAAGTCCTGTTAGTTTGATCATGGATCATGGATCATCCACATGGTAAGATGTTGAGTGAGAGGGAGACCCTATATTTATATATAAAAAATGTTTAACCGTGAAGGTCTCCAATAGTTTAAAATATTTTTAAGTTCCTTTTACAAAAAGATAGTTCTGGTGTTAATCACATACAGTATGATATAATGTTCATATATGATATAAATATATGGTGTTCGCTGTGACTATAAATCTGCAACAAAAAAAAAAGATGTAAAAAGCATATCAAGTCCTGACATACAAACAAGAACCTTCATGAATGTCCTTATTGTGACTACAAAAAAGCAAGAAAAAATAAACACAAATATAATGTTCTTGATGTGGAACATTTTTTTCAGTTCACTTAGCTATAATTTTAGTTAATTCAGTGATGCAAATAGATTTTAAGAGGTCCATACATATTTAGGAAATTTTTAAATAGAAATTAGAAATTGTTGTAGGTCAAGATTATTGCATTTTAGTAATTAAATAATTGTAGCAATGTTAAAAGGCAAATAGATTTGTTTTTGAAAAATAATGTCTTGCTAATATGGTAAACGAAATTTGTATGTCTTCTCTTGTTTATACCTGATGGCTTGAAAGCCGAAATGTGATATTTAAGAAAATATATTGTGATGAAGTAAATTATAGCCTATGCATGGTAAATTAATCAATCATATCTCACTTTAGTCATATATTAGTGGAAGTCTTCGATATTTTTAGGAGGTATTAGTGAAGGGTAAATCTTCCTTTTAAATGTATTTATTAATTCATATTAATTAGTTTATTCAACATTTCGGAATTCATATCCCATCTTCAGAAGTTAAATGGCTTCATTTCCATGTTTTATTATTATTTCCTATAAATTAATTATTAAGTCTCCTTATCCTCTTTATATGGTCTTCATTATATTCCATGTATCTATTCTTGGGAATCCATATTAACCACTAAAGGTGGGGTATGGACCTCGAAACATTCAATAAACTAATTGAATGCGAAATAATAAATACATTTAAAAGGAAGGTTTACTCTTCATACTACATCTACACCTTATAATCCTAATATTCCTTACTTTCTCATATTGTGTATTGTAATTGTGAAAATTATTTTTGTTTGTATCAGCCTGAATATTATTTTTATTTAAGATATTCGTCAAATCCTTGTACCAATATGTATTATTTTTACCAGATTCCTCTGCCATTATTTTAGCAAACCTCTATTCTTGTCAATTTAAAACTTAAATTAAGTAGTTGTGACGAAGAGCCATATTGTGGTAGAATTTAGGCAGTATTTCTGTTTTTAAACAGATAAGAAATGTGGTGGTTGAAAATTTGTTAGTTCAAAAAATGAAGGATCTTCTCATGTTCACTGATAACTAGTCCTCCCCAAACCTGACACGTGTCTGTACTTTATAAATTCTCTGAAAACTGCATTGAGTATTTGAGTTTGGCATCAAATTAGTTTTAAAAGTTTTATAGAGAAAAGCTGCGTTAGGGACAATGTTGGAGTCAATACTATTGCCAGATATTTAAATTGATTTAACACCTCAATTATATTATTATACTAACACCATTTTTCATTTCTTGCTAAATTTCTTATCTATAATTTAGATTTTTCCAAATTGTGTCAAACTCCACAGTACACAATATTTTTGCAGATCTTTAATCATGAGGTGAAGTGTAACTGAGTCAAAACCAATGAAAGCCATATCAGCAGCATAAGCTAAAGGAACCACCCCTACCCTAGTATCATACCACTCTATGTAATTTATGTATCGGCTAAAAACATATGGACTAGAATTATCCCCTCACTTTACCCCAAATAATATTCCAACAATTCTGTCAATCCCTTCGGGCACCATGTACTCCTGGTTTCAATGTATAGGCACATTATTACTTCAACAATATTTATCATAAAATATTAATTGATTAAAAATAGATATTATATATTGGACTATTCTTATCCCCTACTTTATGACATGGGAATATAATAATTATTGAAGGTTTTTAGGCATATCTTTCATTATAAAGATTTTATTAATCTGTTGAGTTTTTGTAATACAAGTAATCATTTGAGGCATTTTTATAAAATTCAAAATGAATGGTTTAGGTTCATCAAGAGAGAAAGGGGTTTCTAGTTGATCATTAGTTATAAATGGGTTTACATATTGTATCCTAGGAGTCTCTAATGGTTGATCTAACACCGCAATAAATAAAGTGATGGGTCCATTTTTGAGATGAAAAAGTCAAATATTTTTTAAAGCATTTATATATGATATTTAAATTTATTGATTTATATGGGGTGAACACAGTTACATAAAGTACAATCATACAAATTTCACATAATAATTAATATAATATATATCACACTAGCTGGAAAATTTCACAAAAATAATAGGTTTCCAACAGATTTTAATACATTATGGGTTGAGTACAATTTTAATTATTTACATTCAGAAATATTGGGTACAAAGAAAGATTTAATACATCTATTTAGTAACCTATTAGTAGATAAATAAAATCTACACTCTACTCTGGAAAAAATCTTACTTCTTTCATTACAACATTAATTCAAATATTACATTTACCAGCAGAATATTATTAGAAATTTATAAAAGCTTTTTAAAAAAGAATCACGTAAAGGATTTAATTCAAGTACATTGACTAAAATTAAAAAAAAAATTAATGACTCAACATGTCATATATTCATACAAAATATAATCAATGAAAGAAAAAAAAAAACATCCAATATGAACTGGTTTTGAAAACCTTCAAACTTCTATTAATGCTATAAAACAATACATTGTTAATTAAAGGCATTAATAATACACAAAAGGAAAGGATATAATTATAAACAAAATGTTTGACCTGGAATATCAATTTTGCAATATTCAATATCAGTCATTGAACATCACAATAGCTGTATTTCTGTACAAAGGGTTTGCTGTAAAAAGCAGATAGCTCAGCAAAAGAAATTTTTTCAGCCACAAACTAGTGCATGTAATTGCGAACTCTCCAGCATGAAGCTATCCCCTTTTTGCAGCAAACTCTACATTTATACTTTAAATAAATATTAACTTTGTCACGAAATAAATATGAACTGGCCTAGGTGGGAATTGAACCCATAACGTTCCGGAACCGAGCACTGTGGGACAATCGCTCCAACGTAGTCAGCCGTCACGTCCTCTACATTAAATGGTAAATTCAATACAAAAATAGATAATAACATTCAAAATAAAAAATATGGAAAATACAAGAATAATAAAAAATACAGATAATAGTAACAATTAAGATAATAATATGCAAAACATTGAATCTTATCCTAAAAAATTTGATAAAATGACATGGGCCCCAGGTCTGACGGATAATGTTAAAAAGATTTTTAAAGAATACAGTAATTCTAACATTGTATTATTCGATAAATTATTAGAAACTATTCAAATTTATAATAATAACATAATAACAGTTAACTTGAAAACTGATACTAAGAATACGGGGACACATTATGGTGATTTATTATATTATATTAATATAACTATTATAAATAAAATAATATAATATACTATAAAATTATATAAATTATGAACCTTTTAATTATAATAAGTTCACTGTGTACTTTCCAGTTATGCAACTTAGGACAAGTTGAGTTAATTGCCAAGTTCTGACAAAGTTTTTCAATGATATGAATAGCTAATATTGTATAGCTCATAACGATAGAAATATGATTGAAAAAATGATAGGTGATTAATTTTACATACTGGTAAACCTTACTGAAATGATAAATGACTGTGTATTCATAATGATGGAAATAATGTTTAAATAAATATAAATTGAATATAATATAATAAATTAAATATGATATATAAATATAAGTGAAATGTTTTGGAAGTATTAGGCAGAAATGAAGTAATCTATATGGTGCTTTTCCAAAACCACTGAGTTATAAAATTGAAATTTTTTCATTTAAAATTTATGAAATTATAAATGATTTGGTGTATTCACTATGATGGAAGTATGACTGACCGTGGAAGTAATTGTCAGAAGGAAATGCTGCACACGTTGTGGAGGAAGTAGGTGTGAACCAGATAATTACATGTTTTTCTTTTACATAGACATGGGGTATTGAATCTGTAACAAAACAGAAACATGCATAGATGTAATATTGAAATTCTGTTGAAATAATCAAATGTAGTCTTCGCGAGCACCCCTAATATGGATGCCCCGGCATATCATTACTAAGAAGATAAGATTGGAATTCTTACCTGTAGATCAATGTTGAGCATGGGCACTGGAAGTGTTAGGTAGAAAAGATCTAGATAGTATGGCATCTTTACGAAATCATCATTAAACTGCCATAATTACATGTTGTTCTTTTACATAGACATGGGGTATTGAATCTGAAACAAAACAGAAACATGCATAGATATAATATTGAAATTCTGTTGAAATAATCAAATGTAGTCTTCGTGAGGACCCCTAATACAGATGCCCCGGAATATCATTTCTAAGAAGATAACATTGGAATTCTTACCTGTCCATCATTACTGGCTGAAACCTGAAATCCCAATACTAGTGCTCCACCTCAGATCTGTTCCAAAACCCTAAGATTCGGGAGAAATAAAAATCATAACCTACAAAAGTACACATAATTTTTATTAAGGCATGAAGTTTTAAATATATTAGTGAATATATCTAGTAAAAATAAATAAATAGACATGATATTGAAATATTGTTTAAACAATTATCTGCCTGAGCACCACTGACATAGAGCCCATGGAGTTAGTATTATTAAATTCTTACCTCTCAATATTGCCTCGCCACTTCTTGGAAAAATGTATGGACCCTATCATTGATATCAACTTTTCTTTTCCAATAAAATTCTGCTAGGTATCCATCATTATCATTTTTATTTCTCCCAAATCTGGGGATATTGGAACGTACCTCTCTCCACATCCTTTCAATATTCTGAGTGTGGGCACCAGTATTGGGATCCACAAAATTCATGCTGTGATTGACAGTCAGATGTCGGTATTGCGGATGATTCGCGAGACGGCGGTAACCTCTCCACAGGTCCGAAACAATGGTCGTGCCTGGGGCAATTCGGCGCAGAATAACATCCACAAGACAGTTAGCCGAACGATCTCGGACAGTCTCAAAGAAGCATCGGTTGGTCCCTCTTTCGAAGGTGCCGAAGATCCAAGATCCTTCGACTTCCCGACCTCTGTTGTTCTTCCTCTTGCCAAATTTAGCCTCATCAACTTCCACTGTCATTCCTGGACCACCAACAATATCAACATCCAACAACTCTATTGAGGCAATACAAATTTGCCTGCAAAAGTTTGACCAGTCCACTACTGTTTGAGATGACACATCCAACATTCGTCTGAGAAAGTCATGACGAGGATGAGACGTCGTCGCCCAAATAGTAACAAACTGGACCACCTTTTGGAAAGGTAAATGTATATTGCTCAACCAAGAGTTTGTCTTCACAGATTGAGAAAATGAACATTTTTCAACTACACCACCAATCCTCCTCTGTCTTTGGCACCTACAAACCACAGATATCATGATTAATTATCTCTCTAATAGGTGTTTAGATCTTTACGTTTTTGATAAGGTCTAATATAAAAAACTGAAAGAAAGAAACAATGATCAATTGTCTCTCTCAATTTGTTTATTGTAGTTCTAATAAATTGAAATAATGTATTCAATAGCCATGATTCCGTATTATGGTCCTAAAAGCACAAAAGTCTGCTATGAATTGAAAAAAATAGCATTAAACCCAACATTTAAAATTTAAAAAAAACCCTGTCCTCATATTTCTCTTCTCCTAAAGACAAAATAGACCCTTTTGAAAAAAGCGGAGTATACAAACTAAATTGTAATGATTGTGCAGCCAAATACACGGGAAAAACTGGAAGATCGCTAAATCGCTCAATTCGGCGCAGAATAACAGATATCTACTTAATTCTTGGTGAGTACCAACATGTATTTGATGTCTTGTCTTAATTAAATTCATAATTCTTAAATGTTTTATAATTCTGATTTATATTACATCTAATTTAATATGTATAATAATACCAAACTATATTTGTGTGTTTTTAGAACTGAAGATGAATGTATAACATTCAAACTAGTTTTCAATAAAACAAATTTATAGATCAATCACAAATTAACAAATTTATAGACAAATAATTTATCAATCTCTAATTAAATTGATCCTTCTACACCATCATGCGGATGTCAACTTTATATCTTTACCCAAACACCACAGAATTAGGATGCTAAATTTCTACAACAATACACATGGAAGTTAAGTGTTAATAAATAAACGCAATTTTTAATTACCTGAAGCGTGGTGGATTTATGACTAATCGGCATAATTGCCCACAATTTGGGCAATTTAAGGATGATTTTAAAACACCGTGGCTTTGTAAGTATTCCAAGTAATGCAACTCCTCCCTACCTAAGACTTCTAAAACATTAAATATGGTCAATATACAGCCGTCACAAGGATCCACCATCTTTAGCAAGGATGCAATACCAATGGAAAAATACAGTTCCATTCCGGAAGGAAGATGGGGGAAGGAAGGGGGTAATTCAATTTGCTAAAGGGACAACACCTACCTGAGATATGTGCGGCGGGAATTTTAAATGAATGGCGGGAAATTCAAATTGTAGGAGAAATGAGAAAGGTGGTGGGGGTAGCGATACCCTTTCGTAAAAAGGCGGGAAATCTTGCCTAACCCTACACGAGCCTTCCAACTGTGAAGGAACCGTCGGTTTGAGGATTTAATTGCGCACGCGCAGTGGGTGAAAGTACAGTCTGGTCTTAAAACCTAGACCTCCTAACGGTCGCCAGCAGCACTTCTAGAGTTTTACCCTCATGTCCAACCCTAAAGGGCACTGATGAATAATACTATACATAGAAAATGATATAGCTGAGTCTTAATGCTTAGCTATTAACCTGAAGGGATATATTCCAGTGGGGTAAGCTAATTACTTATTAAGTATGAACTATTACTTCAACATAGTCATTACAAACTATGTAGCTTCACCAAATGTGTGTGTTAAATAAACTATCTTGGTAATATTATATTGTTTATACGAATAAATATGTTTCCCTAATATCGCTTATACTTGGAATTAGGGATTAGAAGATATCTAATGCGAGAGTTCTCGCTCCGGTATACTAGTTATTATTAATTTAAATAGTTTCCAATAATTTAGATAATTTATCGAATAATACGATGTTATTATTACTGTATTCTTTAAAAATCTTTTTAACATTATCCATCAGACCTGGGATCCATGTCATTTTATCAAATGTTTTAGGATAAGATTTAATGTTTTGCATATTATCTAAATTGTTACTATTATCTGTATTTCTATTATTCTTGTATTTTCCATATTTTTTATTTTGAATGTTATCTATTTTTGTATTGAATTTACCATTTAATATAGAGGAGGTGACGGCTGACTGCGTTGGAGCGATGGTCCCAAAGTGCTCGGTTCGGAACATTATGGGTTCAATTCCCACCTGGGTCAGTTAATATTTATTTCGTGGCTAAGTTAATATTTATATAAAGTATAAATGTAGAGTTTGCTGCAAAAAGGAGATAGCTTCATCCTGGAGAGTTTGCAATTACATGCACATGTACTGGCTGAAAACATTTCTTTTGTTCAAGCTGAGCTATCTGCTTTTTACAGCAAACCCTTTGTACAGAAATACAGCTATTGTGATGTTCAATGACTGATATTGAATATTGCAAAATTGATATTCCAGGTCAAACACTTTGTTTATAATTATATCCTTTCCTTTTGTGTTTTATTAATGCCTTTAATTAACAATGTATTGTTTTATAGTATTAATAGAAGTTTGAAGGTTTTCAAAACCAGTTCATATTGGATGTTGAATGACTGATATTTTTAATAATTAAAATTGTACTCAACCCATAATGTATTAAAATCTGCTGTTGGAAACCTGTTATTTTTGTGAAATTTTTTCAAAGATCCAGCTAGTGTGATGTATATTATATTAATTATTATGTGAAATTTGTATGATTGTAATTTATGTAACTGTGTTCATCCCATATAAATCAGTAAATTTAAATATCATATATAAATGCTTTAAAAAATTATTTGACTTTTTCATCTCAAAAATGGACCCATCACTTTATTGCGTTGTTAGATCAACCATTAGAGACTCCTAGGGTACAATATGTAAACCCATTTATAACTAATGATAACTAGAAGCCCCTTTCTCTCTTGATGAACCTAACTCATTTATTTTGAATTTTATAAAGATGCCTCAAATGATTACATGTATAATAAATACTCAACAGATTAATAAAATCTTTGTAATGAAAGATATGCCTAAAAACCTTCAATAATTATTATATTCCCATGTCATAAAGTAGGAGATAAGAATAGTCTAATATATAATGTCTATTTTTAATCAATTAATATTTTATGATGAATTAAATCATCTTTCCTGAATCTCATAGAAGCCGCTGCAGACATGGGCCTGACTATAAATGAAGAAAAGACTAAGTACATGAGAGTTGGCCAGAATGACAGAAATGCGTCAAAAGAACCCTTGGTTATTGGTTCGTTCAGCTTCCAGAGCGTAGACCAGTTCAAATACTTAGGATCAGTTATTTGCTCTACAAACAAGATTATGATGGAAACAAACCAGAGACTGATGATGGCTAACAGATGCTATTTTGGCTTAAGGAATCATCTCGGTAAGCCCATAATCTCTCGACGAACCAAGTGCCTAATTTACAAAACGCTCATCAGGCCGGTCCTTACTTATGGATCCGATACATGGACTTTGACAACCAAATAAGAAAAAGAAATCCTTATTTTCGAAAGAAAAATATTACGGAGGATTTTTGGGCCTATTAGACAAGGGGACCAGTGGAGAAGACGGCATAATAATGAATTATACGAGCTCTACAGTGAAGCAAACGTCCTACGGACCATCAAGTTAGGAAGATTGAGGTGGGCCGGCCATGTCGCCAGAATGAGGGATGTCCAGATTCCCAAGAAGTTATTGGAGGGGAGGCTGGACTGCTCCAGAGGTAGAGGCAGACCAAGACTCAGATGGGAGGACGCTGTTGCTAAGGACGCTTTGACCCTACTGAATGTACGAAACTGGAAAACAGCCGGCAGCTGGCGAAGACTCATTGAGGAGGCCAGGGACCACACCGGTCTGTAGCGCCACGGAAGAAGAAGAAGAATATTTTATGATAAATATTGTTAATGTAATAATGTGCCTATACATTGAAACCAGGAGTACATGGTGCCTGAAGGGATGGACAGAATTGTTGGAATATTATTTGGGGTAAAGTGAGGGGATAATTCTAGTCCATATGTTTTTAGCCGATACATAAATTACATAGAGTGGTATGATACTAGGGTAGGGATGGTTCCTTTAGCTTATGCTGCTGATATGGCTTTCATTGGTTTTGACTGTTACACTTCACCTCATGATTAAAGATTTGCAAAAATATTGTGTACTGTGGAGTTTGACACAATTTGGAAAATCTAAAATATAGATAGGAAATTTAGCAAGAAATGAAAAATGGTATTAGTATAATAATATCATTGAGGTGTTAAATCAATGTAAATATCTGGTAATAGTATTGACTCCAACATTGTCCCTAATGAAGCTTTTCTCTATAAAACTTTTAAAACTAATTTGATGCCAAACTCAAATATTCAATGCAGTTTCCAGAGGATTTATAAAGTACAGACAGGTGTCAGGTTTGGGGAGGACTAGTTATCAGTGAACATGAGAAGCTCCTTCATTTTTTGAACTAACAAATTTTCAACCACCACATTTCTTATCTGTTTAAAAACAGAAATACTGCCTATGTTCTACCACAATATGGCTCTTCGTCACAACTACTTAATTTAAGTTTTAAATCGACAAGAAAAGAGGTTTGGTAAAATAATGGCAGAGGAATCAGGTAAAAATAATACATATTGGTACAAGAATTTGACGAATTTCTTAAATAAAAAGAATATTTAGGCTGATATAAACCAAAATAATTTTCACAACTACAATACCACAATATGAGAAAGTAAGGAGTATTAGGATTGTAAGATGTAGATGTAGTATGAAGAGTAAACCTTCCTTTTAAATTTATTTATTATTTCGCATTCAATTAGTTTATTAATACCCCACCTTCAATGGTTAATATGGATTCCCATGAATAGATATATGCAATATAGTGAAGACCATATAAAGAGGATTAGGAGACTTTTAATAATTAATTTATAGGAAATAATAATAAAACATGGAAATGAAGCCATTTAACTTCTGAAGATGGGATATGAATTCCGAAATGTTGAATAAACTAATTAATAGGAATTAATAAATACATTTAAAAATAAAGATTTACCCTTCACTAATACCTCCTAAAAATATCGAAGACTTCCACTAATATATGACTAAAGTGAGATATGATTAATTTATCATACATAGGCTATAATTTACTTCATCACAATACATTTTCTTAAATATCACATTATGGCCTTCAGGCCATCAGGTACAAACAAGAAAAGACATAAAAATATCGTTTACCATATTAGCACTTGACATTATTTTTCAAAAACAAATCTATTTGCCTTTTAACATTGCTACAATTATTTAATTACTAAAATAAAATAATCTTGACCTACAACAATTTCTAATTTCTATTTAAAAATTTCATAAATATGTATGGACCTCTTAAAATCTATTTGCATCACTGAATTAATTAAATTATAGCTAAGTGAACTGAAAAAAATGATCCAGATCAAGAACATTATATTTATGTTTATTTTTTCTTGCTTCTTTGTAGTCACAATAAGGACTTGATATGTTTTTACATCTTTTTTTTTTGTTGCAGATTTATAGTCACAGCGAACACCATATATTTATAACATATATGAACATTATATCATACTGTATGTGATTAACACCAGAACTATCTTTTTGTAAAAGGAACTTAAAAATATTTTAAACTATTGGAGACCTTCACGGTGAAACATTTTTTATATATAAATATAGGGTCTCCCTCTCCCTCAACATCTTACCATGTGGATTTCAGCTGGATCCATGATCAAACTAACACGACTTTGGACGCTATCAACATTCCCATTGAAGATGCTGAGTTTGAGGCGAAGCTATCTGGAACAGCAGGACTTCCCTTATGTAAAAGGAGTTTAAAAATATGTTTAACTATTCATAGTTAAAGATTTTGTAATCAGAACAATATACTTTTTCGATTAAATAATTGTAGCAATATTAAGCAGTAAAAAGATATGTTTTTAAAAAAAAAGTTACATGGTTACATAGTGAACTATATCTTTTGATCCTGTCTAGTTTGTACCTGATGATGTGTTGAAAGCTGAAATATGGTATTGAAGACAACATTATGTGGTGAATTAAATCATAGTCTTTGGATGATGCAATTGCAATTCCTTGTTCAGCTAAAAATCCTTAAAATAAGAAATTATCTGTTAAATAGATAAAGTAAGAATTTCTAACTGAATGCACCCAAGCAAAGATCTTTCATATAACTTGGATAAAAAAAAACTATTAAAAAAAATCCCTGGTGAATATCTTACCACAATCATTCTTCACATTTTGAATAGGCTTTCTCCTCTCACCCTTTAAGGTCTTGACCTTTTTCCAGAACTAAAAAATTTTTGTTATTATGTTATACTATTCCTTCAACCATCTAAAGCAAGCAATCTTACTCAGAGAGCACCAATAAATTCCAGAATTGAAATACACCTGATCAAAAATTAAAGTATCCACGGTAGAGATGCTTTGATGTTCACTAATAAAGATATGAAATCTACCTAAACAGCAGCAGGTCCATGATCAAAATGTCCTAATAAGGTACCAGAGATGGGCGCATTCGTGGTCACAAATATGAATACGAATATATTCACAAAATCAATGTTCTATGAATACGAATACGAATATATTCATATTCACAGCTTTGAATATGAATTATATATTCATACATATAAGTTCGTATTTACAAGAGTGAATTTTAATATATTCATATTCACAGAAAATTTATTTTGTAAATATATTCATATTCATATTTTTGATCACGAATATGCCCATCCCTGTAAAGTACAAAGACACTGTTGATTGAGGGTTACATATTTGTTTTTCTTGTTATTAACTACAGCTCTATGAAGAGTGTATTGTTGTCAACTACCACTGAAATGTTTGTTTTTCAGTGGCATATTTCATTGTCTAATTTTCACTGAAATTAGAATGAAGCTTCAATGTAAGCTAAATTCTTCCATAAATTTCATCCCTAACCTTTTTTTTTCTTTCCCTTATTATTTTTTATTCACATTAACACAGAAGAATGAACTTCAAAAATTTTTCAAATACTGTTACAAGAAAAAAATTACTAGTGCTTTGCTAATTAGAAAACTTAAACAGTGCCATACAAGCATTCATTAATGAATAAATAAGTTAAGAAAAGACTTGCCCCATAAAAACTGTTGGTGACAGGGGAATGAATAACATTAACCATAACCAATACACTTTTGGGAGTCATCTCCTTCTGGAAGATTAGGTTTTATACTGAGAGGGAATTTATGGATGATAGGAGAGGGATCAAAATAACTGATGATGTGTTTTCATTATTTTCATGCCAAAGCAGATTGGTGGGACTCAAGATTCAAAAATTGTCAGAGAAATGAACTATAATAACATATGGGACAGTTTAAAAAATAAGTTTTTAAGCTCTAACATCCTGTTTTGCCAAGATTTTGACAATTCTTCTCAAACTGTGAATAATTTATAACACAGTTAACAAAAAAGAAAAAAATTAGAATTGATGAAGTAGATAGCCACAGAACCTGAATGTTAACTGACTCAGAGCTTGGGACATCACAGGAGAATGAATCTGGAGCACTTCGAGGGTATGTTTTGGTGCATGTATAAATAATTTTAAAACATTTAAAATGTGGTATAGTTTTGTAAAAAGCTGTCAAAATTATTAATTATTAAGTCAAAATAAATATCATAATATCAATATATTAATAATAAGACATTCTATTTTAGAGATTTATTTGGTATGTATAATTTTGTTTACTGTATGCTTGGTGCCTAATCATATAAATTTGATGCGAATGATATATATTCGTGTACTTAAAATTTATTTTTAGTCACACCTTGTTGAGAGACCAATTATCCTTATTTATAAAATTTTAATTTTATTTACTAATGATTGAATTTTTAATGAAAATAATGCAATAAATAGAAAAATTATTAAATTATTTTGTTATTAATTTAAAAAAAAAGTAGGAAAAATGGTACATGTGAATAATATTAATGCATGTTACTATTATTAATACATTGAAATTTTTATTTAGAATGAATATTAGAGAATAAGTCAGTTGTTAAAAATTAGGTCATGAACCTCCTTATTTAGTGCTTCACTATCATTAATGTGTTGAGGTCTGCTGGAGTCCAAAATTTTGAGAACCACGGGGAAATGGCTACTTTGTCAGAATTGATTACAAATAAATTACTATTATCATTTTTGGTGGAAGTTCGACCATGGAAATAATAGAAGGAAAAACTTGGCTGGGGTTGCAGTCAATGAAGAAACACACAAATAAGAAAAACTTATTTCATTGTGTACCAATGTTTCAGCCTAAGTTGTTGGCCGTCAGAGAGGGAGGTAGCATCAAGCAATGACTCAGCGCAACAACTATTTTATTATATGTTTTCATACAACTATTTTATTTTCATTGCAGTATGTATATTACAATTGGTGGGGTGATCCAGATAAAATATGTATTAGGTAGGATTAAGAATTTAGAAAAGTGGTTCTCTTCATTAACTTGCTATCACATTTTGCACACCTTGGTTTTTAACCTTAATGAATGTATACAGCCTCATTCAATAATTAATTTGATCAAAAATAACCAAAATTTAGGTAAAGATATTCAATGGTATTCAGTCATGTTCACATCCAATGAAATACTAGAGAACAGAGTATCTATCAACTACATGGCTGCAGGCTTTGATAGATCAAAGTTTAATTGAATACAAATGAATTACATTAAGGAGTGGACAGAGATTGAAAAATATTTTAGGATTTTATTAATAATTGAAGATGTAAGTGAAAAAACATGTTATGTAACATCAGAGAAATTCTTTCTTGGTAAAGACATAGATTCTCTCAGTTCTCATCATCTTAGCCCTTTTTGCTTGTAATGCTCAGCTATCTCCGGAACGCCGCTTATGGGGCATAGTGAATCAATATATATTTCACAAGGTACCTGTCTGGAGTTATGTTGAGAGAAAAGGCTTTCACATCCTCCAGCATAACCTCCCGGCCTATGTTCCCCACACAAGGTTCTTCCTCCTCCAAGGGTTCTTGATCTGGATTATCAGGCTGAAGACCAGAGAAGTCGAAATCCAGTTTCACTATGTCGACGATAGGCTATTCGTTTTTCCCTCCAACACATTTCTGCAAGAACCAAGGTCTGCCTATCTGCAGTCACAGTTTCTTTACCACGTTTTGGTGCACCTACATGTCGCCAGCTTCAGCACTACAGGGAAATCAGTAGTTATTGATTCAAGATTGTTTCTGGTTCCCTTCCAACCATACCCTTCCACACGTTTCTCCACCATTTGCCATTGCTAAACCTAGTGGTACACTCTAAAACTGAGTGGCTACAGCTGTTGTGGGTGGTAGTTCTGCTACTTTAGACGAGGCTCTGAACCCTGACCTCTGGTACGAAACAAATCTGAGTTGGTTCAATGAGCGTGCTGTCCTCTCACTTTAATCATATGCAAGGGCGTACACAGGAATTTCTTAAGGAGAAGGGCTTTGGGTCCTAGAGAAAAAAACAAATATATCTGAAATATAGGTAAATTACCTAATTTCGCCTTTATTCAAGACAATGTTTGAGTATTGCTAGCAAATTAGAGTATGTTGCGGATTTTTAGAGCAGAATTCCACAAATTATATCACTGATTTCAAGAATTTTTTTTTAAGTCGGAGAATTCAACTCTTTATAATTTTAACTGTTTTAAGAAAACTTAAAAAAAAAAATTCAAGAAAATATTAAAATCTGAAGTGAATTCGGCTGTTGTCTGGAGCAGAATTCAACTCATTTTAATTTGTGGCTGTCATGTTACGTTTTTCATTATCGTATTTCAGCACATCTTTACCAATGATGCAGAAGTTCATGTGAGAGCTGTTTGGTTCCCTGAGGATTATCGTTTCTGCTGGGTAAAAATGTTTATTAATTTTTCTGTTTATTAAAATAGTTCGATTTCTTAATAACATCATTGATCTATTTTAGTTTATGCTAAATCTTCCATTATATCTGAAAGTTAGTAGAGGCTTTCAAAAGGCATCAGAAGATCCTAAAACTCTACTAATATCGATAAATTGAAAACCATTAGAATGAACAATTTTAAAAATTAAGTTCAAGTTTTGAAGTAAGAGCATCCATTTATATTAATCAAAGGGGACAAAATTATCTCATAGCCACTTACATCATGTAAGAACATGATATGCTTTTAATAAGTTTGGCTGTGCGTGCATTGGAGAGTATGATGAACATTATTGCTTTCTAGTGGACTGTTTTTTAAAATTTTTTTTTAAACTGAAATCAAACAACTGAGAAGTAAAGATAAATTTGTCGGGGCTCTGCTTCTTCAGATATACCAAATATTAATGTGTATTTTAATGCGTATTCCATGAAGTTTAATGTCATTTATGGTCATAACTAACGCATTCATGGACAGCTTTTATATAAATCGGACTTGAAGAGCCTTAAATCACGTTTTGACCACTTTTTGTGAATTAGGCCTCATTTTCTGCGGGTTATAGCAAGATTGATAGTAGAGAAATGTTTGATGGACATAAAGTGTAAAACATTTTGTCTACTTTAATTTGATAGAGAATGTTCTTGTTTCCAAGATTTAGATGGAAAACCAAGGTTTGGGGCAAAATATCTGCCAGAAAACCTCAGGTTCAAGTTCAGATACCCAAAGAACTACAATATACGAAAAATTTCGTCTACAACAAACCTTTTCCCTTTTCTGTCCTAGTTTGTCTGGACCATCACTTACATAATTTTAGTTTTAGTGCACTTTTTTCTATTTCTTGTTCCACCAACGGCCCTCCCTCCCCTGGAAAATTCCCAAAAAGGCAATTTTTAGCCCCTCCCTCAAACAATTTTTATGATGCAACTCGTAACCACTCCCACTCTGTGGAATACATATTTTAATTTTTTTTAAATTCAATTTAATGATTTTTATTGCTTTTTTTGATAAGATCTCTCAGCTCATTGATGTATACAGTTGTGCAGTCTGATAATAAGTAAAAATGATTGAAAATCAATGAAAGAGAATAAATAATGTAATATAAAAAATAATTACACACCTATGAAAATAAAATAGTTATTTATACAGTTCCTAAATCCTGTAAATATATTTTATAATTGTATATATGTATATATATATATATATATATATATATATATATATATATATATATATATATATATATATAAATTTCCAGCCATTTCTCCATGGTTCTCGAAATTTCGCACAAGAACATCAATGACTAAAAGTGACTAAGGAATAATATATATATAATATATCTATATATAACATAATATATCTATAAAAAAATTTTAATACTAAAATTTAATATGTATTTACTATTATTATTTCGTAAGAAGAAGTGAACGCATCAACGAACATTTCGAAGAAGAGCTGAAAGGCGCGAAATACGACGAAAACATTATGAATTCACAGGTTCAAGCTGATATTTAAACTTAAAGATGGTGTAGGAAAGAAGGCGGTGGGGACAAGAGATCTATTCGGTAAAAGGTGGGAAGTCTGACCTAACCCTACATGACTATTCCAAGTGAAAAGGATCCATCGGTTTAACTATTTAATTGCGCACGCGCAGTGGGTGAAAGTATAGTCTGGTCTTAAAACCTAGACCTCGTAACGGTTGTCAATAGCAATCTCAAAGGGTGTTTTTTTTTTTTTTTTTTTTTCCTGCTTTCTGTTTCGTAGTTTGAAACAGTTGTATCTGTTTTTTAATTCTTTTTTTTAAATTAGCAGAAACAGTTGCTACTGCTACTCCAAATAAACAGTTTTGCCCATCACTAATAGGTGGTGTTGGTCTGGAGAATTCTAGAGTCTGGGGAAAGGAGATTCCCAAGGCGAAGATTCCACACGAATCCTCCTTTATTTTCTCTCGTTTTTTTTCTTGCGTGATTTTACGGTTCTTATACTGAGTCGTCATAAGGTTTTATATTATATTTCTATAATTAATAATATTTTAAATTTAGAAAGAAAAAAAACTTTTTGGATAATAAATTAGATATATTAATTACAAAATAACAGCTATATAAAATGCACTTAAAGAAAAATATTAATCACATAATAACAAAGACTTTTATAAAGAACGTATAAATCATATTAATGAAATAATACAAGCTAATTTCTAAAAAAAGAAAACCAACATATGGCATAAATTGAACAAATATAAAATACCAAGAATTTACAAATCTACCTTAAATATAACAATTGTAGAAACAAATAGAAAATATGATGATATCCCTTCCATTAGAGTCAATAATATTAAACAACCAGTAAATATTACACAAGATATAAATAATGTGAATACAATTTTAAACAAATAAAAAAAAGGAGCCAAGAAAAAAAATATTTTATTTAATTTAAACAATATTTATATTATTGTTTTCTGCCTTTACTCTGCATGTATTTCCAAGTTCTTTCATTCCAATCGATTTTTTTTGTTGTGTAAAATAAGAAAAAAAATATTGCCCATTGTATTAAATGAATTTAAATGTACAATAAATCAAAAAAACTAAAAGACGCTTCCAGTAAAATAGGCTACAATTTTATAAAAAAAATTATATTAGGAAAAAGCAAGTCAGATTAGTTTTTATCTTCCTATAAAACCCTTAAATATGAATTTTCATAAAAATAAAAAAAGTGAAATTTTCGGTCTTGTTTTTTTCTGGCCGACCTTTTACTCCTATCGACGCCCGGCGTTCACATAAGCATTCATAACTCCTCAGGATTTTATCCAAATTCAACGTAATACAGCCATTGAAAAGCTGAATTTTTGATCTCTAGCACATACCAATCACTTTTAGAATGTATGCCTTTTTAAGGGAGAAAAAGTACCCTAAAATAAATAAAAACTCCACAAACGTTTTATTTTGAATCTCCGGCGGATTCTATTGTAAGCACGGAATAGTGTAGACCCTATAGACAATTTCAATTTATTTTTTTCTATTTATGTCTGGAACAAGATTTTATTACACACAAACGAAGAAATTGCGAGGTAGAGGAGAACACATTATAAAGCCCAACAAAAATCTACTTTTTGTGATGTTTGTGAAGAACTAAAAGCTCTAATTGGCTTACAAATTTTGTGTACTGCTTTACAGAATAATCATCTTTCCACTGATAAAATCAACATATTCTGGCGACAGATATTTTTCTACTATGTCGAAATAGAGATTTAAATTTTTATTGATTGCCTCTGGTTTGAGAATAAATCTGATAGAACATAAAGACAATCAGTTAACAGATTTGTTCCAATTCACGATGTCTGGTGCAGTTTATTAGAAAATTGTAAAAAAACATTATAAGCCTGGGCCATATGTCACTATAGATGAACAATTAGTTGGTTTCAGAGGTCATTGTCCCATTAGGATGTGCATCCCTTCGAAACCGGATAAGTATAGGATAAAACTGGTTTTACTCTGTGACAACAGGACAAAATAAATGTTGGACGCTCTCCCTTATCTTGGGAAGGGGACAGTACCACAAAATATTTTTTGTTAAGGAACTAACCAAAAGTAACAGGAACTCTAAACAGAAACGTAACTATGGACAATTGGTTCACGTGAGTTCCTTTACTTATATCAATGCTGAAAGAAGATGGGCTAACTGCTATTGGTACTGTGAGGGGAAACTCATGATATAGTCAACACTGCATATTGTAACAGTCTAGGGAGTTTATAAAATACATTCGAGTTACGTGATAATGAACATGTGCTGTTTGATCAAATGTGTGACCGATTGAATTGCAACTGAAAAACGAAAAGGTGGCCACTGTCTTTTTCAATATGATAAATATAGCAAGTATCAACAGTTATGTCATCTATACTCATAATTATCACAGACTCAATAAGGAAGTGCACTCACTCACAAGGCTTGACTTTATGTTGAAGCTTCAGGAGCAGCATGCAAAGTTGGCAGATTTATAGAGTGTCTATCAAAACTATACCAAGACAACTGCGATCGAAAATTGAAGGGGTTCTAAGACCAATGAAGAAAATTGAAGCTGGAAGAAGTGGAAAAACACCTACGCAGTCACCAAATGAAGGCCAATTACAAACCACCAAAGATCAAAAGAAATATTGTTCATTTTGTTCATACAATAAGAGGAGGGATACAACTACATATTGCGTAAAATGTTCTAAATCCATATGTAGCGAGAACCAAATAAAATTCTGTACCGAATGTGGATTAATTTAAAACTTTTTTTACTCATGATTTTTATCTTATATTATTTAGTTGTTCAATTTATGTTCACCTATATTTGTAAATAAGTTTCCATGTTAATCGTAAAATAAACTGAGATTATAAAAGCAAATCTAGGGATCTATTCTCAATCTATTCCGCCAAGTATAGGGATCTATTTCCAATCTATTCCGCCAAGGAGTAAAGTATACGTATAGTTAGTAATACACAACTACGAATTAAGATTAGTATTCTAGGGTTAAAGTTTTAAATGGTAATCCTTCCGAAGTGCTCCTAAACGACCTTCTAGGATCTAAAATCTCCTAAACAGGTCTAGAATCTCAGACCAGACTGTACTTCACCCACTGCGCATGCCCAATTAAATGCTCAAACCAACGGATCTTTCTCAGTTGGAATGCTGATGTAGGGTTAGGTCAGATTGCTCGCCTTTTTACTAAGGGGCATTGTTATCCCCACCACCTTTCCCATTTCTCCTACTTTTTGAACTTCCCGCCGCAGATATCTTAGGTAGATGTTCTTTTAGCAAACATTTTGAATTACCCGCTTCTCACCACCTTCTGTTAGTAGACTTCTTTTCGGAATTGAACTGTTATTTCTACTGTTGGCGCTCACTTCTTGCATTGCACCCTCACTTCCTTTAAAATTGATCCTTGTGAAGGGTGCGTCGCTACTACATTTAATGTTTTAGAAGTGTTAGGTAGGGAAAATTTAGATTACATGGTGTTTTTACAAAGCCATGGAGTACTAAAATCCTCATTAAACTGCTCTAATTGTGGGAAATTACGAACCTTATTTATAAATCCACCACGCTTCTGTTCTAGTAATTAAAATTTGCGTATATTTATTATAGTAGAAATTTAGCATCCTAATTCTGTGGTGTTTGGGTAAAATGCAGGTAGAAGATCTCCAGAAAGACCATAGCTCAAAGAATACTAGAAAGTTTTTTAAGGGGATAAAAAGAGGCTACTAACCAAATAATATGTACTGCAGACAAAAGAGGGGGTCATAATTAGAGAGCCTGTCCAAGTACTACGGAGATGGTCGGAATATTTCAGAGAAATTTTAGTACGTACCAAGACCAAGGGAAAGAATTAAGCAGCTGAAATGACGACTGGGTGTACCTGGGGAAGGAGATGAAGAAGTGGAGCCGCCCGAACAAGAAGTTGAGGAAGTATTTTGCGAATTAAGGAACAATAAGGCTCCTGGTATTGATGGCATACATTCAGAAATGCTAAAAAATGGAGGGGATGAACTAAAAAGTTATATATTCTAACAAGTGTGGGATGTTTGGTGAGAGGAGGGAATGCCTGAAGAGTGGAAAATAGCAGCGATATGCCCATACATAAAAAAGGCGACAAGCTCTCTTGTGATAATTTCAGAGGGATAGCATATACACAGGCTAAAAGGTATTTTCCGTATCACTGAGCAGGCGGCTGATGAAGTACTCTGAACTGATAGTGGGCGACTACTAGTGTGGTTTCAGGCCTGGAAAATCAACCATCAACCAGATATTCTCGCTAAGACAGATTCTTGAAAGAGGATAAGAGTTTAACGTTGACCTCCATAGTTTATTTATTGACTTTAAACAAGCATACGACTGTGTTGATAGAGAGGAACTACTTCAGATAATGTTCGAATAGGGAAGTCCCAGGAAGCTCACTAGGCTTTCAAAAATGGCTATGCTTTATAGCAGGTTGAGAATAAAAATGCAAAGAATGCTATCAGAAGAATTTGCAGTAAATAGTGAGCTGAGACAGGGAGACCCACTGTCACCTGTCCTCTTCAATTTAGCCTAGGAAAAGGTTATTAGGATAATACTAACCAACTGTAATGGAACTATTTATAATCGACTCACACAGCACTTGGCATATGCGGACGAAGTTCTCATAATAGGTAGAAGCACGGCAGCGCTTGGAGGATCTTTTGAAGAGTTTGTAAGGAAGCGGCAGAAGTGGGTCTTCATATTAATGAAGGAAAAACGAAATATTTAAAATCTTCCAACTGGAGCACCACAATTTGCAGATCGGCGAACGCAGTTTTGAAAGTACGGGCACTTTTAAGTACCACGGCTCTGTCATGGGACATTCGTCTTGCTGTGGAGAAGCAGAGGATCGGGAGAGCTCCAGGTCTGGACGGAATAGACGCTGCGGTCCTCAGGAATGGTGCTCCGTACGTAGAGGAGGACCTCCTCCGGATTTTCAATGCCTGTTTGGAGAGGTGGCACTTTCCAAGCAAGTGGAGGATCGCAGGCTTAAAACTGCTCTACAAGGGAGGAGGGAAGGACAAAGAATCGCCTAAGGCGTATAGGCCGATATGCCTCCTCCCTGTCGTCAGAAAAGTCCAGGAGCATCTGATCGTCACGCGTCTTCGCCCGATCCTCAGTGCAGCTAGTCATCCAGGACAATTCGGCTCAACCCGTGGTAAGGGAAAGGGGAAGAGTGCGTAGGGACGTGGAGGAGAGGGCGGAGAAATATGTCATGTACTCTTCGACACATGCGTACTGAGGTACGCATCCCCAGCGTGGAGCCAACACCTCACGCAGCTACAGAGAAGGAGACTGGCCACGATTCAGAGACTGGCTGTGCTTAGGATCACTAAGGCCTATAGAACGGTGTCGCATGAGGCGGTGCAGGTGTTAGCCGGAGCGATGCCTCTGGACTTCGTCCTCAAGCAGGACAGGATAAAGTACGATGTGAAGAGGCAGGGGGGTTGACGCGCTACCGGAAGGACTCCGGGACAGAGTTCGCGAGACCCCTTATCAATGGAAGAGGATATTGAGGGAGGACATTATCGAAAAGTGTAATGGATGGTGGATAGGGAGTCAGAAGGGAGCTACTCTAAGAAAGTTCTTCCCCACCGTCCAAGAAAGGCTGAAGGCGAGATGAGTCCTCCCTGATTACTGGGTCTCGCAGATGCTGAAAGGGTATGGAGGTTTCCGAAACACGGAAAGGACATAGACCCTCGATGCCCCACCTGTGGAGTCCCTGAAACTGCAGAGCACGTGATCGTGTCCTGCACCGCAGTAGAAGGACACCGAGCCAGGTTGTCGAGAAGTACCTTAGAAGTACTTCGCCCTCGCCAAGTCGGACTTCCCCCGTCTGATAGAGGAGGAGGCACACTCCTTCTTCAAGGACTTCAAATACGGGTGGAAGGAGGTGGTGGGCCCTGAACACTTCACCCTGGGAAGACCACCTTGGAGGAGATGGGATCTGGACGGATGCAGTGGACCAGGAGGGCTGGACCAGTATCCGGACGGATGCAGCTGGACCAGT
The DNA here is from genome assembly GCA_948150685.1 of Rhaphigaster nebulosa. Classification (NCBI taxonomy): domain Eukaryota; kingdom Metazoa; phylum Arthropoda; class Insecta; order Hemiptera; family Pentatomidae; genus Rhaphigaster; species Rhaphigaster nebulosa. The sequence goes on along the minus strand of OX411308.1, from coordinate 155,684,938 downwards.
ATCCGGACGGATGCAGCTGGACCAGTATCCGGACGGATGCAGCTGGAGATGGGATCCGGACGGATGCGGCTGGAGATGGGATCCGGACGGATGCGGCTGACCAGGAGGGCTGGATGGCACCGGGCGGATCCGGACTGGGACAGGACGGATGCAGAGCGCCGGAAGGGCTGGCCACGCCGCACGGCAGAGGATAAGGTGCAGCCCTAAGGTGCGCAACCGCGCACCGGGCTGCATCACAGTAGCGGGAAAAAATTGTTCCCACAATTAAACGTTTCCTCATAAATAATTGTAAAATAAGAACTTTGAAAATAAAGTGTTGATTTATGGGAGCGCTCTACCTCACTGCTTCCGAATCCCGTGTGCCAGAAATGGCTAGGAAGGAGGATAAAAAAAATAAATACAAAATAAAAATAAAAAAAAGTTACCCTTTGGCATCAAGGTAGCATCATCAGCTTTTAACGGGTCATTGATGGCTTACTAGGAAAATTAGTAGGTGTCATAGCAGAAGTGAAAATTATCAGAGGTGCAGAAATAGGAAGCGACCTGGTTGCTGATACCCGAGTGCTCATGGAAAGAAAGCAGAAGATGAAAGCCTATTCAAGGATTGAAGTAGAGAAGTTGCAAGACCCTCAAAAGATAGATGAGTATGAAGTGGAGATAAGGAATCGGGTACAGAAAATAGATGCAAATTAAAGTCTTGACAATATGTGGATCCAAATAATGGATAGCATTCTGCAAGCAGCTACTGTAGTGTGCGGAGTGAAAAAGATTTGCATGAAAGGTAAACGTACATCATGGTGGACCGAAGAACTGAGATTGCAAGTTTTGCAAAAGAAAACCGCGTGAAAGGCATACTGTCGGGACAATACGCCAGAGAAAAGGCAAGCATACGTGTTGGCCCGAAACAAAACGAAAGAAGCAGTGAGAGCGGTGAAACAGAAATCATGGGAAGAATTTGGAAGGAAGTTGGATCAGGATCATCGGGAAAACATCAGGATTTTCTGGAAAAAGATTAAAGCCCTGAGAGGTCGTAAAATCAAACCAGTGAGAAATATGAAGAGTGAGGAAGGAAAAGAGGTCACGGAAGACAAAGCTATCTTGGAGGTCTGGAGACATCATTACCTGAATCAGTTTGGTATTGATGATCACCATTCAACAAACGGAAATGGAAACTGGAATGAAGAAGGGTACGACGAGGTGATTGAGGAAGAGGAAGTAGAAATAGCAATATACAAAATGAAAACAGGAAAAGCGCCAGGAAGGGATGGTATAGTAGCTGAATTAATAAAGAATGGCGGCCTTGAGTTGGTGCGATCATTGCAAGTCCTTTTCCAGAGAGCCTGGGACGAAAAAAAGATTCCAACGGATTGGGAATATAATATTATAATATAATACCAATTATGATATTATAATACCAATTTACAAGAAAGGATGTCAGACAGAATGCTCTAACTACAGACCCATATGTCTCTCACCAGTTGTGTACAAGCTATAAACATCCATATTGGAGAGCCGCTTAAGACCACTAGTTGAGCACCTAATAGGAGAAGAGCAAGCTGGGTTCAAACCCGGGCGCCAAACCCCTGACCATATTTTCTCATTAAGAAATATCTCACAGAAATCCTAGGACTTAGATAAAAATATGTACCTGGCTTTCCTTGACCACAAATCTGCCTTTGACTCGGTTCCACGAGATGAAATATGGGAAGCTCTCAGAGCGAAGAATGTCCCCAGTAACCTGGCAGAGGCGATTAAATCTATATATCAAGAGCCCAAAGGAATAGTCAGGCTGAACGGGCTAGAATCAAATTATTTCAATATAGCAATAGGGGTCAAACAAGGAGAAAGCCCTTTGCTGTTCCTGTTGTTCATGGATGAAGTGGCATCCATTTGTAAGAGAAGAACGACAGGACTTTCCTGGGACGCCGAAATCTTAATCCTGTAGTGATACAGCTTCCCCTCTACGCCGACGACGTGGTATTAATTACGGACTCTGTGGAAAAGCTGCAGATGGCAGTTATGGAATGGTATGAAGAGTTCCAACGAAAAGGAATTCTTATAAATACCAACAAAAGTAAGATCCTACAAGTTGGAAAAAAAGAAGGAAGATATCCACATATACTGTAATGGAGAAAAATTAGAAGTGGTAACAGACTTCGCATACCTGGGTACAGAGATAGACGGATCTGGGAAGGTAGACGCAGAAATATCTAACAGAATTAAAAAGGCAAATGCAGTTTACTACCTGATATGTAACATTGTGTTTGAGAAGAGAGAAGTAGGCAAAGATGTGAAGCTACGCATATTCAAGAGAGTATGTCTACCTATACTTTTGTATGGAGCGGAGAGTTGTATATTAACAGACCGACAGGAGAGCAGAATTACCGCTGCCGAAATGAAATTTCTGCGAAGGACGATTGGGAAAACAAGGAGAGACCGAGTTCGCAATGAAAGGATTCGTCAGCAACTGCAGATAGCCCCACTAAAAGAGCTCCTAGAAACTCGTCAGCTAAAGTGGTTCGGCCATGTTATCAGGATGGACGACCACAGAGATCCTCTAAAGACCATGGAATATGTCCCAGATGGCAGAAGACCTAGGGGTCGTCCTAGGATGTCCTATCTCGACTACATTGAACGACTCTGTAGGGCAAGGGGGAAGGACCTCCGACAGGTGAGGAACCTAGCTAGGAATAGGGAAGAATGGAATTTCTGGCTGAATGCTCCTCTACGCTGAAAGGCACTAAAGAGGGAAGCTAAAGAAGAAGTCTTAGTATACCAGGACAATATGTACATCAAAGGGACAACGCTTCACGAATTTCGGTCACGCATGCTCCAAGTGTTGAAAATACTTGGTAGAGCTGGCTTGAAGATCAATGGTAATAAATGTGTTTGGGAATCAATCTCACTTGAGGTTCTGGATTTTCGGTATGATGCCAAAGGGGTGCACCCCACAAAAGATAAGGTCTTGACTATCAAGAATGCTCAAGCTCCGAAGAATAAACAGGAACTACAATCATTTTTGGGATTTATCTTATTCTATGGAAGGTTCTTTAAAAAAAAGGCAACCATCCTTGAAGCTGTGTCGCCTTTTTTTTTTTTTTTTTTCCCACCCTACCCTGCCTAGAAGGCAATACGGGTGTTTGCAGGAGTGCGATGTTATGCATTTCTGCTTAACAACACACTGCTGCAAGTAAAACAGATTACAATTATCTCAGTAGCTGTGCACATAGCCTGCTCTTCGGTACTTCAGTTTGGCCACCATCATCTTCTTCCCATCCTGAGTCTTCTGTCCGGCGGCCTCTCTGGTAAGGTCCTGTCTCTCCTTCCCAAGGAAAATATCCACTATCGCCTTCCAACCGCACACAAAGGTCTTGAAATGTGGATAATTCATTTCGGTCATCAGCTGAGGGAACTCGCTCTCCGTACCTTTGTAGTTTGGCCCTCAGTGCCTCATAGGCAGTGCATGCTGTGATGATATGTTCGGCGGTTTCCGGTACACTACAACTGGGGCATAGGGGATCGATGTCTATACCATGTTTAAAAATCTTCGCTCTGAAACTCCCATGCCCCGTGAGAATCTGTGAGACCCAGTAGTCCGGGAGGACCCATGTCGTTTCCAGTCGCGATCCGACGGTGGGAAAGAACTTCCTCAAGGTAGCCCCTTTAGTGGTAGTCACCCACCGCCGGTTCCATTCTTCTACTGTATACTCCCGAAGGATTCTCTTCCAATTGCTAGGGTCTGCATTGATCCTCACCCGGAGATCCGCCGGTAGATCCGTTGGGCCTTCCCTCCTTATCTTGTGCCGGAAGTAATCTTCTCGCAGCAGGAGGTCAAGAGGTATTCCTCCTGCTAAGATCTGCACCGCCTCATGAGACACCGTCCTATATGACCTGGTTACTCGAAGCAGAGCTATCCGCTGGATGGTCGCCAACCTACTCTTTTGTCTGTCCGAGAGGCTCTGATTCCAGGCTGGAGACGCGTACCTCAGGATACCCACTATAACTCCTTTCTAAATGGTCATCGTTGCTGGTTATCTGAGGCCCCAAAAAGCGCCACCAATACGACTGAGTCCATTGAGGGCTATGGTTACCCTACTTCTCAAATAGTCCAAGTGAGGCGTCACATTGAAGTTTCTACTAATCCTTAGTTTCTACCAAGATAGGTAACTACCTCACCCGGGCGAATTCTTGATCCTTGGATGACCATAGTTATAGGGTGAGCCCTATCAGTCGTACCTCTTAAGAGGATGGCCTGAGTTTTGGAATCCGCCATCTTCAACTTCTTTCGCTCGCACCATTCTCATATCAGGCTGGCGCACCGTTCAGCTTCATCTTTCACTCTGGCCCTGCTATTCAAGGCAACAACAGCCAGGTCATCGACATAAGCACTAGCGGGGAACCGCTCCTCCTCTAGCACTCTCAGTAACTCATCGAAGACCAATTTCCACAGAGCAGGACCAAGGACAGAGCCCTGCGGACATCCCCTCTCCACAGTGTCTTCTACTTCGTAGAAGCTACCACGAATCTTTATTGTTCTGTCCTGGAGGTAACTTCTGACCAGGCCATACAAGTTGCTGGGAGCCTCATACTTGTGCAGCTGCTGCATACTTGCACGCTCGGCCACCAAACGCTATCAAAGGCGGAGGTTATGTCAAACAAGAGGAGCATAATATACTTCTCTACCCTCTCCTCGACATCACGGCGCACTCTCAGCAATGCATCTGCGGTTCCCCTACCTTTGCAAGATCCGTATTGCCGTGCATGGCTCGCTCGTGAGAATCGTGAGGCTCCATCGCCTTCCCGACGTTGGTTTTAAGATGGTATGGGAACAAAAACATGAAGTGCATTACAATAGGTAAAGAACTTACTATCCAGTGACTTAGCCCTTACTCATTACAATCCAAAAAATCCTCTGGTTATTAAGGTGGATGCTTCACTAGCTGGTGTTGGGGCTGTTCTTTCCCACCTGGTGTCTGAAGGTACATTATCAGGGAAGATCACTGAAATCCCCATTGCTTATGCATCACGAGCCCTGACAACTACAGAACGCAATTATTCCCAGCTTGATCGTGAAGGACTAGCAATAATTTTTGCAGTAAAAAAAATTGAGCCTTTTGTAGCTTTTCGTAAATTTCAGATTAACACCGATCACCGTCCTTTGCTGGGAATATTATCTCCTGACAAATCCACTCCTATGCACCTCAGTCCTAGAATGTTAAGGTTGTCTATTATTTTGAGTGTATTTGATTATCAGCTAATATACAGGTCCGGCATATCTATTGGGCATGCTGACTTCTTTAGTCGCCACCATGCACCACCCACTAATAGTTTGCCATTGTTTCCTGAATCTGCTGGAGTACACCTTCTAGAAGCTATACTTTAGGACAGCTGTACAGTAGGACTTACGCCTACTTACCCCACAAGATATTGCCAATGAAACAGAAAGGGATTAAGTGCTGCGGCAGTTTAAGAAATATGTGCATATAGCCTGGCCAAGTAAGGCGACTGATAATTTATGTTCTTATTTTAATGAGAAAAATGAACTATCTATTCAATCAGGCTGTATCCTTTGGCACGAACGAGTTGATTCCAAAAGAATTAAGAGATAAAGTCTTCGCTCTAATCCACTCAACCCACCAAGCTGAAAACTACAGTAAAGCCATAGCACGCAGCATAGCTTGGTGGCCAAGTATAGACATAGACATAACGAATACAGTTAGGTTTTGTCAAGCAAGCCAATCAGTTTCCAATGTACCTCCAAGGTCAAAAGATAGGACTTGGCCTCAAGCACAATTCGCTTGGGAACGAGTACATCTTGATTTTGCAGGATCCTTTCTCGGACATTATTTCCTAATTGCCATATATGCATATTCAAAATGGCCTACAGTGAAGGTAATCTCTAATTTAACTGCCTCAATCTTGACTACGCACATGTGTTATATCCTTGCAGATTTTGGAAAACTATTTGTTGTTGTTACAGATAAAGGGCGGCACGTCACTTCGGACTTATTTACATCATTCCTGAAAGCAAATGGAATTCGTCACCTCTTCACTCCTCCAAGGCATCCTTCTTCTAATGGACTTGCTGAGAGAACAGTTCAAATAGTGAAGAAATTATTATTAAAATTCTAGGATCCTAATATTCATGTCCGTGTTACCCGTACCTTTTGGGCCATGAGAACCCGTCCATCAAGTACCACTGGGAAGACACCAGCTAAGTTAATGGGCCGAAAGTTTTCTACACATCTTTCGCAACTTCATCCAGCATCAGATTCGGAATCTATTGCCTGCTCCACATGCTCCAAGCTCATGGTAGGTGAAACTGTGTGGTTGCTGAAGCATACTTTCAACAGGAAATATTGGATCTCAGGTGTTATTCATAAGATCATTGGTGCACAGATTTACGATGTGGAAATGTTCTCAGGCGAGGTGATTAAGCATTTTTCTTCTGACTATCTCAGAACCTAAAAGGTGGCACGTTACCGTCCGCATCACTCATTGATTCCCCATTAGATCTACTTAGGCCTTCTCACCAAGATCCCATGACTTCTTTTGAGCAACGGACTGGAACTACTCTGGTCAGGCCCAGTATGGTGGACAGATCAAAAATATATCCATCCACCTTTCAGAATTCTTCATTTCTTCCCAGAGCATCATCATTGACTTATAAAGCTCCACAGGTAGCTTCCAATAGCACTCTTGATGATGATAAGGCTTTAAGAGAGGAACCCATAGCTCCACCTTTGAGCACCTGAGCTATTCTACACAAAATGACGTTTTGACCAAATTTCCTGTATTTGCCTCCACTGACCTAAAAAATTACGGTATCTTCACCATTTTTTTCTAAGCATTGAGAATAATATCCTTTGTTACTGGAAATAATTTTTTGGTGTCATCTCACACCGGTTATACTTGAAATTTGATATAATAGCATCAAAATGTAAAGACCGTCACGCGTATTCGAGAGGGTGAGTGGTCTCTCGAACATAATATTGTTTGCATTTCAGCATATTTGCACTGGAAGTCTTCTTCAAACCGAAGTATATAGTCCTAACCTGCAAAATTGAAGAAAATCCCGTGTATCCAGTGGTTTGAATTATGAAATGTTTGGTGAAAGTTCAGTTTTCAAAATTAGATACGACCGTCACACCATCTTTTTTAGTACTTTGAACTACCAGCAAATTGCTTTGGTGACGAATTTGAGAAAATTTCCATTTCGGCGTCAGTCAGCCATTATGTGGGCGTAAGGAAAGACGCTTCCCATCTGTCCCAAGTGTTATTTTCATTTCTCCAGAACCAATTTTCATCAAGTAGGTCATGATTTTTAGATACTTTACGTAAAGACCGTCACATGTGTTATACTTTGTTACACTGTTCCAGACAATGTTTCCAAGTTACAAAAAATTTACTTGTGGGGCTCATGCAACATTAAGACCTCAACCAATGGTGGAGGGTGATTTAGCTTCTCTTGGCAGCTATATTGAAGTAATTTTGTAAAGACCGTCACGTTTAACGATTTTTTTCTGTGTTTACTCCTGTGTGACGGTCTTTACTAAAAACGCGTTCCACAGTTCTCAAAAACTTTCCAAAGGAAACATAGACAGCCCTGAATGTTTTGAAACTCACATTAGGATGAAGCCCAGATAGCTTTGGAGTCGGATGAAAATTTGCCTCCTGACGCTACTGATCCTTCTTCTTTCATGAAGAATATGAAGAGAGGACGGTGTGAGATTAAGATAATACGTAGAACATCCCGTGCTAGTCTAGATAGTTCCGAAAACTTTTTGAATCTTGAGAAGAAATCTTCGAAGGAAAATACCACAAACAGCACTAACAACAAATTACTCTTCTGGATCTAATGTCTCACCAGCTCACCCTCTCGCCAAAGAAGAGTATCCCAAAGAGAAAACTCATTATATCGATAACACCCAGAATGAAGGCCCCAGCAGCTGAGTCTTTGAAGAAATGTTCGAATCACAACATCCCTAAGAGTGTGCACGCTGAACTGATCACACCCGAAAACGTCATTTTGCCTAGAATAGCCCATCTATACTCGTATAGATAATGACAAGGCCCAAGAAGATGAAAAGGATGACCAAATCGTATTGTTGCTCCATTTCTGAGCGAAAATCATCATTCTCCAACATCACGTGAGAGTTCCCCTTTCTATGGATCAACATAAGATTATGGTCACCTGAAAAGAGATGTTGCATCACGCAGGGGTCAAAGGAGCCATCCTAGACACAGACTTCCTAACTAATCCGAGTCTTCAGCGCACTATAACTAGGTCTGTTAGGATCTCCCGACCACCTCGTTTCAGTGAATAATAGTAATAACATTATTATTTCGCAAGTTATAGTTCTAGGTAATAAATTTTTCCTCTTTTAAGGAGGAGAGGTGTACTTTAGGCAGAAATGTACTTTGTCTATGTTACTCTTAAATTTCTTATTGTATATTTAATTCATATCATGTTGTTCTTTATATGCATATAAATAAACAACAATATAAATAAACAAGTATATTGTTGTTTCATTTGTTAGGGGGGAGAGGTGGTGTGGACTATTTTCTATTATTATTATTTATAGTTATTATTACGAGAATATGGTAGCACTGGGTTTTGGCGGGGAAGCCCTGGCAGTCTAGTTTGGGGTAGTCATTGTGGTGTTTGGGTTATGCACCTTTGTGTTATTTTCAAGTGTAATAAAGTACTTCACCCTCGATCCATGTCTTGTATTAATGAACCCTTATTGCATGAGTACGAAAAACATAAAAGTTGTTATTTTTAAAACATATTCATCCTACGGAACGACTGAAAGAGCAATGTTTTTTACTTTCAACAACCAAAAATATTTAAAAAGTTACCTTAATAAAATTTTGATACAATAGTATAAAATTTTTCCCCCAACTCCTTTAAATATTCCCGTAGAAATAGCAACTGTTTGGGAGTATACGTTGATGTGACGCGCGTGGTTGGTAAGTAGCGATGGGATTACAAGGGTGGGAATCCAGTGTTTAATCCATAGTTTTCTTTTCCACGATTTTTTTACTTTTTCAAGTTAGAAAACAGAAACGTATTTATTACAGAGAATGTCAAGTCGAAAATCTGAAGTACTGCTTGGTCCATGTACACAGCTTCTTAGCATGTTGTATACTGATGACCCGAAATTCTCAGGATATGTAGGTTATCAGACGACTTTTATATTTAACAATTTGTATAACAATAATTTTAAACACTAGTCAGTAGAATTTCTTAGACCATACATTTTGTACAGCCGGGAGTCCTATCATGTGGCAATATCTTGTCAATGTCAGGTCGGCTGACCATTGACCAGAGATCTGCCTTCTTTCTACCGGAAACGCTGTCAAGCTCCCTCTTATATTCAACAGTTTACTGCTACCATATTCTTGGTCAGATGTCAATTGTATACTTTAACTGAACCTTCAGGACAGCCCTCACAAGAAGTTCACATGAGCTTCCAAGAATTGTTCCCACACAGAATTTAGGTGTAGAGCAAATTATCTCCCTCCTTCTTCTCCTTACAACTTCATCCCCCCTCCATTCTCTTCTATAAAATGGCTAAACAGGCATTCCATATCAGAGTAAGCAATGATGTAAAATAGCTAAGATATTGTAATTTAGTTTGTAAGAAGCATTATAAATGTCTTTGTAACATTTTGTTTAGACAATAAAAGTAAATCTTAAAGTCTTCACTGTTGTGTGTTCGTTAATTTGTAGAACAGATTTTGGCTGAGAATAATGAAGAACTGGAGTCCCTCTCAGACCCAGATTTTGAGATCCAAAGTCATATTGAATAATAAGGTGGACATATGGAGGAGGAAGGTGTGTCACCAAATTTAGGGAAAAATCATTATTTCAAATGGAGGAAAGGGTAGCCTGCAAATAATATAAGAAATAGGCTACACAATATAATAACGCAGTTACCATGACTTCGACCTCCAGCAAAAGTATTTGGGGACTCTCCTGACATTGAAAAAATACGGTCGCTATATTTCACTGACGACATTTTAGAAGAAATTTTAACCTCTAACTACTACCATGGGAAAGTGATCCATCCAAAACAGTAATTTATATGTTTTGAGAGATTTCCAAAAGACAGCGCAACTATATCTTAGGTATTCTAATTCTAATTCTTAAGTGAAGTCATCAGCCATTGAGCTGTAATTGAGAGTAGACTGTTTCTGTGTTTTGATTTTGGGTCATTCCCGACCCATGGTAGTAGTTGCGTAACAAAAACCGTGAGTGTACTTTTTTTAATCATTACAGAAAAACGCTTCTACGTTAAAGGAAAGCCGTGTATAGACTGGGCAGAATTTTTGAAGGATGGTAATTATAGTGATAATGATCTAGAAGCAGCCAATGATGAAAATGTCTACATACTAAGTAATAACAGAGATGTTGAGACGATTTTTACAGAACATGACTGATTCGGAAGTTGATGAAAATGATTTAGAGCCTTACCTTGATGTTGTTAACGCAATGTTGGTAACGATGAGGCAATCAGTAAAAAACATCGTTCTAATTTTTATTACGGCATAAAAAAGAAAAACGCTCATATCCTGTCACATCTAAAACGAGGTCTTATAATCTTGTGTTGCATCTTCCAGGAATAAAGGAAAATGCACAAGAAAAAAAAACCAGCAACTCATATGAAGCATAGTCAATTTTAATGGACGATGATGTTATCGAAAAAATTGTGAATTACACGAACGAAAAAATTACAGATGTTTCCATGAACTATAAAAAGAATAATTCTTTCTCCTATCATGTTGATATGGAGGAAATGAAGACTTTTTTCGGTGCTTTATATCTAAGCGGAGTTTTGAAATCTGGAAGAGAAGATGTTAACTCATTATTTTTAACAAGTGTTTTTCGAAGGCCAGTTTTCGAGGAATTATGAGTAAAGAAGGGTTTCTGTTGTTAAATTCTGTCCTAAGATTTGATTACCAAAGAATCAGGGAAGAAAGATTAAATTCAGGAGATAAGCTGGCAGCCATATCAGAAATTTTTAATTCATTCATATATAATTGCAAGCAGAATTACACCTCTTCAGAATTTGTAACAATTGATGAAATGCATGTTCCATTTTGAGGGCGCTGCAGTTTCCGGATGTACATGAAAAGCAAGCTTTTGTGATGCCAAAACCAATTATTTAATTAACGCGTTTGTTTACACAGGTAAACACACCACACCAAACCCGAAACATATCAGCATTCCAACACTGACAGTACTTTCACTTTCCTTGATAAATCCTATAGCGAAAACGAACCGTAATGTCACAGCCGACAATTTCTTGTTTTAATAAGTTTGATCAAGCCTATTCAGAGCACTATGAGGAATTTAACGGCGAGCAACTGGTTTTCTCAGTTAATCTGGTTTTGAAATTGCTAAAGATAAGGTGACCAATCGTCCTCCTTTAGCTACCTAAAGGAGGACGATTGGTGACCTTAAATAGGACAGTCATTCTTTTGTAGGTTTTGTCCTTCCTCGAAAAATGTCCTCCTACCTTTTCTCCTTTTCGATATCTTAAAATCAATTTGTTAATCTGTATTCAGAGATGCCGCGCCGAATTATTACGCGTCATGTACAGTTCGGAAAGACGCGATTATGAAGCACATGCGCACGGCATAGGAGAACTTTACCTGTCTCGCATCATTGCACACTTCACTTTGTTTACTTTATCTCTATACTATACTTCGTGTTTACTTCTAGCGGAAATGCGAAATATAGAACCCTGTTTTTAACTGAAGCATAAAATAATTTAAATATAGATTTAGTAAAGTTTTATCACTTTTCTCTATGTGATACATTCTGTGCAGCGCGTTGCACGATATTTATTTAGATATTTTAATGTTATTTAAAGATAATATTCATAATTTATCTTAATAAAATGCCTTACAAGTGTTGTGTACCGAATTGAAAAAGCAATTATAATATTGAGAATGGGAAAGTCAGTGCGTTTTCATTTCCCAGAGATGATATCCTGCAAAATAAGTGGTTAAAAGCTATCAGTCGCGAGGAATTTGTTGTAACCAAGCATTCTCGAGTATTTGATCTTTGCGTGAACATTTCACTTACCTATTTTCATTTTTATTCATTTATTGATTTCAACTAAGTGTGACCTCTCTGTTTTAGGTGTGTGAACTACATTTTAGAAATGCAGATGTTGAAAGAGTATGAAAGATGAGAAAAATGGAAAACTATTAACATGCTCCTTAAGATACCCAAGACTTGTACCAAGTAAGCATTGTTTAGGTATAACTAATCAGTTCGTGTTATCTAAAAGTTAGATACCTTAGACGTTCATATATTAAAACATGTTTTACGCATTCTTTTAGCTGCTATGCCTGTCAACCTGCCAGGATTTCTATCTTATCTCTCATCTACAACAGTGACTTCAGTTTCCAGAGAAAACTTGCAGAAATCACTTAACAAATGGAATCATTTCATTTTCATAATTAACTATTTCCTTCCGAACATTTGATGAGCTTTCGATTAAAATAGACAAGTGTGTGTATAGTAGTGAGTGGAAGGTTCAGAAGTGTGAGAAGCTAATTAACATCATGTTAATAAAAAACTGTAATAACCCAAGTGGAGTGCTGTGTACAAATAAGTGAAAAAGAAGTTGGAGGCTGTGTTATGTCAGTGCTCGTAAAAGAAGTGACTATACCAGTAGTTTGAACTATAAATTAATATATGCCAATGACAGAGGAGGACTAACTTATACACATGAGGATGTTGTCAGTATAGTCACAATACTATATATTATTTTCCAAAAGCTTGTATCTTTTTCTTTAGAGCATATTTTTTTTGCTGCAGAAAAATCAAAGCTGTGTAATAGTTCTAATTCTAACAAGGAATTTAAAGAATTATGCAGACAAATATTTTATTGGTTTTCGCTGCAACAGTCACACTACAGAAAGTTTGTTTACAAAATTGCAACAGTTGCTGCTAATATAGTTTTGGTACACCTTTACAAGAGGGGCGCATTATCACTGGTACTCCCGATCTTACCCGAAGGTATACTCTAGCGTATAAGAAGGTATACATACTAGCATACTCTAGCGCCATTTGTGCTAGTGTTAGCAACTCCTTTGCATTCAATTGTAACATTCGTATTCATTGCAATTATTAAAATTATTATTGCCTCAATTACATATTATTTAAAATTGTTAGTTCTGTCGACTTCCGGTGATCTGGGGAAGTTGTATTAATAATTTAAAGGAGTGATAATTTAAATTAAAGTAAGGAACCGACCACAATTGAAAAGGAACTTTTGGGGTTTGTTTATCTCTTGAGCGGAAGACATCAGCTGTGATCTTTTTAATAAGCAGTAATAATTCAAATTACGATAAGACCCCGATCTCAACTGAAAAGGATCCGTTACTGTTTTGTTTATTTCTTGACCTAACGTAATGAGCGAAAGTCAAACACTAATGATTTTAAATAATATATAATTAAAGGAGTAATAATCCCAATGAACACGAATGTTACAATTGAATGCAAAGCAGTTAGTTAGCACAAATGTCGCTAGAGTATGCTGATCCAGGGACCTTCGGGTAAGCTCATAAGGAACTAGTGATAAAGCGCCCCTCTTGTAAAGTTGTACCATATTTTTAAATAACTATACAAAAAAACATAATGATATTCTACATGAAAATGTATGCCTCAATGCAAGATGTCCAAGCTCAAGCCAATTAAATAGGTATATTAGTTATAAGGATAGTTGTTGCACTGTAAATTAAAATTGATGTTATTATTCTATGTATAAATAGTGTAATTTTTCCTCTCATTTAACTTTTTACATTGAAAGATTTAATTGTTCACATTTGTCGGAACAAGTTGTTGCAGAAGAATAACCTTTGTCTGTTAGTCTTTAAATTAGGATTACAGGCCTGAAAAGGGGGACAACCTTTAGATAGATAAACTTGAAATTGACATAGCTCTACATCTGTCTTCTATTAAGTTATTTTATTTTTTTGTTAAAAGTTGTAATTGGCCTTACCTATGTATTATTTTTCTGTTTTAGTTTCTTCTGGTACTAGAATAAGATAAAATGTTTTTAATGAATTTATTTTTATTTTAATTACCTAATATAGTAAAAATGAGATGCAGACAGCAATAAAGGCTTATTTATTTGTATAGTAATTTTTGATCACGGCTTCGCCCACATCAAAGTCGGTTTTCGCGTTTCCTTTGGGAAATATACATTTCAGGATAAAAAGTATGTGTTGTTCCAGTTCATTATATACCTGTATTAAAAATTTCAGCTCAACTGGTTAAGTCGTTTTGTTGTAGTAAATACCACATATATCATTTCTATGGCAAAAGTTAAATAATAAAACACAGAACTCTATAAAATCGATGTGTCAAAAGTCAAAATGTGCCGAGCTCTCGGCAGGTCGAGAGCCTAAGCCTGCTCTACGTGACGTCATTATTCCAGCCGACAGGCCTTGTTCTATAGGTGGTGTTGGTCTGGGGAATACTAGAGTCTAGGGAAAGGAGATTCCCAAGGCGAATATAGCCGATTCTACCCGAATCCTCCTTCATTTTCTCTCGTGGCTTTTCTTGCATGATTTTACGGTTCTTATACTATGTGTTGTTCCAGGTCATTTTATACCTATATTAAAAGTTTCAGCTCAACTGGTTAAGTAGTTTTGTTGTAGTAAATGCCGCATATATAATTTTTAAAAAAGATAAATAATAAACCACAGAATTCTATAAAATCGATGAGTAGAAAACCTGGATGAGCGGGGCTTTCGACAAGTCGATAGCCAAAGCCTCCTCGAGGTGACGTCATTATTCAAGCTGGCAGGCCTTCAATAGGTGGTGTTGGTCACGCCCACATCAAAGGGGGCGTGGCCTTTCAGGTTATAAAAGGCGCCAGCCACACCCATCACAAGTTGCCCCCAACATTCTTTCCCTTTCCCCTGCTTTTTGAAAAAAAAAACCTTTCTCCCCACCAACATCAACTTCCTTCCTCAGCTTTCTGCAATTCTTCGAATGTAATGTCACTTTAATTTTTTGAAAATAGCGCGACTCCTCTCTATCGTCAACAGGAAATTTAACAAGTAAAGATTTCCTTTCCGCCAAAATGTTTTAACTTTGCATAGCGTCCTCAAGGAATTCACATTCAGTTAAGTCAATATGCATTGTGAAGGATGTGAATATGGCACTGCATCCTTAGTTACCAAGCTGAGAGATAATGAATCACTTTGCCTTTAATTCCTCAGGAGGCGTAGAGTAATTAAGAATCAACTGGATTGTGAAAATTGTGGAGCACGGTGTAGATTGAAAAAAAATAGACCTAGCACTGCTATAGTCTTAATGTGTCTATAATATTTAATATTGGAAACATGTGCCCTGTGTTATTTCCTAAGCACCATGCTGCTTTCATGCTGAATCATTTCATACTTTTTTACAATTATCTGATTAGATTTTGAAACCTTATGCCATCAGGTCATATTTAAATTTCTAAGGCTAAAAAAGACACATATGCAATTAAATTAACTTTTGTTTTAGCTGATGTCAAATTTTATTTTTATGAGTGCCCCGTACTTATAATGCTCAGTATAATTAAGCTAGTCATGTAGGTTTCTTTTAAATTATTTAAAAAATTGCTACTAATAGTTTTAACCCAGTCGATTAAAAAGTTGCTTGATCTTTTTCAGGTTTGACAAATCCATTTTTTTGGATAATGGGCAATGACAGAAGTATAAGTTTGACAGATCCTTTAAAACTAAAACATGGTTAAGTAACACCAAATTGACACTGACCCAGGTCTGCCGATTTGTTTGCATGCGGCTTACAACTGAACATCCAAGACATCAAAAACTAATTAATGAGTTAAAGCTGACTCCGGAATCAGTTGTTGACAGGTCCAATTTTTGTAGGAAGATTTGTCTGGAATCTATAATTCTGAGGAATGATGCTGTCATTGGAGGTCCAGGAATGGAGGTGGAAATCGACGAGACAAAAATAGGAAAAAGGAAATACAATAGTAGACGAGTAATAGAAGGCACCTGGATCTTCGGTGCTTTTTAAAGAGGAACTAAGAAATGTAATTCGTTACTCAATTAATTATTATGAATTATATAAATTAATAATTAATATAATCAAATTCCTAGTTTCGTAATTTTTATTATTTGTAGTAATTGAGATAAATAATCTAGAAAAGTACAGAATATAGTGATTATCGCGGTGGGAAACTTAAAATTTTATTTATTTTAAAACTTTATTAGTAAATAAAATTGTTTTCATTTTTGTCTTTACTGTTATAATTTTTAATTCGTTTCCTCAATTTAAACATTATCATTTTAATTAAATTCCTGATATTGTAATTAATGTGTAGAGGCAATCGTGATTATCGTCAGTGGGAAACGTAAAAATTGTGTATATTTCGGTAATTATTTATCAAAAAGAAGTGAACGTTTCGAAAAACATGAACGAATATATAAGGAAAGGTGGTGGGGATTCGTCTGTCTAAAATGTTTCCCTACTTAAGTAATCTCAATGTCAACACTAGGAATTAGTGAACCAACGCCCCTTTGATAAGG
Organism: Rhaphigaster nebulosa; assembly: GCA_948150685.1. NCBI lineage: Eukaryota > Metazoa > Arthropoda > Insecta > Hemiptera > Pentatomidae > Rhaphigaster > Rhaphigaster nebulosa. The sequence continues at coordinate 155,668,363 of OX411308.1, read as the reverse complement.
ACGTGACAGTACTCGAGTATTACCGATTTTAGTATGAGCAAAGAGTTGCTATGAAATTTTGTATTAAACTGGGAAAATCTGCAAATGAAATCTTTCATATGCTCAAGACGGCTTACGGCAACGTTGCTACACAGTGTGACGGTGATGGTGTTCCGATGTGAAGGTGATGGTTACAGTTTTTTTTTTTTTTTTTTTATGCTCAAGACCGTAGTCCACCACGAGTACCTCTCCCAAGCCTCCACAGTGAACTAGGCTTACTACATTGAAGTTCTCAAACGTCTGCGAGACGCTATCCGGCGGTTTAAGGCCAGAAATATGGTTGAATCGTGGCTGGCACGACAACGCTCCAGCCTGTTCAGCCCTCAGAACTCGTGAATTTTTGGCCAAACACACGATCTCTTCTGTTCTTCCCCTCCTATCATACTTATCTGACCTCTCTCCTTATGACTTCTTCTTGTTCTCCAAACTCAAAAGACCTTTGAAAGGAAGAAGATTTGAGACGATTACCGAGATTAAGGCAAATGCGACGAAGGAGCTGAAGGACATCACAAAAGAAGCGTTCCAGGACTATTTTCAAAAGTAGAAACACCGTTGGAATAAGTGTGTGTGTCGGGGAGGAGAGCACTTTCAAGGTGACCCAGACGTGTAATTTGTAAATAAAGTACATTTTGTTTTATGGCATCCGTCAGCGTATTTTTTGAACAGACAGGGTGGTTTGCAAATATCGAAGAGCTTTTAAAATAAGACAATATTTTTTATATAATTTCTGATCCCTCGCCAATATTTGACAGGGACTAAAGCGAGTATTTATTAAATCCAGACTGTTGCAATGCTGGTTTGATCCATAAAGTGTCAACAAATGTGTAAGAAGTAGACAGTGGCCAAGCGAAAGCGAAATAATGTTTTTTTTCTCTATTAGGGGAACCATGAAATATATTTATGAAACCAATAATATTTCTGTACATAAGGATTCTATCGAAAATTGTGCTGACAGTTCCCCATGATTGGGGTATTGATAGAAGTTAGAATGGGTGGTATTGTATGAATGCATTTGTAACATTTTTATTTCTTTTTTGGATTCATAAAAAAATTGAACACCCTGTTATTTTTTTTGTTGATGGACACAAGAACCACTTCACTAGGCAATTGAGCAAAACTTGCATCAATTCCGGTATTATTTTTATCACATTGTACCCAAACGCAACCAGAATCTTGCAACCTCCTTATATTGCTGCATTTAGACCTCTAAAAGAACTATGGAGACAGAATATGAACCTTTGGCAAACTGAGAATCCAGGAAGAGAAATCACTCGGAAACAATTTGCTCCAATTTTGCAAAAAAAACATTAAACCAACTAGAACTGGAAAAAATAATAAACTGTTGTAGAGCTTGTGGTATTATACATCCTTGGAATCCTAACACAATTGACTATAAAAAGTGTTTATCTAAGGAAAATCAAGAAAAAATAGTTTTTGAAAAAGCTTCTAACAGCACAAAAACTCTATCATGAATATGAAATTTTAGTAAAACTCCAAAACGATGATATACTTAACACTGCAGAAATATGTTTGAAAACAATTTGGAGATATTTCAAAAATGAAACTAACATGAATGAAGTCTTGAATAATGAAGAAGAAGAAGATAACCACAACATAGAGCCAATCAATAATAATAATAATAATATATACATTTTATGACATAATTAATATGGTAGAAGAGAAGTAAGAGGACACTGATTCAGAAAGAGACTGAGACAGCTCTGAAGAAGACCAATATTATGCAAACATTTTTTTGGATGAAGATAAAACCACCAAATGGTCCCAGAAAAACCCAACACCCCAGTAAAACGAGCAAGCCATAATGTGTTGATATACTTGCCTAGTGTGATAGGCGAAGCTCGAAATGCTTCTTTTCAGTTGGAATGTTGGAAATGCATTATGTCAAAGGAAATAATAAATATGATTGTGAATTACACAAATATATTTATCGAAACCGCTTTTAAAGAGATAGAGACATAAAGTTAACAGATCTAACCGAATTCAAAGTCTTTATTGGATTACTCTATCATGCTGGGGTCCTTGGGATTAATCGTCAGTTTTTAGAAGAAGTGTGAGGGAGGACGGGTGTGAAGTGGAATACTTTCATCTCATGAATTTAATCAAATTATAAGAAAATAATAAAAAATCAATAAATTAACAAATAAAACAGACAATCATTCAACAGAATTAACAGATAAGATAAATAAACTGTCGTTAGTAAATAAACAAAATTTAGAGAAATTGACAAACAATTTTGATGAAGAATTCAAAGAAGAAATAAACCAATTAGAGACAAATTTTAAAATTGATTTAAAACAATAAAAAGCTAATTTGAAGACAAGACAGTATTTTTTCAAAATTAGTAAACACATGTACCATAAAACGATGACCAGCTGCCTTCAACAAGTCACAAAAAACTGGCACATAACATGAATACAATGTAATCTATTCTTTACTAACTTTGCAATTGGGTAAAGTTTCAGTTTGCAAAAAGTTTTTTCTTTCAATAGTTTCTGGCATTGGAGATACTAGGCTGAAAAACATTGTTAAAAAAGGAAGTTCTATTGAGACACTTGAAGATACAAGAGGGGCAGGGAAAGCAAGCACTGTGTTTTAAAATAAGAAAATGTGCCGATAAGATTACTGCCAATATATGAAAAGCCCTAATGTATAAAAAAGAAAGTTAATAATTGTATAGATATTTACTATACTATTTAAAACTATTTATATAAAATACAATAAAAAATGCAAAACTAAGTCACATTGCTGGATTGGAGAGGCCAGGTATTGGCTAGCCGGAGTTGACCAAACTTCATGTTCACCTCTTTCAGACTACACTGAGCTCCTCAAGTTTCAACATCAAGACAAGAAGCTTACTCTACGTACCTCTGGATCGTGAGTGACACTAAATTTAAAATCGGCTACTGCTAACAAATGAGCTCCAATAAGTTAAATTTAAATAATTTTTTTTTTTTTTTTATAAGTTATTAAATATTATCTGTTAATGCTAGTAATTATGAATTTGAAATTTATATATTAAGAATTTCCATACATCAAAATTATTTTATTTTATATTAGTTCTCACCAAGAACTCAACTCTATGAATCCACCCAGAAAATCTCATTAAAATTTGAAATCAATATTTGTATAAGCTGTTCAAAATTGTTACCACCCCTTCCTTTCCATGACCTCCTCATCATAGGAAACCCTAACAACACTATATAAACAGACTGGTATACTAAACCGACTTAATCTGCCAGACTTTTAAAATATTGTTCCCAAAATCCTTACCACCAAAACATTAATGTAGCCAAAAATCTCAAACATCAATATCTATTCCTATCCGACTCTCATCTACATGAAACCAACATTAACCATATCAAACAAATTCTCTTAGCCAATAACTTTCCCCATAATACCATTAACAAACTCATCCACAACTACAAAAATCCTCCTGCCCCATCATCTAGTGACATCTATGGGACCTAATACAACTATTGGTTCCATAGTTCAGCCTCTAGGTATGTTCATTTGTGATTAGTATCAGTCTGTGTTGAATCTTCTCAGTGATAAGGGTAACCTTGTGGACACACCGCCACATTTCCTTGAAAATGGATAGAAAAAGGTAGGTAAAAAGTATAATTCCGTTTTATTTCAATGCATGATGAATGTAACTTGTGTTTAGAAACGTTTTTACGTCTATACAAGTAAATTACAAGCGAACTCAACAAGTGCAAACGCATGGGAGCACCTGTAGGTGCCTTTGGGAAAACCAGAATTCGAACTGCAACCATGTTGTTGCATCTCCAGATGCCTTTGGGAAACTACAGCTACGACTCTGAACTTCAACTGAGTATTATTTTTGTGTTGTAACTAATATTTTTGGGTTTTGACGTAGTTTAAAGCATACATTATTTCTGACTAATTATTATTGTTATTATTACTATTATTATGTATCTATTTGTTCAGTGTATGTAGCTATGTATTTATGTAGTCAATCATGAGATGAAGCCTCTCCCTCTCCATGGTCCTCTACAAGTTTGATGCTGTTTACATTCAACCCAGATGAAGGTACGTGTTGCTATTGTGAATGTTTTTTATGTTGAATCTAACTAACGATAACTGTTAATTTCCTACTATAAAGATAAGATTATTATAGTAGTCTATGAAACTAAGCCTAGAGTGAGCCGCATAAAAATAGAGAACCTAATTATCATTGGCCAGTTTAGTTTTATGGGTTATGTTATGGGTACTCATATGCCTCTCATGTTATTCAACAGGATTCCTCTGCAGGAGATTATATCTCTCCTAGAAGCTCGTCATGATCTAGAGAACATTGAAATCATTCTATTTCCACCTGATGATGGCAGAAAAACTGATGAAGAAAGTGGAGAAGAGGATGAGGTTGATATGAATCATTCACGCTAATGACGATGCAGATGAGAATCAAAGAGAAATCAAAATGATGGAGGAAACGGGGTGGGTGGGAGGTGACGAGCAATTGGACTTGATTGGGTACTATGATGGAAACTATGTCGATGAGGATGGAAATCTTGTCGTTGAGGATGAAAATCTTGTTGCTAAGGATGGAAATCTTGTCGTTGAGGAGGACCACGTCATATTATATCTAAACTTTACAGGGGATGGGGAAACTGAAGCAGCCCAAGAATAAGTGAATAGAAACGAAAGGAGAGGAAGGATGGTCACCAGGAGCATGAGAAAGAGTGATTCGAGCGATGATAAAGACAATCCAGTGAAGATGCAGGCAGAAACAATAGGATCAAGTGCGAATTCTGAACTCTTGATTGTAGCTGACCCATCAAACAATATGACATCTAGAGCTAAGCCAAGCGGGAGCCGTAAATCTAAGAATCTAGAAATCATGTGGCTTGAAGACGAAAGAGCTGGGAATAGGGATGCTAAGGAGAGAAATAACGAGGGCCCTCATCCATTGAAGTCTAGTGTGGAATGGTTTGAGAAACTATTTTCTTCTGAAGTGGCAGAGTAATCTTTATGCTTTACAAAACAACCATGTTTAGAACGTGATAGACAGTGAGATCAAAATGTTCATTGCTATCTTACTGCTCACTGGATATCTAACACCCAAATACATTCGCATGTTTTGCTCTTGTATCCAAATCAATGCGTCGAAACAGATTTTTCGAGATAGAAAAATATTTACCTTTGGCGGACAATATGAATCTACTCCCCAATGATGAATTCTCTAAAGTGAGGGTCTTCTTGAATCTATTAGATTCAAACTTCAGAACTAACTTTGGCATCAGTGGTACATCACACATATCTATTGACGAAACAATGGTCCGTTATTATGGGAAACACTCTTCAAAACAACATATACACGGTAAAACTATAAAGTTTGGATATAAATTATGGTCCTTAGCTACAAAATCCGGACACCTAGTTTCATTCATACCATATGAAGGGTCAAAAACTGCACCATTACCGCTTCAAGGTGAATTGGGATTAGGAGCGTCTGTTATCCTAGAATTAACTTCAAGACTTCCGGAAGATACTGATCCATACAATTTCTACTTTGATAGATTCTTCAGTAGTGTGAAGTTGGTGGAAGAACTGTCTAAAAAAAATATCGGAGGAACTGGAACGATTCTTGAAAACAAAACATTGAAATGTCCACTTGAGGAATCGAAACCATTATCCAAAAAAGAACGTGATGCCATTTCGTACAGAAACACAGAAAATCTCATTGTGGCTAAATGGAATGGCAATAGTGTTGTCACTTTGATATCGAATTGTCATGGGGTAGCACCAATTTCAAAAGTAGATAGGATCGGAAAAATTGACAATAAAAAAGCCAAAGTGACTGTAAAATGCCCAAACATTACTAAGATGTATAATTTGTATATGGGCGGTGTCGACAGGCTAGATCAAAATCTGGACTCGCAGAGTATCTCACTGAAAGGAAGAAAGTGGTGGTATAAACTATTCACTTTTGGCGTCGATTCTTCATGCCAAAATGCATGGCTGTTGAAAAGGTACACTGAAATTGACGCAAAAACTACTTACTGCGACTTCAGAAGGGCAATTGTTCAGGAATGGTTGTACAAACTCGGGACAGCCCCAAAAATTGTTCCTGCCATAAAAAACGTTCCATCTACATCAAGGATCAACAGCGGTGAATTTCGTCATCAGTTGGAAAATTGTGAACAGCACCGTCAGTGTGCACAGTGCCACAAGCGAACCAGGAAACACTGCAAACTTTGCAACGTGGGTTCCCACGTCCACTGTTCACACGAGTTTCATTCCAAATTAAAATTTTGTTTTATTCTTATTGCGGCTCGATTTATTAACGTTTATATTTTGTTTTATACACTATTAATAAATTATCATCTTGAGCATATTTGTTGATGTTCATTCTTTCTGATGTTTAAGTTTCGTTCCGGATATACGAGTCTCGAAGATGCATCCCGCAGCGGTCGGCCCACCGAGGTTGATTCGAGTGATATCAAGGCTCTAATCGAACAAGACAGGTCACTACAGGCATGAGAAATTGCGGAGACACTGGAAATAGGTTTTGGAACCATTCAAAGGCATTTAAAACAACTTGGCTATGTGTCCCGCCTCGATGTTTGGGTGCCACACAAACTGACTGAGGAAAAACCTGGCCAACTGAATATCAATCTGCAACTGAACATCTGAACATGCAACTAAATTCAATCATACTTTTAACTCCAACAATGCAAAAACTCTCAATGCCAAAAAAATCTTACCACAGAAAAATAAAAGAATCAATATAAATAGCTAAAAATTATAATAATGTTTCAAATTTCAAATCAAATTGTATTAAAATCAACAATAATTATGCAGAAATAATAAAAGAAATCAATATACGATATTGATCGTATAATAGAGAGTAAGTAATAAATAATAGTTCAATGAAGAAATGTTTTGCCGAACATTTAACTTATATAAAACAAAATAAAACTCTTAGATCAAGAAATCGGATTTTTAAACCTGCATAGAACTAACGGACAAAACTTGCCTCAGTCGATATCATGTTCCCGATGGAAGAGGAGATGGAGTCGACCCTAATATAGGCATTTTAGTGATAAAACCAAAGTGAGAATTACAAAAATAATAAATCCTATTCATTTCTTCTCCAAATTTTGTAGATATAACAAAAATATCTGATTTGGGCAACACATGACTTCCTTGTACGCCTATTAAATTTTAACTCCGTGGCTCAAAAAGTGATACTGAATTTGGTTACTAGTTTCCAAAGATTGCAGTAAAAACGACACTCGGCGTCCCGTCATCCATCTATTGACAAACACACACACACACAAACACACACTCTTGTCACTGGAGGTATCATTTCGTTATTATACGTCGTTTTCCTTCAGTAGGCAACTAGTTTCCAAGATATTTCTTCATGTTCCATGACAACAATAAAACTGTCAATATCACTGGATAAAGCATTAGAAATGGACAGTTTCGACATATTAAGCGGAAAAACCCACTTAACTAATATCTTATTCGCATGATGAAGACTTGTTGATCTCACAAATGGGAAAGAAAACTAGTATTTAAGACTCAATTTTAAAACTTAAAATAAGTAATAAAACGCTGCAAATTATTACACAATGGTTTATTATTTCCACTTAGTAATCTTTCAAAAATTTCTATTCTGTCCAAGAAAAAAAATTAAGCAGTAGGCACCAAAGGGAAAGAAATTTGAAGCTTTTCACAAGATGATCGACGTGAGAGTGCTGAACTGGGAATGTTAATTTAAAAACTCTGTCAATGCAAGTAGGCTGTGATGTAAAATGATATAGAGGAAATATTTGATGTGCACTTCAGAAGGAAACAAAAAAAAAGGAAAGACTAAGGAAGCTAAAGGAAGTAAAGAGATAATCCAAGAAAGAATAAAACAGAGAGACATGAGGAAGTCAGAAGCCCAATAGATAAGTCAGGAAGCAGGATGACTAGCCGCCAGGAGAATCAGTCTCAGAAGTTCCTAACGCAATATCTCAGCTAATAATGGTCCAAATTAAACGATTTTTATTTCGTTTTGTAGGGAATTTCATTGGCTTTCGTTTGAATACAATAAAAGCTTTTATTTTTTTGTTATAAAAAAAATTTCTAACGGATTTTTTCCGTTTTACTTTACTTCAATATATAAGTTATAAATACTAAATTTGAGAAGTTTTGCATAGTATTTTAATATAATTTTTGATGGAAATCAATTATGACCTTCAAGTAAAGTACCACTTCCGGTGATCAAGCAGTGACCAAAAAGGGAGGTTCACAACTAGATTTTGCAACAATCCTAAATACAAAATTTCAACTTTCTACGGCAAACCGTTTTTGAGTTATGCGAAATACGAACGTATGAACGTACGTACAGACGCCACGACGAAACTAGTCAAAATGGATTCAGGGATGGTCAAAATGGATATTTCCGTCGAAATCTGAAAACCGAAAATTTTCGCGATTACAATACTTCCTTTACTTCGTACAAGGAAGTAAAAAGAATAAATTAAGGGGTAAAAAGAATAAAGAAAGGAAAAAAGTGCAAATTGGGCTGTATTCAGAGTTAAATGAATATTAATAATTTTTTTAAAAAAAGATCAGCCGTGTCCTAATGTATAATAAAAATAATTGAAGATCCAATGCTGACAATTTCTTAAAATATTAAACCATACATTTGATTTTGATAATACTTCAGTCCTCGCCACAGTCGCTAATCATGATAAACGACTCTTCTCAGAAAGTATCTAGATCCAATTAGAATCTCTTCCCCTCAAACAAAAAACTGGTATACAAAACTTTTCCCTAACCTACTTCCAAATATTTAATTTATTAAAGAAAGGCAAGAAGATGGGTACAACTCAAAAAAATTACCAATTGCGATTATGTTTAAAAACTCATCCAAAATAGCCGAATAAATTCGAAATACTAAGGAGTGGTAGAAGAGTTAAACAAACCCTACACCGTTCGACCCAGATTTGGCATTTCAATTTAGATAAGAGATTGGTATTTGTAAAGATTCATCAATGATTTCAATATATGACACACAATCCAGTCTCAATGGGCTACGTCATACGGAGATTAGGGTCCCATCCGAAGACTCCTAACAAATAACTTTGTCTTAAAATTTATATTAAAAAAGGTTGAGTTTTTCAATCACTTTTACACAGCCTGCCATATTTCTTCTTTTTTAATTACGTTTAAGAGCTAGTAAAATGGTCGGCATAAATCGGAGCTGGAAAGAGTTCGAATAATTCTTGTTCATGCTAAGAGTAATAACAATTTACTTAATAAATAATGTTGAAACTGATGTTTGCTTTTAAAATTAAAAAGAACAAACGAATACCACAAATATGTAACATGTGGTTAGCATTAAAGAGTAATAGTATAATAAAGCATTAAAGAGTAATAGTAAAGTGTAATGTAATCACTATAATAATGTGTAATAACACATTATTATAGTGATAACGAGAAAAAAAAAGCTCGTGCCATTTCTCAGCTTGGATATTTCGTTTTAAAATTCGGTAAAGGGAGTGATATTTTTTTTTTTTTTTTTTTAGTGATACCACTTAGTTTCTACAATTTTCTTTTGATATGTATTGATATGTATTTTTATATTTTCCAAATTTTTGAAGGTTCCGTAAGAAAAATCCAACCAACCCAGGGAGAACTATATGCAATCGCTTGACGCAACACCTGGTATACACGGATGAAGTGGAGATCTCTGCAAGAACCCTACCAACACTAGCAGGATCATTGGAGGAATTCGAAGTAGCGGCAAAAACCAGAGGTCTTCGTATCAACAAAGAAAAACCTGTTTCATGAAAAGCAGCTGAAGCCAACCACTACAAAACGAAGAGGAAGATGCAACACAAACAATTTAAATACCTTGGCTCCTTGCAAACAGCCGATAATAACATTGGGACCGAATTGCTGCGGGGAACCGATATTACTTTGCTCTTCAGCATGTAATGAAGTTCCGGAGACTTTCAAGAAAAGCATGGAAAATTGTGTACAAAACTATGATTCGTCCGGTGGTTACGTAAGGCAGCAAAACAACACACGGACCATAGCGCCAAGGAGCGGAAGAGAAGGCCATTCATAGTACCAGGCATAGAGGAAAACCGGGTCTTAGATGGATGGAAGGCGTAACAGAGGATGCCCAGAGGATCCTGGGTGTCAGAGACTGGAGAACTACTGCCCAACAGCGCGCAAACTGGCGGATATTATTGGAGGAGGCCAACCAGTAGCCAGTAATGGTCTGTTGAGTCAATGTAAGAAGAAGAAGAAGCTGTCATCCGTTGGTGGCAACATTCGGGCGATTAGAAGGGGTCTTCTTGAATCATGGTAAGTAAAAAATTATTTGTTCGGCAAATAACAAGATAATTTTTATTTTAAATTAAACTAGGCTTTTCAGCACACTATTAGATGTCCCCTGGTCTAGTGTTAAGGGGGAAACCCCCCATAGGAGTCTATGATACAATATTGAGGAGACCAGTTCGCTTTACTTATCTGCTTATTAATTTACATTTTATTGTACTTTTGAAGTATGTACTCCATGCACATACTTTTTGAAGTATGTGTATGGAGTTGACCTCTAGCTGTTGAGAGGTGCGGATGTGTTACAGGTTAGCTGACGGTTTTCTAATATTTTTGTATGGAAAAAAGTGACTGTGAAAAAAGAGATTAAGTGAATTGTGTGGGTAGTGCTGATGAAGCTTTGTGTAAATTTTAGGAAAAATTGCACAAAGGACAAGGGAGTTATAAGCAAAAAACCGGGGTTCAAAAATGCCCTGTGATTGTTCAAATACGAGATACAGCCAGGGCAGCAGTTTTACTGGATAGAGTTCGCTGAGAAAGGAAAAAAGAACTCCTGGAACTCCTATCTACTCAATCTACCAAATCCTTCAATCCTGGAAACTCAATCTACCAATAAGTAAGGTAGATACAGAATTTTTTAAAAATTAGCGTGTTTTATGACTTTGTATAAACTTGATTTTCCTTTGGATATATTTGGGTGACAATATAGGTAATGCTAAGGTCACCTGAGAGACTTCAACGATGGATGAGAACTTAAGAAGGACTGCGAAGGATGAGAGTCCCAGAGATGGTAATGATAATAAAGGAGACTTGATTTGAGACTTCGAGATTGCCTTGATACATCGGAGACTTTAATGCTGATGAAGACTGCAAAAAGACTTTCAATGGTAAATGAGAAGACTTTAACGGTAGTTAATGATGATAAATTACCATCCTGGGACCAAAGAGACTTTAACACTGGTCCAAGTGGTAAAGCACTATTTTTTAAACGAGTAGAAGACGGTGACGCTCTCATGTTGGGGAAGAAAGAGACCATTTATCAGATGGAGAATTTAAGAAAGGGACATTAGACCCAAAAGTCCTTATAACGAAGCACGGGATTCAGAAGCCTGTAAAGTCTCTCTACGAGGAATTAAAGGAGACGACGGATAATAAAGTCTGTGATAGAATTGTTGAAGAGGGCGAAAATAACAGCATGAGAGGGACTAAGAGGCAGCTGTCTACATCGTCCCAGGAACAACCTGAGGCCAAGAGGCTCCTGGAATGTGAGACCAGCTTTACCTATGTGGCCACAGAGCAGGAAATCACACTGGATGAAATGGTTAAAGAAGCCCAAATCATCAAAATCCAATTTGTGGCCCAGCTCAGCAGTATTAAGATGACCGAGCCTGAACGGGCAATGATCAGAGAAACATTTAATGAGATGGTGGCTCTTGTGGCCAAGGTCATAGAGAAAGGAATTGAATATAGAGCTGAACCCCACAAATTGGATCTCCCTGATAAGGTGCAGAGGGCAGTAGAAGAAGCTATAAAGAGTCATGCCTTATACAAAGAAATGGTAAAGACATCTGAAGTACTCAATACCCAAGAGTGATGGAGGTTTTCTTCCAGGCAGTAAACTACATAAAAAAAATACAAAACCGGTGAGGGGAATGTTTTCTCACTTGTCACTAAGAGAAAACATAGTGCTATATTAAGAGCAAAAGAAAGTGCCCAAATTTCCGGGAGTCAGTGGGGACCCTCTGAAAAAGGGGTAGAACAGAAGACACTCCTTAAAAGAAACCGGTAAGGGTGGAAATCCCTAGAGGTAAATAAAAGGGCCAATCGGAGCCTCAATCTGGCCCATCAAAAAATAATTATGACGACCTAAGCCAGCTCCAATGCCGCACAGGTGGACCGGAAATGAAATTAGTAGAGGGAGGAAAGTAACTCCTGACACGGAGGAAGATGAATTCATTGAGATAGATAGGAGAAGGAGAAAGAAAAACCAAGGAGGAAAAAGCAAAGATAAGGAATACAGGACAGCAAAGAAAAAAACGAAGACCTACAGGTACCTAAAGTGAAGACAATGGCTGAAATTGTTCAATTCCTTGCCTTCAAAGCCAAGTAACATGGAAACCCTGTATTACGTCACCATCGGAAAAGAGGAAAAGCCAATCAGTGAGATTATTGACGAATTGCCGACACTAATGGATCTTGGAGTTGGAGCAAGGATGGTAAGGTCCACTAGGTTAGGCTCGGTCCTAGTGACAGCGGAGGACAAGAGAATAATTGAAAAAGTATTGGAATCAAGAATCATAAGTAGAAGAAGGCTCAAGATGTAGATCCTTCCATGGAATGAAGAAAAACTGGAAGGTATAATAGAGAATAAAATAGTCTAACAAGATCTACACTTCGACGACGACAAAATAAGATATATTTTCTCCAGACCGTCTAGGACGGGAGTCACAAGGAACTGGATAGCTGAGCTGGATCAGGATATAAGATTTGCGTTGCTCCAGGAAGAGATAGAGATCAGGGGATGGTGGACAGGCTGTTTTTCAAGCATAATTCCCGATTTTTTTCCGACATGAAAAATTCAAGCAGAATTTCCGATCTTCAAGAAATTCAAGGCTGCTGGACACTCTGAATAAAGTAAGTTAGACTTGCTCGTGATTCTCATTGACTGCACCCCCCAACCAACTTCTTCTTAAATTACATCTACGGTCAACAAAACTTATTCTAATTTAAAACTACATAGTTTTATTCTTTTTTAACTTAAACCAAAAAAATCACCATAATAACAAAACATTTCTTATAGTTTTCTATTTATTTAAGAAAGCCCTCAGCCCTCAGGAGTGTTTCAGAAATTACAGCATTATGCATCAAATATGAAGGGCAAAATAGATAACTTATAAAAGCAGAACATGGTATACAGAGTCGATTGCTGTGAAATAGAATTTATATCGCAGAAATATCCAAAAAACTAAAAACAAGAATAAACAACATTTGGGAGGTTGTAAGAATCATTAAAAAACACAAATAACACAGCTCTAGCCCAACACAGCAATACATTAAACCACAAATTCAATCTAGAAAATCCTAAAATATTAAACACAGAAAAATATACTAAAAATAGAAGAATATTTGGATCTATCCACATATAAAAAAATATAAAACAAACCGTTAATTTCAAAACAGATGAAAAAACATTTAATTATATACTATGCACATATAATTAATAAACTGAAGACCAAAATAATCATAAAAATCGTCACTTAATAAGTACACATTTCCATAATTTTAATAACATTAGTTCATAAATATATTTAAAAATTTGGCAAAGGATTTTTAGTGTGGGAAGTAAACTAACTGATTCATAATATGAATAAACAGTTTCAAAGGGTAATCACATGAGAGATTTCTGAATCAGTTCAAGTAAGGATAGAGATAATAGACAGACATGTAAGAAACTTTATAACTAGTATGTGATTTATGACTATTTAAAGATAATTTAAAGTTTTTTAACAAATTATGTATTTTATATTGTTATAATCATGTTGTAGAATTAAGGTAGATTTATGACTTTGGTATGTGTTGATGTTATTTTTAGATAATATAATGTCTGAAGATGGGGATATTGCCTCAAAGAGTTCCTTTTTAAATTTTAATATTACAAAAAATACATCATAATAATATATTTCAGTGCTCATTAAAAAGTTTGTTTGCCACCATTTTAATTTAAATCAACAAAATTTATGGGGTTTCCATCTCCATTTTAATAAAGTTTTAGAAACAAAAAAAATAATCAAAATCGAATCCTTATTAGCGAAGATACACCATATTGAACTTTATAACTGTGTAAATCCACGTATAAATTTGAATGATTCGGGCACTACTTTACTATTCGATTTTCAAAGAGCACAGTTTTCTGTTATTCTTACTTTTGCAATGACAATAAGTCATAGAGCCAAACAATCGATAGAGTTGGTATTTTATTTCAGCAACCAGTTGCACTAGCCAATTATATATGTTAGCAAGCAGGGTTAGTTCTTTTAAAGGGTTGTATTTTTATATTTAATAGGGAATAAGGACATTCAGCTAATTACGATAGAATATTTACCAAAAATAAATGCAACGTCCAAAAATTAAAAATCCAAATCCAAAAATAAAACCAAAGTTTTTATAACATTTGGCAGATTTGTTGGCCGATGTGAATAATTAAATTATTTAATTTCAATTAGGGATTAATAAATGATTCCACTTCTGTAAATTTGTTTTTAATGAAAGCTAGCTTCAAATGTTATACATTCATCTTCATTTCAAGGTTAAAGTAAATTATATCAAACAGAGTAGATTACATTGGTTTGTTCTTGCACTGAAATAGTAATGGAAATGACTGTTCAATAAAAACAAATTTATAGAAGTGACAAATCATTCATCAATCTCTAATTAGATTGATCCTTCTATACCATCATGGACGTACGTCAACTACTTAATTTTAATTTGAAAATCAGAGCAAACATTGACTGCCAACCAACCTGGACAACTTTTTAATAGACAGAAGAACCGAGCACACTTTTGCCAAATGGATCCCTCTCATATCTTTTGTTTAGCAGAGAAATAAAAATGAAATATGATCTATTGAAATCTAGTGGTTCCAATTGTAGAATTCAAGTAAACGTCAAAACTTGCTGAAGAATATTTCTTTCCAAAATGTAGATGTACATATAAGCGAATGGCCAATGATCATTCAATATGATTTTCAAGATCTAACTGAAACATCATCAAAAAGCTAACACCAGTAATTTTTCGTCAAATTGTAAAGTGGACTGATTTACAAAAGGCATGCAAAACAGATAATAAAATTCAATACTAGTGGGCTCTTTATACAAGCATAAATCTCTGTGCTTATATATACTTTTTTTATAAAAATAAACTAAACTTTCTCAATTCCACTATATTTGTGGCTGAGTATGTAGTAAGTGAAATTAATTTTCTAGTTAGTTATTGAACTTTAATTTCTACAAAACGAAACTACTAAGAGAAATTCCCATAATGCAGGCCCACATACATTAAAAAACAAATAATTACAATAATTACAAATAATTAATATTTAATTCATAAGTATAAAATAAATTTTATTTATTCATACGCTGAAAGTGGCATCACCAAGAAAGAGAATCGCTGAGCAGAGATGTTAAACTTTCTTCTGATATTAATCTGAAAAAAATATTAATAAAATTAAGTGAACCTATTTTGAGTGAAATATTAATAAAAATCAATAACATTATCAGTAGAAAGTAGGGAGCAATGTTTCTTCCAAGATTGGTGACTCCTAGTCTAGTTTCATAATCAGAGACTAGAAGTGAAGACAGCCAAAGATCCAAAATGGACAATTATTTATTTATACAATGATATTAATGACAGTTTAAAAAATATCTGATGTGGACAACACATGACTTTCTTGTACGCCTATTAAACTATAAATCGGTGGCTCAAAAAGTGATCCTGAATTTGGTTACTAGTTTCCGAAGATCGCATTACCTCAAAAACGACACTCGGCATCGCGACATCCATCTATTGAAACACACACACAAATGGGGAGGAAAACCAGTATTTTACACTCAATTTTAACACTTAAAACAAGTAATAAAAATGTTTTAACTGGATTGGAAACCAAATAATCTTTATAACCGAAACATATGATTTATGTATTTAATTTAAATGACCTTCAAGTAAAGTACCGTTTTCGGCTCACCAATTTTAACCAAAATATAATAAATACATTCACATCAATATAAAAGTCCTATTTACCAAATTTGAGTTGTTTTACATTATATTTTAATATAATTTTTGATGAGTCTAATATGACCTTCAAGTAAAGTATCGCTTCCGGTTTTCCAATTTAGACCAAAATCTAATATGTTATTTAAATCAATATATAAGTTATAAATACCAAATTTGAGAAGTTTTGCAAAAATATTTTCATATAATTTTTTATGAAAATCAATTATGGCCTTCAAGTAAAGTACCACTTCCGGTGATCAAGCAGTGACCAAAAATGGAGGTTCACAACTAGATTTTACAACAATCCTAAATACAAAATTTCAACTTTCTATGGCTAACCGTTTTTGAGTTATGCAAAATACCAACGTACGTACGTACGTACAGACGTCACGACGAAACTAGTCAAAATGGATTCAGGGATGGTCAAAATGGATATTTCCGTTTAATCTGAAAACCAAAAATTTTCGCGATTACAATACTTCCTTTACTTCGTACAAGGAAGTAAAAAAAAGTAAAATAAATAATGAGTTCTTCTGATAAAACAAAAGCTTGTTGAGTTTGTGAAACAAGCATAATTACTAATTGCGTTATAAAAAGGTCTATTTTATATCCTATTATAGTTTGCTATTTTTGAATAAACTAAAATAAGGGCCTTTTGAGCCTGATGGCTTGAGTAGCCAAAACGTTGCATACATAAAAATAAACATTTGGTGAAATAATTTCAATCTTACATAATCTATTTATATCCCTTTTCACCATAAAGTCAACAAACATACGAATATATATTTTTTTAAAGATAAAATGAACAAGCAAAAAAATCATTTCAAATTAAATATGCAATGTATGTATAAATTATTAAAAATTAAAACAAAATAGTAATGTAAAAAACGCTGCAAATTATTACACAATGGTTTATTATTTCCACTTAGTAATATTTCAAAAATATCTATTCTGTACAAGTAAAAAAAATTAAGCAGTAGGCACCAAAGGAAAAGAAATTTGAAGCTTATGAGATGATCGCCGTGAGAGTGCCGAATTGGGAGTGTTAATAACACCTGTGTCAATGCAAGTAGACTGTGATCGTTAGGACATGTAATCAGAAGGTATAATGATACAGAGGAAATATTTGATGTGCACTTCAGTAGGAAAATAAAAAGGTAGAATAAGGAAGCTAAAGGAAGTGCAGAAATAACCCAAAGAAGTCAGAAGCCTAATAGATAAGTCAAAAGGCCTAGGGCCACGATGACCAACCGTGCCGGAGAATTAGTCCACGAAGTTCATTACGCTATATCTCAGCTAACACTGGTCAGATTTAAATGATTTTTTTTCCCTTTATTTTATCAGGAAATTTCATCAGCTTTCGTTTAAATACAATAAAAGCACGTTAAACATCAAATTTTGAGGAGGGGTTACAAAAAAATTTTACTTGGTCGATTCCAAAGATCTATTATTGAAAATAATAAACCAAAAGCATTTACAAATACAGATTTTTTTTATTATTATTTTAATGCCTTGTTAAGCAGATTCCAAAACACCTTACATTTCTCCTCTATCTTTATAAATGGCTGAGTTATGGTTATATAAGATCTTTAATCGGCAATTATACAGCTTTATTGTTTTTCATTATTTTTTTAATGTCTTGTTATGCTGATTCCAAAACACCTTACATTTCCCCTCTGTTTTTATAAATGGCCGAGTTATGGGATTATAAGATCTCTAATATGCCGCCATTTTGAAACAGACGGATGGTAATGTCGACTTCTGAGGATCATCCTGGGGTGACTTGTGACATTGGTAATGAATCTCAAGAAAATAGATCTAGTAGTCTCGGAGAAAAGCCGCGGACAGCGTACAGCGGACGGACGGATTTTTTTTTATTCGATATTTGGATTCTACATATCTTGAAATGTAAAATCCCAAATTTTGAGGGGGGTTACAAAATTTTTTTCCTCGGTCGATTCCAAAGGTCTATTACTGAAAATAATAAACCAAAAATGCTCAAACAGAAGTAACAAATTAAACCAAATATTCTTAAAAGAGAATTAAAGTAAACTAATCAAATTGAAATTAAAAATATTTATCCAACATAATAAAAAGCTAAATTAAAAAATCTTACATAAATTCCTGATAACTTACATTCTTGATAACTTACATAAATTCCTGATGCAGTAAGTGATCGGTTAAACATTTTTCACAATCCAATGAGAGCAACATGTCATTATAAAAATTTGCTTTTATTACAATATATCCATGTTATACTGTAACAAAAAAATTACAACAAACAGGGAATGTTGGTTCACCGTTTCAAATAACTAAAGCTTTCAGGGATTGAAGCATGGTGCATAATATGAGCATGGCTCAAAGATCCAAAGATTTCACTTATGAACTGTAGATCCATGTACACAAGGCTAGTACCTTCCTTGTTCAATATATTGAATTTTTTAAAGCATTGTTTGGATTAAAAGGAGGTGAAAATTTTAATTGGTGAAAGGAAGATAGATAAATAATTATATAATATTATTAAAGTATGTATTTAAGTATGTAATTAAATATAGTATTTAAGTATGTAAATACTGTTAAACATGGCCTAGATTCCGGAAACATTTTTTTATGCAGAAAGATTGAAGAATTTGGAAAAATAATAAGAAAAATGGTAATTGCATTGATGCTTATTTGCATTCATAGTTTTAAACAATAAAACATATAGACCTTTAAGCCTGTTACCATATACATATCATCGGCAAAAAATATGAAACCACGTAACTATCAAATCCCAACTTTTCAAATATAGGTAAAAAATATTAAAAAAATTAAATCATCATTCATCACATTTAGGTGGTGTATTTTAAAAATGGAATGTACTAGAGCAGGTGACATACTTCGAGTAGAAAAACTTGACAATTAATTGTATTGCATACGATTTCTGCAAATAAATAATAAAATAACTCAATAAATCAAACCATCTTGGACTTACTTGGTTTCCCACTTTGGCCAACGGCATTTATTTCAGTCATGGAAAACAAACTACTTTAAATGAACTAACACTGCCTTGTTGGTTCCTATTTTTTGGAAGCAGTATATTTTTTTTCTATGATTTTTCTAATTTTTATAATGACATGCTACCCATATAGAATAGGAAAATTGTATAATCAATGACTTACTGTATCAAAAAATCATCTATCTTTGAATTATTTTTTAATAATCATTTTATCACTTTGGAGAAATATTTTTATGGATTGTTAACATTGTTATAATTTAATTTGATATATTTTATTTTTCACAAAAATTAATTATAAAATGGTGAAACAATAAATCTTTGTTTAAACAATACGAGCGTCATTTCTTAAACAAAATCAGATGTTGGTGTAAACGTATTTTCTGATCTGAATCCAATCTGGCTTAAAAAAGCCATTAACAAGGATTGCACCAACCGAAAATAATAATATAATTTTGTTAATTCATATTTTATACTTTTTTAGCGCCAATTATTGTAAATCTCGATGAATAGTAATGGTACTATCGATCAAGGTACTAAATTTTGTCTGTTTTTTTTAATTTTTATTTCCTGTTTCACTTATTGGTTTATTATTTTCAATAATAGATCTTTGGAATCGAACAAGGAAAAATTTTTTGTAACCCCCTCCTCAAAATTTGAGGTTTTTATGTTTCAAGATACGTAGAATCCAAATATTGAATTAAAAAAAAATCCGTCCATCCACCATCCGCAGCTTTTCTCCGGCTCTACTGGATCGATTTCCTTGAGATTCGGTGTCAATATCACAGGTCACCCCAGGATGATCCTCAGAACTCAACATTACCATCCGTCTGCTTGTTTCAAAATGGCGGCCAAGTAGAGATCTTATAATCTCATAATTCGGCCATTTATTAACATAGAGGGGAAATATAAGGTGTTTTAAATTCTGCATAACAAGGCGTTAAAAAAAAAAAAAAAATCTGTATCAATAAATGCTTTTGGTTTATTATTTTCAATAATAGACTTTGGAATCAACCAAGGAAAATTCTTTTGTAACCTTCCCTCAAAATTTGAGGTTTTTCATTTCAAGATACGTAAAATCCAAATATGAAATAAAAAAAAAAATCCGTCCGCAATTTATTTTTTGGTCCTTTTATTGTATTTAAACGAAAGCTGATGAAATTCCCTACAAAAGAAAAAAAAAATCATTTAAATCGGACCAGTATTGAACAAGTAGCGTAATGAACATTGTAGACTAATTCTCGGACGTGGCTGGTCATCATGGCACTAAGCCTCCTGACTTATCTATTGGGCTTCTGACTTCCTCGTAACTCTCTGCTTTATCCTTCCTTGGATTATTTCTGCACTTCCTTTAGCTTCTTTCGCCTTTCCTTTTTTTTTTTCCTACTGAAATGCACATCAAATATTTTTTATGTATCGCTTTACCCTCTGATTACATGTCCTAATCATCACAGCCTACTTGCATTGACACAGTTTTTTTTTAACACTCCCAGTTCGGCACTCTCACGGTAATCATCTTGGGACAAGCTTAAAATTTCTTTTCCTTTGGTGCCTACTGCGTAATTATTTTTACTTGGACAGAATAGTTATTTTTGAAATATTACTAAGTGGAACTAATAAAGCATTGTGTAATAATTTGCAGCGTTTTATAACTGTTATCAGTTTAGCCATTATTATTAATAATCAGTTTAATCTATTAATATTAACTAATTTATTTTTAGTTGTTATTACTCTATCAGTTTAATCTTATAGCATTTTACAAATTCATCATTGTTTTTATTTTTTCTCAATAGGTCTTTTTAATTATTTACTTTATCAATTTTTATATCATTCACGGTATATAATATTATTTTATTTTTGTATCTTGTTTATTTAGCCCTGATGAAGACCTGCAAAGAGGGTCGAAACATCGGTTTCTAATAAATAATTTTTACTATTTGTGATCCATTTTTTGATCGCCTCCTGGACCATCTCATTAATTTGACGCCTCTTTCACATAAATCTCGATAATTTGAATATCTCGATAATTTGTATTTAACTCTTGGACCCTTAGCCATATGAATTATTGGGATTCTAATGTATTTTGTTTCAAATCAATTTTGTAGTCATGAAGATATACAAAAAAAAATTATATGTATAGTAAAATTATAAGTTTATTTTGTTGTTTTTTCATCTGACTAATTCCCGACAAATTATTATTAATTATTGATAACGCATTTGTCACTTCTAATCTAAAAACAATAAAGAGGAAGAAGATAAGCACCAGATGAAAAGGAGTGCACATATGGCAATAAAGTAGAAACTATAACATTACTGCCTTACGATTCCAAATGTACGTAAACTGTAGGTTCTATTTTAACTCAGAAGCAAAAAGAAAAAAAAAGGGACAACAAGATGAACAAAACAACAAGTTTCTATTAGTTAGGAACTAAAAAGTCAAAACAGTCTACTAACACTTCATTCTTATAATAAAGTTCATAAATAGGATAAAAATAAAATTCTATAAATATTTAAGCTCGATTTTTCAGCTGCTTGCCAATCAACTGTTATGAGTGTCCATTACTTGGCAGTTTCCATTCATAAAACAATAGGTACTTGACAATAATAAAACTTACCTCATTGTGTGCATTGGTACAGAAGCACTATACATCACACAAAAAATTAAAGCACCTTTTCTGATTCCATGTACTTTATGATATTCAGAACACCAGTATGTTTCAAGAGGTTTGTGGTCATTATCTGAAAGCAAAAAGATATAAAATAATCATCACAATTTTAAAAAACAAGATCATTTCTGTATTCATTAACATGAAGAGAAAGTAAACTGTAAATACAAACAAATATGATCATTTTTCCAGAGCATTATAAAAAAAAATTTATAAAAACAAAAAACAAATAAATAGGACAGAAGTTATAAAAACAAAATAGAAAAAGAAAGAACTTATTGTTTTTTCTATTTGCCCCTTTTATAATTTTAAAATAAGTTAAAACATGCAGAATGGAAGAATGGAGACTGAATCACCATACGATTCCCGTTAACATCTACAACAAAAATATTAGATATAATAATTCTAACTGCATTATATTTCAACAACTAAAACATATGCACCTATTTGCTCGATAAATAATTTGTATTTTTATACCTTACTGCATTGGTTGATAAAATAATTTTGACATCATTTTTTTAAAAAGGCTTAAGCACCAAAAATTCGAAATTTAGGTTTCAATTGATTTTGGGACGTAAACACCACCTCTATCGATTCCCCCTCAAGATATATCGAGAAAAAAAATTGGAATATTGAATATTGATGACGTAAGCACCAAATACTAACGACTCTCAGTTGTCACTCCAGCCTTAACCAGTGCTAGAATCTTTTAAAATATATTGAAATTATAAAGGTTTTGCCAGGTTAATAAAGTCCTACTCTATAGAATAAAGAATAAAATTTTAAAAAATATATTATTATTTGGGGAAAAATCGTTTCATGTTTTCTGAAAAAGTTAGGTAAATGGCGCTTACGTCTTTTTCAAAAAAAGACATCGATTTTGTCTGTATTTATAGGTTTTATTTAGTTTTCCAAATTAATATGGGATATTATGCATTAAAAGCTTCAAAACTGAATTAATATAATAGTATACTCCATTTGCTTTTTTGATTCTATGTAGTACCTCATGTTCTACTTCTCCATCTCTGGAAATAATTGTTTCCAAGTATTCATAGGCATCCACAAATTGAAGAGATACCCCGTTACAAGTTACTGTTCCCTCATTCTCATCACTTCCAACCAGCATAACTTTGCTTTTCTCAGCGTTTATAGCATTCCCCTCAACTGAAGTTCTTCACTCCATTCCGTTTTGCTAACTATTGTTTCTCGAGAGTGTCTGCTACTAATACATCATCTGCATGAATAAACGCTTGTATCAGAACTGGCATGGGGCTCCAATATCCTACTATGGCTCTCAGCGTTTTTCTTTTGCAGACCTTCCATATCTCGTTCATGAAAATAATAAACAGGAGTGAGCTGAGGCTATCTTTCTGTTTAAAACCTTTATAAAACTTAAAAGGTTTTGATCTATATCCGTTCAGCATGACAATACCTTTTCGGTCCTAGTTCACGGCCTTTATTGCACTTATCAGGTTGTTAGGTATACTTTTGTTCACCAGGGCTTTCCAAATTTCTTCTCAGAGCACAGAGTCAAAGGCAGCTTTCAAATTCAAGAATGCTAAATATACATTTTTCTCCCTGTTCCATGTTTTCTCTATTATTGTCCCTAGGGCGAAAACATGATCCTGGGTCTGCCTAGCTGGTCGAAATGCTGCTGGCTCGTCCTCCAGGTTCTCCTAAACCAAATACCTTAATCTTCTCTCGAGCATACGGGTGTATATCTCATAAACCACAGAGGACAGACATATTGGCCTGTAATTGTCACAAAGAGGTGGGTTTCTTTTCTTGTGTATGGGTATGATAATTATTTTCCCATTCTTTGGATATTCTTTTTTTCATCCAAATTCTTTGGAACAGGCTCTGCAATATTTTAGCCATTTCCTCTCCCCCATGTTTAATAAGCTCCTGTGTTATGTTATCAATTCCAGCTACTTTATCCAGCTTTATCTACTTTATCCCTGAAACAGCTAACTGTACCTCATCCTCCCAAATGGTGTCTTGCGGTTGAGTTTCTGGTGCTCTAGTCCTTCTTCTTCGATCCACATACCCATCTCTTCTCCTTTCTTCCGTAGTGAACTTTTCCTGGTAGTGAGCTCGCCAATTTTCAAGGATTTCTTTCTCTTTTGTAATAAGGTTTCCCTGTTTGTCCTTGATGCTGCGCACTTGTTTCCCTTTTTTACCTTTAAGCTTCTTTATGGAGTACCAGAACAATCTTATGTTTTCCTGGGTGCTTTCCTCCAGCTTCTCCCCTAGTTCTTCTCATGTTTGCTTTTTGGAAGCTTGGACAATCCTCTTGGCTTCATTCATTTATTGAACGTAGATCTGCCTTTGGTTTCCATCCTTTTCTTTAATGTAATTCTTCCAAGCTTCCTTCTTTTCCTTAACTGCCTTCTGGATTACCTCGTTCCACCAGCAGGTCTTTTTCGAGGCGTTAATAACCCTTTTCTTTCTGCAAACCTCTTCTGCTATGCGCAGGATTACACCTTTAATCTGCTGCTATAATGGGTCAATTTCTTGGTCAAAATTTACATCAACTAAAGCCCATGCTAGATGGGTGCTATATTGCTTCTGTTTTTCAATAGCAATAAAGATTCCAAAAAAAAAAATATTTGAACGATATATACCCTAATGCACTGGTAGTCACAAAAGTAAATTAATATTTTATTTTATTTATATGTATATATATATATATATATATATATATATATATATATATATATATATATATATATATATATATATATATATATATATAATTTTAATATTCTTTTATGATTTTGTTTTTTCCTGAAGAAAAGGTAAGTGATTTGTCCAATATAATTCAACATAATCAGATAAAGACAATTTTAAAACAGACAAATATTATCACTCACCACAATCGACCAATGAAGCTGCCGCTTGATAATAGAATGTCTTGAGAACTTCACTAGGAGATCTGCTCTCCTTCTTGCTCAACATTGAAAAACTGCTCGACAAATACTTTCCTATTTTTTTATCTACAAGAAGGAATCTATAACAAGAATTAGACCCTGTTAAACAGTTACACAGTACACACTAGTTTGATTAAATATGCTGATAAACAAATTGCTCACCCCAATACACAGGAATGGAGCTGAACTGTTGAAGGTATACTGTGAGGACGTGCATTGAGCATGGACCTCAGTGTTGCAGCCAACGGAGACCAAACCTGAAAAGCAGTCTGTTGGATACTGGCTAGGTCAGGTTTTGGTCCACAAAGCACTGTCACCCAAACTCCAATAATGAGGCAGACTCCTACCAGTCGGAATGGTACCTATTTATAAATCTTCATTAATTAACAAAACACTTTTACTTTCACATAGTGGTAAATGGTTCATGACAAATTTAAATTCAAAAATTATTTAAAACTTTCTCAGGACCACTTTTTTCACAAAGGATTAGTGATATAAAAAACCAATGCTTCCTCTTTTTTAGTGGAGAATGATATTTGCAAGATTTGTTGTAATTGTTATCGCAGAATTCAGCCAAATTTAAGATATTTTAACCCAAATAATTTCTAATTTCTAAATTCAACATGTAAATTATGAATATCTCTTGTTAAAAATGATAATGTGATGGGATTAAAAATTAAATGAGCAAAAATTTACGTATTATTCATTTTTCAATAAAATTGATACCAATGAGTAATTTACTTTATTATCAAAAATAGATATAAAAAAACCGTTACTTACATATTTCTCCGTCGACCAAGTTAGCTGTTACCGTTCCTCATAATCTGACATTAATAACGCTTAGCTTATTCTTCCTATTTGTGGAAATTTATGTTATGGCATTAAAAATTAAATCTTCATTAAATACTAAAGTTTCTTTTACAAAAAGAAATGGAATACTACCAACACTTTAAAACATCAAAAATTAAATTTTAATTATATTTCATTCAAAAATTAATTTTAAAAAAATGTAAAACTAAATGCCTATATAAGAACAATTAACATTATTTCATGGGTGAAAATTCCCCAATGTCATTTTAAATGGCAATAAATGTTTCTTCTTCTCTATGAAGACATCTCCACATAATTTCTTGGATGGAATTATTCCAAAATTTTGAAAATATTTAACCGCATCTTCTTCCTACAATGGCAATTCCCATAATTGTTATAATTTTTTGTCCAAAGAATGATATATAAATCACAAATAAAAATTTAAAAAAAACAAAACACATTTATTGTCACAAATGAAAATAAAATCTAAAAAAACAACACTTATTGTTAAAAAACTAATCAATTCTTCACAATTAAGCATTGAGATTAATAAAAATCTCAAACTAAACTACACTTATTAAAAACAAACCACAGTTCTTACAAAAAAATTCAATAGTATTTTAGAAATAATATTCATAACCAAAGCATTAGTGATAAGAAGTAACAGGATAGGTTATATAGCAATGTCAGGGGACCGTGAAATATGCAAGTACCAAAAAACCATCCCATACTGCGCTGCCAGAGATTTGGTAATGGGGAGGAGCACTTGTTACATATTTTACTTCAGAATGTAAACAAAGACAATTGTCCAACCTTATGTATTCTCTTCGGCTCTTAAGCTTTAAATTTGGTCAATATTGTAGTATTTACAATCCATTGTGCCCAAAATTTTACTTTAATCAAATTTTTTAAAAATTTTTAGACTGGTTTAAATCATATCATGCAACAGAAAACTACTTGATTTTGTTATTTTAACATGTTGTTTGCCTGAATAATAGAGGAAACAATTTTATTGTTTACAAAAAGCAGTAGATCCATTTGTTTTTGTTTTTTTATTGCAATCCATTCACGGAAAATTCGTAAAAAAAATTTTCTGGTAAAGTCAGAAATCAGATTAAAGCATTTCAAAAACGATATTTTACAATGTCTGTTTGTGTTTTTTCATATTTAATAATGTTCATCCTTCAACTACATGATTGTATTTGCTACAATTTTTAATAAATGGCTTAAATACCTTGGAAAATAAATAAATTCAGATCCAAGCCCTAATTATTACATCTGATCCAAAAAAAAAACATCTAATAGATACCAAGGTCCCCGAAATTCCAGAAGCACCAAACAGTTTCCTTATAACATTAATAACACTCTACACTGATCTAAATTCGGTAGCTAATCTGCAAAATAATATTAATTCTATAGAATCAGACTGAACAAAAGAGCACTATTCAATACAAATCTCACCATTGGACTCTTTTCTGGAAGAAATACTGGAATGTCGAAGGCAGTGCAGTTGGAATTAGCACTAATAATATGTGACAACAGTTTTCTCTCAACTGGATCCAGGTCCCACCAAGCATCAGTGGCCACAGCTATGTAATTTTCGACAGTCACACACCCAAACAGGGAACAAATACATTCCACATAAGATTCCAAGCATACCTATAAATAAAAAAAAGGGCAAATAATTTAAAACAGCTTATAATGAGAAATGACAGTAAGGGCCAAAAATATATGTGTGTGCTTCCACCATGAAAAGCATTAAAACAACGATCTATGCTTTATCTGGTGGAATTTTGAAAGAAAATCTGACTATTCAACTCTAACTCAAAACTATGGTTTCAAGGATGGTACTGAGATCTGCACTGTTTAACAGGCGAATTCATATCCAAATAAATTTTTAATTTTTTTTCTCCCGTTCTTAGCTTTCTAATTTTTCATATGAAACATAACGATTGCCAGTATTAGAAATACAATACTGGATTAGTTATATCTATTAATGTTTATATTCATTTTGGATATTTTTTCTACAAGGAAAAAAATATTGCTGTACAAATCAAATTAAAACTTTTATTATAAAAATAATTTTAAAAAATTATAAAAAAGGATATTTCATGTGTTTTGAAAAATCTTTAAAAGTAATACAAATTTTAAAATAATGCTATCTTTTTAACTAAAAATAAGTTTTGACTTAGTATAAGTGAATAAAAACATTGGGTGACAGTTTACTTATAAATATATTTTTAAATTTCCCAAGCATTTGTTACCAATTGGGAACATTGGCCACTATAAGGTTAATGACTGCAAACTTATTAAACCTACATTTCATTTGAAGAGTCCTTCCCATGAAAACGTGGTTCTGATTGCACTGCTTTGACCATATGGAATATAATAAAAGAAGTCAGATAAGCTATAGGTTTCCTTAGGTCTGATACGGTCTTGCCTCCATAAATTTTCATAGACCTTGATTCTACATATGAGGATTGTCCAGAAAGTAAAGAGCAATTCCTCATCATACTCAGCGCTTGACCCCCATCATCACGATTGCTAGCTCCTTCCCCCACCTCAGTGTTAGTCAAGTTTCGTCTCTGTGGGGTCATGCCTGTCTGTTCTACAGCGTATCAAAATGGCGGTGCCAATAAAAAAATCCTGCCAAATGTGAAGTACATAATGTAATTAATTTTTTGAATGCACAAAATGTTCAGCAAATCAAAATTTAAAAGAAAATCAAGCAAGTGTATGGTGATAATACAATAAACTAGTCTTCAGTGAGGAAATGGAGCACAATGTTTAATCGAGGAACAGCCAGTATGCAAGACAAAAACTGGATAGAAAGGCCATCACTTGCTACGAATGAGTTGAAACAAAAAATTCAGGAAAGGCGGCGTGCGTTTCACCTTGGACACCTGCATGAACTTTCCCAACAAACTTCAAGATATCTCCTACCTGAAATAGAAACAGAGCACCTCGGCTAAAAAAACTATAATATCTGACTAAAGTTCACAAGACGAAATGGATGGGAGTAGCCCTTTAATTTTCACTCAATTTGACAATAATGGTGATACATTTCTCGACTTGATTGTAAAGGGAAAAGAAATGTGTTTCTTATAAAACACCAGAATCTAAACGACAGACTAAGGAGTGGCACCACACAAACTCAGCTTCAAGAACCAAAAAAGAAAAACCAATTCTCTACACAAGAAAATTGAAGGCAACAGTTTTATGGGACTGAAAGGATTTAATCCACGTGGAGTTTATGCCAAGAGAAGAAACAATGAACTCAGAGGCTAATTGTGAAACACTTCTACAACTATGACGCGTGATCCAAAACATGAGAAATGGAATTGGCTTTGCAAATTAAGGATAAGAGGGAAGAAATGCCATGTGACCCTCATAAATGTACATGCACCTACGGAGCAGAAGAGTGAGGAAGAAAAAGGCATTTTCTATGATGAGCTGGACAGAGCACTAGCAGCCAGCCCTTCCTCTGATATGAAAATAGTACTGGGAGACTTCAATGCTCAGGTTGGGAAAGAAAGAATTTTTAAACCTACCACAGGGAAAAATAGTTTGCACACTAAAACAAATGAAAATGGTGAACAATACCAGCTGCAAAGTTAGAGTCAATGGCAAGTTAACCAGCGCATTTCAGATAAACGATGGACTCAGGCAGGATGATACTCTAGCCCCGCTACTTTTCAACATCATTCTTCAAACTATAGTAGCAAAAGCCTATCTGAATGAGGGAGGTAATATCTTCTATAAAGGGGCCCAATTATTAGCATATGCCGACGATGTGATGATAGCTGGAAGATCTCTTCTTAATGTCAAAAATGCTTTTGAGAAGCTGGAAAGGGAGGCCAGGAGATTTGGCCTAGAAATTAATGAAGAGAAGACAAAGATTATGATCTTAAGGAAAAAGAAACCCATGCGACCCCAGATGTGCTATATAATTGGAAACTACACATTCCAATGTGTTGCTAGTTTTAATTATCTTGGTGCACAGTTTAATGAAGCATTGGAGGAGGAGGAGGAGATCCAGGCACGCATTATCTCGGCCAATAAAGCTTCTTTCTCAATAGCTTATCTTATGAGAAGTATATTAGTTAGCCGCTTAACCAAGTTAAGGCTATATAAAACCCTCATTACATCAGTGGCAGCATATGCAAGTGAGATATGGATATTAAAAAAATCAGCAGCTGAAAAGATCGATATCTTTGAACGCAAAATATTAAGGCGCATTCTGGGACCTGTGAAAGAAAATGGGGTATACCGTCTTAGAAAGAATAGAGAAGTATATTCCCTATATGACGATGTGAAGCTCTCCGACTATGTCAGAATACAACGTCTAAAGTGGTTGGGTCACCTCCATAGAATGGATGATGGCAGAACCGTCAAAGAGCTATATAAGGATTGTCCAGAAGGAGTGAGAGCTCGAGGGAGGCTACGAGGCAGATGGAAGGACAGCATCTCAGAGGACCTTCGAAATCTTAATGTGTCTCTGAGATTTGCTACGGACCGACAAGATTGGGCAAGAGCGACAAGAGCAGGCCAAGGATCGCCTTGTGCGTCTGTCACGCCTATGAAGAAGATCTGACTAAAGTTCACAAGACGAAATGGATGGGAGTAGCCCTTTAATTTTCACTCAATTTGACAATAATGGTGATATATTTCTCGACTTGATTGTAAAGGGAAACGAAATGTGGGTTTCTTATAAAACACCAGAATCTAAACGACAGACTAAGGAGTGGCACCACACAAACTCAGCTTCAAGAACCAAAAAAGAAAAACCACTTCTCTACACAAGAAAATTGAAGGCAACAGTTTTATGGGACTGAAAGGATTTAATCCACATGGAGTTTACGCCAAGAGAAGAAACGATGAACTCAGAGGCTTATTGTGAAACACTTCTACAACTATGATGCGTGATCCAAAACATGAGAAATGGAAAGTTGTTTTTGATTCATGAGAATGCTTGGCCTCACTCAGCTGCTTTAACACCGAAATTCGACAATTTAAGTGGTGCATTTTTGAACATCCTCCTTACAACCCTGACCTGGCACCAAGTGATTTTCACTTGTTTCCAAAGCTAAAGGACTTTTGGTGTTAAAAAGACTTCACAAACAATGAAGACCTTAAAGCAGCAGTGACATCCTGGCTCAGATCTTAGGCAATAAAAGAGTATCCAGTAAAAACATAACACTTAGAAGAGTAATAAATCTTACCAGTAAAGATAGTTTTTCAGCAGATAAAACAGTTTCTACACAGTTAAAAATCTGAGTTGAGCTTCCAACGTATCTATCACCAAAATCCAAACATTCCATTATTTTATCAACTAGCAAATAGCAGGGCTGAAAAAAAAAAAAAATTAACTTTTAATTAAGACTGTTCCAAAGGAATTTTCTATTACTTATAAATATAGCATAGATAGAACAAGGTCTAAATATATCATTTACAAAACCATTTAAATCTTCTGTTCAGAGAAATATTAAGTTTTAAATACTAAGGCCGCACACTAACTGTAGAATTTTGCTTCTCAACATATTGTTACAATAAAACTATTGCAATGTGTTGCAGCTGGTGTGAAGGGACAATGAAACATTTTGTTTCAAAATAAATGTTTTCTTCAGTGCTGTGGAGTGCTTGGCAAGGTTCTTTGTTAAGTTCTGATTTTTAAGATTATATAAGAAAAACAGTGATGAGGCAATTTTGTTGTGGCAATCTGTTCAGATACTTGAAGATCCAGCCGATAGGAAATTCTGGGTTAATCCAATAAATGAAAAACACAATATATCAGGCCCAACCCCTATCAACACTAATAACATACCGGTGTCAACTGGTTTTGGATCATCACAACTAAATAAAAACTACACAGAGAGCACAATAGACTCCAACAGAAAGCTGAGATCAATCTTATGCGCATGCACAAGTTTGGCTGTTGCGAAACCTTCGGCAGAGATCTGTCGTCATTTGTTTCGGATTGTTGTGTCGTTGCAATACACTGTTGCAATCTGTGTGTGGTGCACCCATGATTTCATATTGTGAATGAGACCCCTACAAAGCTTCACGACGTTGAGCATGGTTGTGAACCAAAATATTGCAGTTGGTGTGTGGACGGCCAATATGATACTTATTAGCAATGCCTAATGCTGTGTCAAAGTTTTAAGCTAATGTCTTTTAGTAGATTTGTTTAAAAACCTTGAAGCTAACAACCACAAATAGTGCTAGAAATGATCGCTTCAGAACTGTCAAGGTATGAGTAAAGAAATTAAGCTCTGGAAAGTAACAAATCCAATACCGTTTTGAATGATATTAAAAAATTAGTAATCCAAATGAACATCAATAACTATTGGATTTATTAATATGCATAGTAAAAGTCCTATAAGTATCAATATAAGTAAGAGTCTTAAAGATTTTTAAATGATAACAATATGAAATTACTATCATAACCAAAGATAAAGGAAGATGAGGTCAAAATTTTAAATAGATGGCCACGTTTTAATTGAAAATGGTGACTTTAGAGAATAAAGAATTTAAAAGGGAGGAAGACAAATACACGGTACTACAGATTGTAAATATGGCTATTATTGCAACAATAACTTTTTATAATATGCTTTAATGATATTCCTGAAGTGCATAAAAGAAAATTGATGCATCTTTTAAATTTTAAATTAACACACAAAAACTTACTCTTAATTCACGTTTCAATCTTTCAACATTCTTAATACTTTTTAGATCTTCGATACCAACAGTAAGTATCATTGCAGCAAAAATAGTATCTAATAACTGGACAAGCACAGTTTCATCATTTAATGCTGAAACTGCAATCAAAACAACACTGAAAAATATTACAATAATATCATATTCTTAATATAAGCTAAAAGATTTACTTTTTAGAAGTTTTTAAAAATACCTCTCTTCATATTCTTTCCACAGAGCATTGGAGGATTCAGTTTGTGTATTCAACAATTTCACACCATGAGATTTACTGAACAGGTGCACACCATTCAACGAACCAATCACAGAAAATGGGAGCTGAAAAATTGAATTTTACAATACATTCATAAACATTGTGTTCTAAGAATTATTAATAATTGATGAAGATTAAATAACTTTACAGGTTCAACTCTTCCAAGATGTCTAGTGAATAGAGGCATCCCTCCAGCAGATGTAACACACATCACATTCACTCCCATTTCAGATATGTTACTTGATGTGAACAATAAGCGTCGTTATAGATAATTTATGTGACACGTTAACTAACATGATATCAAAATGTTACCATTCCCGTAGATATGAAAAGGTAAAACAAAAGATTATGTTTAGTAACAGCCAGTCTCAAATTAAGAAGACTTGTTTTGATTAAACCTTCAGAATACCCGCGCCTAACCTGCAACCAGTGTTGCCAGGTCAGTCATGTAGTTTTCTCCTAAACTTATCTAAATTTTCTCTTAAATCCATCAAATTTTGTTTAATTCTTATTTTCCTGTTAATGTAAGCAACCAAAATTATTTTCCTAATATAAGTTAAGAATAACTTATGTTTAAACTTGTATTTAAGGTTCATTTGAAGTCCATTGCCAATCCATTGTAAAGTTCAAACATTCTAGTTTGAATAATTACTAAGTCCTTATAATTCAAGGATGAACTTTTCCCCATTTTCTAATTATTCGTCACAAGACACATTTGGTTTTAGAAATATCTCAGCTTGTGATTTTTTGTGATTAAATCAATAGATTTCATCTTTCCTAGGCCGTAAAGACATAAACTGGTATCACATCCGGTAACTACATCTGCAAATAGAAGAAGTGGTCTTATACTATTGAATGAATATAATAATTTGTTGCGTACGCAGAATTTTTTTTTTTTAGAGGGGAGGGGATTTAATGAGAAAGTAAGTAATCATTAAGTGGCTATAATAGCCAAATAAGGCGTAAGTTTTAAGGATAAGAATAAAAATTGACTCAAAATTATTACTAAAATACAATACTTTTATATGAAAATCATATTTTTTCAAAAATTTCGGAGAGAGGGGAGTTGTATCACCCTGATCCTTCATCTGCGTGCTTCACTAAATTCAACAATTTAAAACAACACATAACGAAATTAAAATTTGTCTTCATAAAAAACAATACTTACAATTTTTTTTTAATTTTTTAGCTCTATGAGTATAATTTTAATTTTAAATGCTTTCAAATAAAGCTAATGGAATAATTTATCAGGAACAATAATAAAAAAAAATTTAATCTCTAGCATTGCAGTTTACGGACTTATAAGTGATACCGCGAAGACCTGCGATTTCGAACTTTGAGAGGAGGGGTGAGGGAGAATCATCAATGCGGAGAAGTGGGGACTTTTGAGAAAATATATTTCTGATAGGTTTCTATCACATATAGAAAATTCAACTTTTCCCTAATTAGTTAGAACAATTGGTAGATTTTGATCTATATTTCACCTTATCGAACTCTCATGGCTGATTTGTGAACCATCAGTGTTTGGACTTCATGATCCCTAAATGGCAGCTCTTACCAATTCAGAATTTCGATTTAACGAGATGATTAGGCACTGACCACGAAAACGGTCATACACCACATTCAAAACGATGGCTGAAACAAATATTTAGAAAATAACTGTTTAACAATTTTTTTCTTTCTAATGTAAAATAAACTTTTTTGGGTTACGAGCGGTCACAATCTAAAGCGACGATATACAATTGATTGAGTAAGTATGATAATTAAATAATAAGTGAAAATAACCCGCATTTTAATGTTTTTTACATTACAACAATATAAACAATTCAAAAATAAAAGCTTCTACCCCACATTTTGCACCTTAGAAACACTCTACGGACTGGCCTAACAACGATGCAAGGTTATATTTAAAATTTAGAATGGCTCTATCATTTTTACAGTAGCAGATACAGTGGACAAAAGAAATTCTATCCACAATCTATATTGCATTCGGTAGCCCGCCGGTTCAGTTGGATCTCTCGGCGAATACCCGGCTGCTGTAAATAGCTTATAGGTTTATTAACCGGTTACCCGGCAGCCGGGGATGGGTGCAAGCTCTCTCTATGTTCCTATAACAACGACCGAGTAGCCGGTGCCAGATATGAGTGCAATGGCCCTAAAGGTGCGTGCAAAAGTTGTACTCTACTCCACAATAAAGCCACAATGAATCCTTTTCAGTTGAGGTCTGACCTTTACCTTAATTTAAAT
Organism: Rhaphigaster nebulosa; assembly: GCA_948150685.1. Taxonomy (NCBI): domain Eukaryota; kingdom Metazoa; phylum Arthropoda; class Insecta; order Hemiptera; family Pentatomidae; genus Rhaphigaster; species Rhaphigaster nebulosa. The sequence continues at coordinate 155,633,611 of OX411308.1, read as the reverse complement.
CATTAATGCTTTAGGTACAAATTCCTTAGGCCACCGGAAGTCGACACCAATAGTAATTTTAAATAATATCTAATTAAAGTAGTAAGAATTTTAATAATTCTAATGAACATGAATGTGACAATTGAATACAAATCAGCTAGTTAAGACAAATGGCTTAAGAGTGCTATTTCGGCGTCATTCGACTAACTTCGGCAGCAGGCAGTGATAATGCGGGCCCGATTGTAAAGTTGTACCATCTTTTGATTTATTTTACGCGTGCACTAATACGAATATTCATATTAACCCTTCTCCATACTCCCTTCATAATTCATGAAATTCCTAATGAATCATTTCTAATTATTTCTAAATTATATGAATGAATATTTCTAAATTATCAGTATATTTCTGGAAGAATCAAGAATCAATAAAGATTTGAATCTCTTAAACAGCAGATAATATTTGACCAGTCAACGTTTCGCAAAAAACAACAACATATTATCATACAAATGGAGACCAATATAGCAAAAGTGTGGTCAGAATTGTGCTCCAACAGCCATTCAATCCAACGATTTTGCTCATATTAGTTACTTTTAATATTATCTATCATCTGATGATGACAAACATTCTAATATTGACATTTTGCTTATATTAGTTACTGTTAATATTATCTATCATCCGATGATGGCAAACATTCTAATATTGACAGTCCCCTATACAAAACAAGACATGTTGACCCGGAGACGATAATGAAATATCTAATAAAAAGTTATCATTTTATGTAAGAAAACAAACAATTTGAATTATGAAGTGAGTATGGAGAAGCGTTAAGTATTGAGAAGGTTATGTAAAGTAGGCAGGGAAATCTTCAAGTGGAGTAAGGTGCTGCGCTCTAGCGGACAGAAATTTATAAACATCGGGGAGATTATGGAAAATTTAAAGAAAAAAAAAAGAAGAAAAAGTAGATAAAGGTAAAAATTGGAAAAATTGCATAAAATATAAAACATTGAGAACTGGTATAAAATTAAAAAGTAGTTTTGTTTATGTTTCAGTGAAATGAGTAAAGATAGAGGATTAACAGATCCAGTTGCGTCAAATTTTAATATTGCGTAAGCTATTTTTTTTGTTTATATTTCAGCGAAAAAAATAAATAAAATTAGTGCTGGGGGAATTGACAAGGTCGAAAATGATAACTTGAAATTGTTGGAGTGGTGGTAAGGAAGAGTATGGTTGATGGAGGGGGTAACGCATGCGCAACTAGCGTAGATTTACTCTCCACCAATACTCCGCAGCGAGCGACTACCTAAGGATTCATTTTTGTTCTAGCATCCGATCATAGCAGATCCTTCATTTTCAATCATCATGAATTCGTAAGTATATTTATTGCTTTAGCCATTTCTTATTTTTATCTAAACCTGCTTTCTTCTTATGTAAATCTGTTTTATTTTTAGTTCTATCAGAGATTTTAAAGCTCTCTTCGACCGATTAAACGATGACGCTCGCTATGTGCATAAATTGAATTATATTCAAATCGGACGGCCATACATCATCAGAGAACTGGAACATGTTGAAACGAAAATGGGATTAGCGTTGGTCGCTACGTTAAAGGATCATGATAATTCTATCAGAGTGTTTCTTCCTAAACGTTTTAAGATGTCGGTTGAAGTCATCGAGGCTTTTAACAATAGCGATGAAATAATTTCTTTAGTGTATAATGGAAGAATTGGTTATAAAGATGATGTTTCATTTATTTAAAAATTCTATTTCTTGTATCTAATATTATGATGAAATAAATTTTTTTTTATTTTATAAAATTGCATTTTCTTTTATTGACTATACCCTACATCTTTGTTTGTGTATAAAAGTTAAACTTTTTAAGGATTAGCAGTTCAAAGTCCATTGCTTACTTTCAAAGGAAGGATTATGGGATAGCGCATTATTGCGAAATCTAAATTTGTTTACTTTTTAGCGGAAGGACTGACAAGTCCTATTTCATTCTTTATATTTTGGTGTTAGCAGCTCAAAGTCCAAAAGTTGTTATATGATTAAGGAGCTTTTACACTCTCACACATATTTTGTGAGACTTGTTTATTTGGACTCAAGGGACCTTAAATCGTATATTTCCGTTGATAACTGTGATTTGAAACTTTTTCACGATCGAAATATTTTCTCTTATTATATATTTCATATATAGGTAAATGAAAGTAAAAATAAAATCCGCTAAAATTCACAAAAACAGCTAAAATCAATATAAAAACAACTAATGGCAATTATAAAAATATCGAAAATAAATATATACTTGCTGTAATCAAGAAAAACCGTTAAAGTAAAATCGATTATAAAAATATCTAAAATCCGCTAAAATCAAGAAAAACCGTTAAAGTAAAATCGGTTATAAAAATATCTAAAATCCGCTAAAATCAATAAAAATTACTAAAATCATTAAAAGCTGCTAAAATCAATTATAAAAAATATCTAAAGTTTATTAAAATTAATAAAGTAACAGACAAAAACAGTTATAAAAAATATCTGGAATTGATTAAAATATACTAAAAAAATACAAAGCTATGTTGAAAATTGGAGGCTGCAGTCTAACCAATAAAAGATCTACTCAAAAAAATAATATCAATGAATTGAAAGAAAATGATGGATTCGGTTGAGACATTTTCCCTTGGTATTATTACCGAACTGCATTTTCCTATTGGAAGTTGATAAGAATTAACTAAAATCAATAAAAACCGATAAAATTACGGTGAGGTTCCCCCACCATAGATCATATTACCCCCGCTATGAAGCGAGCATGAGTCGACCTGCTCCCATTCTATTCAGACAGGTTCGAGCAAGTAGAACAGAGTATCAATAAAATATAAATTAGGATTAGTACTAATTATGAATTAGTGTTAATTAAGGATTAATTAATATTCATCAATTAAAATTTACTGCATCGTATTCGAAGTGATTAATACCGACTCGTGTACTTTGAAAATATTTCAAAGCTATGAAAAGGTATAAGCTCTTTGTCCAGCGTGATACAGTCGTTTCGATTTGTCGATATATTTTAGGGATTAAAAGTTCGATAGGAACTTAAAGGACTAAAAGTTAATCATTTTAAGGCCATTATTTATCCTATAAGAGATTAAAAATACGTAGAATGTTGAAAAGTTGTTTTGTTTATGTTTATGCGAGATAAAAAAGGTTGGGGATTAAGAGCTCAAAGTCCAAAAGTACATAAGCTATTCAAAGATTAGGAAGCCCTATCATTTATTTATGTTATAGAGATAAACAGTTCAAAGTCCAGCAGTTGTTATAGGATTAAAGAACTCTACTATTTATTTATATGTTAGAGATAAACAGTTCAAAGTCCAGCAGTTGTTATAGGATAAGGGAATTCAACTATTTATTTATATGCTAGGGGTAAACAGTTCAAAGTCCATATTTGTATTTCACCTGGACATCATCCAACTTGTCTATACAAGATGCAACCTGTTTACATGTTGATACAGATACATATTGTAAAGGTTATGTAAACATTGAGAAGGTCGCAAAAACACGAAAACAATGTAAAGATTATTGTAACCTTTAAGAAGGTTACAGAGTATAAAGAGGGTGCCTGACCCTCCATCGTATAAGTTATGATTATATAACCGTTGGGAAGTTTACAGACTATAAAGTGGGTACCTGACCCTTCATCGTATAGGTTATGATTGTATAACCATAGAGGAGGTTACAGACTATAAAGTGGGTACCTGAGCCTTCATCGTATAGTTCATGATTATATAACCGTAGGGGAGGTTACCTACTATAAAGTGGGTACCTGACCCTATAACAAAACCTTAAGTCTCTCAAACAGTAGAAAAACAAAATGGTGGTCGGGCACACTCATGCCGTATAAATAAGGTGAGTACCTGAACCATCAACAAAACCTCAAGTCTCTCAAACGGTGGAAAAACAAAATGGCAGTGTAAGAAAAACAAAATGGCGGCCGGGTACACTCATGCTCTATAAGATGGGCAACTGACCCTTCAACAAAACCTCAAGTCTCTCAAACAGTAGAAAAACAAAATGACGGTGTAAGAAAAACAAAATGGAGGTCGGGCACACTCATGCTCTATAAGGCGGGTACCTAACCCTTTGACAAAACCTCAAGTCTCTCAAACAGTAGAAAAACAAAAATGGCGGTGTAAGAAAAACAAAATGGAGGTCGGACACACTCATGCTCTATAAGGTGGGCACCCAACCCTTCAACAAAACCGCAAGTCTCTCAAACAGTAGAAAAACAAAATGGCGGCCGGGAACACTCATGCTCTATAAGGTAGGTACCTGACCTTTCAATGGGTGGAGGGGGTAAATCTTGTGGGCGGAGCATAGGTCAGGAGGTGCCGCGGGTCACTTGACTGGATCACGTGACTAATCCTTGTGGGCGGAGCGTAGACCAGAGGGTACAACGGGGTCACGTGACTGAATCACGTGACTAAAACATGAGGGCGGAGCATAGACCAGAAGGCGCCGCGGGTCACGTGGCTAAAAAGGGGCGGGGCATAACGGTCACGTGACTAAAAAGGGGCGTGGCATAGGGGTCAAGTGACTAAAAAGGGACGTGGCCTAATAGTCAAGGTTAGGTCGAGGTGAGACCACGTGGTGGTAAGGTAGGGTCGAGGCAAGACCACGTGGCAGTTAAGGTTACGTCAAGGCAAAAATTCAAATTCAAATTTCCGCCATAGGTCACGTGACCAAATGCTGGCTCCTGATTGGCTGAAATGTTTTGGTGCACCAGATCCCCTGTTTTCCTTCTACTGTGATGTTCTAATTAATGAATGGAAGTCGACTTAAAGGCCAACGCAATCGAATGTAGAGAACCATAAAAAAGAAGAATTTCTTTTTGAAATTGAAAAATGTGGTGCTGTGCGCGCATCACACAACTTTCCTTTACCAACCTATTATAATAATCTTTAATATTATTTTAAAGAGTTCACATAAACACTCCTGGAAATAAACTCAGCAGAATGCATTTCTCCAGTACTACAATTCTGTACACTAAATATTTTTGGTTTGCCAAGCTGAAAATATATTTTTAAAGTTTCGGTTTAGTTTCCATGGAATCATTTTGTTTCCATTAAATAATATAAAAGTAGAAATTATTAAGTTAATTTCTAATTTTATGTTATTGCATTACATTGTTACAGAGAGTTTTTTAACAATAGGTTGGCGGCTTGGAGGAAGAGGTTCGGTCGCATTCGTTTCCTTCCGGCTGCGCTCGGCTTTCCAACTAGGGTCTAGTAGTCCTTATGAGGTCCGATTTAAATAATTTTTTTTTTGTTATTTAGGGATTTTAATTACCTTTCATATGATTACAGGCATAATTTACTTTACTTTAATTAAATAAAATATTGTTTTCGCAACAAATTTTTCCTCTGCATTTTCTCGTTGATTTTCTACATACATGAAATGTTAAAGAGCTTTAAGGAGAAGACATTAGGCAAGTTTCATCAAAACCTTACAACCGTTTACGAGAAAATTGTAAAAAAGTGTAAAATCGGTAATATAATTGCCACTTCCGGTTAGCCCGATGAGCTGTATTTTTGCCAATTCTGGTCCGATTTTGATGATTCTTTATTTGTTTTTAGATAATTTAATTACCTTTCATACAATTAAGTACACAATTTACCATAAAATGCATAGTTTCGAAGTTATACCTAAATAAAATAGCCTTTTCATCATAGCTTTTTTCCCTGCATTTTCTCGGTGATGTACTAGATAAATGAAAATATAAAGGGCTTTCAGCAAGTTTTATCAAAATCGTTAGAGCTATTTCTGAGAAAATTGAAAAAAGTGTAAAATCAATAATATAAAGTGGCACTTCGGGTCAGTCGATTTTGACAAAAAAGTTTCTGCAGCATCTCATGAATATATTTCTACCCTAAATACGTAGTTTAAGTTTCATACGACTTTTTGTTTTTGAGCTAGGCTGTTCACATACAGACAGACACACAGACCATTTTGCGAGACTTAGTTATTTGGACTCAAAGGACCTTAAAACTTGTATTTTAGCTGAAAACTCGAATTCGAAAATTTTCACGATCGCAATACTTTCCCTTACTGTATATTTCATACTGTATATTAAGGAAAGTAAAATACTATTTCATGCATGCGCTGGCAATAAGGAGAGTATTTAGACTAGGAGCTGAGCCCAAGAAATTTTTTGATTATGTATGCCATCATAGAATGGAAATATGAACGCCTGCCACCCTAGATAGGTTGCTATCAAATTTTATAGGTCAACGAATTCGTTGTTTTCGTGACTTTTTTCAGATCTTCCTCAGTAATTCCCTTTCAGTGCATTTTAGGTAGAACTTGAAAATAATCAATTTGAAATTTCCTACAAGTTTTATCTGTAATATTTTTTAAAATGCGGAATAGCTACTGAAATTTTGCAAAATTTCGATAAAAAATATTTATAATTACTCTCAACAAACGGCAAGAAATACAGAAATAACAATTTTAGAGAAAGTGGACTTTTTTTCAGATGTCCCTCAGTAACTCGCTTCCAGTGAATTTTAGGTAAATTCATCCTGCAAGTTTTATGGGAATTATATTTTAAAATTCGGAACAACTACAGAATTGGTTTAACAGCTTGTATATGGTTTTAATGGAAATTTAATGTAGTTTTCAAATATTAACTTGTTGTTTGCCAAAGTAATTATTTGTTGTTGCTAAGTATTCGTTATTACTGGTGTGAGAAAAACCGTATATTGGTATTGTTTTTCAATGAACGGTTTTTCATGAAAAACCCGTACATTGAAAAACAATATCGGTATCGAGCGTTGCATTTATACTTTCTTTATTCTGGAGTTAAACCATGCCATTTCTAGGAATAAGTTGAATAAATTTTGTAATATTTATATATTTCAAAACTTATCATAATATGTCATTTAAAATAAAGCAATAATTACTGGATCTTAAAAAAAAATTAAACTAAATAAAAAAGTAATTTAATTATTAAATATACAGGAATTTACAAATCAAATATTCCTTCTATTTTCATTTGTTCATGTCAAAGCAAAATAAAGCAATACATTAAAGTCCTCGCAACTGTTCTGCACAATCAGTCAAAATTATTAAAAGTTTTTCATCAAACACTGTCAATAAATTGTAATTAGTTTGGCTGTTGATGTTTTCTGCCAATTTGTGCCATGCTTCGAATAAAATTGAATCGTTAAGTATTTTCGGTCCTTGAAAACGAATGTGAGCGGCGAAAATAGCGTTTTTAGTTTTTTCACTTACCTTACCGATCTCTTCCTCTGGTATGTAAAAACCATACGATCGAAGTGAATTTTGAGCAATCTTTATAACTTTGAGAGAGGTCTTCTTGTTTTTCTCATCGTCTCCTGAGATGAGAATTTTCGGATCTTTTTTTAACGTAAGGTTCTTTCTGGGATTTACACCAAAATTTCTCGTGACAGATCCTGAATAAAGTTGCGAGGCGAAGACGAATTCGTTCCAAGGGAAATACGGACTGGGGTCGATCTTATTGTAGCTCCAGTCGCTGTGCGTCATCATAAGGCGAGGATTCAGAGTGGGAAACTTATCGCAGAGGAATTCGCTGAGTAAGATGTTGGCTTCAATTTGCTTTTTCGTGAAGGGTTCGTCACCGGAATTGACATTTTCGATTCCTATCGACCAGCTGTTCATGTCTCCTCTTCCTATATGTAAAATATCGTGATTGAAAACAATACCGAATTTCGACAGATTAGACGAGGCTAGAGTTTGGATTCCTTGGACACCCTCCCAGCCCCGGCGTGAAATGCCCGAAATTCTTCGGCTACAATACGTTGGATGGTTCCGTCTTTGTCGATGACGAAATGGGATGATACGCCTGAAAAGTGGGCCATATTGGGTTTGTTGGTATGAGTGAAAGTCCTGATGGTGCTGTTGTAATTTCCGACAGTATGATGGTGCTGCATTATGAAGGCGGGCATAGCGCCATTATTTTTCAAGTTGTAGTTATTGCATTTCAAAGGCTGAGGATAATCGAAAGCGAGACCATTCGCAGGGAGAGGGAATGCGTCTCTCAAGAAGTCGTTGTTAATGTTCAGGCTAGATCCCACCATAAACAGAAGGCTCATAAAGATAATAATATCCACCGAGTTGTGTTTCCTTGCAGCCAAGGCCGCAGACTGACGATAAGAGTGTTAGGATCTGATTCCCATTGTAACGTCTATTTTGACTGGGTGGGTATGGACCGGATGGAGATAATTGATAGAAAGGTGTCAAAAAAGGAAAAGGAAAAAGTAATTTGGGAAAATTACAGCACGGAATCTTTGCTCGATCGTGTTCACAATTGTTGTAATTATCTCCTTTATCATATATTTCTCATTCCTCCGAATTATATATAGGATAAAATATAGGGTTGAATTAAGTGGGATGAATTAACAAATAAGTAGGCATCTATATTAATTTATTTGAATATTATAAAACATAATTATATTTTCGACTTATTAGTGTAATGCAAGTCATTTTATGAATTTTAGACGCCTCGGTAAGCCTTTATCCAGTTTCTTCCAATATTTTCTTGTATAATATTTTAATTATAAATATTAATAAATAGATAACTTTGAAACAAAAAAATAACCTATTTTAAAAGGTGGTATAAAATTGGGTATATGCATAACTTACAAAATAAAATACAGATAGTTGGAATAAATGTATTCAAACAATTTTAATAGTGTTGTTTAAATTATATTGTGTACTTGTTTATTAAGGTACTATATAAGTTCTTCTCCTATTAACTAAAGACACAAAAAAAAAATCAGATAATTAGAATAATATTTTGTACGTCATACATACTTAGAATCTGTCTTTTCTGCTTCATCACAGCTGTCTGGAAAAACACAAGGATTTGATAAAAATTTTAAAGTTTCTGGCCACATCTTTTTCGGTTTTTAGTCTTCAACTATGGTTTATCTTAGGAAAAAAAAAAAAAGGATCTGATATCAGGCAAAATATGGTGTATAATGTATTCGTTCAAGCTTCTCTTCATTTGTTACTTGAGTGAAATTCCCAAAATTTCCAAAAATACTTATTGCTGGGCTTCCTGGTCCTCCTCTGTCAATTGTCCAATTGGTAATATTGCCTGGTTTATAATTTCCTTGTCATTGATTAGTAATATCATATGGCGTAAAACCATTAAATAAATTGAACAATCGGAAGCAATCGGATGGGATTCCTGAATAATTGATAACTAGAACAGTTACCGGTTAACGACAAAAAAACATTTTTTAATTTCCCTTACTTATATACGAAATATATAGCAAGGGGAAGTATTGCGATCGTGAAAATTTTCGAATTGAACCCGGGAGTTTTCGACGGAAATACCCATTTAAAGGTCCTCTGAGTCCAAATAACAAAGTATCACAAAATGGTCTGTGTGTCTATGAGTCTGTGTGTATATGAACAGCCTAGCTCAAAAACGAAAAGTTTTACGATACTGTAATTACGTATTTAAGGTAGGCATATGCATGTGATGTTATAGCAACTTTTTTGTCAAAATCGACTAACCGGAAGTGCCAATTATTCGTCATAAAATACTTTAACTTTTCATTTTTGTAGTAAATTACCGAGGAAATGCAGGGGAAAAGTTATGATTAAAAAAATAATTTGTTTGCGCATAATTTCAAAAGTATGCATTTTATGGTAAATTGTGTATAAAAATTGTATGAAAGGTAATTAAATTATCTAAAAAACAAAAAAAGAATCATCAAAATCGGACCAGTATTAGCAAAGATACAGCTCATCATACTAACCGGAAGTGTCAATTATATCATGGATTTTACAATTTTCCCCTAAACGTCTTGAACGATTTTGATGAAACTTGCCTAATGTCTTTTCCTTAAAGCCCTTTAACGTATCATGTATGTTGAATATTAACGAGAAAATGCAGGGGAAAAAGTAATAGCGAAAATGAAATTTTATTTGAGCATAATTAAAAAAGTAAGTATTTTTAACGGATGCGGCCGAATTTCCTCCCATCAATCCGCCAATCTGTTGTCAACAATACGCTCTGAGAAAATTGAAAAAAGTGTAAAATCAATAATATAAAGTGGCACTTCGGGTCAGTCGATTTTGACAAAAAAGTAAAATAAAAAAAGTAACGTAAGAATACAGAAGTAGAAATCAACTTAGTTATTTCTACTTTTATAAAAAATTAATGGAAACAAAATATTTCCATGGAAACTGAACCGAAACTTTTAAAATATATTTTCAACTTGACAAACTTAAAACATATAGGTGCACAGATTTTTTGTACTAAAATTGTTTAAAAAACTGTTTTATTGTACTAATGTGAGATAAGATGTGAAGAAGTGAATGCTACAGAGTTTAATTTAAGCATTGTTTATGTGAGCTGTTTAAAACTATATTTAAAGATAATTATTATATGACGGTAAGGGAAAGTTTTGTGATGCGCGCACCGCACCAGATTTTTTAATAATAAAAAAGACGTGAGCAGCAAAGGGGCCATTGGAGGCGCTCAAATGTAGCAATTAACAAACGGCGATGAATGCAAGTCTTAAAAATAACTTTATTAAGCAGAGTACAAGTTACATGATATATATAAATAATGAGCTACTGAGTGACAGATAGACTCTAAAGATATTATAACTAGACTTACAGCTAAACATAGTGAGATTGTCTCACATGCTCTTATTCTACCTTACATTATAATACTACATTCTAATACTTATTCTATACTAATTCTTACATTGTGATACTGATTCTTATTCTAGTCCTACATTCTAAATACATATTCTAATACTAGTTCTTACATTCTAATTAACATTCTGATACTGATTCTAAGACTGCATTCTAATACTGATTCTTATTCTAGTCCTACATTCTAAATACTTATTCTAATACTACATTCTTGATACTGGTTGATCTGTCCCTTTCAGATAGGCTTTTATACATACAATAGGAGAAGGGATGATTAAGGAAATAAAACTTGTTTTAACGCTGAAAACCAGGAAGCATAACAATAATTTCCTGGGTTATAAACCCTATTTAATAACAAATACTTCCTGGATCAATGGCGTTTGTTAACTTGGCGAGAAATACGAAATATGAAAATACGACTAAAAAAAGTTGAAATAGCCATATGGCTATATAAAAATGGCTAATACTGGTCCGATTTTAATGGTATATTTTTTATTTTGCATGTAATTCAACTTCCTTTCAAATTCAACAGGCTTTTATCCTTACTCAACTTATAATCTTAATTCAAAGGGGTTTTAGAAATCCGTAAATACTTTAAAAAATCGAAAAACCGCGAGGGATGAAGGAAACAAGTTGGAACCACGAAAAGACACTTCCCCAACACCAACTCAATTTACATACAAATTTTGAGCCCTATAGGGTTGAATTAAGTTATAACTTAATTTGGTAGAGCTGTGGAGATGGGCAAATCTTTATAAGCGCCGAAATTTCAGATAAACATACTGAAATTTATCCATACTTTTATGTGGTAAAGCCCAATATTCTGACTCGAGGAAGGTATTTTACTAAATGTTACAAGTAATTCCTCAGCACATAATCTCTAGTAATTCCGTGGAATGTCAGTAGGTCGTGCAATTTTTTTGATTATAAAAAGGAGGTTGGTTTTAAATTAACAAAAAAAATTGACTATTTTATGTAAAGTAGCATTTAATTGTTACAACTTTTTATATATTTTTTTTAATTTCAAATGAAATGAAACAAATAAAAAGATACTGTAAAACAGTATCTTAGCAGCTTTTGAAAGAAGATAGATAGAGGCAAATTAAAAAAATAAATACAAAAATAATTTAACGAAAAATGTAAACAATAATTTTGTTGATATTATCAGGATATCAATAGAATCTATTGCTCCAAGTTTCATCAAAATCAGAGGAGATGGGTATTATGACCCTGTTCCATGATTTGACATGGAATGACCCTTCAGTGCAATTCAACTATTTTTTGTTATCAATAATCACTAAAATTAAATTTGTTCACTAATGCATTCTTAAAATGGAAGTTCAACATATATCTAGAAGATTTCATATTTATTTTAGCAATATTTTCATTATGATTGATTATCGAAGCATTTGTTTTGATATAAGTAATTAGAGATATTTGAAAAATGTATGTCTTTCATTACTTCAATTTGTTTTAGGTTTAAATAATGCCTCCCCGAGCTTGATACGGCTATCATCCACTAAATTCGTTACCTTTTCAATTTTTGCCTAAAAACAATAATTATCAATATTAGCGATAAGTGATTTAAAATTCTGTATCCATATCGCCTGCGGAACTACAGCCATTGTTAAACCATTTTCAAAAGAAACTTTAAAAAATTGCCACGACATACTAACAGCAAAACTATCTCATTTCAATCTACCATCCGATGTCAATAGTAACAAGTTTTTTTTAAGATTCTCAAGGCGAAACATCGAAGTTCAGTACCACCTGATTATGCCAGAGATATTAGTCAACATTTGGTGCCTTTACCACCAAAATCAAAGGAAAAAGAGAAACGAGAAGGACCCACATTGGCGTCTACATCTGGCGTTTAAAAAAAGATATTTAAATTTTATAGCAAACTACAAAAATTGCATAGAGAAAAAAAGCAAACGCTTCTTTCGTGGGCTACAAAAAATTTTGAATTAAGAACTTCAGAGGCTGCCCTTTAAGATACCCTTTAAGATTACGGTTAACTAGCACGGATATCTGGTGGCGATTTGTATCAAAAGTGGTTGGATGAAGTACTATATACCAATAAATCACATAGTTTAAAAGAAAAAGAATTGCCCAAAAGGAATTGGCATGAAGTTCGAGGTTACAACATTTGAGCACTTCGTAACTTGTATACTTTCGCCGAGGAAAATATTCTAGAAAAACAAAGTATATACACATGCAAGGTACTTAAGAACATATGTTCTGAATTGTTGACAAAAATATCACCAGATTCTGTATCGATTTACTGCACCCGAAACTTTCAAAAAAATTGCAGCAGCGTTTAATCCTTTTTGTATGCAGAAAAAAAAAATAACCCACTTTTGTTTAGCTTCAAAATGACAATCACGCCGATCATAATTGGAGAAAAACTTCAAGAAATGGATTTTAATTCTAAAATGAAAGATCTGCGAATACAATCCGAAAGGAAATCTTAGCGATAAAAGTAATGATTTGTAACTCTAAAAGTAATGTCCTGAAACTCTAAATGTAGATGACATCTTGAAAGGCTAATGCCAAATACCTTCTATTATTAAAGTTTTTTTCAAAAATATATTACATCATCATCTTACGCCGCGGTGAAACACACTCTAAAAATGGCCCAGGAGATTGCTCAAGAGTGTAATCAATAACAGAGGTTTTAGTAGATGCTGATGCTTTAGCTTCTGGATCAGTTTCAAGTTTCGTTGGAGTCTTTACAACAGATGAAGGCGAATACACTAGATTTTGACACTAAGTCTGAGACAGTTGCACTATCAAGAGTTCCTAAAATAAGAGGGTAATATAGATATGAACATTGATGAAATAATCAATTATAAATGTCAAATTTTAAAAATATAAATTGCCATTTCGATAACGACATCATATTAGATAAAATTTTACAAAATCATCTAAATAACTATCTAAAGTTGAAATGTTGACTAGAAACGGTTCAAACGGGTTGACGTCGAAATTTTGTCAGAAATATTTAGATTTAATAGACCTTTACCACGATTTCATAAGAAGCATCAGGATGAGACATCCACATGTTTCTATTTGTTTAAAATAAACTTACTGACCTATTTTTTATATTTAATCACACAAATTACGCTAGGTATGTGGTAGTTTTTCAAGATAAACTAGTAGATGCATCAAAGAAACCTGATTCCTATGTGTGTCAACACCTTCGAAAAGGTATTTTTCCATAAGAAGATCGACAAATAATTTTCGATTGATCTAGCATTAGCAAGCAATTAACGCCCATGCTAGAAACAAATATAGAGGAATATCATCATTCACCAACTTCATAAGTGCAAGACAGCGATGGGCAGTAAGTCATACGTAAAGAACTTTTGTCACAACTCATGCCCAAATGGAGATGGGTCTTGCTGCACGTGAAGAAGTTGTAAAGGAAATAACAAAAGCAAGAATAATTCGGGACGAAAAATCATTTAAAAATTTAATAACTGCCATAAAAACTACTATGAACCCACTTAATGAGTCTGATAGAAACAAATCTTTTCAACGTACAAATCTTCATTTCTAAGTACTGAAAAAGCTACAAATGAAAATACCGCATTGTCTTCTTTCTTATAATTTCTTAGGAAGTTCCTGTAATTATTTTATTAAAGGGCAAAATATAACTTCCAGATATACTCTTTTTCTTTATTCCATTAACGTTTCGGAGAAATATTTCGTCATCATCAGAATTTTCTTTACTCTTCTGTTTATTTCTCTCCCATTGTCCATAATTAAAATGTCTGCATTTATTATTTTACATATTGCTGGGAGTCTAAAGTCAATGATTACAAATACAGCAGAGTTTTTACTTACAATTGCAGAAGTAGTTAAAAAAATAGCAACGGGTAAATAAGCCAATTTAAAGCAATTAGCTTTCTAATTTTGCGTCAGAAGCCCCAAAGTCTGTCATTTGTAAAAACGATAAACAAAGTGTACTAAAATTGGGAGGAAACTTATTCGATAGATTATTGACCTATTGTTTAAATGACAAATTAGATATAAACGCTATATTGAAATGCTCATTAATTTCTGTGCCTTTATCGCTTTGTCATGAAGATGGGGCCTTGAAAAAAACCAATAAATGTTGATATTTACATCAATTGGAGAAAATGGTTTCTAACGACCTACCGAACTATATTGATGGAATTATTATAGATGGTTTTTATTATCAATACAGCTTTAAAGATATTCCGGCAACATTTGGAGGTTTCGCCAAAGCGTTATTGAAAAATAGTATGTCAGGCGAATTCATGTAATTTTTGACAATTATGTTTTCCCATCCATCAAGGACCACGAAAGATCAGTTACGGCTTTTCATGTTGATAGGTTTTAGACTTATCAAATCACGGGTCCAGGACAAAGAACGTCACATGATTTTTATAAAGCACTTAAGTGGGACAGTTTTAAAATTACATTGATATCGTTTTTGATGGTTGAATGGAGAAAAAAAAAAAAGAATATTTATAACTTTTTAAGCAATTTTCATTATTTTTAACTACGAAGTTGACATGTTTTTTCTATAGAGATAGTCGGCGAAAACGTGCAAAAATCGGATGTAGCTTCCATTTACAATATTCACGAAGAAGCAGACTGTAAAATAATATCTCTCTTGGATTGAGGAGGTTAATATATCAATAAAATCTATCGATACAGATGTTTTAGTCCTTTTGTTAGGTAATATTCATTACTCATATTTGGATGGAGGTGGGCACAATCAACAGAAATGATTTACGTATTATAAATGTTTGAACCATTGCTACAAAATTCGTTTGGAAATTGGTGAAAAGTCTATCTGCGTTATAGCCTTTGACGGGAAGCGATTAAACTACCGCCTTCCACAAACTAGGAAAAATAAAAATTCAAACTGTTGGAAAAATATGTACTAGCGCAGGAAGCTTTAATTTGTTTTGGATCCAGAAATCGTCCAAACCTCACACAGTCGGAAACGATGGATAAATATGTCTGCTCCATGTACAAAAAAAAACTTCAATCGGAGATGTGGATGAATTGAGAGTACATTTGTTTTTGGATGCATACTCAAAAAAATAAAATAGGTATCAATGCAGCATCTTTGCCACCTTTCCAACAAGCAAAAACTTAATAGTGCCAATTTAGTGGCTGGTAGGTGGATTAACCTTAATTTTTCCCATCCTTCTGCCATGGATCCACAAAACTGTGGATGGGAAATTAAGGTAGGAAGACTAGAAATTACTCGGTACAAGCGGAATTATAGTGGAAAACAAAATAGACGACTCCCAAGAAGAGGAAGACCGAAAAGGAGACTAATTTCTTCACGAAGACGTCGTGGACGAATAAGTCGACGACGATACAGATTAACGCGTTTCTTCTTTAAAATATATTTTTAGCAAAAAAGCCAATATTTTTTAATAATGAAACTAGGTGCAATTCAATTTAAATTAAATAAGCATTTCCCTGCCCCATTCATATATACACCGTTTTTCCAAACATTTTTAAAACCTTAATAAACTCTAACGCATTGATGTAAAGAAATTACAATCCAGGAAAATATGTTAGTAAACTTTCAATAATCAGATTTAAATATCGGCCTTTATATCTCTTATCGTTATTCCGAATCGATGCTCACCCTCAGCTAGTCACTATAGAGCAGTTGACTCCATATTTATTTTGAATGTTCAACAGTGATATTGCAAAATGACATACACGACTTTTGAGGTAATTACTTTTTATATAATTTCTTAACTAAATCTGTGCTAATAATTACTTATTCCAAGCTGTTCGAATGTTGCGAAATCATATGGTTTATGACAAGAGGGTATAAAACTGCGTTAAGGTTAAGTCTTGAATAGACTTCAGTGAGAACTTTAATAATTTAATTAATTCTTGGTTAGGCTGCTCATTAAGTAAAAATTAGTTCATTTATGGATTCAATTTTAAAAACAGTGGGTTATTATATCCAGCGTCCTCATCATGACAAAGAAATCCTGTTACAAGGACCAAAACCAAATATTTTGGAGGTATTCCCATCGTGATTTATTCAATTAAAAGTATTTTTCGATTTTAAGTCTTTTATTTTGATATGTGTATGTATTGACAATATATATTTTTTTAAAGCAAATGGATGTTGATGAAAAGAAGGGGGAAGGTTTTCGTTCTTACTACATCACTAAAATTGAGGAACTGCAATTAATAGTTGCAGAGAAGAGTCAAAACCTTAGAAGGCTTCAAGCACAAAGGAATGAACTGAATGCTAAAGGTTATATTTGTTGTACTTAACAAATCATCTATATTTTGATTGGAAATACTGCAATGTTTTGATTTTTAGTTAGGATGTTAAGAGAAGAATTGCAACTTCTCCAAGAACAAGGCTCCTATGTTGGCGAAGTAGTGAAACCAATGGATAAGAAGAAGGTTCTTGTTAAAGTGCACCCAGAAGGAAAGTTTGTTGTCGATATCGATAAAAATATTGATATAAACGACGTGACTCCTAACTCAAGGGTGGCTTTGCGGAATGAGAGTTACACTCTGCATAAAATCTTACCCAATAAGGTAAAGAATTGTTTTAGCTAAATAATTTAAGATGTTTTGATTTATTAGTTATAACCAGGGACCAAACATTTAGGATAAGAACTTGAAATATTTAGCTAGGTGTCATTAGATAAGCAATTTAATAGCACTATTGTGCGAAACTATTTTCATCATATATATATATATATATATATATATATATATATATATATATATATATATATATATATATATATATATATATATATATATATATATATATATATATATATATATTTATATATATATATATATATTTTTTTTTCTCTGATAGAATAATCAATACAGTTATTTATTCTTAATAAATATATTTAATAATAAGCTGGTAAAGTTATTAAGATAAATAAAATTTGTTGTGTGTATTAAAAATTTATAATCATAAAAATAAATTTTATAAAATTTGTTATAGGATTTTGTTTTATTAATGTATTTACACTAAAATTGAAATTTATTTTTATTGCACTAATCCTTAAATATAAAAAATTAAAATTGACCTCATACAACCAAATTGAATAGATACACATAGAGTTATTTAGAGAAAGCAAGCTAATTAAGCATGTAATTGCCTAAAAGTCCGGTTTCAGGTTATCATTTGTTTCATTTCCCTAAACCTTGTTGAAATTTTAGGTCGATCCTTTGGTATCCTTAATGATGGTTGAGAAAGTTCCAGATTCAACATATGAAATGGTTGGAGGTCTCGACAAGCAAATTAAGGAAATAAAAGAAGTAATTGAACTTCCTGTAAAACACCCTGAACTGTTTGATGCTTTAGGCATAGCTCAACCTAAAGGAGTGTTACTGTATGGACCTCCTGGAACAGGTAATAGTTGTCTGTGATAGATATTTAATTCTGTATCCATGTAGATAGACCTAATTTAATTTGGTTTTATTTAACGTAATTCGGAGATTCTGAATTTGTATCGAATAAATATGTTCAGAGAATAGTTTCATTATATTTTTAGTTTTGTAAATAATAAGTCTTTTTCTTCCACATATCAAAGTGAAGAAGCCGCTAACAGTAAGGAGGAAGTCGAAATAGGATTAAAATTGTATTAAGCAACCAGAATCTTCATTGTGAATTAATCAATTCTCTTATATTCCTTGAGAACTAATCATGATGTGCGGATAACTTGGAATATTTAATATATATATATATATATATATATATATATATATATATATATATATATATATATATATATATATATATATATATATATATATATATATATATATATATATATATTTTTTTCTCTGATAGAATAATCAATACAATTATTTATTCTTAATAAATATATATATATATATATATATATATATATAAATATGTGTGTATATATATATATATATATATATATATATATATATATATACTCATATATATATATATATATATATATATATATATTTAATATATATATATATATATATATATATATATATATATATATATTTTTCTCTGATAGAATAATCAATACAATTATTTATTCTTAATAAATCTTATATATATATATATATATATATATATATATATATATATATATATATATATATATATATATATATATATATATATATATATATTACCAAAAATGTTTCAAGAAACAGAAACAATGTCATAAGAATTTAAAAAATCTATACTGATTGTAATTCAGAATTTGGGGAAGAGCATTCTCCAAGCAATCCATCCATCGATCCACAGAGCAATCCATTGACTGTTATAATTATTAGGGAATCTTACTCCTGAAATGTGTAACCATTGATTAGATATTTTCCTCACAGCAAATATGAGAGAAAGGTTAACTGGAGTTGTAAATGACCTGTGCTTGGGCATGCTGATAACTTGGTACTGCTTGGTGAAGATACGGAAATATTGAATTAAATACTATAATATTGATGAAAACCAGAAAAGAATTCGGTCTAAATAAATATGGACAGAACAAAATATTTGGCAGAAACGACAATGATTTCGGTTACATCAATTTAACATGAAATTTGACTTGGCTAAAAAAAAAAAAATCCAATAGAAAATAAATTCAGGTAATGCTTGTTATTTCTCTGTTACAAAATGATTTTGCTCATGCCGTCTTTCCTGAATGATGGAATTCTGATCGTAATTGTCAAATACTTTAACATTTTATTACATGCAAAGGAAATAATCTCTCTTTGCTATTATAATATAAAAGATAAGTTATTTTCCTTAGTACATGGTAAAATTTACATTTTAAAGATCGAATGTATTCATATAGGTTCAGTCATAGGATGTTCACATATAGTTTTCATATACCGAATATGATTTTTTAAATTATTACAGCCTATTGCTGTTATAGCTGTTAATTGGTGTGAGTATAGTTGATCATATAGATGCAATTTTAAGAGGTGGGGAGTGTGTGACCAATAAAGAAAACACTAATTATTGGAACTTATTTTTTATTGCTGACGTTTCGTTTGGCCTAAGTTTTAAATCGTCATCAGAGCAGAGAGGCATTGAGAATCTTTTATTTAGTCAGCGCTTGGCGCTATGTCTCTTTGCTCTGAGGTTCTAAAACTTAGGCTGAAATGTAAGTTCTACTTATTGATATGTTCTTCATTGACCGCACCATCCAAACAATTTCTTCCTAAAATATAGCTGTTTATGATATGTTCACTATGCTAATGTAAAATTACCTGTTCCATTGCCAAACTACTGTGACTTTAAACCTTGGCTGTGATTCATTATTGTGTGGAAATTTAAGGAAAAAATATATAATTTATAAGAAATAAAATAAAACTACTCAGTAAAAATGTCTTTGCAATAGTTGAAAAAAATGCCTTTCTTTATCCATGCATTAAATAACAATCGTATAACTTATATCCATTACTGAGTATGTAATCTTCTATGTTCTATGAAAGGAGCTGGTATTTTTATATATTATATTTATGCCTATCATCTGTCAGTATAAGCATATTTTAATTTTTAATCAAATTGTTTCCTAAAGGTAAAACACTTTTGGCAAGGGCAGTTGCCCATCACACTGAATGCACATTCATTCGCGTGTCAGGATCTGAGCTGGTACAGAAATTCATTGGGGAAGGATCGAGGATGGTTAGAGAATTATTCGTCATGGCAAGGTGAGTCAATTTTTTAAAGGAATAAATAAATTAAAATAATTTAAGCCATTTATATATTTTGATTCTAGGATTTGGTTAATACTAACTGTAATATTTGCTTTATTTTACAATTTTCTTTAATACCTAGGTCAGGTTTTTAGAATAAATAATAGAATCTTAGTTTATAATTTTTTAATCGCCCTAAGGCTATTGGTCTGTATCAAAAAGTTATCTTCGGTATAAATTATGGAAAATTAAAAAAGTGAAACTACAGTTGATACTCTATAACCTGACACATAACCAAATATAGAGGCAACTATAGAGACTATAGACTATAGACTATAGACAAATATAGAGACAACTATATTAAGTAGATTAGAGACAAGAAATCCAAAATTGTAACGACTCTTTGAATCATCTGAGTTTATAACTGTTGTAAATGGATAGTTATTTGTTGCATATTCTGTAGAAAATGAGTTATGCCGGGAAGATGGAATATAAAATTTTGTGGAACCACTAGGGTATGTTAGATAATGCAGGTTTGTTGGATTACTGGAGGTTAAATAAAAATGTGCAACTATAGGAAGACACTCCACATTTACATGTTTATTATGACAGATTTATACATTTATTAAAAACATTAAAAAAAGAAAAGAAAAGATTTTACATATTACCTAATATGTAACAGATAAAAGTAGGAATCTTATGCAATCCATAGCCCAACTTTTTCCACTTCCATCGGTTTCAGACATAATTAAACTATAAGTAGGAACTTTATAATCTGAGGAAACCGATAAATTAATAACAAAGTATGTTTCACTGTAAAGAATAATAATTCGCATGCAACAGATGATTAAAGACTGAGACAGTTCAACTTTCCATCAACATGCGGTAACATGTAAGTTTCATGTAACGACCAGTACCGTGTCAGACTACTGGACCTGCCGGAATATAGAGACAACTATATTAAGTAGATTAGAGACAAGAAATCCAAAATTGTAACGACTCTTTGAATCATCTGAGTTTATAACTGTTGTAAATGGATAGTTATTTGTTGCATATTCTGTAGAAAATGAGTTATGCCGGGAAGATGGAATATAAAATTTTGTGGACGTAGTAGTAATGCTTTTTAATATAATGAGAACAAAATTGGTAAATTCTTCAGTATTTTATTAAAATAAACAATGCTATAATTTTCTGTTAGAGATTGAGGCAGTACAACTTTCTGTCTACTTTGCTCACATCGACATGTGGTGTCAAGAAAGTTTCATGTAATGACCAGTAATGTTGGACTATTGTATATGCCCTGTTGAGAAGTTAAAATTTAATTAGTAAAAAAAAAAGTAATAAATTTAATTTTAGCGAAAAACACTAAGGGAATTTTTGTAATATTTTTAACTTACATTTAACTAAAAAGAAAAGTAGTTAATTTTAAAAGGTAGTAACAGTCAAAGTCGAAAGTTTTTTACTTATTGCTTAATAAGTTCAGAAATATGGCCACCGTATTGAATGAGTTAATAATATAAATTGAACCCATTACATTGGATTTCATGTAAATTCATTAATAAGTATGGTGTATATTTTATCCAATATAATTTTTTTTTTACAGGGAACATGCTCCATCCATTATATTTATGGATGAAATTGATTCAATAGGTTCCTCACGTATAGAATCTGGCAGTGGAGGAGATTCTGAAGTCCAGAGAACAATGCTGGAGTTATTGAACCAATTGGATGGCTTCGAAGCTACAAAAAATATTAAGGTAGTTTATAATAATTTAATAATTAATTACAAAAACTAGACATCTTGATTATATTATAGATCAGGTGAGTTAGTTTTTCCTTTGTGATATTTCCCAAAATTTAAGACATTAAATCATGGAAAAAGTGATTACTGTATAGAGAAGTAGCATTTATTTTATTTTATCAATTATGTTAATTGTATTTGCCTATTGCTTTGGTGAAATAAATAGACCTTTTTTTATTTCAGAAATTTTATATCATTTAAATAAAAATAAGTACTTTATTACCTTTTTAAAGAATAATATGATTGCTTTACTTGTAGGTAATCATGGCCACAAATAGGATTGATATTTTGGATCCTGCTCTTCTACGCCCTGGAAGGATAGATCGTAAGATTGAGTTTCCCCCACCAAATGAGGAGGCTCGATTAGATATTCTCAGAATTCATTCACGTAAAATGAATCTTACACGGGGTATCAACTTGCGTAAAATTGCAGAGCTCATGCCTGGAGCTTCAGGTGCAGAAGTGAAGGTAAACTAATATTGTTTCTAAACAATGAGAAATAGTATGGAAATATTATTCAGCAACTTGTTTCAATTCAACTTTATGATAGGTCTATAAAGTTATTTCTTATTAAGAAATCAATTAACTCCAAAAGGAAAACTTAGTTTTTCAGATGGATAACAATTTTAATATCTAATTATAAGTATCTCTTACATGTGATATTATTAAAGGCTAGTATCGAGAAATGTTTCTCCTTTTCTTTAAGGATTCAATATAATGATTTAGTTAACAAGCCATGTATATCAATTTCTGATTAACTGTTTTTATGCTGGGTCAGGGAGCCTATATCCTAGAATAAAATCTTTGTTTTATAAGTAATGGGATTATTTGAATGGAATCTTTGAGACCCCTGTGTGATATAATCAATTTCTGTGTTTTTTTTTACTATACATATATTTTAAAGGAAGCAAATTTTTTTTGCCTTCAGGGTGTTTGTACTGAAGCAGGGATGTATGCCCTGCGAGAGAGGAGGATCCATGTCACACAAGAAGATTTTGAAATGGCTGTGGCCAAGGTTATGCAGAAGGACTCAGAGAAGAATATGTCTATTAAGAAATTATGGAAATAAACGACTCACTAATTTTTTTTTTTTTACTCTCTGTTTAAAAAGCTTTAAATATATAGATGTTTGTGAGGTTTTGTTAAAAATAAATATATACTATAATCATAAACGTGTATGTACAACTTGTAGTCATCCTTAAGAAAATAAAAATAAATAGGTGAAAATTCAAAGAAAAACTGAGGCAACAAGAATTATTACAAACAATTCTTAAAAATAATTTTACATCTTATATTTTAAAAAAAAAACAAAAAAACTTATAAGGAATATTATTACAATGCTAGGAATCAACCCTGGGAGGCTTAAGTATTGAGTAACTCCTAAGTACAATACGAGTTAAATATCTAGCTCAAAAATAAATACAATCAGGTTGATAGTCATACACATTTCGAAATAGTGTATGCTCACAATGCTTAAGCCTCCCGAAGAGTCATGAAATCGGCAGACTTATAACATCGTTTCCTTAAAACCAACTGAATATAAATATACATATATATTATATATAACAAGATAATGTTGATGTTTTAAAAATATTCTGGGCCAACAAGCTGAAGATCGACTGGGTCGATGTGGTCTTAAGTCTTTAGCTGGGAAGAGACATCAACTGTTACAGATTATTTAAGTGTAATATAACTCTAAAGCATTATTAAGACAATTAATGTATATGATACACAGCATGTGGCACTACATAGACAACTACAATTATATGCAAGAGAGAGAAACCTTAAATCGAAGGTAAAAATCAAAAGACTTTAGAAAACAAAAATTTATGTGAAGCAAAGGTCTAATTAATTATGAACTTAAATGGGTAAAAAATAATTTATACAGTCACTCAAGCGCAATATATTTGAAAGATTTCAAAAACATTCGTTTATATAAAATATAATTAAAAGGGAGACATTTTAGGATACGGAATGTAATGTCTATACATATACTTATTTTTTTTTTTTTTTTTAAATCATTATCCAAATACCATAAACTGAAGGGACAAAAAGAAAAAAAAATTGAAGACAGACATAAGGTAAATCTTGCGCGCACTTTTCACTCCCGCACAAATTTAATTTTTTTTCCATTCATTATAATTTTTATTTATTAAATATTAATAATAATGACGATGAACATTTGGTACTGTATTTCTTCAATCAGCTGCCTTTTTAAACTGTCGCCAGCAATACATAAACTAAAAATGTTGAATTGTGTTGGTGATAAAGATGAGATTAGGGGCAGCTAGAGTGCAGAGAGCACTGAGGGCCCCTGAGATGAGAGCGCGTCGGAGGGGAGGGGGCAGGCTAGCGGTTGGCATTCTTCAATTGGTTCGACAACCAATCGAGGCCTTCATAAAGACCATCACCTGAGGTCGCACACGTCGCTTGAATGTACCAGTTGCGATTGCGCAATGAGTGTAGGCCGAGCTTGTCTGTTATCTCAGCTGCATTCATAGCATTCGGCAGATCCTGAAACAAAAAAAATGTCAAACCATGGGCTACTATTGGGCAGATAACATAAACCAACCTCAACTAATTAAAAATGTCTATTAATATATAATACTAGGCAAGGTTTTACAGTACATAATGTTGAAATAGGGATACTCTTGGCTAGACAAAGAGTATATATTAATCTTTTAATAGAATTTTAAAATTCTTTGAGCTGGCAATGGACTGAAAGCCAAGAAAAGCAGGAAAAATTCAATGGAATAAACATAACAATTGGTAAATAAAATAAGACACTTAATACAAAGTATAGCAGCAAAAATGCTGAAGTTGCAAAGGAAAACAACAATTGAAGGAGGTTGATGCCTGTTACTACTGTTTTAATAGAAGATATTACAATGTTTTCAAGATGCATAACATTTTAAGATTAAAGCCATGGCAAATTTCATATAATGTTTTTCCATGCATTGGAATAACATTAATACAACTAGAAGAGAGAAAATGTAAAAATATACATTGTGAGCCTAAACATTAATTTTCCAAAACAAAAGGAGTATTACTCCAACCGCCTAAAAATATCATCATGGGATGTGGGATGAAGAGAACACACTCCTGGAGCTTTATTGATTGGCAGAGCTGACTCACATCATTACTTAAACTGTAAGGAAGAAGTTTTATTTGTATAGCATTACTGAAGTGGAAAGGGAAATAAAATAGTAGCTGTCCTGATAAACAGTATCAACTGATAACACCATCTTTTTCGACACACTTTTAATGTCACAACAGATGAACTCTGACCCTATCAATCAAATACCATATACGATTGCATTTATCAAATCAATCTTGATACTGATTGTCAACCACCGTGGGAGATAAGGATAGATTTTGTAATTCACTTGAAATCGTTCAATTACACAACAGGAAAAAAAATCGTAACAATAACATTAAATTAAGTTAAAGCCAATTTGTAACAAAAGGAAAAGTAAGAGGGGTCTATCAGAAAAGGAAAAGTAAGAGGGGTCTATCAGAAAAGGAAAAACAAAGAAGCTAATTAATCTAATTATTGTCACTAATGAAGATTAACTTGTTAATCAAAATGTATTCCAACTGACACGACACATTATTCAGGTAGTTTCAGAAATGGACAAATTCAGTGGGGTCCAATCTAAACTTGAACCTAAGGAAAATTTCTATAATGGGTTAAAGACCCATAAATAAAATACAACTTACAGGAATTTTGTTGTTTATAATGACAGAAAAACAAAACGTTGGATTCAATGATAAGTTACAAATTAAAGAATAAATTTAATCTTGAAACAACTTTTTTTTTGTTATAACATATAGACTGCTTCTTTGATTAGCATTAAAAAGAAAAGAAGTAGATACCATGCAGCTCAACATATATAATTTAAGCAGAAATTAATCTTTTAGACACCTTGTCTGACCAATAGTGGGTTTCCTTTATGACTTGGATACCTTGGTAGGTGATTTGTTAATTTAATTTTGAAATAGTTGTCAGAAGAGAAATTTTTGAGCTGCACGGCCTTTTAACAGTGACAAGTGCAAATGATCCAGTAAATTTAACAAGAAGCAAAAAATCAACAGATGTTTCACTCAGACCCTACAGTAGTACTTAATTACTTGGCTAGTTTTGACTCAAGAAAATCCGATTAAATCATAACACATCAATCAAATTTACTCTTTGACACGAAACTTTCCCTCCAATTTACCTCAACAACAAGCAGGCAGATTCCACTGACACACTGTACACCACCTGGGTCTGACATTTGCGGTGTAATGTGTGACACGGAATTAAGAAGAAAATAAAAACCATCCAGGACTGGTTTTTAGACGTGGCATTCTAATTTAATTGGAAAAAAGTTGATAAAAAGTTATTTTCAATTATTCTGGCTGTAATCAGAGATAATATGTAAAAAAAAAAATCTTAACTTACATCAAAATATTTTGTTCTTTAAAAACATTCATATTTAAAACCTTAGACAGAAATAGGATGAACACTTATACTTATTTGTTGAAACCTAAATGTACCAATGGATCACAAATAAAAAGACTCACATTAGCACACTTTAAACTTTTCAGGACAATAGCAAAAGCCTCCTTGTATGTCAGTAATAATACTTTAAATACTGAATCTCACATGCCAACAGTTAACAAACTCATATGGCCCCACAAAAAATAATTTCATGACAAATTAGTATGACTCCCCAAAGCACATTAGTACAAATTATGCCAGTTAACAGCAGTAGAAGGCTAAAGAGAAGTTGGATGAGGGACCTCCTCAACTAATAACTAATATCACACAGTCGATATCACACCAAGGAAGAGATGCCGGTGCCACTGGGTACTGCTCCTCTCAGGTCAGTGTCTAATTTTTTTTCTTCCAATTCACTAGTTGTCAATACCACTGATTGGAAGGTGTGAATAAAGGTATTATGTTTAAAAAAAAAAAATTGAGCTTATAAAAAAATTTAATTAATGTAGCTGATGGGAGGATTCAGATTGATTTCATACAAATATTTATTAGCTTGAGGTGATTTTTAATTTACTTGTTTGTTAGATGAACAGATAGATCATAATTGAAGGGTTCAGTAGAGATCTCTTGGCTAGCCATATGAAATAACGTACCAAACAGCACAGGGAGAAAAACAATTAGATTCCACTGAAAATCAGGTTTGAAAACATGTTTCACAGCAAACCACTAAAACTTGCTAAAACATTTTTATTTTTTCTTGATTTAAAATGGATTGTAATGGTCTTTAATAATAAAAATTGCTCAGAATGAACTCTTTTGTCATGGTAAGTTTAAATTTTAATTTTAATTTTTACTCAAAATCTGAAAAAAAAATTGAACATCATTGTTTAACCACTAGGCCCTTCAATTGCTTCAACATTCTAATTTATATGAATGCTGGTCAAAGCATTAATTTTTAATTATTATGAGTGGTGTATGGAAAATAGTAAATGCTTTCTCATCAAGATCAGTTAAGAGTTTAACAAGAATAGCTAAAAAAGAACTAGTATCAACTTGTTAACAATTAACAAGGCTTGGCTTAACAACCATTAAGACATCTACAATTCTGCATTATCAAGACAAATATCTGAGAAGGGAAGTCATCGTACTGAAAAGGAGCACATGGGGAGGTGCTTGGTGTGAAGGACAGGATCAAGGGCAAAGGGTCATAGAGCCATAATAAATAAATAATAAAGTCAGTATTATACTAAAAAATTGGAGATTCGTCACGAAATACAACCTATATCGTTCACTGCCTCACAAAGTATTGAGTCATAACACTGATAATATATAGAAATAACACTAATTGAGCAGGTACATGAATCACCATTTTAAATAAATACAAGGAAACATTTGAGAACACAAATCAAAAGTTCAAATAAATACATAGTTATCTTCTTTCTTTTAATTTTTTGGGCTTGTGAATATATTAATTGAAATGCAATAGTTATCTTCTTTCTTTTAATTTCTTTGAAAGTTCTTGTGAATATATTAATTGAAGGGCTACATAAAACTTTTAACTATATTCTTCTACTTTAATTATTTTGACGTTTCAGAGAAATATTTCCCCTTCAATCGTCAGAATTATCAAATAAAGGAGAAGATTTATAGTTGGAAGTTGTTTATTGCCCATCAATTAATAAATACATAGCGAGTTAGCAAAAATAACTATAAATCTCTAAAATAAACATGAAACTAAAAAGAAAATTTATCATTTTTTTCCATTAAAATAGAGTAGGAAGACCAATAGTTAACAAAAGGAAGAGCAATATTGACTTTCCAACAATTGTTTATTATGTTCAACATCACAATGATATCAAATATTTCTCCGAAACGTCAAAATAATTAAATAAAAGAGAAATTATAGTTGGAAGTTATATACTGCCTATCAATTAATAAATATATAGTGAGCTAGCAAAAATAACTAGGAATTCCTAAAAAAAACAAATCAAATAAACGTGAAACTAAAATAAAAATTTATCATTTCTTCGATTAAAATAGAGTAGGCAGACAAATAGTTAACAAAAGGAAGAGCAATATTGGATTCACAATAACTGTTTATAATGTTCACATCACAATGATATCAATCTTTCGGAACTCAGATTTTTTACATTTACATTTGCCTATAATTATCACTAGAATACTATTTTGCCATATGTAGCTTCAACCAAGTCATTAAGTTGAGATAGATACGAGATATCAATCCTAATACATTAGAAGTATAAGCGATATTAGGGAAACATATTTATTCGTATAAACAATATAATATTACCAAAAAAGTTTATCTAACATACAGATTTGGTGAAGCTACATAGTTTGTAATGACTATGTTGAAGTTACAGTTCATACTTAATAAGTAATTAGCTTATCCTACTGGAAAACATCTCTTCAATTTAGCAGTTAGACAATTAGATTCATATACCGTTTTCTAAATGTAGTATTCATACTTAACAGTGCCCTTTAGGATTGGACATGGGAGATAGTATATAATTTCCCACTCATTAAAAGTTTTTGTAAACAGACTCAAATTGATATAAAGTTGCCATGACAACGGCACGTATGCAAGATGGCATGAGGCCCGTGCGGACCTGTATCGTGCATTATCTCAAAAACGGTAGGTTTTAGGGCTTTAAAACGCTGGACCAATACGCTCCGTAGGAGTGTATATGATCTTGATGCCCGCGTCAAAATCTTTAAAACCCAACCTATCCCGTCTCGATCCGCCGACTCTCAGTGGTCAAAGTTTTGAAACCTTCCAGTTTTTTCATCACTTTTATTTAAGCCCTTGTAAGATTTTAAGAAACGAAATCAGGATTTGTCACTTCTCCGTGAAATTCCTTTTATTTTGATACCTCATTCGTCAAAATCCATCGCTCCTGAGAGTCGGAAAAGGGATCTATACTACCGTAATAATATATAGTAGTGATTTTAAATAACTCAATATAACCATGGAAATGTATTTTAAGACTAAGAATCAGGCAGAGGGATTGATTAATTATAATGTAAACAAAAGAAAAATAATAAAATGAGTCCATGTATATTTCACTTACAGGCAAGATTGTGTCCAGAAGTTTCTGGGCATCAGCCTCCACCTTATCTGCCCATCTCAAACTTGGGCATCCTCTCTTTATTTTTCCGTCCACATACCCCAGTAGTATAGTATTTTTTTATTTGGTGAGTCACCATCCTTTTTCACATGCCCAGCCCATCACAGTCTCGATAATTTTATATATTGTACCACATCTGTTCTCGGTAATTTGGTACAACTCTGCATTGTCCTGCCTATGCTGGTCGCCATCCTTCACAGGGCCAAACATTCTTCTCAGAATCTTTCTCTCAAATGCCTGTAAACTGTTGGCATCCACACGTGATAAGGGCTATATCTCTGAGGCATAAGTTAGTACAGGTTTAAGTAATGTTTTAGTGATTTTCATATTTCTCGACGGCAAATGGCTACTGAGTGGTTTTACTAAACCAAAGTAACATCTGTTTGCTGTGATTCGCCTCTGTACCTCTGGGCTGGGCAGATTATCTGCACATACTAGAGACCCTAAATATAAGAAATACTCACACTTTCAAAGGTGTAATCTCTAAATGTAACAGTCGGTTGTGGGGGATTGGCAAGCATGTATTTGGTCTTTGCCTGGTTAATTCGCAGACCCATTTTCGGCCCAGCTGCCTCTATTTCTAGGAAGGCTCATAAGTCTCTCTGTGACCTGGCCATAATATCTATATCATCTACATAGGCTAGAATATTAAATATGAGCAATATTATTAAATATACCTATAATTAAAGGAATATTATTCATTTTATTTTGCTTGTTTTGAGTTTTTTTTCTTCAAAATTCGTATATATAATAATATTACTCATACTCATAATTATGGGTATAAAATGAATCCTAGTCACACTCCGCTATCAGCCTCAAGGACAAGTGGTATATCGTAAGAAAACAAGTGTAAATCGAAACTCGGAGTTATTTAAAGCTCAAACAATTGGAGCCAATATGTTATTTCACCATTCCATAACATTTCTAGTTTCCTTAGCGACAGGTAGAGCACACTGTGTAAGGTGGGACAGAAAATAGAACGAGAACGTGTTTGAAACAGACAAAAGTAAGTGGAAGGAAGGTTTTTCCAACTTTCTTAAAATTAGATATATTGAGGTTAACAACTACGACATTAAACTCAATATTTTATACATTTGTTATCAAGTACTAATGGAAAACAAAATTATTAGACTAAAAACTCCTGACAACTGGCCATTTTTCAAGCATAATTCTCGATTTTTTCAGGATGCGAAAAATTCAAGCAGAATTCAAGATCTTCAAGGAATTCAAGACTGCTGGACCTCCTGCATCTTTCAAATGAGTGCCTAGAATCTTCCAGAAGATGTAAAGTTTTAGAGTTATTAAAAAAACTAATGTTTTTTTAGGCTTTAGAAATAATTTTTTTTCAACCACTCAGATTATGAATTTTATCAAACTAGTCTTATTGCACATCTAGAACATAAGAGGAACCACCATAAAAAATTTAAAATTCACAGGCATTGTTGTTTTTGAGATACAGTGATGGCTAAATAGGAAGTATGTATTAAGCTCAATCACTGATTTCATTGCTCAAATTTAAAAATAGAGATTAATACCAGAACAAAGAGCATTGCACTTGGCCATCATCATATTAACTTGACTGAAATAGCTTCATCTTCCCTTTCTTTCTCGATTTCTCATAATGTCCATGTCTCCAACTGTTACAATGATAATGCTATACACATTTCAACAATACTTCCTAACATTAGCTTTTTCTACATTGCACTTTTTTTTCACAACCTCCCATCTAAATCTTTTAAACAATAACATATGTTGTATGCTGTAACCATTGTTTGTTGTAATCAGCGATAATAATTTAAAAGCTTATTCCAACAAAACACTGAAGAGCACTCACTTTTTCCAACACTAACAATAAACATCAACACTTTGATTAAGATTAATTCATAGGATAGAAATAAATATTAAACAAGTATTTAACAGTATACTCTTTAACACTAAATTTAACAGGTAAATAATCCGTCCACAAATTGAAAAAATAAATTTCCCAATCTGAGTTTTTTTTTTGTTAATTAGTAATTGATGATTAGTAGTTATTAGAAATTATGTTCTTAAACAAAATAATGACAATTTTTAAAAATCATAGATACATTATCAATCAAACAAGATAAAATGAACTTAATTATTGATTTAGTAGACATAGTTGATAATGCAACACCAAATATCAGTAACACAGTTGGAACAATATTCTACATCTATTTAACTCTAACCATGTAATATAACCATAATATAAAAATTTTACTTCAGGTAAATAACAAATCTTGTAAATGGGTAGTCTTGTGGCTTAATATAAGCTTAAGTTAGATAAAGCAAAACTTTAATCATCATAAAATTCTCAATAAAAATTTATATTACCAAATTAAAATTACTGCAAACTTTTTCCCCCCTTCTTGACTGACCTTTCAGTCATCAGGGATTAATCAAAATTAATATAGACAATGGTTTAATTCAAGAGATATCTCAGATTTTTTTCTGAATATGTCAAGTAGGTTTCACTCAGCCCCTTCTTCAGTGGACGAATACCAAGTACTTAGTTATAATAAGTAAAAAACACAATAAGCACTGTGAAGAATCACAAATGGATTTGAAAAATTTATCTTCAAAAACACTAAAAGCCACATTTTTAGTTTTATTTCTTTAAACTAAAGCAACGGAAAAACCTTATAGTGGTTTATAAAATAAGATAATTAACATTAAATAATATAAAAATTCCTAATCATGAATTAAAAACATGTAAGTATTTGAAAGAATACATTCAAAGTAAGGCAATTTAAGATTATCACTAATAAAACTTAACTCATAAAAGATAAGTACATAAATCAATATAATGTCCTTAACAAAGAAAATTTCAATGAGACTGTCAGGGATTGAAAATAGAACATTTAGAAAAGAGATTCTAAAATAGGTAAACCAAATGAATCTTCCAATATGCGAACAAGATAATACTGATAACTTCCAGGTCATTTGATTATTAAAGTTAACTAAGCTTAAAGGTATGACCAACTAGTTTGTTTAGGAGCAATCAGTGACTATTAATTTTGTGGACCAGCTAATAAGCAAATATATGATATTGTAACAAAGGTTCAATACATAAATAAATTTAAAATATCAATTATTTATAAGAATTTAGGATATATGTCAAGAGATTAAGGACTCAATTGTGATGATAACCTGAATAAGTCAAAGTAATTTTAAAGTGAAGGGAATAGAAAAAAAATACTTTAGGTAACAATTAGTAAATCTCTTGATTATTATTAAATGTCAGATAAAAGAAATTTATCTCAAAGGGTTATCACATCAAAAGAAGCAAATGACAAAACTGCATTCTAACAGTTGAATAAATATGATTGCAAAACTAAATATTTTCAGATTGGAAATGATGTAGCACTAAAACAATTTGATATATGTTTATTTACATTGAGCATAATAAGTACTATCCTAGATAAAATCTTACTAGGATACGGTTTAAAATTTTACAACATAACAATAATTCCAACATTTATATCTAAGAAAATAAGGCAAAAATTATCCTAGCAAATGAAGTTAAAAAAAAGCCTGGCAAACTCAACATCTAACCTAGAAATCACTAACATTAGTTCAATAAATCCAAAGGAACAAATAAACCTTGGATGTTTAATTAAATGGCATATGTTATCACTCAAATAAATCAATGAAGAGGCAAGATTACCAACAAAAGCAGAAATATAAATAAGCAAAAAAAGCATTTATTAAAACTGACCTGCTTGTTTGCAAAAATAAGCAGAACTGCATCTCTTAATTCATCTTCTGCAAGCATTCTCATCAGTTCTTCTCTTGCTTCACCAATACGTTCCCTATCATTACTGTCTACAACAAAAATGAGCCCCTGAAAAATAATTAGTTGTAATTAATCAATGATTACACAAATCAATAAATGCTACTTATTTTAGGTGTAAAATTCACCTGAGTATTTTGAAAATAATGCCGCCACAAGGGTCGAATTTTGTCCTGACCACCCACATCCCATACTGTGAAACTTATATTCTTATATTCAACAGTTTCAACATTAAATCCTGTAACCAAATAGATTTTAGATAACACATACATGTATTAATAATTAAAAGAAATTGTTCAATATCCAAAAAGAAATATATTTAAGAAGCATCGCCATTCATACATCAAATTCAAATAAACTTACCAATAGTTGGGATTGTGGTTACGATTTCTCCTAATTTTAATTTATATAAAATAGTAGTTTTTCCAGCAGCATCAAGACCAACCATCAATATTCTCATTTCCTTTTTGCCAAACAGGCCTTTGAACAAATTTGCAAACATATTCCCCATCCTGGAAGGATTTGTGTGACACTACAAATCAGAACAAGAGAAATGACAATAAATTTAGTGTGATTAACATTAAATTAGAAAATAGTATAAAAAAAAAACTGTTGACGTACCCAGAAGTAAGTTTGCAAGAATTAGATAAATTACGACTTATTTTTGAAACTACAAAAGATTAATTAAAACTTAACAATAAGTTATCAGACTTAATTCAACATCCCATTATATCTTACAATTATCAGCTGAAGAAGATTACACACTACAAAAAAATCAACAGAAATATTTCAAACAGAAGATGACAAACATGCTATTATCATGGACTCCTCCCTGAGAAAGCCGAAACTGACCATTCACTGATGTTCTGGTACGTTCGCAGGAATTCAATAAGTTTACTATAATGTCTATTATGACTGTAGAAAGCTTTAAAACTCACCTTTATACAACTGAGATAAACTTATTCCACACTAAATAATGTAATAGATCAACACGTCCCAATAAATGTGAAGACTAAGATGGCGGACGGTGTGTAGGGGAAAAGGTTCGTGGTTCTTGCCACGTAAAGAGCTGTTTTAAATGACGCCATTGGATGAATCAGTGGTCACGTGATTATGTGTCAACATGATTATACTTTACTTTAAATTTTAATATTTTTCTTCTTGTTTAACCTTTTAATATTAGAAAGAAACTGTTAATTCCAAAATGATGTCCCAAATGGTGTACGCTTCAGTTCTATTTTATTATATTTTCAGCTAAAATACACGACTTTCATTTGTATCACAAGGGCCAACGCTCGTTACTAGGGAATAGACATTTAAATTAAACGATTTTTTTTATATTTAAACTATTTTTAGTTTTAAAAAACAAAAGTCTGGATAAAAATATTTGTTTGCGTATAAATATAAATAAATTTCTGAGCTTCACGCAACGTCCAGTATGTTTATCACAATGGAAATAAGGGATTTAATTTATGTTGTAGTAATACTTATTTAAGCATCTAATTTTTTTATTACTATAAACCAGTAAATTGTGTGAATACTAATTCATAGATTCTAATGTAAAAATGTTTATTAAGTCCGAGTAAGTTCCAACTAAGTCAATTAATAAATTACCTACATGTAGTGTATACTTACACATTATGTACATACGTTGGTCGTTTGCTTACATCGTTTGCCCTACATACGAACTAACGAATATGAAAATCACTTCTTATCAGAGGAACAAACAAAACTGTATTCTTCTGTGTACAAGGGTATATATATTTATACATCGGGACAGGATTAGCAAAGATAATATTTTTCTTATAAAAGGGACTTAAAAGCTTTTAATGAAAGCAGGCGGATGCGATCTAATCGCTGGATCTCTGGCTATCCACAGAACACTCAACAGACTCCTTAAAAGTAGTGTGTTTGATATTCGTTTGTATAGCATGGAGCCGATGATATATGTACAATCGTTTATATTTATTCATCTTATAATATAAACGATTGTACATAACATTCAATAATAATTTTTAATAAATTATCTCCTATTGAACGTCTTAGAACGATGATTTTATTCGTGGCTTTTGTTTGCTTGTTCGCGAACCACCTGAAAAGTCCTTGCGTACCACGGTCTGGGAACCTCTGCCCTACACTACTATTATTACTGCGCTAATTGGATCACAACTGTCGACTTCTGCCCGCTAAAGAAATAAACAAACCTCCAAAGGATCCTTTTCAGTTGAGATCAGGGCCTAATTTCGCATAAATATGTATCAGTTTATGGTATCAAGTTATAGCCTCAACGTATGGTCGACCGTGAAGTACATAAGGCTTAAATTGTTCTTTAATCTAGATATAATAACTTTAATTTTTAAGTTATCTCTTTTATAATGTAAATAATGCTTTTGGGGATCACAATGATTAAACTTTTGTATTCAGCTCTCCCTGGCTTATTATTTCATATTGGTACGTACTTGTAAAATTTCATACGCATTTGTAGAATTTCATGAAAATTCGCCTATTATTGAAATGCGACTTGTCATCCCAATTTAATGGCATCCCAATATAACTGATCTTTGAACTACAAAAATTATATGGTTGTAAATAATATTAATAACAAAAATCTAGTTACTAAAACTAGATATCTAACAACTCCTAAACTATACTGCTTGACGACATTCTAAACTACCTAACAACCGCGCCCTGCGGTTTCTCTTCTGGTTCTTGTCTAGGAGGTCTTACTGACCCGGGAAAGTGGCAGGTTTAGACTGGAGTGGAATGGAGATATCGCGATGCGGTACTCATGATTCAACCTTATAACTCGACCGAAATTTTTGTAGTATTATACTTTTCAAGTAAACGGCGCGAGAAAATCAAGTGAAGAGTTCTGAAGAGTAACACCCAGAGTGTTTAAAGTATTAGATAGAACAAAATTGTTACGAATAACTATCCTTATTTTTTCACGTAAATTTCAAATTTGACAACAACACAGCTGTGCGCAACCACCATCAACTTTGTTTTTCCAAATTAGAATGCCTGTTTTTACTGCATATTCGGAGTCTACGTTGAATTTCTCGAGGAATTAACATCTCGCTTGAGTTACAATATTGTGCCTAGAATGTGCTGGAAACGCGCAAAGTACGTAAATTGCAATATTTTCCATTTTCCAAATACAACATGTGACGCATGATTTTTATGTAATCTTTGATGGTGAATCTTGTGATGAAATTAGTTTTACCAGAAAACATTTAATTTTCAAAATAACCAATGTTAAAATGGAAAAAAAATCACTAACATATATATTTTTCAATAATTATTATTTTCATTTTTATAACTATTTAAATAGATTTAAGTTTGGTATTATTGTTTTGTCTAAATAAAACTGGATTTGTCTTTCAACACGAAAAAGTGGAAAATTGAATTTTAATAACTTGAAATTAATAAAATTTTAATTTCGAACTAATTTTCAGAGCACAAATCTCTCTATCTCACACACTCACACAGAGAAATATATATTCTCTAAATTACCTGTTTGATAAAGACTAGTTTTTAAGAAAATCATCCAAATCAGACTTGGCCTCCGAAATTGAAAGGAAATGTGAAGGTGGAAGAA
Organism: Rhaphigaster nebulosa; assembly: GCA_948150685.1. Taxonomy (NCBI): domain Eukaryota; kingdom Metazoa; phylum Arthropoda; class Insecta; order Hemiptera; family Pentatomidae; genus Rhaphigaster; species Rhaphigaster nebulosa. The sequence continues at coordinate 155,596,411 of OX411308.1, read as the reverse complement.
GCATGAAAAAGGTGTTATTCACTGACAAACAAAAGGTTTACATAATAGACGGCATGGCAATGATACATCAGATTAAACTAAAATTATTCAAAGTATTCGATGATTTCGGTGTTTTTTTCGCCAAAATTACAGCGTTATTTTCTGTAGCATTTAGAAAGAGAATTGACATTAAACATAAACTACGAATATGAAATAAAAACAGAGATTCTAATTTGAAAAAACAAAGTTGTGGTTGTTGCGTAAATTATGGCACTGCACATTTGCGCTAAGTTGTCAAATTGTAAATTTACGTGAAAAAATAAGGTTAGTTATTCGTAAAAATTATGTTCTATCTAATAAAATAAGAAAATAAGAGGGGGTAAACACTTCAGGGGACAACCTTTAGAGCTATTCACTCGATTCGTTCGCGCCGTTTACTTGATATCAAAAATATGATTGTACAAAAATTTCTCAGCATTGAAAGATGAACAATTTGAGACCAAACATGAGTATCTACATTGCTCGGTGATTGAGTTATACGGTTAAATAAAGAGCATCGCACCGCAGTATCTCCCACTCCAGTCTAAACCTACCACTTTCCCGAGTGGCAATAAGAGGTTTCCTAGTTAGTTGGACTTTCTGGACAAGAATCAAAAGAGAAACCGCAGTGCACGATTTTTGCATACTTGACCACACAGCGCCTATCCTACGAATCAGATACGAACCGGCGCCGTAGCAGTCTCAAGGTTACTAAGGTGATGCCTCAATACTCTTGGCCACCATTGCCTCAAGTAATCAACAATTTTATAATTTCATTTAAAACTAATTTAGTCATGAAAATGTTCTAAAATAAATTGTATGCGGCCTCACTTAGCAAAACGTTACGCGCGTTAGAGTTACGATCGAAAATTATAAATATTGCGTTACCTATTCAACTAATAAAAATATCCTTAAAAGAAATTAATTACGACGTCTTAACTCTAAATCAAAGAATATAGAATAACACACAGAGGCCTTCAGGAGGATGATTGAGGGCTCACTACCCCCACTCCCATCACCTACAGAACTCTCACACGTTTCTGGCCTTAGATATGATTTGTGTTCTTCTTGTCTCTTATCTCCGGTCTTTATTGTCTGTTTGTTTTATTCAGGTGATTTTATTATCGTTTTATTCTAAAAAGGGGTTAAAAAATGAGTAATATCGCGGAGGAGGACGATATTACAACCCGAGCGCTTATATTAGCAATTAGGAATTTTGCCACACTTTTAGGACAATAAAAGTCCACGAAGATGGTGCAATTAATAGAAAAGTAAGTTTTACTTCCTATTGTAGCGTCTGGGACTGATTTCGCTGCTCTTTAATGTAGCCAGACGTGCAATTTGAAATCAAAAAATGATTTTGAAGAAATTAAGACCAGTTCCAGGTGGTGAATTCGATATGTGAATTTTGAGGATGTCTGAGCGCACTCGGGGCGCATCTGGCGCGGACTTCGCTTTAGTTACCATTAGCCCAACTTTCACATTCGATTCCAGACAAGCATAAGGACCCAAATGATATGAAATGCAGAGATATGTTTGATAGGTAATTTTTTATGATAATTACCAAATTTACGATAGTTATAATTACAATTTTTATTTTTACAATTTAAATTTTTGGTATGCTCGCTGCACTTAACAACAGCCAGACGCGCAGATCTGTATTGAGACGACACTTACCTATTTTTTTAAATTACTTCCAGGAGTATGTTCGATAATCCGTACTATAAATTGGCATTCACTCAGTGAGGTACCTACACTAGGGCTGGAATATCGACACGCGATATATCGGAGTTGAAAAACCGATATATTATATCGATATCTTAACACCCGATATATCGATGATATCGATATTTTACAACGATATATCGATCACACCATATGCTAAACTATATTACAGTAGAATCTCGGTAATTCATATAGATTTTCTGGTCTCTTGAAAGTCTCCCTTTATTTTGAATAAAAGCACTGCAATCCGGTTCCACCGATGATTCGTATTTATTTTGGTCTTCCAAGTAATGTAAACGCCTTATAATTCGAATTTCCAAATGAAAAATCTGGTTAACTTTTAATCTTTTCAAGAGGAGAGGTGAGTGAGTGAGAGTGGAATCGTTTCTATGAATTTCGGTCGGTTTACCCTTTTTTTTTTCTATTCAGTTCTCTTTAAATAAAATTGTAAAAAAATCTGTAAGTCGACAACATAGATTGATTTGAAAAATTAAGTTCGCTCATGACTGGCAAATCCGCGAATGCAAGCAAACAAAAACTTTATCGAACGCCTATCATGCAAACAAAAAAGCATGTATTATAAGTGAAATTTTCAATGAATGGGTAGATATATGGAATAAAAAACAGCTAAAATTTTCAACTGTTTATTGATAATTGTACGACCCAAAACAGTACCACATCATTCAGCGATGTTTATCTTCTGTTTTTGCCTCTCTGCACAACCTCTAAGCTGCAATCTCTAAACTTGGCCATAATTAAACGATTTTAGACATTTAACGCAAGGAAGTAGTGATGCAACTCTTAGAAAGCATCAAGGATGGGAATCTACCTCAAAATTAAGAACTCCCATGACTTTTCGAGATTACGCCTATTTTGACGAAGGTTTAGCAGTAACTTGGATCCTAACTGACGAAGAAATTTTGACTCCGTAAAAAAAGGAGATGAAGAAGAAATTGATGTGCCTACGATTAGTTCTAAAATGCCGAAATAATGCATCTACAATGTGTCATTTCTTAACAAAATCGGATGTTTGTGTAAACGTATTTTCTGCTCTGAACATGCTTAACGAAACCATAGATGAGATCCGTCTTCAAGGATAATAACCGACTTATAATAACCGACATTATAACACCATAAGAAAATAACCGAATTTTTTTGTTGATCTAACTATATCGTTTGTATTTCCATTCATATTAATACAATGTTGTATTAATTTTGTTATTTCCTATTTTTTACCGCCGATTATTGGAAATCTCGATAATTTGGATATCTCGATAATTCATATTTACCTTTCGAACTTTTAAAATAAAATAATTATTTTTAGACAAAGAATAATATAATAATAATATAAAAAAATCATACTTGATAGGTCAGTTTAGAAGTTTTGTGAGATAATAGTTTTTTTATAATATTTCAATAATTTTCGAAAAATTCTCCCAAGATGGCGCTTTATTACCTTCCGAAATTAAAGTTAAGGATGTCTATTTTTAGGTAGTATGTGGGATTTATGTCCCTTCTTGCAACTTTGGATTTTGAATTGGCCCATATTGGCTTCCTCAACTGATATCCGTCCTAACGCTTTGACATATTGGAGTTAGATCAAGCTATGTAAAAATATTCTAGGTTTCAGATGCATTAGCTTATAAACATTAAAATCCGTATAGCCAAACCCATGTTTTCGCAAGTTGAATTTTTAAATTTAGGTACTTATTTCTTAGAAATAAGTCATATTTCTGTAACGAAATTTTCGACCTTTACTAAAAGCTTAAGAGCCTGTAGTATCGTTTGGAGAAAATGATGGGTTAGCGAATTTGAAATTACAACGATGACGACGACAGAGCAACATTTTTTTGTTATCTTTTATTTGAATTTAATAAGTTTATTTAAATTTGTTTTTATACAATTTTACTTTTCTTTAAATAACACGAATTTGGCCTGAATAAGGACAATTTATTTAAAAATTAAAAGACAATATTTAAAATATTGAAATTAACGAATAGTCAATTAATGACTATTAATTATAGGAAGCATAAAAACCGTTATAAAATAAAAGATTTAATCTCAAATCATTATTAAAATCGAGAATAAACACTTTTAAATTAATTTTCTGTATTGATAGTTGACCGGATGAAAGAGATGGTCGTCCTGGTGGTGGTCAAGAATAAAATAAAATATTTTTAAGATGGTCGAGGTTGCGATCAATGAAGAATACACCAGTAAGTGTAACTTATTTATTATATTCTAATCTAATTTATTATATCCTCGACCTTACGAATTATCGAGATTCTACTGTATTTTATTTTAACAATTTCCTTTATTCGGTAAAACTCCAGAATCGTAACCCCAAAATGGTGGAGGTCTAGATTTTTAAGATCAGCCAGGTTCTAAAAATCTAGATTTCCTCCATGTTGGGGTTACCATTCTGGAGTTTTACGAGTAAATATAACAATAAACAATATTTGATTACCAAACAATAATTAGTAAATAAGATTTACATACAAATAATGTTGATGAATCCTACGTAAAGAAAAATTGATGATAAATGATGATGGTACTGAGATGTATATCAAATAAATTACATGTTTTTAGATGAATGTTTTGAGAATGCACAATATAGTCGGAAGAGTTATGAGATAAATAAAAATTTGAGAAGTTTGAAGATTTTACTATTGAAAAAACTTTTAGGAGACTATAATATATCAAATACTAGTATACCCGAGCGAGAACTCTCGCAATAGATATCTTCTAATCCCTAATTTCAAGTATAAGCGATATTAGGGAATCATATTTATTCGTATAAACAATATAATATTATTAAGAAAGTTTATTTAACACACATATTTGGTGAAGCTACATAGTTTGTAATGACTATGTTGAAGTTACAGTTCATACTTATTAAGTACTTAAAGCTTATCCCACTGGAAAACATCTCTTCAATTTAGCAGTTAGCCAATTAGATTCAGCTACACCGTTTTCCATGTGTAGTATTCATATTTAACAGTGCCCTTTAGGGTTGAACATGGGAAACAATATACAATTTTCCACTCATTAAAAGTTTTTGTAAACAAACTTAAATTGATATAAAGTTTCCATGACAACGACACGTACGCAAGATGGCATAAGGCCCGTGCGGACCTATATCGTGCATTCTCTCAAAAACGGTAGGTTTTTAAGCTTTAAAACGCTGGACCAGTATGGTCTTGATGCCCGCGTCAAAATCTCTAAAATCCAACTTATCCCGTCTCGATCCGCCGACTCTCAGTCGTCAAAGTTTTGAAACCTTCCAGTTTTTTCATCACTTTTATTTAAGCCCTAGTAAGAATTTAAGAAACAAAATCGGGATTCGTCACTTCTCTGTGAAATTCCCTTTCTTTTGATACCGCATTCATCAAAATCCATCGCTCCTGAGAGCCGGAAAAGGGATCTATACTACCGTAATAATATATAGTAGTGATGGCTAAAAGTCTTCAAAATAAAAATATGTTATAATATTTTTTTTTCTTTGTTCTTTTCTTTTCTATATTTTTTTATAATGATTCATGGCTCATAAAAATATTTTCTTATTAATAAAAATCATTATATTATTTCATAACCTTCTTCACAGTTTAATAATATTAATAGTATTTAACTAGTATACCCGAGCGAGAACTCTCGCATCACATATCTTAATGAATCCTTAATGAAATCGAAGTATAAGCGATTAACAATATAATATTATCAAGAAAGTTTATTTAACAAACGCATTTGATGAAGCTTTATAAAGATTATGTGTTATCAAGTAATAGTTAATACTTAATTAGTAATTAACTTGCCCTACTGGAAAGTACCCCTTCAGTTTAACATTTAAGCAATAAGACTCTACTATACCACTTTCTGTTTGTAGTATTTTGTCATTCATGGAAACATAAAAATAATATTTTATTTACAAAACGTTTTCACAGTTATTAATACGTTTTTGTTAACAGTCTCAACTGGCTTTAAAAGGTATAAAGTTGCCATGACAACGGCACGTACGCAAGATGGCATGAGGCCCGTCCGGACCTATATCGTGCGTTATCTCAAAAACGGTAGGTTTTTAAGCTTTAAAACGCTGGACCAATACGCTCCGTAGGAGCGTATATGATATTGATGTCCGCGTAAAAATCTGTAAAACCCAACTTATCCCGTCTCTATCCGTTGACTCTCAGTCGTCAAATTTGTGAAACCTCCCAGTTTTTTCACCACTTTTATTTAAGCCCTAGTAAGAATTTAAGAAACGAAATTGAAATTCGTCACTTCTTTATGAAATTCCCTTTCTTTTGACACCTCATTCGTCAAAATCCATCGCTCCTGAGAACCGGAAAAGGGATCTATACTACCGTAATAATATATAGTAGTGATAATACTCATTTGATGCACTTTCTTTGCTTTTTCATCCATTTCCTTTCGATATATCGATATTTTTCTAGCGATTATCCGTGGGAATCTATATTTGGTTTAACGATATATAAAAATATCGAATATCGATATTTTCCTTTCGATGTTCCAATCCTAACCTACACCATCCACCATTTTCCCTAATCGTTAAATGTGTTAGGGATATTCAGGACAACATTTTTTTAACCATATAAACTATCCCCCTATTGAATACTTTATTTCACGTGCCACCAATTTATTCTAAAGATAATTACGAAGTTAAGCACCACCCATAATTTTTCTATTAAAACTTTCTAGTCCCAATAAAATTACTAAATATTCAAAAAACGTATTCTGGACTGTGGAGGTTTTCAAATACAAATCGTTTTATAGTTATATTTGTTCATGCTTTTTGAGAAAATTATAACTTTAAATGTCTATGATGTTGAAACAAACAGAATATCGCTTAAGTGGTTGAAAAAAATACAACACCATACGAGCTCAGGATATCAAAGTGGCGATTTACTTGAGAATGACTCTAATAATGATTTGGATTCACGTTTGAATGTTCCCTTGGTTTTTAAGTTTGGATTTAATTTTATTTAAGAATATCGTTTTTACTTTGGCTTGGATTAAGGACTTTAGAAATGGATAATTTGATCAGAAAAAAGGATTTTTATGAAATTTGAAATGTGGGTTGCTGGTAGTCTTTGGTGTTTTGAAATACTAAAAAAAAAAAAATTGATTTTCATTTTTAGATTTTTTTACTTTTCCTCACCTATATACGAAATAATAAAATAAAGTAAGGGGGAGTATTGCGAGGGTGAAAAATTTCGAATTTGAGTTTTCAAAGAAAATACACGGTCTCAGGAGTTCAAATAACTAAGTCTCGCAAAATGTGAATGTTTGTGTGTGAATAAGTGTGGTTATGTGTGTGTTTCTGTGTCTGTGTTTGTGTTTGTGTCTTTGTGTCTGTGAGGTATAAAGTCTAGTGAGATTTCATTAATTACAGACTTTTTGCTTCTGAATAGAATGAATCCACTCCAATGACGAAACAGCCAATATTTACTGTACTAGTTAGTAGGGTAGTTTCAGGTCCAATGTCACTCCCTTAACAATAGGGGCGTGGCCTCAGTAAGGTTATAGCCCCACCCGTCACCAGTTGCCGCCACCATTTTTCTCCTTTGTCCTGGTTTTTGAAAACCGCGTATTCATTGCAATCATTAAAATGATTACTGCCTTAATTACATATTTAAAATTGTTAGTGCTGTCGACTTCCGGTGATCTGGGGAAGTTTAAGTAATAATTTAGAGGAGAGATAATTTAAATTACGGTATGGACCCGATCTCAACTGAAAAGGAACTTTTGGGGTTTGTTTCTCTCTTCAGCGAGCGTAGCGAGCGGAAATCGTCAGCTGTGATCTATTTGAAGCAGTAATAATTGAAATTACGGTATGGACCCGATCTCAACTGAAAAGGAACTTTGGGGTTTGTTTCTCTCTTCAGCGAGCGTAGCGAGCGGAAATCGTCAGCTGTGATCTATTTAAAGCAGTAATAATTGAAATTACGTAAAAATTATATATATTTCGATAATTATTTACAAGAAAGAAGTGAACGTATATGGGAATGAACGTAGAAGGGAATGTGGTGGGGACGTAACCTCAATGTCACCAATGTGAGGCCACGCCCCTTTAGATAAGGGAGTGACCGGTTCCAATAATTACCGTTAGTAGATATATGCCTAAAATGTTACAACTTTTTTGTCGAAATCGACTAACCGGAAGTACCACTTTAATCGATTGTGTCGGTTGTCGATTGTCACGGCTATACGCCTCTCTTAGACCGAAACGTTAGAATATAATAAATAAGTTACACTTACTGGTGTATTCTTCATTGATCGCAACCTCGACCATCTTAAAAATATTTTATTTTATTCTTGACCGCCACCCGGACGACCATCTCTTTCATACGGTCAACTATCAATACAGAAAATTAATTTAAAAGTGTTTATTCTCGATTTTAATAATGATTTGAGGTTAAATCTTTTATTTTATAACGGTTTTTATGCTTCCTATAATTAATAGTCATTAATTGACTATTCGTTAATTTCAATATTTTAAATATTGTCTTTTAATTTTTAAATAAATTGTCCTTATTCAGGCCAAATTCGTGTTATTTAAAGAAAAGTAAAATTGTATAAAAACAAATTTAAATAAACTTATTAAATTCAAATAAAAGATAACAAAAAAATGTTGCTCTGTCGTCGTCATCGTTGTAATTTCAAATTCGCTAACCCATCATTTTCTCCAAACGATACTACAGGCTCTTAAGCTTTTAGTAAAGGTCGAAAATTTCGTTACAGAAATATGACTTATTTCTAAGAAATAAGTACCTAAATTTAAAAATTCAACTTGCGAAAACATGGGTTTGGCTATACGGATTTTAATGTTTATAAGCTAATGCATCTGAAACCTAGAATATTTTTACATAGCTTGATCTAACTCCAATATGTCAAAGCGTTAGGACGGATATCAGTTGAGGAAGCCAATATGGGCCAATTCAAAATCCAAAGTTGCAAGAAGGGACAGAAATCCCACATACTACCTAAAAATAGACATCCTTAACTTTAATTTCGGAAGGTAATAAAGCGCCATCTTGGGAGAATTTTTCGAAAATTATTGAAATATTATAAAAAAACTATTATCTCACAAAACTTCTAAACTGACCTATCAAGTATGATTTTTTTATATTATTATTATATTATTCTTTGTCTAAAAATAATTATTTTATTTTAAAAGTTTCAGAACATAAATATTACGCAATAACATACTACAGGTTTTATAATATTTTGGGGTGAAACACACCAATTGAATTATTTTGTGGATTTCACGGCCATGGATGAAATACCGAGTTTGGCAATCACAAATCTCGATAAAAGATGTTCAAGTGTAGGGTGTTACAGTAAAAGATGGTTCAAATTTGAGTTTTTAAACTTTTGACCAATGCCCAGAACAATACGTTGGCTTGGCTCGATTCACTGTGGATCGGCTGGAATCCAGTTGGGCGGTTTAAAATTTATTTCGTGGCGGACCTTCGGAATAAGTCGCGACCTTCTCACTCTAGCTAGAATAGTTTAATAACCTGAAGGATATGTTCTTTTACTGCCATAGTTGGAGTACGAAGAGAATGTTTAATTCCAAATTAACAATGCTCAGCACATAAAACATACATATTCTATTCAGGGGCGTACGCAGAATTTTTTTTCGGAGGGACGAGGGGGGGGAGGAGAATTTTGAAATAAGAAGGAAAATTATCACCTAAATGTCTATAATCGTCTAATTGAGCGTAAATTTTAAGGTTCAGCATGAAAATTGGTTAATAATTATTGTAAAAAATTACCAAAAATATCACTCAAAATACAAATCTTATGTTGATGGGTTTGTAAATTATATTTTTTCGTACACTTCGGGATCTATCTCCCCAATCGCTCTTCCCTGCTCCCCTGCGTACACCACTGATTCAAGCTCTTATAACATTTTTGAATAATGATTATTATTCATTAATTTTAATGCATGAAGATATACATAAGTGTTGTTTCTATCTTTTCTTTCCATTGCCAAAGAGGACCCATAATTCCAACTAAACCTCTTTCCAGTGCAAATATTTTTTATATATATTGTGAAAATATATCGTAAAAAAAATACATCATATTGGTTAGCAATAAGCATTTCCTTATATTTTGCCTTTAACGACGAAAATATAACGTTCATTTTTGATTATTCGTATTTGGTACTTTCTGCTCCGGCCACCAGGAGCTCTAGCGGTGTCAATAACTAATCGTTTGGGAAGGTAGGCTAAGTTGGCTCTTCAAAACACAATTTTAAATCCGATGAAGATTTTTGTTTGTGTAGTCGTTGGATGTTATTAGTTGTAAATAATTAATTCGCTATGGAAGTAGTGGAAGTGAATGACGTTGTCTGTGTAGATGAGTCGGTTCCCTCTCCTTCTGTTGAAGTAGAAGCCTCAACCACTGATTCTGTTGAAACTGCCTGTGTTGATAGTCAAGAAGATGATGAATTATTAACTTTATACAAAGAATGTTTTCTTAAAGAACCAAGTTATTTTGTGGATCTTGACAAGGAGAAAGATTGCACCAAGAGGTCTTGTATTAATCTTCAGTGTGATACAGGGTCAGATTTTGTGGAACCACCTCGAATTGCAAGATCTTATTATTGTGCTCCTGAAGGAAGAAATTTAGCCATCTGTAAACCGTGTTTAAAAAATGTTTTGGGGTTCTATGAGGTAAGTTTTTAAAATCCAATGAAAGGCATACAAACAATTGAATGAATGTCATGAAACATAGCTCATTTACTAACATGGTATAGCCCTGCACATATCTTTGATTAATATTAATATGAATCTAAAGCTACATAAATGTTAATAACAAGTGCTTTGATGAAATATTGTATTCATCAACACTTCCTTCCATTTGTAGAAAAATACAGGCAATACCAATTTTATCATCTGAAAGGCATTACTTTTAATCAGAGCCTAGTGTCTTGCAGACCCCACTCTTTGTTTGACTTCCTACAGTTTATTTTGAAAGCTCAACTTACTAACAGAACCTTCATCAATTTGATATATAAATAGGAATATTATTAACTGTTATTTAAATTTAAATAATTATAGAGCTTCAAAAAAATAGTTAAATTTTAAACGAATAAATTTTATTTGTTTTTCTTTAGGACTTGTTAGATAAATTGAGAAGAGGTATGCCAGTCAGTGATGCCAAGTTTCCTGCAGGAACAGAAGTTATCATAGTCGATGATGATGAGGAAGATATGCTCCAAAAAGAGCTTAAAGGAAAACAAAGTTAGTTTTAATTCCAAAAGTATTATTATTGTCTTCTAACACACACATACACACACACACACACACACACACACACACACACACACACACACACATACATACATACATACATACATACATATATATATATATATATATATATATATATATATATATATATATATATATATATATATATATATATATATAAGCAGATGGGAATAATAAAAAAGAAGATTTTGTTTAAAAATAATATTAGAAAAGCTATTATATTTTATTACATGTATCTTGAGATAAGTAATCCATAATACTGCAACTAATAAGAGGTCGCTGACATCAATGACACTAAATAAAATTACAATTTGAAGGATGCAAGGGATAATAAAGCAAATAAACATACAATGTTAAAAGTCATGATCAAACATTAAACCCATAAATGAATTAGTTTTTACAGCAGAAAATATCAGATTCCTGTTTATTCAGGCACATAAAAACAGACCTGTTTTAATTCATAATTAATATCTGGATTTGAATTTTTCATATTTTGGCCAGATTTTAAGATCATCGTCCCCCACTGTGCGATGTTTGGGATCTACATCTGTGCCATTTAAAATACTTTTCTTTCTTGCTGGGAGCATTATAAAGTTACTTCTTTTAAATAAATCTAATTAACTATTGTTAGACGTTAATTAAATTTTCTTTTCTACTTATTTTGTCAATTTTTTATGCTTGTGTTTTGATTTAATTTATTTTTATTTTAATATAACCTAGAACTTTGATCTTTTCCAGTTCTATTAATTAATATATCTTAACAGAGTTTATTTTGTTTTTAGTTTCTCTCTGGAATCAGGAGTTTCTTTTTTTGTTCTAAAATTTAGAATATTGATATTATTAAAGATAAATGTTGCTCTCTTGATCAGAAATGGTTGGATGAAAATTTTGATTTTATAAAAGATTTTATGATTAGCTTACAGAATTTTGTTTCTTTTTTAGTTACTGGTTTAGAGAAAATAAAAGAAATTGCTCAAGAAGTAAAAAATGCATTGCCTACCATTTCTCTTCGATACAATATTGAAGGACAGATGGATAATAATTTGAATAGCTTGGAGTCAGAGATGAAACAATTAGAAGGTATATAGAAAATATATTTCATAATATATATTCATATGTTTCTTTTATTCAGTATATACTCCCATTAATTATTTTATAAAGCTTTTTTGACAGAGTCAAAGAGGTTTTAAATATTAAAGCAATTATGTTGAGCATTGAAAAATATTTCAGTTTTGGATTGAAATCTTAATGCTTTATGTCAGTAAAATTAGCAATATTACTTTTTTCTAAATTTTCTCCCATTCTGTTAAAAGCTATTGGTTTCCTGTTGGCACTATTCTGTGTAAGTCAAAGCAAAGAATTTTCAAAAATCAGCTGTGAAAACTCTAAAACCTTGGTTTTCTAACTCGCATGGATTTGATGGGCATATTGATAAACATAAGCATGATTGCAGGCCAAACTTCATTGAAATTCTATATTTAAAATATATTAAATTAATATGTATTGATATTTTTGGACAATATTATTCTTAGGCACAAATTATATATAACATGCACAAGGTGTGAACAAAAGATGATAAGGAACGAGCAGGTAGGTAGAAAGATAACTGACAGGCGACAGCAGATGTCACCACCACTACCCGCAGATATAAGAAATAAGTTAATTTAAAAACCTACCGAGAAGTGGACAGTGTGACAAAGGCAAGAGTTGGTCCGTCCGGGAAGACATAATTAATTTTAAGAAAACGGTCACCCTTGTGTTCCCGCTGGTCTCCAAAAACAGCAGAGGCCTGGGAAGGACGTCATTTTATTAGAGCCTCCTAATGGATTCGAGGAGACCGGACCACCCTTGATAAAGGGTGGAGCTCTGCGTTGAAATCCCGCAATTTTCTTCCTCTATAAAACTGGTTGGCCAATCACGGAAAATATGCCGGGAATCTAACCAACCAACAATGTCTTCGACCCCCTCTTAGGAGAACAAGGAAGAAAGGGGGACCGAAGCGGAGGCGGCAACGAAAGGGGACTTCTTCTCTGATCTCGCTTGATGCAGGACAACTAGTCTCATCTCTGAAGATGACAGTTGCTCTGGCTCTGACTCCATGATCTACGATATGCAGGGGAATCCGATGAAGAGATGCTGAGGGACCATCAACACCAATTATTACAGATAAGAGATTCATGTTAGAACAGTTAATGGCTAGGTCTAGTCTGAATCATTCCATGGTTAACAGTTTATTGCAACAGTTATTATTTTCTCTTGTAACAGTTTATTATTTTAATTTTGATGAATAAAGATAAATGTTAGGAAGGAAGTTGTTCTTTAGTAACCATGTCCATTATTAGTTTGAATATATTTGATTGAGTATGATAGCAATAAACTTCATTAGCATTATGGTTATTAGCAATATTATTAAACTTAAAAGTAGGAACATTATCTTGGTTAATTATTAAATAATGATAACCACAAATCAGGCCCTTGACAAGGTATCCAATTTAGAGGACAATACAAGTAATTCATTATTGACTTATAACACGATTTTTGGGATAATCATCCTCAATGATTACCCAATGGCATCCCTATATACAGAGTAATATATTATCAGCTAAATATATATCAACTTAATATAGATAAAAAATAGCAAAATTAAAATCTAATAAGCCAATTCCATAAAATACTGCAAATATAATAGAGGAATTTGAAATTGTAGACATAATTAAGCTGAAAAAAAAAGCTTAATCATTTTAATTGTATAAAACACCATTAGACTATTGTGTATACACGTCACGTTCTCAAGCTTTGCAATAAACACACACATATATATTTAACATAACATATAGTATATTTGTACTATTTGAAGAATAACTAAAAATACCTACTTATTTACCAAAGGGGAGCTAAAAAGTTGATAATGATCATTGATCTTACAGATAAATACAGAGATATTGAAGATGGCATAAATACGACTTACGAAAGTTTATTTCAGTCAATGAGGCAGCTTTATGACACCTATGCCCCAGAAAGAGAAGTCAGTATATATTATTATTTTAGATCTGAATAATGAGATTTATTTATAATACTATAAATACCAATAACAATATTATATTTGTTGTTACAGGAAATGAATGAACTTGATTTACCTTATGAAGAATACAAGGAACCACCGATGAAGCCACTTCAGATACGTCCAGATGAAAATGTAATTTGTGAAAGTGTAATTAGGGATTGATAAATTATTTGCCACTTCTATAAATTTGTTTCATTGAAAACTAGTTTCGAATGTTATACATTCATCCTCAGTTCTAAAAACACACAAAAAATTCAAAAATAAGCAATTCAAAATATAGTTTGGTATTATTATACATATTAAATTAGATTAATATAAATCAGTATTATAAGACATTTATGAATTATGAATTTAATTAAGACAAGAAATCAAATACATGTTGGTACTCACCAAGGTTTAAATGGATTATATCAAACAAAATGGATTATATGTTTGATATAATCCATTTAAACCTTGGTGTGTATTTGATTTCTTGTCTTAATTAAATTCATAATTCATGAATGTTTTATAATACTGATTTATATTAATCTGATTTAATATTTATAATAATGCCAAAATATATTTTGAATTGCTTATTTATGAATTTTTTATGTGTTTTTAGAACTGAGGATGAATGTATAACATTCGAAACTAGTTTTCAATGAAACAAATTTATAGAAGTGGCAAATAATTTATCAATCCCTAATTAAAATGTAATTTATCAATATTAATATAGCAATTAATGTGAATTTTTTTTTTATGCTTATCTTGACTGTATGAAAAAAAAAAATAATGTCATGTCTATCATACAGGATTGATAATGTCTGCTAAAATGAGATTACAAATTTGCTTTTTCCAAATAACGATAATTAAATATCTATCTAAAAAAGGTTGAAATTGATATTCTTTCCTAGGATCTGATCATCACTGGGTTTCATCCTGAAAGTGGTCCACCAAATCTTCCACCATTTGGGGCAGTGGAGAAGCCTAAGGTAAAGGCTTTTGATAAAGTCTACGTGATGAAAGTATCAGCCTTTTCTGAATGGGTGCCTGCCGTTGTTGAAGAAGTTATGCCCCCGTCTCCTGAAGTAAGCGAAATATTATACTGCTGTTTTTGCTATGGTTAGTGGTAAGTTTTCACAAATTACTGTTTGCTGTAATGTCTAAATGAATTATTATAATTATCGTGGTAAGGAAAATACCTAGAAATTACTTACTTACTGAAATTCATCTAGGGATAGGTGCTTGAGAATCAGTGATCAACTGATTGACAGTCGGCCTGCTAAAGTGGGACAAATTTACTATTTCAGGAATTAGATCAGTAAGACTCACCGCTCAGCAAAAGTTGATATTGAGGGAGGGAGGGTTCAGATTCTTTGAACTGTTTTGAAAGTTAGCCATTAATTTTTTTTTAGGAGTTTTGTTCTGTGTATACTAATAGAGGCTACTGAAATATTGAAATTTAATTTTGACTTGTGATTTTTTCAGAATCCTAAGGCAGTAGAATCTTACAAAGTAATGATAAATGCTGGAAAACCTTCTGCTTATCGGAAAGATGTCAGTTTGCAGTTGATCGCATGCTACAATGCACCTCCTGTCAGATTACCTGTCGGATCACGTGTTATATCTCGTTATGTTAACAGGTTAAAGAATACAGTTAAATTCTTCTCTGGCATGATTGCTGAGATGCCATCTCACATCAATAATTTTCGGTAAATATCTCAAAGCAATCTTGATATCATTCTTCATGGAAATATTTTTTGTCTTGATTGTTTAATTTTGGCTTTTAATAATGATTTTTAATATGGAAAGTTGTCATTTTGCTGTTGCAATTCCATTCTCATTTTGGTCTCTTAGGGATAGGTATAAAATAAAACATTTCTCTTTTTGATTAAATATTAAAAAAAGTTTAATTCTATTCTAAAATATATTGAATCAAATTTCAAAAATTGTCCATGGAATTCATAAACATGAAGGCTTGGCTTATATATCACTGTAATATTTTTCAAATTGTATATGTAGCATCTTTAAGAATCAGTTTTCCTGTAATAGTAATAATTATTATATTATTTTTACCGATATGCTTAAAATAATCAATGGTGTAGAACATTAAATTTGAGACTCGCTTGCAAGAATTATTTTTTCTTCTTTTTTACTTGTGTTATGTTTATAGTTTGTTTGTTCAAAGTTTTTTTTTTGTTTTTGGTTTAATCATGACCTACCTATCATTTCTATTTAGGTATTTGATATTTTTTGATGACGGACAAGCCCAGTATGGTACGCATGACTCTATTCGGCTGGTTTGTGAATCGAAAGCCAACATCTGGGACCATTTCAATCCGAAAGTACAACAGTTCATCAAGAGGTACTTGGTCACTTTTCCAGAGCGAGCGATGCTGAAAGTGAAGAATTTGGATTGTATCAAGACTGAACATAAAGGTATTAATTATCTGATAGTATTCATTTCATTTTAACTAAAATTAGCCATTTTTATATTATTGATTGATGATAATAGAATTATTGTCAAACTTTGTAAACAAAAATAACAGTCTTTATTTAATCTTTATTTATTAGATATCGAAAGGTATCCAATCTTTTAAAGTCCATTTATGCATGTAACATGAAAATGAAAAGTTAAAGCAAATTTTAAAATTGAATTTTAAAGTTAAAGCAATTTTACTGAAATTTATAAAATGGTGGAGTTCAATTTTGAAATTTATTCAATTTGGCATCATTATTTTAAAATATCTGATGTGGATACCCCATGACTTCCTTGTACGCCTATTAAACTATAAATCAGCGGCTCAAAAATGACCCATAATTTGGTTACTAGTTTCCGAAGATAGCAGTATTTCAAAAATGTCACTCGGCACCGCTCTTTATTATGAAGGTCTTATTCCGTTTTTATATGTCGTTTTTTGTCTATGTCACTAGACACAGCATTGGAAATTGACAGTTTCAACATTTTAAGCAGAAGATCCCAATTAACTTAGATGTTATTCTCCTGCTGCAGACTTGTTTAGCTCACAAATGGAGAGGAAAGCAAGTATTTTTTATTCAATTTTAACACATAAAACAAGTAATAAAATTGTTTAATTAGAGTGAAAAAAAAATCGCGTTTATATCCTTTATCACCGAACCATATGATCTCTGTATTAAATGTCGATATACTTTTAATTTAAATTTATTATGATCTTTAAGTAAAGTACCCCTTTCGGTTCTTCAATTTCAACAGAAATTTATTTTATTACTTATATTGATATCAAACTATAATTCACCAAATTTGAGATGTTTTACATTACATTTTAATATAATTTTTGATGAAAGTCTAATATGACCTTCAAGGAAAGTACCACTTCTAGTTTGCCAATTTGAACCAAAATTTATTATGTTATTTATATTAGTAAGCAAGTCTGAAATATCAGACTTCAGAAGAAGTTTTGCATTATATTTTAATATAATTTTTGATGAAAATCAATAATGACCTTCAAGTAAAGCACTACTTCCTGTAATCATGCAGTGACAAAAAGAAAGGCTCATAACTAGATTTTACAGTAATCTGAAATACAAAATATTAACTTTCTACGGCTAACCGTTTTTGAGTTATATGAGATACCTACGAACGTATGTACAGACGTCACGACGAAACAAGTTAAAATGGAATCAGGGTTGGTAAAAATGGATATTTCAGTTGAAATATTTACTGCGTACAAGAAAGCAAAAAGGATTTAACAAAACAAATGCTGCTTTGGGAAATTAATCAAATGAAGGAGAGTAGGAGAGATCCTGTATCTACGGAGCTGAGTTTAAAAAAAATTAGCTACGCAGGGGTGGGTAGTCTAAGTGAAATTTTTGGTTCAGAAATGTTTTCAAGTGATGGAAAATGATAGACTATATTTTAAGGAGAGCTTAAAGTATTCGAGGAGTTAAAGGCCATGATGAGAACCACGGATAATCACGTCCTCACTAATGAGAAATTTCCCCAGTTGCTGAGTGAGTAGAACCTCCTACAGTTCTAGAAGTTCATTTATGGCTTGAAAACGGCGGTGGGTCCTGCCTAAAACAATCTGGGAGCCCAAATGAGAAGTAGAGTACCAGTATGGGGAAGACCAGCTAAAGATGAAAACTACCCTGCAACGGATAGTTGAAAATTAAGAAAAGTGCCCACTGCTCATGTTAAAATAATATGTTTTACTTGCAGTAGTATTTTGTTAAGCAGCCATGCCTAACATCACAATACTGCAAAAACTCGTATAGCCTACCAGGCAGGGTAAGGCATAAAATAAAATGAATAAAGGTAATCCAGGAGCATGTCAAAGCCACAGGACTATTGTTTTGGGCTTTAAATAAAAGCTTTTTCAGCAGAAAGGAGGTGAGGAAGGAGACCAGGGGACATACTCCCTAAATTACTGGGGAGCAGAGCATTAAAGAAGCGTTTTGTTAGAGGAACCTAAGCTAGGAAGGGAAAAGAAGATTGGTAGAGGACAGGGGTATGGAGGCAGTGGTACAAGCAGGAACCTCATACCCCCATGTAGTTACAATGAACACATTATGATTTTGATGATAAATAAAGGTGAGTAAGCTATAATTTTTTTTAATATTAAGATGAAAATTGCCCAGATTTTGTTTAGAATATAGTAAAAATTAGTTTCATTAACTCACATGACTTTCATACCATCCACTTAATTTGTAGCTTTCTATTATTTATTAATCTATTTTATGTTTTCCAGGTATGTGGGTTAATGCTAGAGTTGTAGAAATAGATTGCTCTCTTGTCCATTTGGTGTTTCTCCACGACAAACACTCCGAGTGGCTGTACCGAGGATCCACTAGACTGTATCCGATGTACATCGGGCTACACAGAAAAGGGGCCCGGACGAGGGGAGGTTCTTTTGGAAGGGTGAGTTTAATATTTTGCCAATATCCTTTTTGTACATTAATTAATAACTGATAGGATTGTCATTTTGCGATACAAAAAAAAAATAATAATGCATTTGCTGATATTTGTATATAAAATAGATTTTAAATATGTCAATTATCAATCTCACACTGAAAACTATTCTTCTAATGATAATTACTACTTTATACAGTTATAAAGTAAATTAACTGAACAGGTTATTTCATAGGCACCTACTGTTTGGAAAAAATGCCAGTAGTGGGCATACGATAAAAAAAAACAGTTATTTCATACCAGACGAGTCCTAAACCACCAATATTGCTTTCTTGAATAGATATTACACTTTTTTTTTCTCACTAATTTTAATGTTTTTACTTATCAAAATTTGGACTAATGAAAACTCTAACTAAAATCAAATCCTTATCAACAAGATGTAGAAGCAATTGATAAAGTTTAGTTTCTCATAACATTTATAACATTCACCACTGTAGGTACTAATATAATGTTAATACATGTAGAATAGAATATTACACCAAATTGTGAATTGTCAAAGTTATTTTGATATAGCTAATTTTCAAAATTGTCAAATTTTGTTTCAAATATGTTTATTCTGTACCTTTTGGTTTTAAAATCTTTAATTTATTTTTTTTAGCGCAAAGGCCCATACGTTCAATATGACGTGGTTCTTTCTGATGATGGTGAGTACTTTTTAAATTTAATTATTTACCCTTTAATGGAAATCTCCTCTGAGGTGGAGGAGATATAGCAATCAATCCAATGTTTTTTATTGTCTCACTTAATTTACATGCTATAAGGCAGGCACCCTGAGCTAATTTTTTTTTTTTTTTTTCAAATATCCTATTAATATCGTCTCTTATTTCTGAGGATCTCTCATAATATTAAACTTAAACTGCTGTATTTTCAATAAAACTTTATGGTTAGGATTTATTGTTCTTAGTTCTGAGCAAAAAATATCTTCTATGGAAGATTTACAAAAAAAATAGACTGTTCAAGTTCGATCCATTTTATGGCCTTAACTGAATAAATCAAAACTTTTTAATTTTGCTTTTTTTGGTATGTGAATCAATTGGATAAATGTTGGATTTAATAGTCTGCTTTTCTTTTTATAATGATTATTCATTTTATTATCAATTCATTATCTTTGTAATTATATATGTGTAGTTATATTTGATTATAAACAACAAGATTATTGTTAGGCGCATGATCACTATAAATTACTCTCTTTAGTTGTTTAGCTATACTCCAATTATAGCTAATTTTTATATTTTAAAGAAATTATTTGAATTTTAAAAAACAGAATTTTACCTATATATGAAATATATAGTAAAGGAAAGTATTGCGATTGTGAACAATTTCGAATCCGAGTTTTCAACAGAAATGTATATTTTACGGTTTTCTGAGTCCACTTTTTTACAATTTTCAAAAAATGATTTTGATGAAGCTTGCCTAAAGTCTTCTCCTTAAAGCCCTTAAACTATCCACATTCATGGTACGTTCGATAAGTAATGCTACCAATTTTTTCCTGGTACAATGATAAACCGTAGTGTGTTCTAACCTGGCTTGGTGGAGGGCGGTGTTAGATTTAAAACGTGTCCAATCTCAGTCTCATCTGAGCTGCTGGAGAGTCAAGGTGTGCGTTCCTGTGAACCTCTTTTTGAGGCCATGTAACACGGCGCAACATTACGCTATCAAATTTTGTGTTAAACTTGGGAAGTCTGACACCAAAACATTTCTATTAATTCAGCAGGCCTTTTGGAGTGATTGCTTTTCCAAATCACAACTTCTCCTATTGTACATGCTGTTCAAGGAGGGCCGAGACATGGTCGCCGACAAACCTCGCAGTGGAGGTCCATCAACCTGTTGACGGCTGAGCCTTCAATGGCTATAGGAAATTCTAAACAACCGTTAACTGCATTGTAACTGAAGATTTTAAAATGTGAAAGGTGAGTATCAAATAGGTCCAACTGTTTTGAGCAACGAACAAAAGAACAAATGTTCCAGTGCCAAGATATCCCCAAAGCTTGCTGAACTAATAAAAACTTTTCGATGGTGGACTTCCCAAGTTAAACACAAAATTTGGTCATTGATTGAGCATATCATTACTCCACAGAACAATCTATTGCCCTGTGTTACATATCATCAAAAAGAGGCTCACAGGAACGGACTCCCTGACTCTCCAACAGCTTGGAGACAACTGAGACCGGGTGTGTTTTAAAGCTAACTCCCCTTTCCACCTAGTCCACTACTGTTGGTGTAGGGAGATGGAGACCCCATCGCCCAGTCGTTAGACTGCAGACAGCCACTAGCCCTCCAGGTTGGGGGAACAGTACACCGACATTCACACACAGTACACTATATACAGCACACTACACACATCCCCCTCCCACTACAGACAAAGGTCATATATACTACATACTCTAGGGTAACCTCCCCTAGGAAGCCGCCCCGGATGGGGGAGCATCAGGAGGCTTAGAGGAGGCAGCTCCTCCACCTGACTAGGAGGGCAAGGGCTGATAACCCTCACCTCTGAAAAATTTACATTGTGAGACCTCAACGAGATAATGCCGGACTGCCTCATGTTAACCGACACGGAAACCGTCAAATGGACTTTCGACTAGCCTTTTGGAACATTTTAACTTTGCATAGACCCGGAAGACTTCGCATCCTCCTGAATGAACTAGATAGGTATAAATATGACAAAGCTGCCATCCAAGAAATTCGATGGACTGGAAGCGGGACTATTGAAAAAAGACTCCATAAAATCTACTACAGCTGCCACCCGAGAAACCATGGTTTCAGAACCGGTTTAATTGTGAAAAGGGGAATGCTGCTAAATAAACGTATATGCACTATAAGGATCAACCTTCTACAACTACTCCATAATCAGTTGCCATGCCCCAATGGAAACCGGAAGTAAAGAGGACAAGGAGGAGTTTGATGCTTTGAAAGGGGCACATGACGCTTGCCCAAAAAGCGACATTAAAATACTGGCAGGAGACTTCATCGCAAAGATTGGCTGAGAAAACATTTACTATCCGACAATCGGGCCACATAGCATCCATGAGGAATGTAATGAAAATGGTCAGAGAACCGTGAATTTTGCGGCCTCTCGGAATTTGGTGGATGGAACCACAATCTTTCATGGCCGCAGGATACACAAAGCAACATGGAGATTCCCAGACCTCAACACCTTCAACCAAATAGACCATCTCCTAATAAGTGCATGCCATAGATCCAATTTATTGAGTGTAAGAGCCTTTAGAAGAGCCAACATTGACTCTAACCACTACTTAGTGATAGCACGAATCAGAGCAAGAATCACTAATGCGAGATACAAGAAACAAGAAAAGACTAAGAAGTGGAATATCAAGAAGCTGCAAGACCCTGATATATGCAACTCTTTCCAAGCTCATATAGGTGGAACACTGCATGAGACACTGGGTAATGTCACTAATGCATGCATCATTAGGCAGTGTGGGACAATGTGGAGCTGGCAATTACAAGAACTGCATATGAATGCTTAGGCCTAAAGGAGCGCGAAACAAGGTCATCTTGGTTTGATGAAGAATGCCGAAATGCAACAGATGCGAAGAACGTCGCCTACCAAGCTATGGTGCCAAAACAATTCACAAGGGGACCCACAGAGGAATACCGTAAAAGGAGGAGAGATGAGAAGAAGGTGCATAGGGAGAAGAAGAAACTGGGAAATAGAGGCATTGAAAGAAATGGAAGCTTACAGGAGTGCGAATGAAAACAGGCTCTTCTTTCAGAGGATGAACAATGGTAGAGCCCCTTTTAAACCTAAAATTCAAGCTTGCAAAAAAGAAGACGGGACTCTCTTGAACAATAAGGACGAGATACTTCAACGGTGGGTAAGGCACTTTAGTGGCCTGCTGAATGAACAGGATTCTGAGCCCAGAGTGGGTGAAGGAAATGAAGAAGAAGATGTGGAGCCACCAGATTTGGAAGAGGTTGTAGATGCAATACAGAAAATGAGGAACCGTGAGGCACCAGGTGCGGACGGATTGCCGGCAGAATTGTTTAAATATGGTGGAGAGGAACTGCACTTCATGGCGTGATCCTCGATATATGGGTTCATGAGAAGATGCCTCAGCAATGGAGCAATGCCTTGATATGCCCGCTTCACAAGAAAGGAGAACAATTAGAATGTGCTAATTATAGAGGAATATCGCTACTCCCCTATGCTTACAAAGTCTTCTCCAATATCCTCTACCAAAGGCTGACCCCGCATGCAGAACGAGAAATCGGACAGTACCAGGCTGGTTTTAGGAGAAGAAAATCTATAGTGGACCAAATTCATACCCTTAGAGTAATCATGGAAAGGACTCATGAACATAAGATGTCTACTCACCACTTGTTCGTGGATTTTAAGAACGCTTATGACAGCATCAAGCGTCCTAAATTATACGAGGCACTAAGAGAAATGAAGGTTCCTTCAAAGCTAATACGCCTTATAAAAATGACAATGAGAGACGTTATGTGCAGGGTCCGCATACAGTCTGAATACTCTTCTGAATTTGGCTCAAATAAAGGACTAAGGCAAGGAGATGCTTTGGCGTGCCTCCTGTTTAATTTGGTGTTGGAAAAAGTAGTGAGAGAAACAGGTATCCAGAATAATGGCACCATATTGGAATAAATCGGTCCAACTGCTTGGTTATGCGGATGACCTTGATATAGTGGCACGATCCTTTACTGCGCTTACCGAGTCTCTCTTAAGCCTGCAAAGAGCTGCCGCACGCATGGGACTGACTATTAATGAAAACAAAACAAAATATATGTACACCGGAGGAGACACACCTCAAGAAAGACAGGTTGTCGTAGGAAGCTGTACCTTTGAGAGAGTGGAGGAGTTTATTTACCTTGGATCTCAGGTCATAGCAACGAATAATGTTTCCATTGAAATAAAGCGAAGGATCAAAGCGGCTAACCGATGCTATTTTGGTCTGTTGAAACAGCTCATTAGCAGGAAAACAAAGGCCCATTTGTATAAAACTCTGATCAGGCCTGTCCTAACATACGCCTCCCAGACATGGAAACTCTCCACACAGGATAGAAATAATCTCCTGGTCTTCGAGAGGAAGATCCTTCGGAAAATCTAGGGACGAGGAAGGCTAGAGAAGAAGGAGAAATAAGAAACTCTATGAGCTGCTCCAGGATATAGATGTTGTGGCCTTTATTAGATTGGGGCACCTTGGGTGGGCAGGGCATGTTGCACTGATGAGTACCGATGAAATGCCTAAAAAAATCATGGAAGAGGAAATTCATCTTCCAAGAAGAGTCGGACGGCCCAAGCTCAAAATTGGCCCAAGTCCGAAATTGGAAGGCAGCAACCCAAACTGAGCCGAATGACGGAGGCTTATTGAGGAGGCCAGGACCCATCGCAGGTTTATAGCGCCATCTGATATATATATATATATATATATATATATATATATATATATATATATATTGTAATATACACATTTTTTCAGATTTTATGTACGTAGTAAATAATTGTTTTTAGGTATCTTAAATTAGCTTTAGTATTTGGAAATAGGGATTCTCAGGAAAATAATACATTTATTTATCCTGACTGCAATCATCAAAAATTATAATGCAAAGTGTGTTTGTCATCATAGATGGAACCAAAATAGACGCCTTCATTTAAAAACATGGCGGCTCTATTTTGGACTTCAACAGAAATACTGCCATAATGATCGAGTGGGTGAAGATGATCAATATTTCAATACTTCGACAATAAATCTAACATAAGAAAATAAAAAGAAGTGAAGAGATTTTGATCAAACAAAAACTTCTGAAAATAATAAATGGTCCATTCGTATTGGAGAATCAAAATGGAAGTTCGCCCTTTTGAAACCTGTGAGTGGTATAATGGACAACAAAGGGAGAGTAGCTATTGTTGTTTGGACCAGGGACCGGAGCAGACATCTTAAGAGCTCCCGTAATACTTCATCCACATTCAAGATCCATTGGTAACACACTTTAATTATATCCCATAGACCACGGTCGTCGTTCTTCAAAGACTTTATTAGACCTTATATCGTTATTCAAAGGAGAAAGTGTTAAATTTAAGATATATTGACGCTTCACGTTTTATTATGTTTTGTATTAGTAATAGTTCCGTGTGTCTGTGCCTGATTGTCTAGTAACCCTGCCCTGAGAATAATTAATATTAAGTAATTAATATTACTTTTTTGGTCTTAGTGGGTGGGCATATTTTTGGTAAAATATGTAAATCAGTGAGATCAAAAAATGATAATTATAATAAAAAGTTGACTGATAATGTTGGTATGAGTACTTCTCCTTCTTAGGTGGTTGAGAAAGTAAAATTAATGTCATTACCAATGTGGATTCTTTTTTCATTGAAATATGAAAAAATTAAAGATACAGAACTGACTATGGAACCTTTATAAACTATGTTGTTTATTATTTAATCTCTGTGCATAAATTTAAGTGATATATACCCTAGATTTTTTTTGTTTCAACACTGATAGTGTTTTGTTTTTTAATTTAGATTCAAACTATATTATTTAGAAATTTGTAATTTAAAACATATTTTAGAAGACAATCAGAATGAAAGTGTACGCCCTGTCAGAGCCGTTGCAAGAAAGAGCAGCACTCGCCTGCCGGATTCGTACGATAATGAACGGAGGCTATATGACAGAAGGGCCGCCTCTAGGTTCCCGCCACAGCAGGATGATGGTGTAATTGAGGTTGGTTTGCATTTAATTAAAAATTCTTTACCATAAAAAATATTTAAATTATAAATTTTGGCAAACATTGCACTCATTGTATCCTCATCATAGGTTTCACATTATATTCATCTTTAATAGGCAAAATTCATATCCAAATCATATTTTTAATTGGAGGGAGTTTTTGTTGACCGTAGGTGTATATCTTAAGGGAGAAGTCGGTAGGGGGGGGGGGGGGGGTGAGGTCAAAAATTTACACTTTTATAAGTAAACTTACATATTTTGTGCTTACGTTTCTGCCTAAGTTTTAGGCCATCTTCAGGGCAGAGAGGCGTGTGGTCGAGCGACAACTGGCGGCATCTACCCTGAAGATGGCCTAAAACTTAGGCCGAAACGTTGGCACAAAATATTTAAGTTTATTTATAAAAGTGTAACTCTTTGAACGCACCCCCCCCCCCCTCCCTCCCGACCAACTTCTCCCCTAACATATTTTTAATTATGTTTTTTTGTGTTTTTACCTTTCTAATTTTCCATACAAAACGTAACGATTGCCAGTTTCAGTAAAAAAAAAAAAAATCAGTAGGATTTTCGGTATTTTCTTAATGGGGAACAATCACTGTTAACATATATTTTTTATATACATTTATTGTTTAACTGATGAAATAGAGGTACCACTGGGAAAAATAGAAAAGAAAAAGATTTAAAAAATGCATATATTATTGCACTAATCGAATTGAAATCTTTGTTATAAAATAAATTAAAATGAAAAATATTAAAAGGCATATTTTACATGTTTCAAAAATCGCAAGTAACTCAAATTTGAAAAAGTTTAATGTTAGTGGAATCTTTATGGACCAAATATCATTCAGGAGACAAACTAAAAAAAGAGAATCTTTTCTACAGCATTTTACTGAAACCGATTGTGAATCCTAATTTTGGAGGTATTGAACATTTGCTGTACTCTTTTTATCAAAAGTAAAACAAATTGTTTTATTAGTAATTTGTTTAAACTTAATAAGTTTATTTTTGTTAGAAGTAATATCATACACACTATAAGATTTTAGAAACTGTAATAGGTTTTGTACAATAGGTTGCTCCTAGATCAGCTGATATGTCGAGTACTTTAGCCTAATATGGGTTGCTCGCTAGGTCTGTCTGATTTCTGATAATAACGATTTTGAGTTATGCTCTTTCATTTGGGATGCGTGATTTATAATCTACTTTTATTAGAAATACATTAATCATTAATTTATATTTAAAATGAGAACCATATTCCTAGTTTTAAAAAATAAACTTTTTTCAGCAAAGAGTACCATCTAAACTAGTTAAGCCAAAACTATTTCGTCCACATAAGTGTGACTCCAGTTGCACAGATTGGTTAATGACAAAAGAGGAAGACACCAAACTTTTGAATCCGTTGGTTGTTCCTGTTCTGTATGCATTTTCCAGGTAAATGATGAGAATTATTTAAGGTTAATTTTTAGTACTAACAAATTTAATAGTTTGTTTTGAGAATTAAAAAAAAAAAATTCCCACGAAATGAAGATCTGACAATTATCTTATAATCTTATAAATAAAATAATGCATGTAAATTGTTATCCATCTCCTGGAGTTTTTTTTCTACTTTTCATGAGAAAATGGCTGAACCGACTCCTACGAAACTTTTTTCCTCTTTGTCCTAATGTCAATGGCCTTATACTGCCAGCAAACTGTAGACAGTAGTTGTTGAAAATATTTATATATTGACGACGGGAGAGAAATAAAAGCTGAGAAACATTGTTCTGAAGATAAGAAAATATTTCCCCAAAGCATAAACATAATTAAATAAAGGAGTATATTTAATTGAAAGTTATATATTGCCCATCATATAATTTAAATTATTTTTTGGATAATATACAACAGTTCATAAATCATACCACCACTTTGTTTATTTTATTTTCCTGAATTAATATAATGTATCACTTCTATAAATTTATACAAATTTGTACTTAACTTCTACAAATTTATAGAAGTGGCAAATAATTTAGCAATCCCTAATTAGATTGATCCTTCTATACCATCATGCGGATGTCAACTGATTATGTAACATTACATACTTTGCTCTCTCCTCAATTTCATGGTGCACTTGCTGTTTCCACGGTTCCCTTTTCTCTGGTGGATCCTATTGATGCTTAAAGCTTCCTTTATCTAGTTAGCTTGTCGAAACATTTACATTTTATTTTTACTTTGAAATAACTACCCAATACTCAATTTAATTATTATTTATTTTAGAGAAACTGAAGTCCCAACAAATGCTATCAGTTATATCGCACCTTGCGGTAGGCGGTTGAGGAACATTGTTGAGGTCATGAATTATCTGACAGAGACCAATTTAAAATTGAGTTTGGATTTGTTTGATTTCGATCCTTGGGTGAACATATTTAATGAGTATGTTGTCTCTCCTGATATGGTTGTCATGGAGGTAAGTGCAATTTATCATGAGTTTTTTATAATTCTCATTCTTTCTTGTGTTTTGTTGCTTAGATATGCTTTGATTGGAAGAAAATGTAATTTTATATATAACATCCTGGCAATCAACTATTTTTACTTTTAACATTATTATAACAATTTTTGACTCTTCAGTATGTATATATTCTTGCCAGGCTTCATATTGATAACTATTTTATTAATATGATAGTTTGCTATGGTTTTTTATTACCATAATTTTTTTTAATATGGTTTACCATGAAATGGTTTACCATAGTAATACAAGAGATGATTAGGTTGGCGGTCAAAATAAAACTTTTTAAAACTCAAAATAATCATTCCTCATGACTATGCATTAATATGTACAGTTAATTCTAATTTGATTTTTGTCTTTAGGACCTATCTTATGGCCAGGAGACTATGCCGATTGCTTGTGTCAATACAATCAACAGAAGTATTCCCACCTACATGGATTATATGACTAAACGGCGAGGTAGTGAAGGAGTGTATTTGAATTTGGAGCCTGGCTTCTTAGTGTGCTGCGATTGTACCGATAATTGTCAGGTACGTTTCTATGTTACAAAGTTAAGTCTCTGACCTAATTTCGATTTCTCGTTGACCATCTTATATTTGATGAATCTTATATTCTATATTTAACCAAATTTCGTGATGTTTTTTCTTCGTTCCAACTATTATGATTTTAGTATCTAATGGATTTATTAGCAAGGAAAATAACTAACCGTAAATTTCTGATTTTATGTTTAGTAAATTACTTTTCACTCTTCTTTGAAGTTATTGTGATGGCATTAAAACAGTGAGTAGATTTTTCCTTCTTCATTTCTTTAGGTAGAATAAGTATGGTAGTCAACAATTATTTATTGAGATCTTACTTAATATTCAAGTATTAAGGTATCATGAGTCTAAAAAAAAATAAAAAAATATTCCCTGTTTTTAAGTACCCATCTCATTTTCCTTAAGGATTTGTTATCCATTAGTCCTGAGCCATGAAGAACGTAAAGTTTTGAGAAAAAAAATTTCCATAGGGGAGTTATAATTAGCCCAGCTAGGATCTAAGTTATTACGATTACTTGGATAAATCCAAACAAACTTTATGAATATTTTACTCTAATCGTTTTGATATTTAGATGAATGTATAATTTTTGGTTGGCTTCTCAGTGATATTCTAAATAACCGTAAATTTTTCATCATAGAATATAGTCAAAAATGAAATAAATAAATATAAATTAAATAATTTTTATGATTCCTTTTTCCTATAATGAATCTGCAATTAACATTCATCCCACAGAATTATTATACGTTTAAATGTTTTAACTCATGGGTGCCAACCAGCAAACTACCAACCACAAGTTTCTGGGTTAAGAAAATATGTTTCCAGTATAATGCTGGTTTTTAGTTATTTATATAAAATAGTATTTCAATATTAATGAACAAATTGCTAAATAAAGTTTTGGCCCTTTGGACAAAGTTAAAAAATAAAAAAAGATAAGAAACTATTATTTCTTTATAAATGAAATTATTGCAGGACAAATCAAAGTGTGCATGCTGGCAGTTGACTTTTGCAGAGAGTCAAGTCTTTCCCCCTGCTGCTGCTAAGAACCTTGACCAAGATTCCATCGGTTACCAATATAAGAGATTACCAAACATAATTAATACAGCCATCTACGAATGTAACAGTAGGTATGTTTCATGGTATATTTCTATGATTTTATTTTGTTTTATTCTCAAGCGAACCAAAAAAGTTACTGTAATTATACTATATATCTTTCTGAATTTGTTGCTATTTATTTTAGATTAATATTTGTGTGCAATTTTTCATTTATGTGCAGTCTTTTATCAAGAATGAATGGTTGATTGATTTTCCTAGATTGAGAGTGATGCAGCTGTTAGTGCATTGTGTGGTTATGATTCTCAATCAGCTATAGTGCAGGCCACAAGGCCACAATTTATTGGCACCAAAAAATTTGCTTCAATTTGGATTTTGAAATATAGCAAACCTTCGCAAACATATATGAGTCGTAGATTTGAGAAACCCCATAAGTCACATAGACCAAATTTTCTGGGGGAAAAACAAAACAATAAAACAACAGGTGTAATGGTCAAAACAGGGAGAATGGTTCAAGGCAGCCCAAAACAACTGCCAATTAAAATTTTGACTAACCCTGAACCCTATCAACCCTATCTATGCTACCTATTCTGGCAGTAAGATTCATTATAGTGTTTAAATTTGCTTGACTTATGGGGTTTCTCAAATCAATTAACGTGAATAAGGAAAATAATATTTATCAAAAACTACGCAAAAAAAAGTGTTGATTTGTTACAAAATTACTCTCAGAATAGATAAGTCAGCATCTGATTCCTTTCATATGTGGCCCACTGGAAAATATCCTACCTAGGTTCACTGACTTATGGTGTTTCTCATCTAGATGATAACTGGTCACTGTTATGAAACAGGGAAAATGCGTCGTACTTATAGGGTTATGTTCCCAAGGCATGTGTACCTATCTCAACAGAATGGAAATCTGCCAAATTTTAAATTTATCCCAAAAGAGACTTAAGGAATTCCTCATCTTGACGATTCATGTGCTACAGATATGAGGGCAGCAAAGTAAGAATCATATAAAGGTAAAAAGTTATTAGGATATATATGTATATATATATATATATATATATATATATATATATATATATATATATATATATATATATATATATAATTATAATTATAATAAATATAATTAACAGTATTATAGTATGAATTAATACGAATGAAGTAATTAATTAATATTTGTCTGTCGATCAGTTATTTATTGAATTTAAAAGTTATTTTGCTTTGGTATCGATTATAAAAGAGGATTCAATTGCCAGACTTCTCCCAACTCATTGTAAACTCAGTGCGCTAAGTGTGACCAAGGCGGGTCTCCTGAACGTCAGAGTCTATCCAGAGCTGGTAAAATAGAAAATTAATTTTCTTTTATAGCCATAATTATTATGTTGATAGTACTTGCCCTAGTGCCAGTAATGGTCTAATGCCATGATTCACCTACCATACCATAAGTAAACTAATCTAGTTTTCTCTCTTACTGTTGGTTCATATTGATAATATTCTACAAACAGAATCATTTGTATTACCATCTTTTTCAGTTAAAGTGCTTTTCAGTTTAGATAGTTGTTTTAATGACTTTCTACTTTTGTAGATGTAAATGCTGTGTAAAAACATGCTTGAACCGTGTTGTCCAACACCCACTGAAATTGAAACTACAACTTTTTATGACTAAAAACAAAGGCTGGGGTACAAGGTGCCTCAATGATATTCCAGCTGGTACTTTTGTCTGTGTTTATGTTGGTAACATTTACACTGAAGCAGTTGCAAATGAGGTAGCTCAATTTACATTTTATATATATGAACGAAATAAGTTGGCTTTTATTATTTTCTTTGCCTTAAGATATTTCAATTGAATTGCTTCTAAACAATTCTAATAACATCGTTTTTATGATGTCTGTGATGTTTATTTCTAATTTAACTTTAAAATTGTTATAGAACTACAGTAGTAATCTCTTGTTATCGTGAACTCGATTATTGGAAAACATCGGATAACACAAACTAATTTCTTAAAAAAAAAAAAAAAAAAACCTTTCCGGGCATGTTTTTGTAGAAATTCCTAGTAAGCACGAATTTTGAACTATTTTAGACAACGGTGGAATGAACTTTTCGGAACTTATTATAGGTAAGAATATTTAATTAACAATTCATGATAAAATCTCACCTGCAACATATATGGCTCTGGTCCCTTCTTCTTTTACATTTTATTTTAACATTCAATTTCGTACAATAAAAAAAAATTAAAAAGTTTGATTGAATTTTATATATATTAATAATAAGTGGAGCTTAAAAGTTGAATTATTGGGAGTTACGCACTCAAGTAATTACAGCTTAAATAAAAAGAAAAAAAAAAGAAAGTTATCGAGAGATCTATTGACCTAAAAACCAAATTAGAAGTTTAAAAGAAGTGGATAGTGGTGTGGTGTGAAATTGAAAACAAAAATGGCTGAAAAATTTAATATTCTGAAATCGACCTTATAAATCATCATTAAAAAACAATGTATCCCAAATTCAAGGCAAAATATATGCATTAATTGTGAGATCAATTGTTTAAAAAAATGAGTATCTAAGAAAAATATGTACAAAGAAACTTTTAGTCTATCGGATAAGGCACAGCTGCTGTTCTTAAACAACTGGAGAACACGAACTGGATAATTAGGGATTGATAAATTATTTGCCACTTCTATAAATTTGTTTTATTGAAAACTAGTTTCAAATGTTATACATTCATCCTCAGTTCTAAAAACACACTAAAAATTCAAAAATAAGCAATTCAAAATATAGTTTAGCATTATTATACATATTAAATTCCATAAATCAGTATTATAAAACATTTATGAATTTAATTAAGACTAGAAATCAAATACATGTTGGTACTCACCAAGGTTTAAATGGATTATATCAAACAGAAAAGTTTGTACTGGTTCCTTCTCGCATTGTACTAACAATGAACGAGAAATAGGCAGGATGTTTTAAGTAAACAGTTTAAGGGCCAGGGTTTTCCCATTAATGTCGGTGAGTAATTGTTTTTTCTGTTATAGATGGGAATAAATTTAAGATTGGACTGTTGGAGATATTTATTTGGTCATTTAAGCAAAAATCTGGATTGGATTTGAAGGATTTTATTATTTCAAGTGCTTCATATATATTTAATTTGAGACTGTTTTCAACGTGATGTATTAATTTAACTCCCGAGTCTTTGATGAATTTATGATTATTTTCATGTAAATGAATTGCAAAGTTGGAATTATCTGTCTTATTATTAAATGCACGTATATATTGCTTTAATCTCTGATTTAGCGATCTTCCAGTTTTTCCCATGTATTTGGCTGCACAATCATTGCAATTTAGTTCGTATACTCCGCTTTTTTGGAAAGGGTCTATTTTGTCTTTAGGAGAAGAGAAATATGAGGATAGGATTTTTTCTATTTTAAAGGCAGGGTTTAATCCTAGTTTTTTCAATTCATTTCCAACTTTGGTGGATATAGTGCCGTAATATGGAATCAAAACATAATGCTTCGGGATGGGCCTATCTTCGGGGGTTGTTAAATAGATATCATTAATTGTTTTTTTAAAATATGATTGATAGTGGTTTTATTATACCCGTTATTTTTTGCTACGGAGTATATTATTTCAATTTCTTCATTATAGTTCTTTTTATTTAATGGTATGTTCAAAAGACGGTAAATCATGCTATTAAAGGCTGCTAGTTTATGTGCTATTGGTCTCCTAGCATCATCGTTTATAACGACATCCGTGTGGGTGGGTTTCCGGTAAATTCCAAATTCATGATGTTTTGTTTTTTACAGAGATTTCTAAATCTAAAAAGTTTATGGTTTTTTTTTTTTTTTCCAGTTCTACTGTGAATTTAATTGAGGAATGAATTTTGTTTATTTCCTTTAAAAAATTATTTATTTGTGTTGTCGTACCAGACCATAGGCATATAATCTACATACCGATACCAGTATATGACATGCTGAGCTAGTTGAGAATTATTTGGGTCAAGAATTTTTTTCTAATTTGTCCATAAATAAATCTGCCAGAAGGGGTGAGAGAGGGGAGCCTATCGGTAAGCCTTCTTCCTGTTTGAAGAATTTTCCATCAAATTGAAAATAATAATGTTTTATACAAATAGACATCAAATTGTAAAGATCTAGTTTTTCTAGCGGTGCTAGATTCGATCGGAAGATTAAGTGTACTAAAATTTCTATTGTTTCTAGTGGTGGGATACTTTTGAAAAGATTTGTGACGTCGAATGATATTAATTTCGCGTTATCCGGAATTACTATGTTTTTAATTTTGTTGACTAACGCTATAGAGTTTATTACCGTATATTTTGGAGAAAATGAGAGATTCTAGTTTTGAACAAATTGTTCAAGTAATGGGCAAGTTTATAGATCGGGCTATTGATGTAAGTAAGGACTGGTCTTATGGGGATTTCCAGTTTGTGTAGTTTTGGTAGGCCATATAGTCAGGGAGGTAGCGGATTCATCTCAATGAGAGTGTATTTTTTATTATCCAGTATCAATATGCTGTTTTTTATTAACTCTCGGACTTCGGTGGCAAATTTATTCACGGGATTTTTGACATTAGGAAAACCGTTCTTGTTTATGAAATTACTTTCTTTCTATAGCTATCTCTTTCTAGAATTACTGTCGTATTTCCTTTATCTGCTTTTATGATTACGAGATTATTTTCGCGTACTTTTTCTGACAATTCACATGCTGTTTTATGTTCTGCTGATATATTTTTATTGGATCTATTGATTTTTTCTATTTCGGTTTTTAGTACATTGGCGCAGATGGATTTGGAAATAGAGTCGTTATTATATTTTACTAGACCGGTTTCGATGTGAACTGCAAGATTTTCAAACATTTTTGAAATTTACAGGTGAGTTTTGAGTTTACAGGTGAATTTATGGAGTGTTTTAGGCCTTTATTAAGAAGGTTGTTTTCAGTTTCCGATAAGGTGGTGCTAGAGAGATTGAGAACACGTTGGGAAAATTGGTTTTGACTTTGGGAATTGTTTGGTGAACCAGAAGAACTGATATTTAAATTGACATAGTTTAACCATAATTTTGTAAGTTTCTTTTCGAGAGTTTCATGTTTTTTCAACATGAGGTTTTGGACCCGGGTTCGAATTTGTTGGATAGTTTGGTCGAATAAATACGAGGTAGACGAACTGGATAGTTTGGTCTCCCACCGAGTTCCTGTTAACAAGGGACTACTGTAGATGAATCCTATAGCTAGGGAGAGAAGTAATTATAAGTATTGTTATTATTAATTGTTTCATGTTTTTGTTTTTATTGTGTAACTTATAATATTGTTTGTTTGCATTTATGTATCTGTTAATTAAGTACTGATTTATATTAAACTATATTTAAATGATTTCTTTTAAGGTACCTAGTATACAAATGTATGGAACATACCAGCTAATAAACAGTCCTTTATTAAAAAGAATATATATATATTTATTTATATATATATATATATATATATATATATATATATATATATATATATATATATATATATATATATATATATATATATATATATATAAATAAATATATATATATTCTTTTTAATAAAGGACTGTATATATATATATATATATATATATATATATATATATATGTTCACACGTGTAAGTAAAATCTATAAATATGAAATTTATATTTATTTACTTATTCCAGGATGGAAAAATGTATGGGGATGAATATTTCGCTGAACTTGATTATATCGAAGTAGTGGAACAAAGTAAAGAGGGTTATGAGGAGTTTGTGGACCCTGAAGAATATTTGAATAATGAAAAAGGTATTATTACAATTTTTAAAAATTATTGTTCAGCCATAAAAAAAAAAATAGAACTTTTTATTTCTCTGATTAGTATTATTATTGACATTTACATACTAAACAGTTGACATGATTCTCATTAAAAACAACAAGTTGTGGTTTGGCAGCATTATTTCCAGATTCCTAATCAGCCTTGCATCTTTTTTTATAGAACAATCAAAATATTTAAAAACTTTTTGTTGATAAAATTTTGCAATGGTTGTGGAATTCAAAACTTACAATAAAAAAAAAGCAATGGATATGGCCTTTAAAAACCTGCAGGTGCCATGAATTTCGATTCAGCATATATAACCTAAAGAAATGTATTCAATCTTCCAGAAACTACAAATGGGTTTCCTGATCTATTTTGGCTGCTATCGCTTCATTTTTCTTAGGTAGGCTATAGAATATTTCGACACTTAAAGAGAACTTTCTAAGTTTTATTCATTTATTATAAAAATAAAAATATCTGATGTGGACAACATATTACTTCCTTGTACGCCTATTAAACTATAACTCGGTGGCTCAAAAAGTGATCCTGAATTTGGTTACTAGTTTCCGAAGATCGCAGTATCTCAAAAACAACACTCGCTGTCGCGACATTCATCTACTGACACACACACACGCGCACACACACACAAATAGGGAGGAAAACCAGTATTTTACACTAAATTTTAACACTTGAAACAAGTAATAAAAATGTTTAATTGGATTGGAAACCAAATTGCATTTGTAACCTTTATTACCAAAGCATATGATTTATGTGTTTAATTTAAACATAATTTTTGATGTAAGCTTATTATGACCTTCAAATAAAGTACCGTTTTCGGCTCACCAATTTTAACCAAAATATAGTAAATACATTCACATAAATATAAAAGTCCTATTTACCAAATTTGAGATATTTTATATTATATTTTAATGTAATTTTTGATGAAAGTCTAATATGACTTTCAAGTAAAGTACCGCTTTCGGTTTTTCAATTTAGACCAAAATCTAGTATGTTATTTAAATCAATATATAAGTTATAAATACGAAATTTGAGAAGTTTTGCAAAGTATTTTAATATAATTTTTGATGGAAATCAATTATGACCTTGAAGTAAAGTAACACTTCCGGTGATTAAGCAGTGACCAAAAAGGAGGTTCACAACTAGATTTTACAACAATCCTAAATCCAAAATTTCAACTTTACGAACGTTTATTTTTTAAATACGAACGTACGTACAGACGCCACGACAAAACTAGTCAAAATGGATTCAGGGATGGTCAAAATGGATATTTCCGTTGAAATATGAAAACCGAAAATTTTCGCGATTACAATACTTCCTTTACTTCGTACAAGGAAGTAAAAATGAATTGTTTATGACCAATGGATAGGCTTTAGACGACAGCAAAACAAGAAGTAAAAAAGTTAGTGTAATTTTAACTGTACAATTACTTTTATTTTTATTGTTTCACCTGATTGGAATTATTTATTCACAAAAAAATGTGTAAATTGATGATAATTTTAGCCTGTGAAGGAATGAATGAATCAAACAGTGAACTATTTTGGTTTGGAACATTTTTTTTCTATGGCCCTATAGGTGTAAAATCATGCTGAATTGGGTTTTGGCACTGCGGGAAATGTCAGTTACTGGGTGAAACCAATTAGAAACCATCGCCGTACAACCATGTTTACATAATCTATATAAAAAATCAATACTATGAGCTTATTTTTTTAAACTGGTAATTAATTAATTTCTTTTCATTAGTGTATTTATTTATAACAATTATGATTTGAACAGACTGAATTTATAAATAATGATTTAATTATTAGTTTGTCAATTATAACTTGTTTATGATTTATTTCTTTGTATTAGTAGATAGGCCTTTCCACTAAATTAAATGGACCTGTTAAAAATTTAAATCTGTTTAAAATACTTATTTTGCTAAATTGGAATCAAAATTGGCTTATCTATGGACAAAAGATGGATGATTACTGTGATCTCAATCAATTTCATTTATCTCAGTCAGTTGGTCATTCTTTGAAATGTATCATGTTTTGGTTTTATCTTATTTTTAAGCCCCTCCAGAACTTAGCCAGGCAAGGCGAATAGCCCCTTTCTCAACTTCCACCTAGCTCGTTGAATTTGTTTCCAAAGGGTTACTTACACATTTATAGCCAAATATTTATTACAAAATTTAGCAATAAATACTTCTTCTTTTTTTTTTTTCGATTTATTAAAGCATAAATCAGCTTGATTACAGAATTATTGTATTATCTTTTAAAAATCCTTCTCATACCGTTTTGTTCTAATGTTACTTCACAGCTTCTGAAGCACGTAGTAACAATGGAAATGGTCGCCATTCTGAAGATGAGTTTGAACCAAATGTATGGATTTCACCTTCTGAGTATAAGAAGAGCTCAGGGTAAGTGACAGTTACATTTAATTAATACTAGATTATTTCAATTTTATTGTGCAGTTATGATCAATAAAATTGATAAAATGTTTAATAAAATAAAGATGATAAAAAGTTTTTTATTCAGAAGATATTTAATTAAATATTCATCTCTAATATGAGATTCTTTTAATCAATATAGTCTCAACGATTTATAGCTTTAAGAAACAGATTTATCTTTGCAAGGAATGTTTTATTTATTTATTTTACAAATACATCTACCCATAGAGGGTCATGAGCATGCTACAAAGATTTTTTTGTATACATTCAGATATACACTTTACATATAATTAAAACTGCATAAGGAATGTTTTGTTTAATTGTTTTATTTATATTGTTTGTGTCATGATTTTTAATTGAGTTACTGTTAAGTGGCTTTCCACAATTAAACTAAATTCTTATTTGAGAATTTTATTTCAATGGTCAACTGTCCTAAACATCATTTCTGAGTGATATAAATGGCTAAAATCTATTCTAATATAAATATTATGCCAAAAGCATTTACAATCTTAAATTTATTAAAATTAATATATTAACAGTTATAAATTTAAAATAACTTGATAAAGTATTACGTACGCATGGATGAATATTAAATTAAAATTATGTATTTTAGTTATAAAACTAAATGGTTCCTAATAGGGTTGTCACCCGTCCCATATTTTCTGGAACAGTCCTGTTTTTGAACCTGTTGTCTCTTTTCTCTCCAAGCTCCATCTTGGCATGCAATTCATTCTATATTTAGGTGATTCTTCTAGTTTTACTCTGAAAGATTTTTTTTGCAATACTGGGTACATTACTGGGTAAGTTAGAGATTTTTTGATTGACAATTTTTTCTAAATTGCTTTAAATGAATATTTTCTTAACAAATCATTTTTACAAACCTATTTTGAATTATTAAACTGTCAACAAAACACTTTAATAGAGTGAGTAAAATAAAAAAAAAATCTATAAAATGATTATATATAAAAAATACTCTAAAGGTATCTATAAATTAAATTGATAGATCAGTATAGACATGGCATCCAACATATAATAATTAATATAAATTTTCAGATATCATACTTTACTGTTTGTTTATTAATATTTATAACTAAAATTTTTAAATTCTTTTGGTATAATAGTAATATTTGTGATGAAATTTTGAATAACCATATTTTCAATTAATTATATGGCTGTCATAGTTGATCATGTTTCCACACTAATAAATATTCATCATTTAAGTCACTCAAAAATCACCTCTGGGATGGACAAAAACATTCTGGCACCATAAAATTTAGTTATTCACTAAATATCTTGTTTAGTTGCATGAAACATGCTTGCCCTAGCATCGTAGTTTAAAACTTTTTTAAATAGATTTTTTCTCTGTAATTGAGATAATTAAATTTAATGTTTTTGCCTAAATAGTCATTGAAAGGCATTGCAAATTTCTCTAAAAATTTAAATTATTTTAGGAATCGTACACTTCTCATTTAAATTTGGTTTATTTTTGCAGAATGAACTTACGCAAGCGGTCAACAAGAAGTGTCAATTCAGATTTCAGTAAGTGCATCAGCAAATAATCTATCACTACAATATATTATTACGGTAGTATAGATCTCTTTTCCTCAGGAGAGATGGATTTTGAGGAATGAGGTATCAAAAGAAATGGAATTTCATGGAGATGTGATGAAAAAACTGGGAGGTTTCAAAGATTTGACGATTAAGAGTCGGCGGATCGACACAGGATAAGTTGGGTTTTAAAGATTTTGTCGTGGGCATCAAGGTCACATACGTTCCTACGGAACGTATTGCTCCAGCATTTTAAATCCTTAAAATCTACAGTTTTCGAGATAATGCATGATATAGGACCGCATGAGCCCTATGCCATCTTGCGTACGTGCTGTTGTCATGGCAACTTTATATCAATTTGAGTCTGTTTACAACAACTTTTAATGTGTTGGAAATTATATATTGTTTCCCATGTCCAATCCTAATGGGCACTGTCAAATATGGATACTACATATAGAAAATAGTATAGCTGAATCTAATTGCCTAACTAATAAATTGAAGAGATGTTTTCCAGTAGGGTAAGCTAATTACTTATTAAGTATGAACTGTAACTTCAACATAGTTATTACAAACTATGTAGCTTCACCAATTCTATATGTTAAATAAACTTTTTTGGTAATATTATATTGTTTGCACGAATAAATATGTTTTCCTTATATCGCTTATACTTCTAATGCATTAGGGATTAGAAGAAGGATTGATATCTATTGCGAGAATTCTCGCTCGGGTATACTAGTTATTTTATATTATAATAATATTACCATCACTTGTTTCCTTTCCCTAAAGATTTTTTTTCTTTTTTTATAACACTTCTAGGTTTCTAAATTGTTCAGTGTTATGGAGTTTGTTTTAAATCTTTTTAATTTTTTTTTTAATATATATTTGTTATAGGTGATAGTGAAGATGAGGACAATTACGGACTAGATGATTCTGATGGTAAATATTGATTATTATCTGAATTGGTAATGTTATAGTGTCTTCCTCTGTAGCAGATTATAACCGCTGGTTTTATTTATTAATAGAGGAGCAGCAGGGTCCTGTCAACGTGGATGTATCAGATAATGACAGTGTCTCGTCATTACTAAAACCAAGCGTTAGGAATTTTTATGGCAAAGATGAATCTGTATATATAATGGATGCTAAAGCAGCTGGTAATATTGGACGATACCTTAATGTAAGAAATTTTTTTATTAAATTCACTTTTTGTCACATTTTATTTTTGTCATTATCATTTATTTATTTTTTGAAGTTTCTTTTGAATAGTTATAGCTATCATTTATAGTTATAGCTACCCTGTATAATTGTCTTTAGGCACATTGACCATTATTATAATTAGTTGTGTTTTTTTACATTTAAAAATAGATATCTACTCCATTTGAAATAATGAAATATTTTTATGAAATAAGTACATTATTTTAAATTATAATTCGATTATATTACAAAAATAACTTATGGGATAATTTTCTTTCCATCTTATCTCCTCCTCTCCCTCTGCTGGATTTCCTCCAATTTCCATGGTTTCATTTGAGATCAGAATGTCTGCAAAAAGTAAAAGTGATTTATATGCAAACCACAATGACATATAGGCCATGGTAATGTACATGAATAAGGTGATTACCTTGCAAAAGGGCTGGATGAAAGACTTTTTCTAGCTTGTATTTATTGAGGCCAGCATGAGAAAACCGAGTTTTCCAACAAATTCCCTTATGTTAGAATTTGTTCTCGATGGTCGACTGTCCCTAAGGTTGTTTTCGAGTAATTGAAATTGAACTTTTTTTTTTTTTCAAAATCTTCCCTATTTTATAATTTCCCCCCTTAGCAATAGAACAATTCTTTCTTTTTTACTTTATTTACTATTTCATTTCTGTCAAAATTAAAATTTTCCAACATTGGATTATCTGCCACAATAATCCTATATAAAATTTTTAATTTAAATACTTAATAAATAAATAACATTGTAGACAGATCAGCATTGTAGGAGGAAAACACAGTGGTTACACTTATTTTTCCTTCCAGTATATTCCTATACTACTAAGGGTTGGTGAAAATTCAATTTTTAAGTTAAATATATGGCAGTGAAAGTGATGTACTCATTGTCAAAAATGTTGAAAAATGACAAAGTATATTTTAAGAAGAAGTTTGTCAGAAGGGAGAGTGCGGTCAACGATGAACACACTAATAAGTGTAACTTATTTTATTGTGTCAACATTTCGCCTTAAGTTTTAGACAGGCAGAGAAGCAGACTGCCGAGAGCCAACTCTTTCAGAATGACAGTTGATAATTTGAATATTTATTTGCATTTATCTATAAAGATGGCATTTTGATTTAAGATACCTATTACTTTTTTTCATTTTTGATTACCAAACGCTTGTGTTGATGCTCCTATTTCAGATTCTGTAATCATTTTAGTAGCTATTTTATTGAAATTAAGGTGTTATAATTTGATTTGTGTTGTAGAATTTATTTGTTGACGTCCGCTTGATGGTATAGATGGATCAGTCTAATTAGGGATTGATAAATTATTTGCCACTTCTATAATTTTGTTTTTATTGAAAACTAATTTCGAATGTTATAAATTCATTCTCAGGTCTAAAAACATACAAAAAAATCAAAAGTAAGCAATTCAAAATACAGTTTGGTATTATTATGCATGTCAGATTAAATGTAATATAAATTAGAATTATAAAGCATTTATGAATTATGAATTTAATTAAGACAAGAAACCAAATGCATGTTGCATGTTGGTACTTACAAATATAATCTACTTTAACCTTGGTGAGTACCAACATATATTTCATTTCTTGTCTTAATTAAATTCATAATTCATAAATGTTTTATAATACTAATTTATATTACATTTAATTAGTATAATAATACCAAACTGTATTTTTAATTGCTTATTTTTGATTTTTTGTGTGTTTTTAGAACTAAAGATGATTGTATAACACTTGAAAATAGTTTTCAATAAAAATAAAATTATAGAAGTGGCAAATAATTTATCAATCCCTAATTAGAATTTATTTGTTTTCTGTAAATCAACATGGTTATATTTATCGTGGATTATCTTTTTTTAATTCTGTTAGTATTTGTGAATATATTTTAATTATCTTTCATTTTTGTCCTCTTAATTTTTTAGTATTAAAGTTTGATAATTTATTAATTGAGGTAAAGAACCTGAAATTATATATCCCCCTTAACTAGTATACATAAATGAAAATCTCATTTTAAAATAAATAAATTTATATAAGTTCTGAAACTAGGTATAAATCATGTTCAACCCATAAATTCAGTAAAATAATTATAAGAAACACCAAAAATGTTATAAATTGTTTGCATAGAAAACTATAATCCAGTCTAGCTCATAATAATGCAAGGTTGGAGTGATTGGCTTTTGGATTTCGATATTGAAGACTAGCCTTGCTACTTTCGGCATTTGATTGTACATTTTCAGGCCCAAAAATTCTAGCCCACCTGCCACGATGAGATAGCTTATGTGAAGTATAAATAATATCAACTAACCTTTTCAACATAAAGTATTATGCATAATTGTTTAGACTAATGGATAAAAAATGTATATTTTTTTGTATTGATAGTTAAACGAAATATTTTGAGTTCATTTAAATCAGAATGAGTCTTTGATACATTTGTTTATTTTAACTGATATTTGTTTTGATTTTAGTTGTTGCTAAGCAACTGGAAACCATGTCATAACCTTCTAATTTAATTCAAACTTGTTAATTTCATTACATTGGATAATTTGTCTTTGTTTCAGAACTTTTCATTTTATATAAAAAAATATTCCTTTTTTTTATTGAGTGTGATTTTTTAAATATTTTAGTTATTTAACCATTATGATCCATTAGTTTTTAAGTGTTCTCTTGTGATGATTTTTTTTTTTTACATAAGTGAGTGACCCAAAAGTTGGTAAGCAATGTTGGAAGAAGAAATGACAGCCGATAAACTAAAGGAAATGCTTATGAATTGGTTTACAGAAAGAGAAAATAAACAAACACTTAAGACTTTTGTCAGGAGTTTAATTTTAAATAAATTAACAAAAGAAGATGAACAATCGGATTTCAAATTAAAAAAACTCATTTTAGATAATATAGATATTGCTTTATTATACTTTGTCTGTGATTATTTAGCCCA
Organism: Rhaphigaster nebulosa; assembly: GCA_948150685.1. Classification (NCBI taxonomy): domain Eukaryota; kingdom Metazoa; phylum Arthropoda; class Insecta; order Hemiptera; family Pentatomidae; genus Rhaphigaster; species Rhaphigaster nebulosa. The sequence continues at coordinate 155,552,639 of OX411308.1, read as the reverse complement.
AAACCATTTTCATTATAGTCTGAGTGTTTTTTCCTCTGAAATATCTTGTACAAAATTGAATGAGTATGTTTGCGATTATTTTAATAAAATATCATACAAATGGAACACTAAGAAGCCTCCAATGCTGGAGTATTTTACAGTGCATAATGTCCTCTTGACTCTAAATATTGATCCAGGAAGTTCAGTCGGGAGTGAAATCATCAACAGGTATTATTTGCTTTGTGAGGGTTCATTATTAAAAGTTGTCGCCTCCGCAATGAAGAGTTCCAATGAAACCGATGCTCATTTACAATCTAATTCTCATGGAGGTCTCTCTGACAATTCATTACAATTGCAGATGAAAGGTCCTCGAAATGATAAGGGTACCAATTTACCATCAGAGAGCCATCTATGCGCTAAAGAGACGTTTCGCTGTGAGGTGCTTGAAAAATATTTACGTAAAAAAGATTTGCAAATCGAACGAAGGATAAGCTCACAAAAACAAGAGTTTTCCCGTTGTAAAAGGATATTGTTGTCATGCCATGATGCACTTATTACAAAACTGAGCGAAGTTTATCAGCTGATGGAACATATAAATACACAGAAAAATGAAATCGCTCATAAGCTTCAAGTTATTGAGAATATTAATGTTAAATCAAAGTTACCAGTTGAGGAAAATTTGAAAACAAAAGATATAGAACGAGTTGATAAGGCTATGTCGGTTATGGAAACCGCAAACGTACAAGATAATTTCACTCAGTCAGAAATACTTATCTTTGCAGATAAATGTACTGAAACTGTCATTAAAAAATCGATTAATGTTGGGTCACTAACGGATTCCCAGGTCGATTCCTCAGCCTTGGCTCAGTGGCAGCTTGAAAAACTGGAGCTGCTGCAATTCATAGATCAACAACAGGAGAGAATAAAGAGCTTGACAGAAAAAGCAATGGAATTGACAAGTAAAATAATGTCTCAACAATGTTACCTTCCTGAAAGAATCGAATCTGTCGATAATTCTCATCTCTGCTCATTGAAGGATCCTCAGGCAGGCCTAGAAGAAATCATTAATAGATCTGATCAATCCATCAATAAGTTCTATTTCAATTTTGAATCAATTAAGAATAAATCACATGAAGCAGAGAGAAGTTATTCCAATTTCCTAGATACTTTACTCAACAGTTAAAAAGCAATGGAGAATAGAACAACAAATGTTTAATCATCTTTTAACTGTAATTTAATATTTTTGTGTACTTTTATGAAAGTGGGTTAGTCATCAATTGAATTATGTTTATAAATTTGTCTTGAAGTTGCATGACTTATTTCTCACTTGTAAATTATTTCCAATATGAATTTTATTTTTAAAAATTGAATCAGTAAGAATGGCAACAGTAAAAGTTCAATATTTAAAGGGAGAAGTTGGTCGGGAGGGTGCGGTCAAAGAGTTACACTTTTATAAGTAAACTTACATATTTTGTGCCGACGTTTTGGCCTAAGTTTTAGGCCATCTTCAGGTCTAAAAAGAAAAACAAAATAAAAACAATGAAAAAAGACATAGGCAGTACTAATAACAGTAAAAAATGATAAAAACAGAAATTACAAGTAAGATAAAAAAAAGTATGAAGTATAAAAAGAAAAAGATAACACTAAATTACATAATACAAGAGACAAATGAAAAAGTAAAATAAAATAAACTAAATGAAATAACAATGTAAAAATTAAATGAAAATAAAAATAATGCGATACTATACTTCATACTATTTGTCTTTTTAATTAATAGATTTCATATATTAAATAAGTAAATAAAGCATTATTTTAATTTCAATTAATTTTTACATAGTTATTTTTTTTTTTCATTTGTCGCTTGAATTATGTAATTTAGTGTTATCTTTTTCTTTTTATACTTCATACTTTTTTTTATCTTACTTGTAATTTCTGTTTTTATCATTTTTTACTGTTACTGGTACTGCCTGTATCTTTTTTCATTGTTGTTATTTTGTTTTTCTTTTTAGCCCTGAAGATGGCCTAAAACTTAGGCCGAAATGTCGGCACAAAATATATAAGTTTACTTTTATTTATAAAAGTGTAATTCTTTGACCGCACTCCCCGACCAACTTCTCCCTTTAAATATACTTATACGGTCAACAAAAATTCCCTCCTAAAAGTTCAATATTGGACATTTTGGAAAAACCAATTTTTATAGGTTGAAACCTGCAGAACTAGCCATGACAAGAACAATACACTGCCAGCACTTGTAGTCTCTAAACTAAGTGATTCAGTGCGTAACCAAATCTTTCATTGCAAATATCTCAAAAAACTGGTTTGGGGCATGAATTGTAATTCTCACCGATTCAATTGTTTGTCACTCAAAATAAACTTTCTTTGTTTTATAATACAATCTATGGTTTAAAAATTTACAAATAAATTCCATCTATGTTAAGCATTGCAATAAAACAGTTCTATGTACATCGGGAAGAAAATACCTTTCTTTTTTGTTCCTAAAATATCTAACAACTTTATAAATATATTTATTATCGAATATAAGATGGCAAGTATAAAAAGAAGTATAAAAAGAAAGTATGTATCATATCATTGGACAAAATAATATTTTCAGAATTTAACCACACATCCTGACAAGAAATGTGTCTGTGTAAGAACACCTTAATGAGATGATGGTACATCTTATATTACCAATCCAACCTTACTATAAGTATAACTAATGAGTTGGCTTGGCTTTTGTTTTGGAATTTCTAAAAATAACCTAATATTTTTTTAAGTTTTGCTTTTTACTAATATTAATTTTTATTATTTTACAGCACTCCTGCGATCCTAACATTTTCGTTCAGAACGTTTTTGTCGACACTCATGACTTACGCTTTCCTTGGGTAGCGTTCTTTGCCTTGAAGTATATCCCTGCTGGGACTGAGCTCACCTGGGATTATAGATATGAAGTAGGAAGTGTGCCAGGCAAAAAGATGAAGTGTTATTGTGGTTCTGAATATTGCCGAGGACGTCTTTTATGAATCGTTTTTCTTTTATTGTAAATATTATTATTCAATTTAAATAAATTTATCTTCTTTCTTAACTTATCTAATTTAATATTGACTTTCTCTATTGACACTTTTATGTACATACTTGGCGTACAAACTGACTTCTCTTTTATTCATTTTGTAAATTGGGCCGTATCTGTTGATAGATTGTACATATCTCAAAAATTATTCATGTCCATACATTGTTTGGCTATGTTGAAAGGAAATCTAGTTTAAGAAAAATTATTTAAATTTAGTCCTCATGTATTGTTTGGCATTTCTATAATGAAGTTGTTCATCATATTATTTTTAATTTTTAGTTGCTATAAAATAGCAACATTAGTTCTCAGCGGGGCAATATTCCAAATCTTGCAGAGCAGTAAGTAGTGTCTGCGTTGGATTACAATAATTTTGTGGCTTTGAATGTAATTAACTTATTTATCTACGTAGCTGTGTTTTAAAAACTAATTTAACTTTCTCAAATTATTTTTATCTAATAAAATATGGTGCATTTGTTATTAAATTATTCTTTTTATTAATGTACACTATATAATTATTTTTCTACTTTACAATTAATATTTTCCTTTGAAAGGCCATGAGTTAAGAACTACCTTTTTTGTGTGTGTGTGTGTTCTGAACTTTATATCTGGTTGTAGCACACGAAATCCCAATTTTTCAGGTTAGCATTGCAAACTAACAGATATTGTTAATGAATTAATGCCATGAAATCTAAAATTGAAGTGTCAAAATGCTTCTATACATTTTGTATTTCCAATATTTCTTTTGAAAAACTAGAGGAAAATAAATTTCAATACATTTTATTTATTTATTTTAATTTTTTTTAAATTATATGCTGGTTCACAAACTTGAAATGTATTTCCATTTGCCTACATTTTTAACAACATTATGTTATTGTAGTTAAATCTAAAATTAATTATAATTGGATTTTCAAAGAAAAATATTTAAATTTATTGTTCATTAAATCTTGTTCTATTTGTCTAAGATGTTGTTAACTGTCTTTAATAGAAGCAGGAAAAAAATAATAATGGACAAAACAGAATAATTTGGTTCCTGAAACATTAAAAAAAAAAACAGGAAGTACATACCAAGCTTATATAATAATATATAATCTTATTATAATCTATGAGATGATGTGGCCAAGAGAGTGGGGCAAGGTAAATTTGAACTAGCCCTATGGAACTATTTAATTGATTACATTATAAACTTTATGTAATGATGGCATTAAACGCTAATGTTTAACCCACAGTCAACTGTTTAGTATTAAATTTTAATGTATCAAAAACAACAATTTTAATAAATATATAAGTACCTTCTTATCCATGGACTGAATGTGAGCCAGATTATGGAAATTTTCAATTAGTAAAAAAAGTGTTTTTATGTGAACAAACGAGAGTATTACTCTTTATTGATAAGGTTTATTGAATTGACAAATGAGGCAATTAGTTTCTAAATCGACTCAATCCATTTTATTAACTAAATGTTTTTATTTTATTTTTCATAAGTTCTCAATGCACTACATCACCTAGCAAAGCCTTGTTGGCCAAAACCGTCTCAATCGGGTATAAATATGGATTGAAACTCATGGAGTTACCCGAATTGAATGTGGCACAATCATATGTTTTTGGTGTTTCCTGTAAACTTTTTGAAAATGATTGAGCATGTTTTGAAACTAATCGCTTGAAATATTGAACAATGACTTATGAACTGTTTGGAAATTGTTAAATATTACATTACTGTAAAACAGTTTAAAAAATAAACCTATTTAAAAAAAAAAAAAATCAAAAATTTTATTTTGTTTTGCTTATACTGTTTCTTGCTACATAATCCCACTACTTGTTAATCCAACTATTTGTTCAGTTTTCAAATCTGTGGAGGGTGGAGGTGGTGAAAAGTGGAGGGTGGTTGTATATAAATAATGTAATGAACTGCTTTTCCCAAGTCTTTCTTACCTTGTGTCATATTATCAATGTTTTTTTACTTGTAAAACATGATATGCTGTTTTAACTTTTCGGCTCGACAACATTTATTTTCTCGATTAAGATGCCCATATATAGAAAAAATTCCTAAATTTCACTGATTTTTCTTTTAACCCTTTTTTAACAGTTTGCTTCATGTTCAATTATTATTTTTTGTAGTAATTTCTTATCGTGCATAACTACTTGTTAAACATCATCAGTTAAAGATATACATTTCCAGCAATAGGTTTGCTGCTTAAGACCAAGGACAGCCCTTTCAACTTAAGAGTTTCACCCTTATCATATCATGTGCATTTGCTTGTTACAAAAGGCAACAGGTACTACAGCTCAAGAAAAAAAAATTTCACTATGAAAGTAAGCAGTAGGAGGTTCCTCTTCATCTGCTGAACCATCCTGACCATGGCCTTCATCATCTGATAAGAAACTTCTAGTCAATCGAACTACACTGCAGATTTTCTGCTTCTTAGCTTTACATCGTTCTCTTTTTGTTGCTTACTGTGGAACGTCTTCATCCCCGTTTAGGTCTATATCAGGAGTTATATTTGGGACTTGGAAGTTTAGACGTTGGAAACTGATAACGTGTTTGTCTTCTTATATTCTCACTGTCTTCTTGCTCAAAATATTTGTACTCGTCTAGTTAAATATTAAATGGTATAAAAACTATGTAGTTTTATATACTAGGTTTTATGTACTTCATAACTTATAGGTTTTAGGAAACTTATGGTGATCAGAGTTATGTGATAAGCAGCTCCTTTTTCTTGTCCTTCATTGATTATATTATATACGGCCCAACAGAAGCTGTTAAGAGCTGCCGACACCAGCGTTACTAGGGCTAATAATGCAACTGTTACAGGTGAAATGGTTACAGAGCACCAGATAAGAAAAAGCTCATTGTATAGTCAGTTTGTAATCGCGACATTTCAGAGGTTGATTATATAACAAGTTATCCACTCAACTCGGGCAATGAATTTACTCCATTTTTCTGGAGATATTTTTTAAATTTACAACCTTAAAAAAAAATCTTCAGATCAACACTGTGAGACTACATAATGAATTACTTTTCTTTTGATTTCCTATTTCTAATATTATTCAATTAATAACATTATTTTATAATTTAATTTAAATTTAAATTAATTAATTAAAAATCAAAATCTTAATTTTTCTGTAGACTTCCTAAAACGTATTTGATCAAATAAAATAATTTCATAAGGAGAAGTAAAGGAGCGATGAGGAGAGAAACAAAACAGAGATTAATCAACATCTACAGTTTAATAAAAAATTATAATAGTAAACATCAAGAAATAAACTATCCTACTTCTGGAATGGACTGAGTAGTAACATATAACAATAATTATCTTCAACTTGATTCACTTTAAAATATATACAATAGTTTTTAACTTTAACATCACTTTGAAATGTACAGCTATCATATACGAAGCACCTGCAGACAGAACTTGAATCTTGACTTTCATTTATTTAAATGATAACCAATACCCAATGACATATCTCTCAGTCTTTTTAATAAATCTTTTAACTGAAATAGAATTACATAAATATAATAATAAGATATTTTTTGGGCATTATTCTAAATTGAGACCTCAACATGATGAAAACATAAAAGATATCTATCAGGCCACTTGGTCTACATAAGAATTTATATATTTCATTTCTTTAGACTAAATATTTGTATTTCCTACTCTAGGAACTTCCAATTGAATAAGTCTCAACATCTATTTAATAAATAAAAAAAAAAATACAGACAAATAATAATAATAACTATAATTAAGTACTGAGACATCAACATTAATTTGTAAACAAAAATTTAGTAGTTTCCAGTTAAGTATATCACTTGAAAAACAACCAAGAGGTAGGAAGGTAAAATCTTACATTAAGGTAAAGCCATTAGTATATAGTAATAGGTATACTTCTATATTGGAAAGGAAAATTGTTAATTTATCTGTAATGTAATTAGACCTGATAATTAATAATTGAAGATATGAGTGGATGAAGGTGTTATGTTACAAATTAAATTTTTTTTTTTTTAAAAGTATGGAAAGTAATTTTTTAAAGACATGATCTATTCAATCCACAGAGAACCCGATAACCAAGAATCTTGGGTTGTTAATGTTACAAGGTGGATATAAGCATATAACACCTTCATTTGTAAAAAAAAATCAACTATCTAAATGTTTTTACTTAGGACCTTCATTCATTCATGTCTTCAAGAGTCTTGATAAATCATAGAACTTCAAAAGGCCTGACTTAAAATAATATGAAAGTGGTAAACTTATAACAATTTATATTTAAAGGGAGAAGGTGGTCGGGGGGTGCGGTCAAAGAATTACACTACCATAAGCGAACTTATATATTTTGTGCCGACGTTTCGGCCTAAGTATTAGGCCATCTTCAGGGCTAAAAGGAAAACAAAATAACAACAATGAAAAAAGAGACAGCGGCAGTACCAGTAACAATAACAGTAAAAATACATACTAGATAGATTATGTAATTATCACGTTTTCTTTACATTTCCTCTTCTTCATTGTTTTCTATCCTTCTTCTTTCTTCATCACATAGGATTTTTTATCTATTTTTGTTTTGGGGCTTACATTACTTTATATTTTCCTCCTTCATCTGATAATTATTTAATTACAACAATGTCAACTTCTTTAACATCATCGTCATCTTTTGCATAACTTATCACATCACAACTATCTCTGTATGCTTTACATATTATCAAACCTTCATACTATTTGTCTTTTTAATTAATAGATTTCATATATATCACTATTCCCTGTGTAAATATCGCATTATTTTTATTTTCATTTAATTTTTACATTGTTATTTCAATTAGTTTATTTTATTTTACTTTTTCATTTGTCTCTTGTATTATGTAATTTAGTGTTATCTTTTTCTTTTTATACTTCATACTTTTTTATCTTACTTGTATTTTCTGTTTTTTATCATTTTTACTGTTACTGGTACTGCCGCTGTCTCTTTTTTCATTGTTGTTATTTTGTTTTCCTTTTAGCCCTGAAGATGGCCTAAAAGTTAGGCCGAAACGTTGGCACAAAATATATAAGTTCGCTCATGGTAGTGTAATTCTTTGACCGCACCCCCCGACCAACTTCTCCCTTTAAATATAAATATACAGTCAACAATAACTCCCTCCACTATAACAATTTATATATTTATTGAAATTAAAAATATTGAATGGCTTTGTTAATATCAGAAATATGAGTATTTTAAAGTATGAATATTGTTTAATAGATAGGGCTCATATAAAATCATTACTTTCCCCTAATCGTCTTTTCATTCACATCAAACTTCGGGAGACACCTTAACACTTGTTCCACAAAGTTTTTCAATTTTATAACATCTCTTTTTTAAAACCTATCGAATCAACTATCACTTACACAAAAGTTAGCATGTTAGAATTCCGTAGAAATGAGTATTTTTTAAAATGCTTTTCTTGTTGTGAGTACTCTCTCTAGTCTGCTTTAAGACTGAATTGACTGCTTTATTTTGTTTGAAGTGTGGGAGAGGCTTATTTGTTTTTCAAAATGGATGATATCGTCGACCGATATAAGGTATGGACACACCCCTGTGTTTGTCACCACCATGACTTTAATGACTTATTTAATGAAAAGACTTATTAGACTATCTCGTAGGCATTATCAAAACCGAAGTGAAACAAACATCACATCTGACAAAAAAAAAAAAAAAAAATAGAAATAAAGAAATGTAAACAACTGAAGTTCATAGAAACAATTCTTCCTTATTAATTTTTATTTGAAACTTATTTCAGCATTGCATTATTTCAACGGATTATAAGATGTTTATCTGAAATGGAGGACGAAAATAAATACGAATTACCGAAGGGAACTGAAATGCATTGCTTCTATACAAATTAAGTTCTTGGAACCAGTGAATTTGAAACAATTACCATGATATAAGAATTACCAGGATTCCACAGTTTTATGACTTTGAAAAAGATGATTTTTTATTTCATTATTAGTTTTGTTGTCCAGGTTTTTAACTTAATAAATTAGCATTACTTAGAAAATAATTGCATATGGAAACACTTTTTGCAGTATAATTTAGAATTTTTAAGCTTTATTTTCCTCATAGGACAGAGCTAAATTCAAATATGAACAATTAAATTACCTTAATCTTTATCTGGGCCAAAATAACACGGCAATCTTTGGAGTTATCAGTCCTGTAAGAATAGTTGATAAGAGGTTGACCAAATGGTTATCCAATATCCTGTAACCACAGATGTACTCCACTCCTGGTCCAGGTGTTTCAACTATCGTACCGTTCTTTTTATTGACACCTAATGTAAAATACAAAAGTTATCATATCAAAATCCAAAATAAATATTGTCTTTTTCAAAATAAAATAAAAATGGATTTATTTAAAGATTAGTCAATGAATTAATTTTTATAAATTACACAATATTTCTTTAAAAAATAAGCTAAAACAAAAATTTACATTTTCATGCTGGGCTTTGGACCACCAGATACTGGAGAAAGAGATAAAAACTTATTGTGTATATAAGAAAAATATTTATTTTTAACACATCAGAGTACCTCTTTATTGGTCAAATACTCCAATCGAAAAAATGAGAACAAACACAAAGAAAAAAAAATCAGTTAGCAGGATAACACTGCTAAAAGATCCAAATCACTCTATAAAGAATGAATAATGGAAAATTAGGCATCATTGGGTGCTGAGATTATGTCAAAATTAGTTGATACATGACAATAAGAGATGACCAGCCCTCAGGAGTAGGTAGGTGACAACCTAAAATAGAGATGATCAAGAGGGCATATCACAGCTAGAAGTATTTGTTAATGTATGACGCAGTAATATCGGAGTACAGATATTCCTCACTTTATGACCGAGGTCTGTTCCGATGACGGTGTTACTAAACGAATTGGTCAGTAAGAGAGGAGCTTGCACTAGGAATATAGCGATATTGTAAAAGTATAAAAATTAAGCAACAAACTTAAATTTATTCATAAAAAGACTTGCATAAAAATACATACATACATACATATAAAAATTCAGCCTGCATATGTTCATGATTGCAAAACTCGAAAAGTAGTCAGTCGATTTTGATGCAGTTTTCACAATCATTTAGAGAATTTCTTCTGGAAGGTTTACATGTATTAAATTTTTTTAAATACTCCCCATGAGGAGGGAAATAGAGAAAAACTATTTTTTAAAAATAGGTAATTTTGTAATCTTTGTCATAACAACTTCATATACGTGGAAGCAAGTTCACTACAAAAACATTTTAACAAGAGTGAAATTACAGCGTGAAAGAGTCATTTGTTAATAAAATCGGAGATTAAGGAAAAAAAAGTGCAAAAACGTAAAACTTTATAAAACTTGAAATTTGGGAAGGTATTTAACTCGCAATTCTTATTTCGGACAAGGCCGTGAGGATAAAGCTAGTATAATATAATATATATATCAATCATTTTACCCAGGGTGTCTAGCAAAGTAGCTTGAAGAAATTCCCTGACTTTTCTATATTTTTAACAAGTTTTTCCTGACCAAAAATAGCAAAATTAATAATAATAATAAAAAAAAAAAAAAAATGCTCTCTCTCCTCAAAATTTGAGGTTTTATATTTCAAGATAACCATTAAAAAAAGAAATTAGAGATTTTACAAGTCCATAACTCGGAAATTTATGAAGTGAGGGAAAAATATAAAGTGTTTTGAATCATTATACCAAAGCCATAAAAAAAACAATATAAGTAAATGCTTTTGGTTTATTATTTTCAAAAATGATCCTTTGTAATAAAGAAAAAAATTAGGCCACCTCAAAATTTGAGGCTTTATGTTTCAAGATACGTAGAATCCAAAAATCAAATAAAAATCTGCCACTGGCTTTTCTCTGGGATGATTTGTTTAATATTCGGCACCAAAGTCACATGTCATCCCAAGATGATCTTCGGAACTCGAAATTACCAAAAGCCATTTATCTTCATAATGGCAGTCAATTAGATATTTTACATGACCATAACTTTTCCATTTATGAAGAAGAGATAAAATCTTAAATTATTTCTTAATTAAAGTGTTTAGAATCTTTATACCAAAGCCAAAGTATGATGTCCTATACAATCTATATTCCAAGAATCTGTAGATTATGCCCATTTTTTAGTTTCAACTGTGAATTTTCTAACTGCGGCTGTTTTCTTGTTTTTTTCTTGGATTATAATAATATGGCTTAGCCAGAAGTTCAATGCCGTAACCGACAACAAACAGCTACTTACCCGCTCTAGTAAATCATGTCAAAAGCCAAATCTAAAATCTCAGCTACAACTCACTATTTTCATGTACGAGTACGTCAGTCGAACTGGTGGCCAACTGTCGATTCAATCTTGTGTATGTTTCTAGTGATTAGGGCTCAGTCAAGCTCTACAACTTCATACGGTCATTTCAGTCACCACTGTAATTTGATCCTATTACTTCAACTTTATGGGGTTCAGATCATTGTGCAGCCTCTAAATTCTCTAGTCAACTTAATTGAGCTAAATATTTCTATGCAAAAATTTATTTTTGAAAACCTAAAGCCACTGTGTTTCCCAAATGTAAGCAGCCAAATTTGACAAAGAACAGTTGAAAGTATAATAGTAGCCTAAATTCTTACTTTTAGGTTCCTGGACAGTGGGATCAAGCTCATTAATTTAACTTAGCTTTAATTTTCTCATGAATTTTGATTCTTTTGAATAATGTAGAATCTGTTTATTTATACTACTATGCATATTCCTCATAACACGTTATACTTTTATTTGATTGTTGAAGTATCAATCCACCTGCTGCCTATAGATGCTTGAGATAAAGGTGCTGACTGGCGCGGTGTTGCCTGATGAAGGCAGGAGGAGATGCTGTGAGTTGACCCTCCTTGAGAGAGCTGGCAACAGGGCATCTCCAGTTTGGCTAGCAATCTCCCTCACTCTTTCACTCTCTCAGTTTCAGAGAAGATAAGTTATGCATAGAGTGGCAACAGTGCTTCCCATGTATTGCAGGTCTCTGGCATTACATGAAGGCAACTACAGTTTTTGCTGTAGCAACAAGGCAGCGTCCTACGACTGATGATACATTAGTTCAATGTATAAATGGAGGCAAGTCTGTAGAAATTGTCATTTACATATATATTTCAAATGTCATAGACATTTCATATTAAAAGAAAACTTATTCATAATCATTTATTTAAAAAAAAATTAATTGAAAAATAAATCAAATACCTGAATACTGCAAAGTTGCTCCAAGAAGAGAATCAATAATACTGCCAATGAGACCAGCAAAAGCAGCGATAGGAATTATTTTCCACTGAGGCTGAGAGGTCGGTGGAATAGAACAAAAATATAACACCAAGAAGTGACCAACACCGACTACAGCACCACCTAAAAAGCTCAGAACTAGCCCCACCCAAGAGACTCCACCATTCACGCCTATAAAACAAATAAACCTGAAAATATAATCTGTAGCAACATTATTTTGTTGTTAACATATCTTGACACATTATGATTAATGAATTAGCATTAATCTGCATATAACTTAATTAATAGGCTGTCATAAAAAATAGCACTTTTTTTTCTTCGTAATTGTAACCCACTCGATCAGCTTTATTTCTTTTTACTTCCTTGTACGAAGTAAAAGAAGTATTGTAATTGCAGAAATTTTCGGTTTTCAAATTTCAACGGAAATATCCATTTTGTCCATCCCTGAATCCATTTTGACTAGTTTCGTCGTGGCGTCTGTATGTATGTACGTTCGTATCTCGCATAACTCAAAAATGGTTAGCCGTAGAAAGTTGAAATTTTGTATTTAGGATTGTTGTAAAATCAGGTTGTGAACCTCCATTTTTGGTCACTGCTTGATCACCGGAAGTGGTACTTTACTTGAAGGTCATAATTGATTTTCATCAAAAATTATATTAAAATACTATGCAAAACTTCTCAAATTTAGTATTTATAACTTATATATTGATTTAAATAATATAATAAATTTTGGTTAACATTGGCAGACCGGAAGCGGTACTTTACTTGAAGGTCATATTAGAATTTCATCAAAAATTATATTAAAATATAATGTAAAATATCTTAAATTTGGTAAATAGGACTTTTATATCGATATGAATGTATTTACTAGATTTTGATTAAAATTGGTGAACCGAAATCATATGTTTCGGTAATAAAGGTTACAAAAGTGATTTGGTTTCTAATCCAATTAAACATTTTTATTACTTGTTTTAAGTGTTAAAATTGAGTGTAAAATACTGGTTCCCCCCCCCCCCATTTGTGAGATCAACAAGTCTGCAGCAGGAGAATAAGATTAGTTAAGTGGGTTTTTCCGCTTAAAATGTTGAAATTGTCGATTTCCAATGCTTTATCTAGAGATATTGACAGTTTTAAAGTTGTCACGGAACATGAAGAAATCTCTTGGAAACTAGAAACTGAAGGAAAAGACCTCCAGAAACAAGAATGTGTCTGTGAGTGTGTGTCAATAGATGGATTTCACGACGCCGAGTGTCGTTTTTGAAACACTACAATCTTCGGAAACTAGTAACCAAATCAAGGATCACTTTTTGAGCCATCGATTTATAATTTAATAGGCGTACAAGGAAGTCATGTGTTGTCCACATCAGATATTTTAAATACAATTAAGGTTGATATCACTTTAATTCCTAGACCATACAAAATGAATTTGTAAACAACATGATCTAATCTTCCCTTCAGTTTTCTCTTAGTAACAGGTTAAACAGCATGACACTCAAATTTGAAATATTGGTAATATTATTATATTATTGGAAATATAAGTTTTCTGCGGCAGAAACATCCCATTTGGTACAGCAATTTGAAGCAGAAAATGCTCTTTCTGAAAGGACTGTGAGTAAATGGTTCCAGAAAATTGATGACATCAGTCCCAAGACCTAAGAGGATACTGGAGGAAAATCACCATTCGATGAGGAAGCTGTGGGACAGCTGAAGCATACCCAATGAAAAGTACTCATGAGTAGGCAAGAGAGCTTGGAGTTTCCGAATACAATACTGTATTTTGGAATTACAAAGGCAAAATTCATTCCAGAAGGTTAAACCATTGATTCAGAAGTTATTAGTGATCAGTTGCAAAGAATGTATATTGTGATCCAGCATTACCCGGGGTTAGTAAACATAAACCAGATTTTGTTTCAAAAAGATAATATCTGACCACATATTTCTTGTTACATGAAACAAAAAAAATCAGAACTGGATGGGATAGAGCTTCTCCTTTACCCTGCATAGCACCTTCCACCTACTACCTGTTAATGGGTCACTATCTTCAAATAAAAACCTTCAAATCTCAGGACGAGAATCAAAATAGAGTTGCAAAATTCTTCCGTTCAAAACCCAAAGAATAGTATTGCAAAAGAATGCAACAGCTAGGCCTCGATATGGCAACAAACCAAAGGAACATAGTATAGACTGCAAATATTAAAAAAAAAAATTGGATTAAAATAATATTATTTTTAAATTAAGCAAGAAAAATTCATTTTTTATGGCTAATTCCATTAGTACAGACAACAAATTCAAATATATATTAATCTTAAAACCAATAATCAAAGATTAACTAAATAAAACATCACAACTTCTTTTTAATGACATTTACCTTTTGGAACCTGTTTCCAAGTAGTGATTAAAAATGGATCTTTTTTAGAAAGAACAGTACCCAGCTCTGAAGCCCAGGTATCGGCATTAGCACAGGCAAAGGCACCTAATCAAAACAAAATTTTAAGCTAAACAATGATTGATGAACAGGATATTTTAAATCTCATAATATATTGGATAGTTACCTAATATGCCTGCAGAGAGCCAGGAGGACCTAAAATCAATACTGAAATCAATTGAGCGCTCTCCTGATCCACTATCTAATAGGTAGAGGACAGCCAGCTGAGCAGCCATCCCACAGTTACATAAACCTTGGATCCAATTCCTCTGGGAACCTGAAGGATTCATTTATGAAACTGCAATTAATAACTACATTGTAAAAGTAAAATATCATAAGGTTTCATACATCAATAGAGTCATACCACATCTAATCAACCAATAAAAAAATAATTATAGGCTTAAGATTTTTCAAAATGAATGAAACTTGGTAATTATGTTCAATGCATAAATATAGTAAAATAAAAAGTTTAATTTTTTTTTT
Organism: Rhaphigaster nebulosa; assembly: GCA_948150685.1. NCBI lineage: Eukaryota > Metazoa > Arthropoda > Insecta > Hemiptera > Pentatomidae > Rhaphigaster > Rhaphigaster nebulosa. The sequence goes on along the minus strand of OX411308.1, from coordinate 155,537,433 downwards.
AAATTTCGCTTTTTGAACTATATATGTTTAAAAACGCTCAAAAAAGGGCCGTATTTAGCTTCGTTTTTAAATCTTCAAAAGCCTGAAGCTCAAAATCTATTTTTCCTATAAAGTTAAAACTTGTGCCATTCTCCTCATAACTACAAGGTCTTTAATTTGATGTAATTTGATGTTAACTATTAAATTAAAAAAAAAAAAATTTCAACCTTACAACCTCAAGGCAGTGGTGGCAGAGAGTGTTTTAAATGGCAGAGATTGTTAAGAGTAATAAACCATTCAGCACGTTCTTTGCTCTCAGGGCTTTCCATATTTCTTCTCTTGATACTGAGTCAAACACAGCTTTAATATCCAGAAAAGCAAGGTATAAGCTTTTATTTCGATCCCAGGCTTTCTCAATTATCATTCTTAAAGCGAAGATATGGTCATGGGTTTGGCGTCCTGGGCGGAATGCTGCTTGTTCATCTTCCAAATTTTCCTCAACTAATGGCCTCAGTTTCTTTTCTAGAATTGAGATGTATATATTTTATATACCACCTGGGAGAGACATATTGGTATTTAATTACCACAATTGCTTGTGCTTTCCTTCTTATGGATGGGTATAATAATGTTGTATTCCCAATCTTTAGAAATTTTCTTTTCCTCATACATTTTCTGAAGAAGGTTCTACAGCATCTTCATTATCACCCTTCCAGCATACTTAATGAATTCTGGGGAGATGTTGTCCCTTCCTGCTGCTTTCCAAAGCTTGATTCTCTCTATGGCCGCTTCAATTTCCTCTTCCCATATAATGTCTAAATCTTGATCATTATCTTGTTCACCTGAATTGGGAATCGATTGTTCATAGCTTATTTGCTCTGCAAATATTATGCCATAGTACCTTTTCCATATTTCCAGAATGCTAGCAGTATCGGTTATCAGATCTCCATTTTCACTTCTCACATAAATGAGACCCTGGAGAAGAGATAGTTGGGATGGTACGGGCATGTGTGTAGAATGAATCCTGATCGAGATCCACACAAATTTATGGAGGCGAGACCAGTAGGCACAAGACCTAGAGGAAGACCAAGGCTCAGCTATAATAGCTATATTTCCAGATAGGGTCAAGCGAGTGGAAAAACATTACAGGAGATGACGACTCTTGCGAGAGACAGAGATAGATGGAGATCCTGGGTTGGATTAACTCAACGCTGAAAGGCACTAAGAGGAAGTTAAAGAAGAAGAAGAGTGTTATGAAACATCAAGACTGATACGGCACCGGTTCGAATCCGGCCGGGGCGGGTTGAAATTTATTTTGTGATGGCCCCAAGTAATGAATCTCGGCCTTCCCACTCTGGTTAGATTAGGGTGGTAACCTATAGGATAACTCGTCCTGTTTGCCATAATAGGATAGGAAAGGATGTTAAACCCCAATAAAAAAAAAAATAAACAATTTTTAAAATTATCTATACTTCCATGATCTGTAAAGAATAGCATTATTTTGAGCTTTCTAGGGAAAATAATTTTGAATCTAGGTATAAGCTTTTAAATATTCCAAAATGTGTCATAAACAGTGGATTTTTGCTTTTTTTTTTTTTTTTTTTGTTATCTATAACTCAAAAACTAAAAATGGGAAAAATATGAAATTTTGCTGACAGCCCTACATATATAAAAAGGATCATTGATTGAGACTTCAAGTTTCAGACCATTAATTGATTTAACATTAAATGAACAATACACATTTTACAATTCAAAACCATGCTAATTAGACCTATAATTCACAAAGGTCTGTTTTGATATTTCCTAGCAATAAATTTAATATTTTGAATAGCTTAAGGGAGACTACATCACTACATTCCTGAAGCACACCATAGGTTCATACTTAATAACATAATAAAATAACACCATACCAATTCTATAACGAAAAATGAAATGTATCTCACATACCTTCTTTGAAACTCACATCAATTTTATTTTTAACACTTTGCTTATATTTTGTAGCTTTGGAAGATGTGACAAAGAATACTATAAGATCTACAAGAAATGCATAGCTGGCAAGAGTTAAGATAAAGGCAATCAGAAGTCCTACAAAAACAGAATACAGACTTATTAATGCAACCATAGCAATAACATTTTGGCTTTATCGATTGAGATACTTAAAAAATATTACCAATTAAAGCTCCACTTCTGTTAATACTCTTTCTTTTCAAACCCCAAGCTACAAATGCAAGGGGGATAAGTATAGCAGCAAGCCATCTAGTAGGAGGAATCACTTCTGAAAAACTATCAATATTTTTGATAAAGGTAAAAAACATTAGTCTATAGAACAGAAAACCCTACTTACCCCCAGTCCCTAGTTTGAGTCGAGAAAACGCCAAATTCCCGGCCCACATGAGCATGGAAACTGGAATGGACACCAGCAAAAGAAATATTGGTGTAGCTGAATGCATACTCCACTTTTCAGATTTTTTCTTCGTATCAGCCATGATACAGCTCTGAAGTTAAATCAGACGATTGTGCTGTCCTTATTCTCGATCTGCTTATCAGGTTAAATGTCAAATGTACTTTGACCTGGGTGAAAAAAATGAATAGGCTGCAGACATTAGAAGCGCGTTAATTGGTCTCCTGTCTTAATTAAATGACAATAAATGTAGATATATCTCAAGAGAACGAAGATAAATTCAATGTGTAACAGCTTGTAAAAACTTTCTTTAATTAAATCTGAAAAGGAAGGGTCGTCGTTCGCGAATCTAAGCTCCAAAGTTCAAGTAAATTAGGAATTCATTCACTAAAATAAAACCATCAGAACTCTAAAGCTATCAAAACATGGCGTAATCACGAATAAAACACTACAACATCCTGAGTCGAGTGACAGGAGAGACTAGAGCATAGAGAGAAAATTCTTTTTGAGAAGTGAAGATCGGGTCTTCTCGGCTTACCCCGTAAACATTCGGTATTACCTCTCTCTTCTCAGTTCAACCACTTGTCTGTCTACTATTAGTTATTAACATTAATTTTAAGAGTAAACGATTGACCACTGTTTCTCTTTAGAAACAGTATTCAGTGTTTTTTTTAGATTCACTGAAATCGCAACTAGGACCATTTTTTACTTTTCCTTACCTATGTATTCCAACGGAAAAACATGTTTTAAGGTCCTCTGAGTCCAAATAACTAAGTCTCGCTAAATGGTCTGTGTGTCTGTGAACAGCATAGCACAAAAACGAAAAGTCGTACGATACTGAAATTACGTATTTAAGGTAGGCACATGCATGTGACGTTACAACAACTTTTTCGTTGCGTCAAAATCGACTAACCGGAAGTGCCACTTCACATAATTGATTTTACATTTTTTTACAATTTTCTCGAAAACGGCTCTACCGATTTTGATGAAATTTGCCTAATGTTTTCTCCTTAAAGCCCTTTAACTTTTCGTGTATTTAGCATATAAACGAGAAAATGCAGAGGAAAAAGTTATGACGAAATGATTATTTAATTTGCGCATAACTTAAAAAGCATGCATTTTATAGTAAATTAAATATATAATTTTTTGAAAGGTGATTAAATTATCTAAAAAGCAAAAAAATAATCATCAAAATCGGACTAGTATTAGCAAAGATACACCGCATAGGACTAACCGGAAGTGGCAATTATATGATGGAGTTTACAATTTTCTCGTAAACGGCTGTAACGATTTTGATGAAACTTACCTAATGTCTTCTCCTTAAATCCCTTTAACTTTTCATAAATGTAGTATATCAACGAGAAAATGCAGAGGGAAATGTTATAGCGAAAAGAAAATTTTATTTGCATATAATTCAAAAAGTAAGTATTTTATGGTAAATCCTGTATGAAATCACATGAAAGGTGATTAAATTCTCTAAAATACAAACAGGAATCATCGAAATCGGACCCGAATTAGCAAAAATACAACGCATTGGACTAACCGGAATTAGCTATTATATCATGGATTTTACACTTTTTTACATTTTTCTCGAAAACGGCTCTAACGATTTTGATGAAACTTGCCTAAAAACCCTAGATGGATAACCGAGCGCCTCCGAAAGTAGACGGATGCGACCGAACCTCCTCCCACCAATCCGCCAATCTGTTGTCAACAATAAGCAATGTAATAATTTAATGTAAGAATACAATATATGAAAAATGAAGAAAAAAAAATGATGAACATATGAAAACCTCTAGACAGACCAAAGAGAGAAGGGATTTCTTTGATATGGATGAAAACACGTTTCACAGCTGTAGTATATTCAAGTACCTGGGAGTAGTGACGGAGAAAAACAATTTAGAAGTTGAAATTTAGGGCAGAATGGTAGCAGGAACCAGAGGTTTCTATGCCCTGCAAAAAGCTCTCCGATACAAAAGTCTTTCCAGGAAAGCAAAGCTTTTGTTGTATAAATCGATAATTAGGTTGGTAGTAATGTATGGCAGTGAGACGTGGGCTCTGACAAAGGAAAACAGAAGAGCTCTTCTGATCTGGGAGAGAAGAGTCCTAAGAAAGATCTTTGGACCCGTCAAAGAGCACAGGTGGAGAATCAGAAGCAATGCTGAACTAATGAAATTGTATGGTGAGCCTGATATCCTCTGTGCTATTAAGAAGAGCAGACTAATAAGATGGTTGGGGAATGTAGAAAGAATGTGGCCCTGTAGGCTGCCTAAAGTGATGCTGAATGGTGCACCGGAAGAAAAAAGGAAAAGGGGAAGACCCAGGCGTCGGTGGATTGATGACCTGGAAGATGACTTGAGAAGGATGGGGATCGGAAATTGGAGGAGCCTCACTGGAGTCCGAGAGGAATGGGGAAGAATGGTGACAAAGGTCCTGCAAGAACTGTAACGCCCAATAGTGAGTGAGTGAGTAAGAATACAAAAGTATAATTTAACTTAATAATTTCTGCTTTTATATTATTTAGTGGAAACAAAATGTTTTCATGGAAACTAAACCGAAACTTTTAAAATATATTTCCAACTTGACAATCTTAAAATATATAGGTAGTGTACAGAATTGTACTAAAATTGCTTAAACACTGTTAGAATTGTACTTACGTGGGAGAAGATGCGAATAAGTGAATGTTGCTGAGTTTATTTCAAGTATTGTTCATGTGAACTCTTAAAATTATGCTGAAAAGATAATTATTATAGGGTGGTAAGGAAAATTTGTGTGATGCGCGCACCGCACCAGATTTTTAAATTTCATTCCGAACTACATTTAATTTTCACCAAAATGCAATGTCATATGTGCTCTCAGAGACATTTCTGATTTAAAAATAAAGCATAAAGCTTTCAGTATAATTAAACAACTTATTTTTATTGCAGTGAGCACTTTTCATATAAGGGCTCTAACTGCGAAACTCATATTCTCAATTATTTCAAATTCTAGGAAAATCACGCAAAAACTGCTATCTGATTTCATTTTTGGCTACAATAAATAAAACTACTAATACAGTTACAATATCAAATGAAATAAGTATTCTAATATTTCTAAATGGAAAATACCAGAAGCAAAAACCTCAGAAGCACAAGGTCATTCAAATTATAAGGATAATAAAAGAAACAGAGATCTAATAGTTATTAAATGTAACTCCTTTAATTCCATACCGCATAAAACTGCTATCTGCTTTAGGTAATAAAATAAACAAATTGAAATTAAAATAAACAAAATTTAGATTGTAGTAACATATTCTTGCAGATTGTATTCAAATAAAAACGAAACAAGTACATCTGGTTTCGTATATAAAAGACAATTAAGTTAATGAAAAATGACATCAATGAATCCTTAACTCAAAATCACGAAATATCTTGTCTTATTAACAGAACCTGGAGGAATCGGGGCAATGCCATGCTTGTAAAAAAAGAAGTGATATTTCATTAGGATTCGTAATCGTGATGCTTCGCTCTTTTGTTTTCGTACTGTATTTTCGGATAGTGAAAGCAGAGAGCTCTTTTTATTAAATAGGAGAGATCGGGCCGGCGGACTCCCCCTGTCTACGTCACTGATTGAAATGGAAAACACGAGACAATGAGACAATTGTTTGATAACGTTGAGCATTGTTTCATAGTGTGGACGTCTCAGGAGGAGAGGTCACCAGTAATTTATTAATATATTTATTATCATTTATAATAATCATTACGTGATCTACAGAGAAAGGGCTATTATTTATTGGAGATTTTCACATGGCACCTTTTTTTTTGTGGGAAGTGACTAATCCCGAATATAAAATCGTATCAAGAAAAATGTGTTTATCGAAAAATATAAAATGTTTAGTTATAATATAACTGCAACCGTAACAAGGACCATTCGCAAACATTTCACGTATCCACCAACGTATCTTTCTCCTCTGTTCAGTTTACAATTAGAACTGCGCAAAAAGCTATCCCAAGATCTACCATTTATAGAAACTGATAGTTATAACAAATTTTTATTTATTTTTTTCAAAAACGACACCAGAGTCAAGTTTCTCACATTAAAAACTTTATAGAACCAATTTTAATCGTTTAAAAAAAATATTGATTTTTTATTCTCGAACGTTTTTCTTCGAATTTCTTTTTTAACTGAACTGAATTAGGCATATCAGTTGGACGATTTAATACTGGGTAAAAGAAGACCTCTTGGAAAAATTCGAAACTTCATTCGAAAAATCTACTATGAAAAACGTTGAAAAAAAGAGTTCATTATTAAGAGAAGTGGGGAACTCAGCGGGTACTATTGAACCCCTTAATATTGGGTTGATGCGAAATTATTGCAGGTTTTTAATATTCATTGAAAATACGCCATATCTCTTCACTTGAACTATATATATTTAATCAAAGTAATTTCCGTCAGAATCGATGCACTTTTGCCAATGCTCAACAAGCTTTCTTATGCCAGTAGAAAAAAAAATCTGGTGCGGTGCGCGCATCACACAACTTTTCCTTACCGTCCTTTAATAATTATCTCTTTAATATAAATTTAGACATAAACAATACTTGAAATAAACTCAGCAGCATTCACTTCTTCTCCCACTTAAGCATAATAAAAGAGTTTTTGAAACAATTTTAGTACAACAATTCTGTACACTATCTATATATTTTAACTTTGTCAAGTTGCAAATATATTTTAAAAGTTTCTGGTTTAGTTTCCATGGAAACATTTTCTTTCCATTAAATAATGTGAAAGTAGAAATTATTAAGTTAATTTCCGCTTTTGTATTCTTAAATTACTTTGTTACAGAGCGTATTGTTTACAACAGATTGGCGAATTGGTGGGAGGAGGTTCGATCGCATCCATCTTCTTTCGGATGCGCTCAGTTATCCATCTATTTTATGCTCCTCATAAAATACACTGTATCTTTGCTAATACAGGTCCGAGTTTGATGATTTCTTTTTTTTTTTTTAAGATACTTTAACAACCTTTCATATAATTCTGTACATAATTTACTATAAATTCCATGCCTTTTAAGTTAAGCGCAAATAAAATATTCTTTTCGTCATAACTTTTTCCTCTCCACTTTTTCGTTGATATACTACATATATGAAAAGTTAAACGTCTTTAAGTTGAAGACATTAGGCAAGTTTCACAAAAATCGTTGGAACCGTTTACGAGAAAATTGTAAAAAAATGTAAAATCAATTATGTGAGTGAAGTGGCACTTCCGGTTAGTCGATTTTGACGCAACGAAAAAGTTGCTGTAACATCGCATGCATGTGCCTACCTTAAATACGTAATTTCAGTATCGTACGACTTTTCGTTTTTGAGCTATGCTGTTCACAGACACACAGGCCATTTAGCGAGACTTGGTTATTTGGACTCAGAGGACCTTAAAACATGTTTTTCCGTTGAAAACTCCATGATATAATTGTTGAAAATTGTAAAATCCATGATATAATAGCTAATTCCGGTTAGTCCGATGCGCTGTATCTTTGCTAATACTGGTCCGATTTTGATGATTCTTTTATTGTTTTTTAGATAATTTAATTACCTTTCATACAATTCTATACATAATTTACCATAAAATGTATACTTTTTAAGTCATGCGCAAATAAAATATTCTTTTCATCATAACTTTTTTCCCTGCATTTTCTCGGTGATTTACTTCATAAATGAAAAGTTAAAGGCCTTTATGAAGAATAATTTAGGCAAGTTTCATCAAAATCGTTAGAGCCGTTTTCGAGAAAAATGTAAAAAAGTGTAAAATCCATGATATAATAGCTAATTCCGGTTAGTCCGATGCGTTGTGTCATTGCTAATACTGGTCCGATTTTGATGATTCTTTTTTTGTTTTTTAGATGATTTAATTACCTTTTATTAAAGTCTATAGATAATTTACCGTAAAATGCATACTTTTTAAGCTATGCCCAAATAAAATATTCTTTTCATCATAACTTTTTTCCCTGCAACTCCTCGGTGATTTACTACATAAATGAAAAGTTAAAAGTCTTTATGAAGAATAATTTAGGCAAGTTTCATCAAAATCGTTAGAGCAGTTTTCGAGAAAATTGTAAAAATGTGTAAAATCGATAATATAAAGTGGCACATCCGGTTAGTCGACTTAGACAAAAATGTTGCTGTAACATCACATGCATGTGCCAATCTTAAATATCAGTATCTTACAACTTTTCGTTTTTGAGCTAGACTGTTCACATACACACAGACCATTTTGCGTGACTTGGTCAATTGGACTCAGCAGACCTTAAAACGTGTTGTTCCGTCGAAAACTCGAAATCGAAAATTTTCACGATCGCAATACTTTCCCTTACGATTAGGGAAAGTAAAACTCTGGATCCGTGGATGCAATGAACTCACGAAAATATTTTTCAATTTCATCCTGGTTTTGAAAATGTTTCTCCCTCAAAAAGTTGTCCAGATGTCTGAAAAAGTGAAAGTCTGTAGGAGAGAGGCCAGGTGAATAAGGTGGGTGTTGAAGAACTTCGTAGCCCAACTCGTGCAGTCGTCGTAGCGTTGGTTGTGCAACGTGTGGTCTGGCATTATCATGGAAAAGGATCGGCCCCTTCTGGGATATTTTGTAGTGATTTTCATTCCTAAATCTGTTCAGGTCTCCCAATTTTTTACTTTCCTTACCTATATAAAAGTATATAGTAAGGGAAAGTATTATTTTCCCTTACCTATATACGAAGTATATAGTAAGGGGAAGTATTGCGATCGTGACAATTTTCGAATTCGAATTTTCGACAGAAATACACGTTTTAAGGTCCCCAATGTCCAAATGACCAAGTCTCGCAAAATGGTCTGTGTGTATGTGAACAGTCTAGCTCAAAAACGAAAAGTCGCACGATACTGAAATTATATATTCAAGGTCGGCACATGCATGTGATATTACAGCAACGTTTTCGTCAAAATCAACTAACCAGAAGTGCCACTTACATGATCGATTTTACACTTTTTTACAATTTTCTCGAAAACGGCTCTAACGATTTTAATGAAACTTTCCTAATTTATTCTTCATAAATTATTCTTCATAGTGACCTTTAACTTTTCATATATTGGTACATCACCGAGGAAATGAAGGGAAAAAAGTTATGATGAAAAGAATATTTTATTTACGCATAACTTCAAAAGCGTGCAATTTATGGTAAATTATCTATAGACTTGTATGAAAGGTAATTCAATCATCTAAAAAACAAAAAAAGAATCATCAAAATCGGACCAATAATAGCAAAGATACAGCGCATCGGACTAACCGGAATTGATATATCATGGATTTTACAATTGTTTACAATTTTCTCGTAAACGACTCCAACGATTTTGGTGAAACTTGTCTAATGTCTTCAACTTAAAGACGTTTAACTTTTCATTTATGTTGTATGTCAACGAAAAAGTGCAGGGGAAAAAGTTACGACGAAAAGAATATTCTATTGCGCTTAACTTAAAAAGCATGCAATTTATGGTAAATTATCTATAGTCTTGTATGAAAGATAATTAAATTATCTAAAAAAACAAAAAAAACATCAAAATCGGACCGGTATTAGCAAAGATACAGGGCATTGGATTAACAGGAAGTGGCAATTATATCTCGGATTTTACAATTTCCTTGTAAATGGCTCAAACGATTTTGATGAAACTTGCCTAATGTCTTCTCCTTAAATGCCTTTAACTTTTCATTTATGTAATACATCACTGAGGAAATGCAGCGAAAAAAGTTATGAATAAAGGATATTTTATTTGAGCTTAGCTTAAAAAGTATGCATTTTATGGTTAATTACGTATAGAATTGTATTAAAGGTAATTAAATTATCTATAAAATCGTACCAGTATCAGCAAAGATACAGCGTATTTTATTATGAGGAGCACAAGACCCTAGATGGATAACCGAGCGCGTATGAATGGAGATGGATACGACCGAACCTTTTCCCACCAATCTGTTATAAACAATATACTCTGTAATAAAGTAATTTAAGAATACAAAAGCGGAAATTAACTTAATAATTTCTACTTTCATATTGTTTAATGGAAAGAAAACATTTCCATGAAAACTAAACCGAAACTTTTAAAATATATTTGCAACTTGACGAAGTTAAAATATATAGGTAGTGTACAGAATTGTTGTACTAAAATTGTATAAATAACTGTTTTATTGTACTGAAGTGGGAGAAGATGTGAATGCTGCTGAGTTTATTTCAAGCATTGTTTATGCGAACTTTTTAAAATTATATTAAAAAGATAATTAGTATAGGACGGTAAGGGAAAGTTGTATGATGCGCGCACCGCACCAGATTTTTTAGAGTACATATGAAATCCAAGGTGGCGGATGTTTGATATATGGAACCTCATGGGTGCTGGGTATATGGAACCGGATTCCACAGCTTCCCTCTCCAGAAGAGCTTCAAGAATCACTCTAGAGAAGCAAAAATAAAAAAGCTGAAAGAGAAACTACAACAAATGATGATGTGGAGGAAACTGCTCCATCATCCCAGTGATAGGAATATCACTGATTGAAGAGAAGGGTAGAATAGGAAATGAAGTAGGGTTCATATAACAAAATTAATTTTTGACTTTAAACCATTTTTCTATCTTGATTTTCCTAGCAAAAATTGTTTTAGAAGTATTTGAAAAAAAAATAACATATTATCCGCACCTCAGAGGCACCAATTTGACTTTTTTCATATAATTGAATTTTTCTCATTTGTTGGTTGGAGGAGCGCAAATTGGAACTTGGTAGTATAGTATAGTGTCAATGTTATGATATGTTATTTATTTCGAAATATATTATCTAAAATACAATTATAAAACAGTTGATTTTTTTATTAGGATGGGGACATGAAAGTGGGCGCGGCAAAATTAAGCTAGCCTCCCCATGAAAAAAATCCTAGATCCAGCCCTGGAATCTAGGAAGTAAAAAGTGAGGACTGCAAGTAAGGGATAAGTGGTGTGCCTAAAACAATATCATATATTATTCAAAAGGAGCCATTATGCCTATACCCTAAATAGCTCTATTACCAGTGATCCAAAGAGGGGAAGAACACCTCGCAAGAATCACTGGTAATATTAATCTTCGCTCTACTATCAGCTATCGTAATCACCATAAATAATATATATATCACCTCATTGCTTATCACGTAATAGTAAATTACTTCAGAAGATGGTCATTCTTTTAATCTAAAAACACCGAAAAGAGCAGGTAATTCTAATGCATGGAGTTAAAAACACAATAGTAATTCTCTAAAAAAATTTGTCTTTTATCAATATCTCTGTATAAAGTGATGAAACAAAGGGGTATTCAAGGTTTTTCTTTCTTTGTTATCCTTCCTAAAAGAATAAATATTGCCTCTGATCTCATATTCCTAAATCATCAAACCATCCGTTTCTCATCAATCTGGTCCCCCGGGTAACTAATAACTTCGAGCTTGTACGATCGATTTTTAACAGATTGATTGATGGCTCAGTTTTAAATGTCTTCTAAAACAATTGTCAGTGATCATAGGCTAACTAAAACCGAAGTGCGGTATGGGAGGAGTAAAAATAGTTGTGTGCTCAAATATTTACCTCATTAATACGGTGATATCAGTACGCGAGTGCGAAAGAAATTCTGTCGTTCATAGCTCTGATTACCTCTTTTCATCCGGCCAAATGTTGCTCTATAACAGTGCTTCCAATGTGGGTATACTTTTTCCGATTTTGAATAATTGTTTACCTCTTTCGGTAATTTTCGCTTAGCCGGGAAAATCGGATAAAATAGCTTAATTACGTTATTTGTGGAGCGTTGTTGGAACTCTGCAGATTTAGGCCGCTCGTCAAATGGAACTGTTTTTAGCCGATTAATCTTCAAGCCAGGTCGGCCGAACGATCCACAATATAGGGAAAACGTTGGAGCGCCTCCTCTATAGTCCTGTTCCCAGGAGTTCAGTCCAGGCGTAATAGTATATTTTACAATAAATTTCCAATTTGCTATAATAGTGTTAAAATATCTTAATTAACTCGTCTTGGGGGAAACTATTAAAAAAAGTACCTAACTCAAAAGGTACCTAACTAGCTCAGGTGCGATAGAGAAAATACATTAATTAAATACATTAATGTAATTTCAGTATCGTACAACTTTTTGAGGTAGACTGTTCACATACACAGACCATTTTGCGAGACTTGGTCATTTGGACTCAGGGGGCCTTAAAACGTGTATTTCTGTCGAAAATTCGAATTCGAAAATTTTCACGATCGCAATACTTCCCCTTACTATATACTTCGTATATAGGTAAGGGAAAGTAAAAAAATAGTACGTAATGGCATTTAAACAGAAGAAAAATGAGCATTAAACAATTGAAACTGGTCAACAACTTTTCGAAAAAAAAAATTAAAAAGCGCGAAATATGTCCATTTTTGGAAATTTTATTTCAGAGCTTTTAATTGTCACAGAAACTTGTTTTGGAACGATTTTGTTAGTGCCTATCTGCAATAAAAAATGTATGCATAAAAAATAATTTTTCTCGGAAATTGAGAAAATGTAAGAACAGGTGATTTTGAAAAAGATTTGAACAAGGGCCAAAATAGTCTATTTTTCTTATATTTTTTTTTATATATTTAATATTTTTTTTTTCATATATTTTTCATTTTACCTTAGACGTAAAAAAACACTTTTCTGCACGTTTATGATTTTTTTAAACATATAAAATTTGTGTCTACTATTTTTCTTCTAATTATCACGCCGCTAAAGTCTGTTGGAATGTTATTTCTAAAAATAATTGTACGAATATTTTCTCTATCGCACCTGGACGGACTAGTTAGTTACCTTTTGAGTTGGGTACTTTTTTTATTACTTTCCCCCAAGGCAAGATATTTTAACATTGTTACAGCGAATTGGAAATTTATTTAAAAAAATAAACTATCGCGCCTGGACTAAACTCCGTTTGTCTCATTGAACGGCTGAGCACAAACGGAAAATCTCAGATCCTTGGGTGGGAGTGAACGGTTGTTCGGCCAGCCCCAACGTTTTCTCTATACTTGGGATCATTCGGCCGGCCACAGCCCTTTGCGCCTCGAAGATTATTCGGTCGAAAACAGTTCTAGTGCACGATCAGCCCGACCCGTCGTTCGACTGAACAGGACGTGTACAGTGGACGCGCTCCAACGCTTTTCCAATATCTGGGATCTTCGGGCGGCCAAGATTATTCGGTCGAAAATGGTTGCAGTAGACGCGCGGTTTTAGGCCTCGTACGCACTTATAACAACCTACCGTTCCGTTCCTCCGAACCGAACAAATCTAGGATCGGGGCGGCAAAACTTCAATGAAATAATGTTCGGAAGGACAGATCGGGGTCGAGCGGAGCGCTGGCGGGTTTTCACCGTCGCATCAAAGAAATGTTCGGAACGGGGTGAGACCAGTGTGGACAGTTCGAAGATAGCACCGTACCGTTCCTCCGTTCTTCGAATTCCCTTCCACCGCCCATCGTCCCACTTCTCTTCTATGTTCTGTGATTTTCATTAGTTCACCAATTTGTGTTTGGCATGGTTGATTACTGCTCTGTAATAGAAAAGTTTAATTAAGCATGGAGTGGGAAAAAGATGAAACCCTCGAATTTATTGACCAATACAAGTCATATGAAGTGTTATGGGACTCAAAACACCCCCAATACTATAATAAAATTCGTAAGCAGGACGCCTGGGAGGACCTCGCGAAGAAAGTGGAAAAATCGGTGAGGGAGATTAAGAAGAAAGTTGACAGTCTTCAAGCTAAAATTAATAACATTTATTGGAAACTAAAAAATAATAATAAAATACGATCAATGAATAATAATATGAAAAATATTAATCTCATCAGTGAATAAAAAAACTTAGGTTCCTATAAAATACGTACGTGATTTCCCAACGACTTGTTGAGTAACTTCTGTAATGATTCATTTTATCTATTTTTTTTATTTGAAGAAAAATATTAAAGTTTTCAATACATCCGTAAAATCTAAAAATGTGCAATGATCATCATTCCAGTCTTTAGTAAACATTTTAAAACAACTATTAATTAATATTTTTATGTTACGAATAACTTTTACAACAAACTTTATACGATTTTGATATTCTTGTGGTATTAAAATGACCGAACAAATTAACTTGGTATTCAGAGCAGTAGGCTTAAGAAACAAAAATAAAATTTCAATGCTAAATTTAAAGATTTAATGTTAAACAACATGCTAGATAAAAATGCTAATACATGCTAATAAAAATAGACTTATCGGCATGTAGTCTTCAAGCAACTCTTCCACTATCACTTGACATATTTCCGGGACGATGTCGCTGATTGCCTGTTTTGACATCCTGAACAGGTATTGCAAGCTTGTAAAGGAGTCACCCGTGGCCAAAAACCGTAGGCTCACCGCGAGCCTTTTCTGTACAGAAATTGATCTTCGAAAGGTCGTGTCCTGTTTCGCAATTTTCGGACTTACTTTCTGCAGCAAGAATTCAAAATCCGTCGGATGCATCCGGGTAAAATTTTTGTACAGGCCACTGATCTCCTGGAACTTCAACTCAGCCAACAGGCTGCTCCCACCAAATTGTTCCCGGTTTGAATATAAGTTCGTTGTCCACCAACGCGGTTTTTTCTTCCTCTTTTTCAAAAGGTAATCAATCAAAATGTACACGGCTGCTGCCACTTGCTGCTGAGATGCCATGATTGATACTGGGGCGAGAACTCGACCACAACTTCCGAAGAACGCTCGATTCTCCCGATCGCCTTCCCGTATCCAATTCGTACGGAACGATGCTCGGAACGCTGTCTTGTTCTTCGAAACAATGTTCGGATCGGTGGTACGGTACGGAGAAACGGAACGGCAGTTTGTTACAAGTGCGTACGAGGCCTTAGGCGAACACGATGGTTCCAATTGATTAATCATTATATCGATATTGTGTCATTTGATTAAATAGAAAATTAAGATAAATATCAGATTTAAAGTTTGGACGCTCCTAGGCCTGAGGTCCCGGAAATTGAACCCAGATTTGCAAAACCCAATGCACAGCTATGTAGAATAAAATAACGTTACACTTTGGGTAATTGTTGCGAAATGAAAATTCTTGAAAACAATTAAAACATACCTTATAAAACACAATTTTACAAAATGTCTGCTGGTTATTAATTGCATATCTGCGTTTAATTTTCCTCAAGAAAATAATCTTTGACAAGATAGCTGTATGAAGTATGTTCGTTGTCTTGTTACCCTTGATATAACATGGGACTTGCTCCTGATGTTTAAATGTCAAGAAAACTGGTGTCTCCCTGGAACTTAGCAGGATTTCTTCATTGCTAATCCTGTAGTCCTTCCAAGTGAAGGAGGTACTGGAGGTGTGATGGGTGAGCCCCCCCCCTCCATGATATAGACCATAGGGCGGTTATCTGAGGATTCATATGGTAGTGCTTAGCAGTTTGTGATGATGTCCAATCAGGGCTAAATGTCTTTCTAAGTGCATAAAGGTAGTGAACTCCTGGGTAGAAGACGACCATTCCAGTCTTTGTAATGCAGGTAACCAGTAGATTGTTGCTACCACAGAGCCAAACAGTTTAGCAGGAATTGAAGTTGAATATATAAAGATTGGAAGGGTTTGCTGGACAGGACATGTTGCTAGAATGAAAGACGATAATATCCCAAAGAAAATTCTGGAAGAGCTATATACCAAGAGGAGAATCGGCAAGTTGAGACTACGGTGAGCCAATGGAGTGCCAGAGGATGCATTGTCTAGGGAGTAAGGAACTGGAAAGCAGTAGCAATGAACCGAGATGACGTAGATGCTACAGGAGACTCTGACTCACCATGAGCTGTAGTACCTGGCTTTTTAATTCACGTTAGTTTAAATCAGAAACAAATAATTTAATACATATATAGGACTGGGAGAGCTTCCATCTTTTGTTGCTAGATCACCATAATTTCCACTTCAAGTAGTTGGTATAAACTGACCCTAAAGATCTAACTGAAGGAGCCTCCCTGAGTAGAGGGCAGTTTCAGACTAGCACTCTAGCTGACAAAAGTAAAAATATTAAAAATAATGTTTCATAAATCAGATTACTGACAGATTAATAAGTTATTAGGACCACCAGGAGGAAATAAATAATAAATATTAAATACATTACATCAAGAATATAGATTTCAGTTAAGGTGTATACAGCCACACAGTATACTATACAGCCTTCCTAATTCCACTCTTTGAGCAAAAAAATTTATTTATGAACTGCTTTCTATGTGTTATGACTTTATATCCTTCCTAATATTAAAAGTTGAAACAGATTGAAGATTATTATTTTATTTCAGCGAATTGCACTCGTAGGCAAGATATTACAAGCATCACGTATTATCGAGTGCCAGAAGATAGTAGCCTGCTACCAAAAAAGAGCTGTTCAACTTATTACCGGCTAAGAAAAAATAGCCATTAACAGGTTTTTTTATTTACAACTTACCAACTCCGATCAGCTAAAAAAAAAAAAAGGACCCATTTGATTACAAATGCCCTGTTGTTTTGTCCTTTTAAAGGTTTTTCATTTGAGATGCAGTTAATGGAAATAAAGCGAAATTCACCCTTTCCACCATTATATACCATTTCTCATGGTATATTTCAAGAGATTTCGTAATTTAGGTAAGAGATTAAGTAAATTTAAGAATTTTCATATCAGTAACTTTTCAAGTGACAGGGTTTTCTACTTACTTCAGTTTATCAAAAAAGAAATTTTCTTCCTCCTCTTGGCCAACACTTCTGATTACAGCTTACTACTGAGTTATTTCCTCTCTCCTCTCCCCCAAACAATAATTTTTTCTGTTCCAACCTTCCAAGTGGATATGAAAAAATAATCGGAAAATGGGTTTAAAATACCTATTACCCAATTATTTGGTTAGATTGATTGAATTAAAAAAAACACAGCTGTTCTATTGAAATTATTTCTTAAATTTATAAATAATTTTTCTGCTGGGAAAAGCCAATTTTTTTAACAATCTCCGACTTGATACCCATTGAAGCGAGTTGGCCCCGAAAGCCTATTAGGAATTGTGCTCTGTAAGGTGAGTGGATAAGAGGAGAGGGGGAGAGAATTTAAACATATCTTGTAACATTCTAAAAATAATGAGAATTATTTTACTGTAAAAATTATATATAGAGAGAAAAAAAAAACCTAAATTATTTCAACTTATACTCTTATATAATTTTATTTTTTTCGACTTAGTAAGGCTTTCTCAGGAAACGGAAAAATTCAAGGTTCCAGTTTTAAAAGTAAACTTTAATTTAGTGGAAAGAATGCGTTTTAGTATTTATCATAAGGCACTAATATTTTTTAAAGTCGCATAGTAACCCCACCCATAAACTTATTCCTGGTAATAATAAATGTTCCTTCTGTCAGTTGTCCAATCATTTTTCGAATTTCTAACAAACTGGATGCACGTTCATTCGCTAAATGATAACTGCGTAGGTTATAATGTTGTAAGGCCATACTAAAAAAAAATTCAATTGTAGAATGAAATGGTTGAAATATAATAAATAGTGAGAATGATAAATACTGAAAAGATACTTGGCAGATGTTGAGTATTAATTGGCATTGTAAGAGTTTTAATTTAGTCCTCATTTACTACGCAACTTCTCATTACTCTCTTAATTTATAATCAGTGAAGTAACAGATAGAAGTGCTTATCTCAAATTAGGTATCATAAGTATTTTCATTCACAGTTAACTCGACTCAATAACTAATTAAAAATAACAAAAATGAATAAATTAATAAAATAGAAGCAGAAAAAAAAAGGCATACAAGGTAGAACAAAAAAATAAAACAACCTTTAATACCTATTTCTCATTATGTTTATATTAAATTTAAAATGTAACAAAATATTTATATTTGAAAAAAAAAATGAATATTTACAAAAAACAAAACCATAAAAAAACACGAAAAAATAAATAACATTAAGCCATCACTTGAGATTAGAAAATAATCTTAGCCAGAAACTGCTCGTAACCATTTCTTAAGCTCATCGAGGTTTGGTCCATCATCTTCTTTATCAACAGCGAATGACCCTGCAAATTCAACCTTAGGCAACAATTGATCAAAAGTGAAATCTTGTCCAGAAGAACCTAATTTGATTCTATTCTCCGTAGAATTTTCATCCGTGCTAAGGAGCTGGCTGGCTTTAGTTTCCCGAACAGTGTTTCTGTTAAGTAAAATAAATTTTTAACAGCATTGTATTATTTTATTCAATTTCTCTTGTTATGAAAATATATACATATAATAAAAGCAGCTCTCGCCTGCTGACGTCTATAAGAATGTACTACTTACATAATTCATATAAATGTAGTAATCCAAATATTAAACAAGAAATATGTAATTCCTCAAGTTAAAACCAAACAAACTTGAAATATAACATAGGACTAAAATAAAAAACAAATTCATAAGAAACATCTTAAAAATTTGTTTAAGGTCTTCACTGACTTGAACCATAATAAGATTTTTGTTTTGTTTTATTACTTATAACAGAATAAGTTACAGTAATTATAAATAGCATGAAATGTTAATAATGAATTTTAAAAGAATTACTAAGCAAAGCAATGATATTCACAAATTGAAGACAAACTTATAAAATAATCTTATCTCAGAGACAGTTTTACTACATTATAATTTATAATAGAGCTCGAAATGTCTACAATAAATCACTGTAAAAAGATTCATTTAAATTTTTGTTTTAATTGCATTTATTAATTTTAAAGAAGCTATGTGAAAACCAAGTATACTCTTTCAATAAATATTTCTAATGAGTTTTTTTTATTTAAAACCAATGTACGTATTTATTAGTGTAATTAATTTATTCCTTGAATAGTATTCAATTTATTCAATATTAGCATCCAGGATGAGATCTGCAGAAAATCACTACAAGGATTTTTATGGTTTTACAATAGGTTTCTGCTAAATCAGTTGATATAAAAATTTGTTTAGGCTTAAAATTAGAGGGCTGATATTTAAATGATTTGTGGAATGATAAAAATAATAAAACAATAATCAAACTTCTGTACAATATCCTATGTTCTATATAAGCAATTTTTGCCTGTCTGCAAAATGGATCTCAAAATCACACAAATATTTTATTTAAAATTTTAGACTAAGGGTTTTGGGGCATCAGAAATCGATTAAAATAATCCTTTACCTCGGAAAAATGCTTATTTAGTATTAAAAAAAAAAAAAGTTTTTAGATCCTGAATTTTCTTCTATATCAAATTTAAAAAAAGATGAAGTGACTATTTAATATCAAACTTTGTTTAAAAATGTATTAGAAATAATTATAAAACCATCAATATGTAATCGTCTAACAAAAAATATTTAAAAAGAGAGCCAGCCTGACTAATCAAATAAATGAAATTGTGTACTTCGATAGTTATGAAGATTTTGTAAAGTAATCTCTTTCTCCAACAAAAAAGATAAAGCAGGATGAAAGATCTCCAAAATATTTTAGGTTAGCATTAATAATTAACATTTACCACACTTGTTCCCTCAATAAACATTCTTACCAGATCAGTAATGTAGAGAAACCATATTGCACAGCATACAAGCTCAAAATGTAAATAATATTTAAAGAATTTTTTTGTTTGTCCTTAGTTATAAAACTTATACTTACATCTCTTTTTCAAGGAGTGATTTTATAACACCAGCATCTTTAGCCATTGGTACATCTTGCTTATTACACAGAATCAAAATATTTCTGCAGTTATTAATAACAGTTTTATCAGTCAGGAGATTATATAAGTATCTAGATGAAGAAAACAAAATATTAACTTAGATAAAGATTAAAATAATTTTTAAGAGAATAATTTACACAATACTGCCTATTTTATGTGAATATTACTGGAATGCATACATCAGGATAAACAAAAAAATTATTAGCTTCCGAAAGTTCTAGAAAAGCACAACTCTGTTAGCAATAACAACAGGGTGTAAAGCAGCCTTTCTCAAGCTTTTTTTCTATATGCCTTCCATTTATATCGTTTGGCCCAATTATAGCATATAAGCACAGTTGGGCATATTTATATTCGTAAATATGAAAACTAAATTTATTCACAGATATAGTCTCTAAGAATATAAATACAAATGCATTTGTATTCAAACAAAAACAATACGAATATAGATATTTGTAATTTAGCGTGTATTAGGGTTCACTCTTGTAAATATGAATACTTGTGTATTTACAGGTGTAAATATGAATACCGTTGTATTCATTCCTGCAAATATAATTACAGTAGAAATCGTTTATAACACCAGTTTTATGGAACAACCAGTTGTAACAAACAAAAGACCTCTTCCTTCTTTTACTATCTGACTCCTGACCACTCCTTCAACCATTTCACTTGAAAATTATGTAATTTTCACTATATATGCACACAGATAGGAATGCATTGGATGTGATGTTCAGATATAATGAACTAGTCACAATAAGGGATATATCGGTTATAATGAAAACCGCTTGTAACTTACAAACTTTGACGATCCCCTGAAGTTCGTTATTATTAAATAATGTTCACTATATGTATTAAATCCATTTGTTAAATGTACTACATTGTAATGAAATAAAGAGATTTAAAAAGAAAAACGATCCATCCACTTATTTCTTCAATTCATAATAACTCATTAGAATCCAGAAATTTATTCAGATTTTTTCATAATTGTTTTTTATTTGGGAAAATACCAAACTACCCATTTTGCCAAAGTGAAATGTTAAAAGAAAAACCAATAAGTCATTCTGCACCTAAGGGATCCCTTTGCAGGTTGAGAGGACTGAATATTTGTAATCGCACCTGTAAATGCATAGGTATTTATATTTACAGGAGTGAATACAACGGTATTTATATTCACACCTGTAAATATATCGATATTCATATTTACTGGAGAGAATAAGAATACATACCTTCGCATTATTTTTTTTTTAAATAAAAATACATTTGTAACAATATTCACAGAAAACATGTGTGTGAATACATTTAATATTCGTATTTGTAGCTCATAAGAATAAAATTGGTAGTTTATCTCGCAGCTCATCACTCTTCACCTGGATTTTCTTTGTACTCCCCAGTATAAGAACAGGTACAGAAAGAATAAGTTAACTAGAACCAACAAGGGATCAATTATAGGGCTTTACATGAAGTTCCCCGAAAGGTCGCCACACGAACACTCTCTAGCGCCATTAGTGCTAACTAACTGCTTTGTATTAAATTGTAGCATTTGTATTCATTGGAATTATTAAAATTCTTGCTGGTTTAAATTTTAAATTATTTATGCTGTCGACTTCCGGTGGTCTGTGGAAATACTACCTAAAGCAGTTACGATTGAAATTACAATAGGGACCTGACCTCATCTGAAAAGGATCCGTTGGGGTTTTGTTTATCTCTTGAGTGAAGATAGTGAGTGGCAGTTAATAGCACTCATAATTAAAATAATATCTAATTAAAGAATTAATGATTTTAATAATTCCAATTAATATGAATGTTACAATTGAATACAAAGATGTCAGTTAGTAAAAATGATGCTAGAGAGTGCTAGTGTGGCGAGCTTCAGGTCCAGGCAATGATAATGCGACCCAATTGTAAAGTAGTACCCAATTTGCATCTAAAAGTGTTGAATCTCCAATCTATAGATCTGATGTATATAACTAGAAAACATCAAAGTGATATCGTTAAGTGTGAACTGAGCCAAACTTAGATCAACAAACAAATCCATAATTAATAAAAAAAATTGAAATATGCTTACTCTGCAACATCTTTAATCTCCTTCTGAATACTGCAAGAATCAACAACAAAAACTAATGCCCTTGCAGATGATTTGTATTCATCCAAATACCTATTCCTCACTCTTTCATTCCCTGGCACATCAATCAGCTGCAATGTACCCTGTAAATTCCAAATAATGAAATGAAACAGGTAATATAGACTAAAAAAAAAATAATAAATAGATTGCTATGTTTAATTGTACCTTTTCATTTCTATAATAAGCCAAATTTTCCTTCATTGATGTATAGGTTTGGATGAATTTATTATGAGCTAATCTGGCAAATAGCAGTGTTTTTCCTGAATCACAAACTCCAGTCAATAGTACTGCTTTCCTACCAATACGCTTGTGACGAAGAATAAGAATTACTGAAAAGTAATATTAAGTATGATTCATATCATCAACTTCCATATGTTCCATGAAAGGTGGAATCAACAGTTGGACTTAAATGATTGGGAAGAAAAAATATATATATCTATTACCAAGCGTGAGGAAAATCACTATCAAACCAGTTATGATTTGTAAACTCAATTTGTCGTTGAAACCCATTTCCAGCATGATGCACTATACCCCTCCAACTTGTGTTTGTAACAGTTAGGTGTCTGATAACCTACCTGACAACTAAGATTCGGTCACATTGGCCAACGAGATCCCAAAGAAAAAATGTCTATATCTTGTAATTGTTAAACAGTGTAAGTAACGGATTGTGCTCGTTACGGGTTAGGATTATAATCATTTATTTTTTAAACTTAAAAGATATACTTCACTGATTTGTAGTTATGTTTTAGACGTTTCGGAAATGAATGAATTATCGAAATTAAAATAGCTCAGTTCTCGAAGTATATAACTTTGTCGTACTTGCATGCCCTTTAAATGTTTGGGTCATGCGTCGGCTTGCATAATTCAAACTTACTGAGTAGTTTCGCTTTATTATTTATTACCCATGATATACCTTCGTACAGTCAATTATGTATTATATCGAAATTAAAATAAATCAACTATTCTCAGCCTAAGCGGTTTATTATGGCATAACTTCTAACAGACACCTTGTATTTAGAATTTCTATAAATCAATGTTTATTTGGATTTAACGTCGATACATATTCCATCTAGGACAGAAAAGGCGGGTAATACTACAGGTCACCAACATATTGGTAGCAACTTGTATAGCTCATCCAAAAAAATGTAGCAACGGGGAAATGAAAACAGTCCACGAGAAGAGAAGAAACGTCCACCTCTCATATTCAGTTGAACTGATGAATAGTTAAACTGTTAATGGCATGTTTGTTTACATTTCATCATAAATGTAAAAATTTATTGGAAACGTTTTAAATGAAAACAAAAATTAATAAATAAATGGGAATTCATAAATTTTTCAGAAGTAAAAATTAATTAATTTTATTCAGTGATTTATCAGTTAAAATTTCTTCCTCATTCACCAGTGAAAATAATTTCCAAGTTTCTAGTCAAAACATATTTTGTTAGTTTAAATTCGGTAATATACGTTATCCGGGAAGTTTTTTCTCAAGTAAAAATTTGTTGGGACTTAGGAAGACTTTGTTGGGAAATGCAGTACTGCTTATTAATCGAAGTGAATGACTGCAGTGCGGAAACATGGTTGGTTGCAGTTTGAAACAATATTTATTGTTAAAGGGAGCCATCATTTATTTGGGGAATTGATGAGTCTGTAAGAGAGAACTGTAAAGAATTACTTTTATCATTTTAAAGTAAATTTTCAGCTTTAATTATGTGATTACATTAGTTCATACACATTAGTTCACAGCTAAACCAATGGCATGGTCAGAGGTGCCCAACCTCGCCTAAGTCAACGACGCAACCCTCTCCTTTAGTCAAGAACGCGCCTCTCTCTTCTCCAAACTTACCGCTATTGCTCTTTAATGTGAATCCCATACTATTATTATTTATGAACATATTACGTTACTTTCATTTTTATTTTATAAAGTAATGTGTGGAAAAATAGAGGAAAGTTTTGTTGTAGTCATAAATTTTGGTTCACCCCAGTTTTTTGTGTCACTGAACACGAATCTGAGCTTTGCTGACAAATATTTTTTTTTTGTAGCAAAATACTTCAAAATTTTTGGCCAATATCTCGGAAACTATTAGTATTTCTGAGAACACCTTATACAAAATTAAAGTAGACAAAATTTCTACATTTTATGCCCATAAAAAATGTCATTACGATCAACCGTTAAGCCGCTTGAGCGCCCTGAAGAAGTATAAAAAAATGGCAAAAAGCTATTTGTCTCTTTACGTCCGATTTCCATAAAAACTATCTGAGTTACCCTTCTTTTAAAAAAACATGCTATTAAGCTTCATGCTCAAGAAAAGTACATATTACCTACATACATTGTGCTTGTAGCGTGTTTTGAAGCGAGTTTTTAAAATCAAAATGAAAGGGAAAATTATGAAAAACATGAAGAAAAATGATGAACGTAAACTTGAGGTGTGAACTACAAAACTCTTTACTTCCATTTTTAATTAAAATCGAGATAGCAATAGTAAGTAATAAGTAGCAATTCATTTTCATCCCAATCTCGCCTTTACAGCTATACGGAATTCCGCAGCAACCCGCATAGCACTGTTGTCAATTTTCCGATTATTTATACATGATTTCTTTCCTTTTTTCCATCCAGGGCGGCCTCCATCTTCCAGCTGTCTTTCTGTTACTGGTTCTCTTCCATTTCTATCTATTATCTGGATTGTAGTGAGGTAGTTCCAACGTCGGCTCCAACCATATAAGAATTCATTGAACCACAGGAAATTTTCTTCATTCACCAACCTAGGAAATTCTTTCTCAGTGAGGACATAGTTTCTCACAGTTCTCATAATATTAGCCTTTAGTGCTTGAAATGCGATGCAGGTCATGGTCATATGCTCAGCTGTCTCCGGAACACCGCATGTGGTGCATAGGGGATCAATATATATTTGACAAGTTATCTGTCTGAAGTTATGCAGAGGGAAAAGGGTTTCCCATCTTCACCGTAACCTCCCGCCAATGTTCCGCACACAAGGGTCTTCCTCCTCCAAGGCTTCTTGATTTGGGTTATCAGGCTGAAGACCAGAGAAGTCGAAACCCAGTTTTGCCTGAAGGTTCATGTCGACGATATCGTATTCCTCTCTGTCCACTAGCACATTTTTGCAAGAACCAAGGCCTGTCTATTGCAGCCACAGTTTCTTGAACAGGTTTTGATGCATCTGCACCTCACCAGCTTCAGCAATGCAGGAAAATCCAAACTCTTCCGCACGTTTCTCCACCACTATCCATTGCTTAACCTGGTGGTACCTTCTGAAACTGTGCTGAGTGGCTACAGCTGTTAAGGGTGGTAGTTCTGCTACTTTGGAGGAGGCTCTGAATGCTGATCTCTTGTATGATATGAATTTGAATTGGTTCAAAGAGGGTGCAATCCTCTCACTTTAGTCATATGCAAGGGGTAAGCAGGAATTTCTCTGAAAATGAAACTTTACAATCAGGACGCGTTATCACTAACTTGGGCCGAACTTATCCGAAGGTCGCTGTGCTACTACTCTTTAGTGCCATTTGTACTAACTGCTATTTTGCTAATTGCTATTCTATTCAATTTTAAAATTCGTATTCTTTGGAATTATTAAAATTATTACTGCTCTAATTAGATATTTAAAATTATTAGTGCTGTCGACTTTTGGTGGTCTGGGGAAGTTGTAGTAACAATTTAAATTATGGTAAGGAATTGACAACTGAAAAGGCACTTTTGGGAGTTTGTGTATATATTGAGTGAGCTGAAGTCGACAGTTTTGATATAATTAAAGCAGTAATAATTGAACTTATGGTAAGGACCGGACCTCAACTGAAAAGCATCTGCTGGTATTTTTCTTTATATCTTGGGCGAACATTGTGAGCGGAAGTCGACAACACTAATAATTTTAAATAATATGTAATTAAAGCAGTAATAATTTTAATAATTCCGATGAATACAAAGCGAAGAGTTGAATACAAAGCAGCTGGGTACCATAAATGGTGCTGGAGAGTGGTAGTGCAGTGAACTGGTCCAAGGCAGTGATAAGGATTGTAAAGTTGTACTAAAAAATAATGTAAATCTTTCTATTGTATTGAGATGACATATTGACAATGTACTTCATTATACACACAAACAGGTTGTCTAAATAAGACATATAGTATGTAGCTACTAAATATATGCATTAAAAAACAGTATTCCACCTCTCCTCCTCCTCCCTCATAATTTAATAATGCATATGGGATTGTAAATACTGTGCTATAATTTTTTCAATTATCCAAGGCAGTAATACACTAGTAAAAAGCTTTGAAATTAAATTATATAAAGATTTTCTCCTATCTTAATCTGATTCTATCTTGTTTCAGTTTCAGCCCTAATGATTACTTAGATACTTTCGTAATTATCAATAAAGACCACACTTCCTAAAATTAAGGCAACTCTTATATAAGGGGGTGAGAAGCCAAGGCATACAAGTGGTAATTTAATAATTTTGTGAAAACACATTTTAAAGTTAAAACATTTTGATAAAATCTAAAACATTTGTTTGTATCATACTTATAATATGGCTCTACTGCACATTATTTGCATAATGAATAATATTGCTTTTGAAAAACATTTTATGTACATTAACTATTCATAACCACAATTAACTCTACCTTTCAAAATAAAAAAAAACTTGTACCTCTTGGCTTCTCACCCCTCATATAACAATGATAAAATAATTATAGAGGGGAGATGGTATCAAATAAAATATGTCATATAGATATTTACTATAACAATTACATAATTATATTAATAACTGAAATTATATCAAATTCATATTATATAATGTGTTTTAACAAGAATTATAATCCATGTTTTTTCATCCTAATCTTTATATATACTTGAATACAGTAATACATTAATACATACAGTAATAATTATCAACAAATACTGTTAGATACATGAATACCAACAAGCTTTTGATATGATAAAAGAATATGAATAATATTTCTCAACAATCAGAATATAAGTTAAAATAATAATTTTTTAAACTAAAATGACTAGATTTCAATTTTAATTGATTAAATAAATAATTGAACACCAAAAGCAGTTGACATACACTTTTCTTTGCTTCTAAAAATATGTATTGATTAATAGCTAATTGAAATAAACAGCATTAATATTAATAATATTATATTATAATAATAATAATATTATAATAATAATAAATAATATTATAATAAACAGCAATAATATTAAAGAAAAATTACATAGTTCAATATTATAACACAAAATTATCTAGCAAGATTGATTTATACACATTAGTATGGGTTAAGTAGGTTAAAGGATAACATATCTTTTCAGACCTACATAATCAAACTCGTTAATTAAATTTTACTTTCAATAGTTTGGCCTTTTTTATATTTAACATTAGTATCAAATAAGCTACATAAACCAGTTAATATAAGAATAAGACTTAATAACTAAATGCTATAGGAATATAAATGGTTTTGTACTATTTTCTTTTTCTTAATGGATTATAATTTAGGGTAGTTTGTCGGGAAATAGTCAAGGTAAACACATGTTGTTTTTTTTATTTATTCAATGTTTCAACCAGTATTGTCATGACTTAAAGTAAAGAAGATGAGAGATACTCATCACAGAGAAAACATAATATTGAACCGTCTAGAATAATAATACAGGCCGAAACATCAGTGAAATAAATACAAAAAACAATGAAATATGTGCTTGATTTACATCAAAAGATCCCCTATCTTAAATTTAAAATATATGCTCTATCATTATTTTCATGTAACATAAATAGTAAGTTAAAAAATCAGGCCACAATCAGAGCTGAAATAAAAACAAAAAAAGAAAAAAGAAATATAAGTATTAATAATAGATTTTTCCTTTGGCTTTAAATATTTTTTTTAAAAATTAGAACAATCTTTTTCACTGATGAAGCAGCTTTTTTTGGAAATTAAAAATAAATTAGTAGGAATGACAAAAAAATTGGTGAAATCCAATGACTAAAAAAAATGAAAGGCATATCTATCTAAATAATAACATACAAATGAATAAACTTATTGAAAGATATTTCCCAAACAATATGAATAAAATCATGATAAGAACAATGTTACCTCAGAGTTCTAATTTAATAAATTGTGACAAGTAATTAAAAAAGTTAATTACTATATTGTTTCCAATATAGGTAATAATAAGACCTATGCTGCAGTTTGTTTACTTCAATTTCATACAAAAAATGAAAAGATAGCAATGAGTTAGGAATTAATTTAACAACCTGTACCAGCTTCCAAATAATAAAAATTTAGACTATTAGATAGACAGTGAAAATAAAAATCATAAGAATAGTGAATATTGTAAGTTGCAGATGTTTACAACATTTTTACATAAGCAGAACAATAATAAAAATTGACATCAAATTATATCTAAATATAACTTATACACAAGCATTAGAGCCTCCTTAGCATCGTTCAAAAAAATAAATAAATAAAATAAACAATTATACAAACATTACAACCAATTTATTTAGTAAATGGTACCAAATCTTTTTATTTAATTTTTCCACTTCATAAAAATTGTATTAAAAGTCTAGAATTATGCAGTCTTATCAGTCATACAGTATGACAATTACTGTTACAATGTCAATAAACAATATAAATAATTTTTCACAGAAATTAAATTCTTCCTTTTAACATAGAATGAGTCAATTTAAATCCACCATTCACAAAAAATGACATTTATATTACGTCTTAATGTTGGATGTCTTTTTATAAAGGACACACCAAGAGATTCCTTCCTGAAATGCTGACAAATAAACAAAATTCCTTATCCTCACAATTTAGTATAATTTTATTAACTGAACAGATCTCCACTGTTGCCATTATATATAAACTTTAATAAATCAATTTTATTTAGAATGTTCACAATTCAGTAATAAGATTGAGATCTGTCATATGTAAACAGACTTATAAATACTAATTAACAAAATGCATAAAGGATGATTTGGAATATTTATAATTTCATAAATAAACAGTAAATTACCTATCAAAGATCATATTCAGTTCAGTTTTACTTTAGTGAGAACATCTTTACACAATGAATCTTTCAAAATTAATAAATATATAAAAACTAACAAAATAAATAATAACGAGGTAAGGATTTGAAACAGAATATTTCAGGATTAAGTAAGGCCTAGGAAAGGGAACTCCCAGCAGATGTCCTCAAAGTACTGTCACTGTTGCGGTTTCGTGCTAACATCCGCAAAATATGGATGTGCCATAGCTTCTTCTGCTCCCATCCGTTGAGAAGGATTACAAACTAACAACCTCAAAAATGAAGAAAACAATATCAGTTAAAATAATTTATATGAGATAAGCGTCCATGAGAAAGAGAAATCTACATTAGTAATAAACTTATCATACTGGACCCTCCTAATAATACAAATCAGCAGGAAATGAAACTGAGTTGGAGAGGAACCCACTCCATAGAAAGTGCAGAAAAGTATATATCATTCCATAGTAGACACTTCATTTATTTAGTTAAAGATAGATTGAGTAAAATAAAAAAAAAAAAAAAGATTTATTTTTGCCTCAACAATGTAGAATCCTTATCAATCAATATGGAATTTTTTTTCTGTAACTTCATCTCTTAATTATAATTTTTGGAATGCCCGATTCCCTTCATACCTTTAAATGAAGTACATATTTTCACACTGCCAAATTTCATTTTATCTGCACATGCTTTCCTCATTTTACTTTCTACTATTTCCAAAAATTATGAGGAATAAAAATTACATTAGTGAAAAATGACAGTTCTTGATCAATTTAAATGAAAACTGCCATTTTTTTTAAAGAGAGTGGGAGTAGGAGGCATTCATTCTTTGTCTGGTTTTAATCTTTGCAGCTGACCTTAACAATGAATTAGGACTTTCTTTATCCTATACCTTCTGGTCAAGTACAATACCCCATAATAAAGTACTTCAGTCCCATAATAATTTTTTTGACATCATTACAAACATGAAAGATCCTATCCCTCTTCAACATCGTTCTTATATTGTTTACCGCATCCCTTGTTCAACTCCTAATTGCAATTCCTCCTACATTAGGAAAACCAAAAAGCATGCCAAAACTCATATTTTCCAGCACAAATTATCAATATCTTGTCATAAACTTACTGCCTCCAAACTATCTGAGCATGGTCTATTTCTAAACCCTTCCTTTGATTTTAATAAAGCCTCTATCTAAGACATAAGTTTCTAACCCTGAGAAGACTAATTTCCAAATCCATTTATTTCCATTTTGAACCTAACTCTGTAACTGATCAGATAACCCCTATTTTCATTCACCAACAGACATATTTTGAGTTGATTAAAAAGTAGTAGTTTTTCTTATAGACTGTTCCTGTACTATTGCTTTCGCCCCTTTTCAGTAATTATTATATTTATTTTAATTTTTCCCCCATCTTAATTGCCCCATTTTTTCACTTTCAATATTGCTACCACCATTTTACCTCCTTCTCATTTCAGATGACAAAAATAACGGTTCAGTTGATGACAATACAAACAAAATTTTCAAAATGACCTTTCTAAAGTATCTTTAATTTTGTATTTAAAATAATCAGCTGTTTTCCATTTTTACTAGTTTATTACTAGAAAAATAGATAAATATAAACAAAGAAATAATTTGAAAATTAACTAAAGGAGGAAAAATGAGAAATATTTCACAAATTTACGGAAATAAGAGTAGTAATAGTGATTTATAATCTACCATTAGAAAGCTGATGATTTTAGAAAAATTAATATCTAACATTTAGAGGCCTAGAAGATAATGGAGCGTGAAAAAACCAGAAGGATAAAGGAAAAAAACCAGGTGTCACTTTTTTTCTTTTTTTTCCAATGGATCTGAAAGAAAAGGTGCATTTTTCCACCATGGCATTAGAATGCAGAAACAAAACATTAGTGCCAAAAAATATCTCATTCCCATGAAGTTCGAGTTACCGGGAGTTGACTGTAATATGATCCATATTAATAATTATAAACTCGTTTTAAATATTAAATAAGTAAAATTCATAAACATTTGCTGGATAAGCCATGTATATCAAAGGTTTAAAAAAAAATCATTTTAGATTACAATACGTGAAAATATGTTATAATAATATTGGTCAGCAAAAAGTATTATTTAGATAACTAACCAATCAAATAATAATAAAAGCAAAAATTACCTTTGGAGTAGATCCCTTCCCTTAGAATTTAGCTTTGGTACAACCTAAAAAAAAAGAGCTTCAATAATTTATCAGGTTACCATTTCCAAAAGTTCATTAAAATTATCCAATGAGACAATATATATATATATATATATATATATATATATATATATATATATATATATATATATATATATATATATATATATATATATATATATATATATATAAACTCCTCGTCAAAAGTTTTGCAACACCTTCAAATATACTAATTACTGAGAAGTTATGACCCAGGAAGCTTAGGGCAATAAAGAAAATTTAAATATGGTTAAAATAAAGAAATTTATTCACAAAAAGTAATAAAAATAATGAAAACTTATAAGGACAAAAAGAAAAATTACTTTATTAAAGAAAATTTTCAAAATTCAAAATTTGCAAAAACCTTATTTATTCAAATCAGTAGGCCGTATTCCCTCCACGAGACCTTATAACAGCCTCCATGCAATGCGGCATGCTATTAATGTCCGGGCTCCTCACAGGCCACTCCAATGTCCGGATTTCAACTGCATTGAGGTACTCTGTCACACACCTTGCTTTGTGGGGTCTGGCATTATCCTGCATTAAAAGAGCTCCAGGCCCTATGAATGGCATGTATGGGATTACGTGTTCTTCCAGGATCTCTTCCACGTACCTGGCACCAGTGAGACCTCTGCCAGGCACCACCACAAGATCCGTGCGGGCCTCCCATGAAATGCCTCCCGAGAACATTATAGTGCCTCTGCCAAAAGCTACTCTTGGGGCTATACAGGCTTGACTGTAGCGCTCTCCCGGTCTTCTCCATACTCTCTTGCGACCGTCTGGGCTGTGGAGGGACACCCTCCTCTCATCCGTGAAGAGCACTTTCTTCCAATCATCAACTGACCAATCCCGGTGATCAAGCGCAAACCTTAGCCTTGCTCTTCGGTGTTCCCTGGTGAGTAGGGGGCCTGTCACTGGTCTCCTGGAGGCTAGGCCGGCTTCCCTCAGTCTTCTGGTTACGGTTGATGTCGAAATCCGGAGCTGGCGGACATCAGCAATAAGCCTCTGTGTAGTGCTGTAGCCGTAGAAGCTCTCTGTCGCAAGGCCTGAAGTCTCAAAAAACGGTCGTCATTCCGGTCCGTGACCCATGGCCGCCCTTCAACGACCTGTTTCTCGGTATCTTTTCAGGCACCTGGACACCGTGGAATGGTGGAGTCCAAATCTTTGCGAAATTTGGCGAAGTGAGAGCCCTTCCTGCGAAAGAGTGAAAATTCGCACTGAATTCTCATACGCTATGGCTCTGAGATTGTCCATGTTCACAACTTGAAAAAAAAGAAGTCCGTCCCTGGGAGTTCTGTATCGGTATGTAACTGAGGCCCTAGGACAATGGAATAATCATTTACAACCGATAAATCCAGAATATCTCTTATCATCATGCCTAAACCTACTTTTAATACTGCTATTATCCTCCCTAGATTCTCACTAATCCGTAGTATAATATTTACTAACATCCTTCATAAACAAACTTGTTGAACTGGAGTTTCATAGGTGTTGCAAGACTTTTGACGAGGAGTGTATATATAAAAATTCTGTTTGAGTTCGCAAATTCGAAAACTAGTCAGTCGATTTTGATGCGGTTTTCACTATTTAGAGAATTTCTTCGAGAAGGTTTATATGCATGAAATTTTTCAAAATGCTTCCCTTAATAAGAGAAATAAGGAAAACTAAAAAAAAAATTGGTAAAAATATTGTAATTGTTGTCATGGCAACTTGATACACGTTAAAACAAGTTCACTATGAAAACATTTTAAAAACATGTAAATGAAATGATGAAACGTAAACAATGCAGTCGATTACACAGAAAATGTTTCACCCATTTGGCCATGGAGTATAAACAGTCAAAATTTGTGTTGGTAGCCGGTTGCTTCGTTGAAAGTTCAGATAGCCCTCCCACTCTCCCCCTCTAAGAGTTCTAATAATTGAAGCATATAAATGACATAAAAAAAGAGTCTAAGTGCCTTTAGACTATGTTTTCAGAATTCAAATTTCAACTTAAAAGATTTAAAGGAAATATGACCTATTAAAAAAAAAAAAACATTTTTTTTTCTGATAGCATATCGTTGTATAAGTAATAAAACCACATTTAAAATAGTACTAGCTTTACAATAAAAAAATTTCTTTGTAAAAAAAATCTGTTTTCTTCCTTTCCTTTCATTCCACATAGGCAATGCCTCAGGGTATTGAATTGAATAATGTTTTTACTCAGTGAATCTATGTTCACTATAATACTTTTGTTTACTTTCCCTTTCATTTCGTATAGCAATGAGTGTGATGAAATGTGCAATAGATAAATGATTTGTTAAAAATAAAACTTAAACTTAATATTAATATTAATTAATTACTTAAACTTAACTTTATTTTTTTTAAAAGTTGTTTGTAAAAATTATGTAATAACTTTACAATATGATGATTAGAAATGATAAGAACAATGTCTTATGTTACTCACATTATCTTTTAAAAGTTAAACATAAAAAAACTTGAAATTTAGGAGGTTATTTAATTCACAATTCTTTTCACGAACACTAGTGTGGGTACAGCTAGTACACTAAATTGATGAATACACAATGTTTAAATATGAAAATGGAATTACCTGAGCAAAACTCATACTAGGATGATAAATTGGGAATGGTTTGTAATCTGGTAGATGAGTTAAGTTAGGCCATGTTTCCTCCGTTGGGGTACCAAGTAACTTAAATATTCTTTTTAGTTGGTCCTCTACGTCTGAGCCAGGGAACAACGGCCGACCAGCATTCGCCAATTCTGTTAGAAATATAGGAAAGAAAGAACAAACTTTCAAATTTTTATTAAAAATTTAATAACTTCTTTATGACATTTCATATGAAATCATAACATCTTATTCATTGAGAGTTATAGTGGATATGATTATTAAAAGATTTAAAGTTTAGAATAATGACACAAAAAAGTAACAACTTTTAACTTTTAACATGCATAATTCGAAAACAGCAGCACTGAAAGAGGGGCAGGTCTAATTTTGCTTTCAATGAAGCTAAATAACAATGATGGGGTAATATTTTATTTACACAAACTTTTGGTTTTAAAATAATATATATTAAATTTTGGGATGGAGTTTTATTGCTAAAAAAGCTTGTATTCGATTTCTCTAATTTCTTTGTTATGGTGTGAGTAATATTAATAATGGCATCGATAAAAAATTTAGTGAATCATTTAATAAGCTCAACGATATCATGATATCATGGATGGCATAATGCCCTGAGCTTATTCCTTAACTAGTACTTGATTTGCAGTTCCATTCAGAGCCATTTTTCCTCTGACTGTATCTGCTTCAATTTCTATCTGCATGTGGCATTAATCTTCAAGATAAACAAAAATTATGGTAGATGAGGTAGCACTTCGTCTCCAAGACGAACACAACTTTAAATACTGAGTTAGTACCAAAATAATGGACTTGCTAGCAGCTGCTTAGCTCTCTGGAATTTGGTTTGGTATTAAATGGAGGGGGAACTCCCAGGAAGGCAGCTGGGTTGGAGATTCTCTATGATTCACAGAAGTGTGCTGTCTATTCATCGAGACAACGAATGCTACCTTTCCAGGTTAACACATTGTTATGATCTAACACTTAAATAATATTTAAATATCAGAATAGTACATTAATCTGTTTCAAATTATAAATTGACAAAGTAAAAACACACGAGTCATCTAAGAGATATGGTAATGATTTACCTACTTGTTTGGTTTTTTTCAGATAAAAGTGACTGCTATACCTGCAAAAATGCAACCAGCAGACCACATATCGATAGAAGTAGTATATAACTTGGCACCAAACAGAACATCAGGAGGTCGATACCACAAGGTAACAACTTCGGCAGAATAACATTTCACAGGAATTCCAAAAGCACGGGCAAGACCAAAATCTGCCAACTTGAGTTCACCATTCTAGAAAGTTCAAAAATAAAATAATTATAATTTCAACTTGTAAACCAAAATACAAAAAAATGCAAATAGCAATAAAAAAAAAAAGGATAAAATAAATTATAACCTTGTTAATTAGGAGATTTTGGGGTTTTAAATCCCTGTGTAAAACATTGTGACTGTGACAAAAAGCTAGTCCTCTAAGAAGTTGAAACCTAAAAGGATATATATTACAAAGCTTGTTCTTACTGAAGTTAGTAAAAAAAACATATATAACAAGAACATACATAAAAGATTTAACAATATCCAGGTCGATTTCTCCATTCAAACTATCAAAATACTTCTTCAGGTCTTGATCACAATGTTCAAATACCAAAGTTAATTTTTTATCACTATGCAGCACATCATAAAGGCGAACAATGTTTTTATGTTTAAGCTCCTTTAAGAGGCATATTTCTCTCAACGCTGATGAAGGGACGCCCTTAAAAGAAAGCCAATAAATAATGAAAGTTAATTTGACAAAACTGATTTTATAATGTTAGATAATCTAGTGCAATTATCATTTTGGCTCACTTCATCATCATCATCTAATCTCACTCTTTTGAGAGCTACGATTTCCAATGTGTCTCTATTTTTGGCTTTGAATACAGTTCCGTAGGTTCCTAAAACGATATTGGCTTTAATAATATAACTATTAAACTAAAATAGAATATTTGAACCAATCATGTTACCTTCGCCAATTTTTTCCAATTTTTCATATTTCTGCATTTTAAAGTTAAATTAAAACGAATGCATCAGTTTACTTATTTAATAAAGAATGCTCTGATATTCATAGATAAGTAATGATAACAACAAAACACCTAAAAAATAAAAATAAACATAAAACTTTGAGCTAACCCGGGAATCCAGATCGTTCACTGATTGATCAAAACAAACTCTTTGTTTATTGTGTTCAAGTACTCTCAAAACGATAGTACATAGAATACTTGAAAAACACTTTTGAGAGTTCCTAGAAATACCTAAATTAAAAACAAAACATCCGTGGCCATAGATGGGTGATTCCCCCAAAACTGGACATTTTTAACGTTGGACTTTCATATTATAAAATGTTACTAATTCGCCGGGTTTTTTCACAAAAATCGTTGCTTGACTTGTTCACTAATACTTAGTTGCTATGATATGTCATTCATACAATTTTTTTATTTTTTGATTCTTCTCAAATGTCGAGATTTTACTTGAAAATATAATTATTTACTTTAAATAAAAAATAATTTATATACTTTGGAACTACTATTTTTGCTTGATATTTGGGATTTCCTCCCTAAAAACTTCTACAATAATAAATTTTGGACCATTTGGTCTGTCTAAAAGTTCGTTACCAGTTACAAATAAAGTGCTTATAAAATAATAAGCTTTCCTCCCCAAGACTGGAACCTATTGCGAGGGGCCTCACAGGTGTCCAGATTGCTCTGGGTTTTATTAGAAAATCCCATTTTTTTTTTCAAGTATCTCATTTTTCCCCCGACTGTTAAAATAATAAAGATAAAGGAATAATGCAATAGAGGAACGAGGATTTCGGCTTCAACAGCTGATAACCCAGCTATCTTTTACTTAGAAAAAATAAATAAAGCTTTGCATATATGAACGAATGAGGAGAATGAACGGACACAACACAAATTGTATTCCATAATACGGCTCTAAGGCTATTGATTGTTAATTAAAACAACAACAATGGTGGAAACACAATTGGGAACTGCTAGTATTGCCTGGTAGGGAAGAATAATGAACTTAACAAGTATAAGACTCTGACAGGAAATTATAACGTTGGCGAAGGCAGGGGTGCCCATAGAGGGAGTTTACGACGCAAACTGCGTCGTAAAAATTCTTGGGGGGGGGGAGGCGAAAAGTGGCCTTTTGGGGGTTTTAGAGAGGGGAGACGGACGTTTGAAGAAGATATATAAAAAAAGTACACCAAAACTTAAATTATATTATAAACTAAAACTATTGTGGTGGTCCAGACAAACTAGGATAGATTAGGGAAAAGGTTTGTTGTAGACGAAAAATTTGGTACATTCTAGTTTTTTGGATCTCTGAACTTGAACCTGTGGTTTTCTGACAGATATTTTGCCCAAAACCTTGGTTTTCCGTCTATATTTTGGAAACTATTGTTTTATTCAAACAAGACCATTCTCTACAAAATTAAAGTAGCTAGACAAAATGTTTTACACTTTAAGCCCATAAAATATTTTTCTGTTTACCTTACGCTAAAATGTCTATAAAAACTATCCATAGTTACGCTACTTATGACCATATGTTATATTAAACGTCATGGAATATACATAAAAATATATAGTATACAAATTATATTTGGTGTAACTAAACAAACAGAGACCCAACAAACTCATTTTCTTTATCTCTTAGTCGTTTGATTTCAGTGAAAAAAAAAAAAAAAAAATGTCGCCCAAAAAGCGATAATGTTCATCATACTCTCCAATGCACGCTGTTAAAACTTTTTTAAAGCTTATCATGTTGTTATGAATTATTCGATCTTTATGCCTCAATTAATTATTAGAATAGGAGATGATGGTGGGAGTTGCAGCCACAAAATAAAAGAACACTAAATAAATTGAACAGTCTTTTAATGTGTTCCTAAGTTTCAGCCAATTACCTAATTAGGCCTATTTCAGAGTCAATAATTATTAATTTCATAAGTTTTTAAGTTCTCAGTGATGTAGAAATACAACGGCCAGAAATACCATATTTTTAAAAAGATAAGTTGGAAAACATGACTGCTTAAAATAAAAAAAAGTTGGGAACCTTCAAAATTGGGAGATGGGACCTTATCCCTCTTGTTTACTTTACCTCATTTTTTCTTTGCTATTCTATAATAATATATAATTGTCATAATTTTTATTGATTGATATTTTTTCATTAAGATGCATTACGAAAGGATCAGATTAATACATAAAATTATATATAAGAAAATCCAATTTAAAAACCCATAATTTGAATAGGCAAAAGTGGCGGAGAATAAGTTGTTTTTAATTAATGAAAGTCATGTAATATTATACGGACTCTTATATCAATTTACTCTTAGTGAGAAAATACAATTTTAATCAAAAAATCGTTGTTAACTAAACTAATGATAGTCTTTTTATGATATTGTAGTGGCAGAAGTTGCTTCAGTGACACGTATGACAATTCAAAACAAGCTTCCCTGAAGATGGGGTACCGGCATGTATATTTGGTTTTCTTGTCCGTGTTTTGTACACATTTAGCTTTAGTTCATAGTGAAAATGAAACTTTAGTTCTTTTAGATAATCTAGCTATTAAAGAAACGCATTCCATGTTTTTCAAATCTCTCAAAGGTTCATTTTGCTAATAAGGTTATATGTTCTTGCATGGTACATTCTCCTACTCAGTGCTTTATAAACCTTCTTTTAATTTCAGAAAGGGGTTATTCTTTGACATTTAAGCTAGCAGATGATGCCGGTCTTTTGCTGTCAAAGTATGGTGGTTTTTTGTATGACCATCTTATAATTTTTGCACCTTCAGTGGAGGAATTCGGTGGTGCTTTGAGTGTCCAAGCAGTTGCAGAATTTATCGATGGAGGAGGCAATGTTTTAGTAGCTGGAAGCAGTCTGTCTGGTGATATTTTAAGGGAATTGGCTTCAGAATGTGGATTCGAAGTTGATGAAGAAGGTGCTGCCATAATAGACCATCTTAATTATGATGTCAAGGATCAAGGAAAGGTATTTGAAGTTGATGATATGTTTATTTATATTTTAGTTTTGCATGCTATCAGTGTATGAGTTATTAATTCTTTTAGCTTTGCTTAGGTTCAGATCTTGCCATGAATTTTCTTTATTTTAACCGATTTACTGTAATATTCTTATAATTTTGTATAAATTGTATTTCGGTTTATTAGTATAAAGCAATAATTGAGGCACTCTGTTTTAAATGAAACATGGCATCTAACATTTTTTGCTGATAGATGTGTTTGCAAGAAATAATCATTAAAATATCTTTTATTTTTATTTGTAAGTTAAAGTTCACATTAGAACAATAGTCTTTGTGAGAACTATAATATAATATGTGACAGAAGTTCAGGAGATGGTATATTGTTGGCCGGGAAAGATATATACAATCTTATCTGGGGAGTAAGATACTTTAAAGTAGACTTTCGCTGGTTCTACCCACCGTGGCGACTGGCAGTGCTTGCCAACTATTACTGCATGTATATTTTATTGAAACTGCTCACCGCAGTGGCCAACTCCTCTCACACTAAACATCCTAGTTTAAAATTTTGTTAAGTAAAAGATTTAGGCTTAAATTTAATGGTTTTAATTTGTATGACAAGAGAAGAAATACACACGGTGGCGGTATAGTGATCTTATTTAATCAACACGCACCATTTTGCCCAGTTAAATTATGTATGTTTAAAATTTTAATCATTATGATCCAATAAACTACTTATTAATGCCTTACCTCTACTGAGCGATGGCTTCTTATAGTATTTTAATAGAAAGTAGAAGATGTATCTCTGATATTAAATTGGCTGTTATTCGTACGATCATTTCAGTAATAAATATCTTAGAATATATTTGTAATGAAATCACAGCAGATTATGTTTTATCATTATGCTATTAGTAAATTAGTATATTAATTAAAAAAGACATTTTGAATTTTCAATGGTTGAATTAGGATATTTATTTGAGATAAAAATTTCCTTCTTTACTTAAGTTATTTAATGTTAGTTGAGTTAATATCTAAATCCCTTTTTTAAAGAGAAATTTTTAATTATAATAAGCTCTACAATGTAATAAGTACTTCACCATGATAATATAACCTAGAACCATCATACTGCGGATGCAGCAGTATGGATATGACATCATACCTGGATCCCTGAGCAGTGCCAACAAAATATGCCCCATTCTAGTCCCTCAAAGCAGTTGTCAAATGCCAGCAGTCTCTGCCACCTGCTACAATAGGCAGTGCCAACGTAAGTCTACTTGTAATGGGAAGAGTGAAGGCTTCCCATAGTGAATGATGACCATAGTTTAAATCCTGAGTGGTAAATAAAATAATCTTTTATAAAGTTAAATAAAAATTAATGGTTTTGCATAATCATGGATTGTTTGGATTTACTCAGTCCTTAAATGAGTACTAACCACTGTCTCTCAGAATCAGGCCAGTACCTGCTCCTGAGCTCCATTTTGGATTTAAACTGCCCCAATTTATTCTATTTTTCTTAAATTCAAAGGTTGATGGTGGATCATGAATAAACAATGTAACAGTTAATTCAGATATAGTTTTATTCGTATCAATAATAAACAAATAGGATGTAGCCGAGAATAATTTCATTAATAATGCAATGAATGATGATTAATTTTGTAGCATACATTAATCGTTGCGGATCCTAAAAACTTGATAGATGCTCCCGTCATTGTTGGATCTCGGAATATTCCTCCGCTCCTCTATCAAGGAACTGGGCTTATTGCAGACTCGGAAAACCCACTTGTTCTTCAGCTGCTCACTGGGGATAGTACATCTTACTCATATATACCCGATCAACCCATAAAGGAGGTATGTTTAAATAGTTTGTTAATTTCATTCATATGAATGGTTAAGTTCTATTTAAGTAAATTTGTTTGTTTTAATTCCTTTATATTGAGAATTTTCATATTTTACCAATATTGCATGTTTTCTTTTAACATATATATTTCTATCATATATAGTTGTCAGTTTGGTAG
This sequence comes from Rhaphigaster nebulosa, assembly GCA_948150685.1. NCBI lineage: Eukaryota > Metazoa > Arthropoda > Insecta > Hemiptera > Pentatomidae > Rhaphigaster > Rhaphigaster nebulosa. The sequence goes on along the minus strand of OX411308.1, from coordinate 155,496,314 downwards.
CTTTATCTTATGCTATCTGTTCATGTTAGCAAAGATTAGATTTTATAGAAATAAAATATGCCGATCAGATGTTATTAAATTATTTTAATATTTGTCCTTAATTAACTTATTGCCAAAGTTTATCTTGTATATTATATTGTCTAATTATATTTTCCTGAATAGTTGTTCTGTTTATTTTTTATTTTTAGTATCCACATGCTGTTGGTAAAAACACTCTTATGCTAGCAGCACTTCAAGCAAGAAACAATGCTAGAGTTGTATTCTCTGGCTCCTTGTATTTCTTTTCTGACGAAGCATTTACATCACCTGTGCAAAAGAATGTGGTATGTTTAAAGCTTTTTTTTTTTTTTTTGATGGTATAAATTTCTATGAATTGGTTGTTTTGACATGAGCTACTTATCTGTTTAATCTTATTTGTACTCATTACAAAATTTTACCATAGATTTGATTTGTATGTTAGCTGAATTAGTATATCTTGGAAAATTATCTTTTCTGACTTTGAAAATAGTTCCAGTATTTAGAGATAATGTTTTTGATTGATCTCAGGGTATTATTGTAAACATCCTGCATCGTTTTTACGATTGTCTAGCAAGTACAAATCTACCCATAAGGAATTCTGATTTTTAAGTGAGTGATTTGTGTTGGACTAGCTTCACTTCATTTCTGTTGCTCTTGTGAAGAATTGGTCAACGCTACTTATGAAAAAAATTAGTTATGTGATTAAAAGGATTCCTATAGACCAAACTTCTAAACTATTCATGTAATAGTCAAGAAGAAGTTGGCTGTGGGTGAGGTCAAGGAAGAAAACACTAAGTAAATGGAAACTTATTTTTAATGTATATGTTATGTTTTGGCTTTAGTTGTAGGCATTAATCAGAGCTATGCAAAACTAGGTACAACCATGAAAATATAAAAAAAATGAAGAATAATTCTAGATAAAGTAGGAAGTACATAGGAGAACATAGGACAATTGTACACAAAACAAAAAAATTGCAGCAGCATGAAAATATATGAAAATTTGTGTATATGAATTATGAAAAATGAAAGAATGAGATTTGAAAGATATAGTAGAATACTTTAAATAGCAATAAGATAAAAAAAATAATAGAAAATTAATTAAAAAATATTGATGCTAAGTAATCCAAAAGAAAATATAGTAAAACAGCAAATAATGTAGATGTGATAATAATTGTAAGTTTACATCATATATAAATGAAAAAAAAATCAAAATAGAAACACAAGAAAAAAGGAAAGAGAAGAAGGTTATAGTAAGAAGGAGAAGGAGGAAAAATAAAAATAATAAGATACATACTGACGTGCCCAGAGATTCGGATCAAGTGGCGATGAAACCATAGACAATAAGGCCCTTCCAAGGTAAGAAGGGTCAAACTAGAAGTAAATACATTGTAATAACAAATATATTTAAAATCCTAGAATAATTGAAAATTATGTCTCTAAGCTGATCTGCATAGTTCCACGCTATAGATTTTATTAATAATTCATTGGATGCTGTTGGTAGACTCGTTTAGCATGTTACCCTTCTGGTACACTTAACCAGCTTTAAATCTGTGCCAAAGGTAAGAACTGATATCTATTGAAGAGTTTGAGTGTTCAAATAAGTTTAGGACCATTTCTGAATAATGAAGAGGCAATTAGGCTTCTTGCTGGATTAATAATATTATAATAATAAAAAGCTTAGCTAGCCCGAAGGTTCGATGCAGGCTTAGCTAGCCCGAAGGTTCGATGCCTATATCACCAATCGGTGTCTACGAATGATGGCTATTCTGGCTTAAGGAAGCATCTCAGTAAGCCCATAATCTCTCGATGAACCAAATGCCTGATTTGCAAAACGCTCATCAGGCCGGTCCTTACCTTATGGATCCGGAACATGGACTCTGACAGCCAAAGAAGAAAAAGAAATCCTTATTTTTGAAACAAAAATATTACGGAGTATTTTTGGACCCATTAGACAAGGAGACCAGTGGAGAAGATGACAAAACTATGAAGTATATGTATTATGGACCATCAAGTTGGGAAGATTGAGGTGGGCCAGCTGTGTCGCCGGAATGAGGAATGTCCAGATTCCCAAAAAGTTATTGGAGGGGAGGCTGGACTGCTCCAGAAGTAGAGGCAGACCAAGACTCAGATGGGAGGACGCTCTGACCCTACTAATTATACGAAACTGGAAAACAGCTGCATAAGATCAAGCCACCTGGTGAAGGCTCATTGAGGAGGCCAGGGAAGCTACACTGGTCTGTAGCGCCACCGAAGAAGAAGAAGCTGTCTACGAACCTTGGTCCACTGGTTACCGTCCAAATCCATAAAATCATAATCAATAAAACAAAAGGTATTACCCTTAAAGCAATCCTCCCACCTACTTATCGGACGTTTACTAGTCTGCTCAGTGTTTATTAACTTTTTAGGAATTGGTTCGTTACTGAGCCCAACAACTTTACATGCCCATTTCAAACGTCACGATGATATCACTTCAATTATATTAAGAGGATGTATGCTTCACAGTTCCGTGTTATGTTACGTCCTAATCTCTCCTGTCAACTCATCTTTTTTTAGACTAAATATTTTGCACAATATCTTATTCTTGAAGACCTTAAGGCATTGTTCTTCCTTCAAGGTTTGTGGCCACATTTCTCACCCGTACAGAACAATAGGAAGGATAATTGTTTTGTAAATTCTAATTTTTAAGTTTCTGGACAAATTGAGCGGCTTAAGTAGTAATGTTGTAATATAATAAATCGAATAATAACTAGCATTTCCCTTCTTTAACCGCCCCTTTATTTCTTCTTAAATTTCGTTTTTTCTATTTATCATAGACCCTAAATATTTAAATTTCTCAACATATTCAAACCTATTTCCTCCTATATCTATATCACCAAAATTTCCGCTGTTTCTGTTCTTGCTGGAGTAGCATTTTTTATTTAAAATTGGTTTCTTTAAAGTTTAAATATATTTATTTTTTGAAAATGTTTCTGTTTTTCTACTCTCATTCAAAATACAATTTTTTGCCAGTGGAATATATCTATTAAAATGAGAGAATCCACTTTTAAAAGATGAGAATTTATTAGATAAGATCTTAATTATTGAAATTAATTTTTTTTTCTATATTATGTATTATGTTTTATATTGCCAATTAATGAACTAAAGCTAAGTAGCCATAAGCATAATTATAGAATACATATTTATTTTTTTACCTATTAGTTTAACGATGTATGTATATGTTTTCTAGGGCAAAAAGTTTGAAGTTTCCGGAAATAGGGATGTAGCTACTGCATTGAGCAAATGGGTTTTCAAAGAGAGCGGGGTCTTGAGAGTGAAATCGACATCACATCATCGGGTTGGTGAGAAGCAGCCACCACCAGCTTATACCATTATGGATGACGTCGTAAGTATTTTTAATTTTTGAGCAAAGTTATTATTTGTCAAATGGAATTATAATGATACTTCCGAGCCACTGATCTTCCAGACACTAATACTGACACTCACACAATATACTAAACACAGCACACTACACTCACCCTTACACTGTAGACTATTGTCATTCACAGTATACACCCCAGGGTCGCCTTCCCAAGGTAGCCGCCCCGGAGTGGGAGTTTTTGTCAGTGTGCCCTGAGGAGGCAGCTCCTCCACCTGAATAGGGGGTAGCGGGCCGATAACCTGCTCCTCTTAAATTCTACTTATCACAAAAACTAGAAAGAATAGAACTGGACAGTTATTGTGAAATACGATACAACATGGAAAATGGCTTTTATGACTTGCAATCTGGAACGTGTGCGGGTTGAATGGGAAGGAGTGCGAGCTGGTGGATGAAATCAGAAAGGCACGAGTGGATCTTCTTGAAATCACTGAAACAAAGACAAAGGGCAAAGGTGAACTAAAGATTCAGGGCTACACTCTTTCATACTCAGGTGCAAACGAAAATGAGAGAGCCGCCTGTGAAATGGGACTCATGTTCCATAATGACTTTGCTTCTGTTATAAAAAGTTGGAAATTTGTGAACTGCAGAACCATGATCCTTGATATACTAGAGATAGAAGAAGACCTTTCTCTGATTGTCGCATATGGCCCAAATGATAGCATAAGGACAGACGAGAAAGACACATTCTTCTATGAACTGCAGAAAGATTATTATTGCATATATGATTATATGATTATTGCAGTCTCTATTATCAGACTTCTTATGGATCGGTACGATAACTTCGACTTCCCAACCCTCTTCTGTTCCTAAACAAGGTTTAGAAGATGAAGAAAAATCTCCTCTCCTATGCTACCCATGTATCTTATCATTTCCGGAGTGATTTCATCTAGCCCTGCTGACTTACCGATTTTCATTTTGGAGGTAGCTTCCTGTAGCTCCTCTTCGCTGATGTAATCATCCTCTTCCCAGGAAGGAACCTCCTCTTCAAGGGCCTCATTATGACTTGGATTTCTGCCATCCAGCAATTCTTTGAAATATTCTCTCCATCTTTCCAATCTGTCTTAACTATGCCACATTATATTTATCAGTTGGCATCCACATGATGGTATAGAAAGATCAATATAATTAGGGATTGATAAATTATTTGCCACTTCTATAAATTTGTTTTATTGAAAATTAGTTTCGAATGTCATACATTCATCATCAGTTCTAAAAACACTCAAAAAATTCAATAATAAGCAATTAAAAATATAGTTAGGTATTATTATACGTATCAAATTAGATTAAGTACATACTGATTTATATTAATCTAATTTGATACGTATAATAATACCAAACTATATTTTGAATTGCTTATTTTTGAATTTTTTGTGTGTTTTTATAACTGAGGATGAATGTAAAAAATTCGAAACTGGTTTTCAATAAAACAAATTTATAGAAGTGGCAAATAATTTATCAATCCCTAATTATATTGATCTTTCTATACCATCATGTGGATGCCAACTGATAAATATAATGTGGCATAGTTAAGACAGATTGGAAAGATGGAGAGAATATTTCAAAGAATTGCTGGATGGCAGAAATCCAAGTCATAATGATAATGAGGCCCTTGAAGAGGAGGTTCCTTCCTGGGAAGAGGATGATTACATCAGCGAAGAGGAGCTACAGGAAGCTACCTCCAAAATGAAAATCGGTAAGTCAGCAGGACTAGATGAAATCACTCCGGAAATGATAAGATACATGGGTAGCATAGGAGAGGAGATTTTTCTTCATCTTTTAAACCTTGTTTAGGAACAGAAGAGGGTTGGGAAGTCGAAGTTATCGTACCGATCCATAAGAAGGCTGATAATAGAGACTGCAATAATCACCGAGTTATCATCATTCCTTAGTGTGTCCAGCAAGATATACTCGAAAATCCTAGAGGCAAGAATCAAGAGAGTCACTGACTATCAAATTGGAGAGGAACAGTATGGATATAGGAGTCAGAGAGGTACACAAGATCTGGTTTCACTATGCGACAAATCACTGAGAAGTATGTTGAAAAGGAAAAAGAACTCTCAGTGTGCTTTATCGATCTTTGCAAGGCCTTTGATAGAGTAAGAAAAAAAGGTATAGTTAGGGCCCTAGCCGAGAAAAGGGTAATAATGTTCTTATTCTAGCGGTAAGCAGTCTTAATCACAAAACGAGGAATGTAGTAAGAACAAACAACCAAACCAAGAATTTGAGACCAACAGGGGGATAAGGTATGGATGCAGCTTGAGCCTCCTATTATTCATATTTGTTCTGGATCTAGCACTGATGAGAGCTAAGGAGAGTATGCGGAATTTTCAACTAGGATACTGGAATATGTAGCCCAGTCTTTATTCTGTACTCACATTTGCCGATGACCTCGTTCTTTTGGCTCCCTATGACCAAGACCTACAGAAAAAACATAAATAATCTCAAAGAGAAACTAAGCACTTTTAACATGGTAATTCATCCTGAAAAGACAAAATGCATGTGTAATGGAAGAAAGCCACACTGGGTTATGAGGGTATTAAGGGTAGATAATGAGAGATTGGAGCAGGTAGCAAAGTTCAAATATTTGGGTGCTCATCATAATGAGTTTGGATACATAGATAAAGAGTTAAGGCAACGAATGGGAGCAGTAGGGTGAATGTTCGGGGCTGTCCCTCAAACGCAGAGAAGTTTCTAAGAGGACAAAAATCATAGTATATTAATCGACGATCCATCCCATCCTATCATACTCCTCTGAATCCTGGACCCTCACTTCCAAGCATAGGAGACAAATACAAGCAATGGAAATGCGCAACCTGCGGAAAGTCGAAGGAAAGACTAGACGAGACAGGTTTTGCAACACAACCATCTGAGCGAGTCTAAAAATAAAGCATGTGGAAACAATTCTGGAAGAACAAAAGTTAAGATGATTCGGTCACCTTCTCAAGATGACCCAAGATAAAGTTGCTAGAAAAACTTATCTGACTCAAGTGGAAGGCAGGAGATCTAGGGGAAGACCCCTAATATCCTGGGAGGAGGGAGTGCAGGAAGCATTCCAGAAACTGGGATTGGACTGGAGCAGGAGAAGGCAATTGGTACAGGAGAGGACAACCTGATCCAGGCTTTGCAAAGGACAACCTCACACTGTGTAAGAGACAACAGAGGTTTTAGATTATGATGATGATGGCTTCTTTTCCTACCATAATACTCTCAAAAAGAATGTAAGAGAATGGAGTCGTATCAATAATTGATTTCATATCCAAGTAAAAAAAAATTATTTGCTTTTCAAAGACTGGTGATCTTCGACCCCAATTGAAATGGAATCATAGCCAGCCATTTATCTATCAAGATGTTACTTTCTTTTCTGTAGTATTTCCTAATCTATATAAACTGGTTTTCAAACCAATTAAACTTTCTGCCTTATTAATGAAACATTTTGCCAAATATGTAAAAAAGAATCTTTAAAAATATTTAAAAAAGAATATTTTTCCCTCCAAATTAAACATTTACCAATCTGATTGTTTTCTTTAACAAATTATAGGTTATAGGCATAATTATAAGTAATTTTTTTCATGCAGCAGTAGAAAATAAAATGATATATGTGTATGGGCCAGTCTTACAGTATACTAGACCAGGATATAATACTTGATTGTTAGAGTAAGTTTATCTCATTTTCACGAGAAAAATCCATAAGGAATGATTGTATCAAACTAACTATTTAACGTCAGACTCCTCCCCCTGTAAATTCATTAGGAACAATTATTCATAAACATGTATTTACCCAAATATTTAGATTCTTTTGAAAGATTTAAAAGTCATAATCTATTATCATTTAATTATCATTTTCCTCAAATGCTCTAAGATATCAATCATGGTGGTATAAATTGTATATCTAATGGTATGTCTGATTTATGATTGCAGGTTTTCTCGTTGGAAATAGAGCGCAAAACTTCAACTAGCTGGGTTCCTCATGACGCAGATGATGTTCAATTGGAATTTGTTCGTATTGATCCATTTGTCCGTACAACTTTAAAGCGCACAAAAGCTGGCCATTATGAAGCAATTTTCAAGATTCCTGATGTCTATGGAGTCTATCAGTTCAAGGTGGACTACAGTAGAATTGGCTATACTACACTCTACAGCTCCACTCAGGTAGCTCGATTAATTTTTGGCTTTTTATTTTGAGTGGTGTAGCCTTGTATGTAATTAATGACACATAAAATTTACGTGGTTATGAAATTGAACGATTAAACAAAACTTATTTTAATTGTTAAATAAGATGGCTGTATAAATAAAGTTTAAAATTTGTGTATTAATTAATTAAAGTAAAGTAAGTAAGAATTAATAAAGTATGGTAATGTGCCAGGGGTAAACGTAAGCTAGTACTCGGGCAAACCTCATTTCAAAATATTTTGTCTATAATTCAACAGATGAGTAAACATTCTGACTCTGTCAATCATTACTCAATAATAAACAGGAAGCATATATTCTCATTAATTATTAATTTTTATAACCTTAAGCAGATTTACATGAGGAGAGATGGGGGCTCATTGGTTTTATTACTTTATTAATTCTGAGTTCGAGTCAGCAGTGGCAGAAAATTTATTTTCTGTTCTATCAGTCATCGATCGACTCTGTGTTAAAAGACCCTAAGAGATGAAATATCCATCTGAAAGAACTCAACTGGACATACTAGGCTGCACAAGCTATTTTAATCCTCAATATGGTTACCATAATTGTGCTGAAATGTCAGCTGTCATGATAAAAGGAACATGAATACCTCGTTTTTTTTTGTTTTTTTTTATTTTCTATTCAAGTATTTATTCATTGATACTTCAAATGTTAAGCCAATGTCTATTTTGGCATCACATTATCCTATAAAAATTTTAGGCTATAGCAGTTGATGTTTTTTCTCCAAAAGATAGATAGATAATAAACAGTTTAAATATATTCTTTACAAGTTAATGAAAACCTGTGATTTCTTATTAGATCCAAGCTTCTTAAAAATATGTTAAGTATACAATTGAAATATTGTAATAATTTATTATAGATGTATTGTCTTATTATATTAATTTATATTAACATTCATTTGTAAATAAATTCACTATAAATAAAACTGTTATGTTATAGGTTTCTGTAAGACCTCTAGAGCATACTCAGTACGAGAGGTTCATCGCTAGTGCGTACCCTTATTATGCAAGTGCATTCTCGATGATGTTTGGAGTTTTTGTCTTTTCTTTCGTCTTTTTGCATTATAAAGATGAGCCATCAAAGACAAAGCAAGAATAATAAATAAATGACTGTTTGAAAAATAGTCCAAGATTGCAAATGAATGGAGTGATTTGAGGACATTTTTTCCTCCTCAAGAACAAAGACTTTTTATGTGCTAGCAGTTATTTGTAATAAAAAGTAATATAAAACTAGTAAATAAATTTATGTAGGAGAAGCTTGGTTGCGGGTACAGTCGATGAAAAAACTCACAAATAAGAAAAAACTTATTATATTGCGTATTTTTTTTCTCTTATTTATGTGTTTATTTATCGACCGCACCCCCAACCAAGCTTCTCCATATATTTTCAACAGTCAACCGTACTCTCACTATTAATAAATAAATTATTTGACTATATTTGCATTGTTTTTTCTGTGCTACCCCATTGTATCAAATGTTATACCAGATTTTTAAATAACATTGACGATGATAAAATGAATGCCTACCATGATCAATAACTTGAATTTCCTTCTGATAAAAGTTTTTGGAACTCATACAAGAAATTTTGCTAAAAACTTTTCAGAAAAAAGAAATCCTCTTAAAAATACCTTTTTATCATTATTTCTCCAGAATTTAGAAATCGAAACGTGGATAGAACTATACTTTTCACACCATTCAGCATTTTTGAGGATATAGGTCTGTCTTTGTTGCGTCTTAATCCAACCAGCTATCATACCTTTTCCGAATATCATATAGGACCCATCTTTCAACAGAAGTGAGAACCCATTTTAATAAAAATGTTCATTCAAGGCCAGAGCCGGTGTCAGCTGAGCCCCGCTCCGGGAAAAATAATACAGCAGGTACACTTCATCTCAATATTTAACGTGCTTCATTTTTCAATAATATTATATGTATGGATTAAGATTTTATGAAAACAAAATTTACTACTACACTACATTTTAATAAGGGTTTATTGTTTTACAAAATAATTTAATAATCTATATGTATATTATATATTTATATATTTTTTTAAATATATATGTGTAATATATATATATATATATAATATATATACATACTATAATATATTTAATCATAATCATAATGAAATATATATTTAATCATAATTAAATATATATATATATATATATATATATATATATATATATATATATATATATTTTAAATATATATATGTAAAATATATATGTGTAATATATATATACATACACATTAAAATTCAGCCTGTGTAAACATACATGCATACCTGTGTTCGCAAAACTCAAAAAATAGACTATCGATTTTGATGCGGTTTTCACTTAGAGAATTTCTTCGGGAAGGTTTATATGCATTAAATTTATCAAAATACTTCCCTCAAGAAGAGAAATGTGGGAAGGACTATAAACAAAATAGGTAATTTTGTAATCGTCATAACAACTTTAAAAATATGAAACCAAGTTCACTACAAAAACATTTTAACAAGAGTGAAATTATTGCGTGAAAGCATCATTTGTTAATAAAATCGGAGATAAAGGAAAAAGTGTAAAAACGTAAAGCTTTATTACCATTTTGACAAATTTATTATCATTTTGATCCTGTTCCTAGAAAACGTCAAAATGAAATGAGATGAATTTTACATAATGCAGTCGATTAACGAGAAAAATGTTCACCCCTTTGGCGAGTCAAAATATTTGTTGGGAACCGGTTGGTTCGTTACAAGTTCTGGTAGTCCCACCCTAAGAGTTCTAATAATTGAAGCATAGAAATGCAAAAGAGTCTAAGTGTCTTCAGAAAATGTTTTCATAATTCAAGTTTCAACTTGAAAAATATTAAAGAAATATGGCTTAATTAAAAAAAATTTTTTTTTTCTGATAATCCATGACTAACATAAGTAATAAAATCATATTTATTTTTTTTACAATAAAAAAAAGGAATTTTTTTGTAAAAAATATCCTTTTTCTTCTTTTCCTTTTATTCCACACAGCCGCGGAAGCAAGTCTGCGTATTGAATGACTTGTTTCTTCGGTGAATCTATGTTCGCTATAATACTTTTATTTACTTTCCCATTAATTTAATATAGCAATAAGTATGATGAAATATGCAGTATATAATTAATGTGTTAAAAATAAAATAAAAATCAAAGTTCAACTTAAATCTTTCCTTTTTTTTAAAAGTTGTTTGTAAAAGTTTTGAACAAACTTTGCAGTATAAAGGTGAATGATGATTAGGAATGATAAGAACAATACTTCTGTCTTCTGTTACTCACATTATCTTTTAAATGTGAAACATAAAAAAACTTGAAATTTGGGAGGATATTTAACTCTCTTCTTTTCATGAGCAACCTGTTGGTGTTGTGGGTACAGCTAGAGATAATATAATTTAACAATTATTACTGATGTGGTAAAGTGTTGATTAAAACACTAGCAGAGCTTGAACTATCTTTTATTTATAACATTTTTTGTATATCAAGTTTTAGTTAATTTTTTTTTAACAGTTTTTTCCATTAGTCAGATAAATATTTGAGCATGCCTGAGCACTGGATGGTTGTTTAAATGAATAATTGTTCATTTATGCAACAAGCTAAGTAACTACAAACTAATTTTTCAGGACATTAACCCCCCCCCCTCCCGTAATCTATTACAATTTTTATAAGAAAAAAATAAATATTGGTTATGTGTAGAAATAACGTGAGCAATCTATGAAGTTTTTGTTCACCTTGGATGATAACAATGCAAAAAATAATAAGAAAAATTCACACTTAGTTACTTTTAACAATAAATTTAATTTTAAGAAAAAACATGATAATTGAAACTTATATTTTCTTCTAATTTACACTATTTTTACTGAATTGGCCAGTTATTAATATTTTGTTAGAACCTTTTAAAATCTTCATTGACATGCTGTAGTATTTGCTTCACTTTTGTTTCAGTCATTAGAACCCCAATTTGTATTAAATGATTTTTTTATTTGGAAAAACCAAAGGCTGACTGTGCATCTTTTCTTTTTGACACAACCCAATGAAAATGGAAGGTTGAGAGTTGCTAAATTTAGAATTGGAAACGTAACTAAATTAATAATATTATATAATGAGATATTACACTGGTTTGCCGATAAATAAAGTTATGATTGATACTGCTGATTTTTTATTTGATATAGCTGGGCACTTTAATCATATTGTGAAATACAGTGATAGAAGGAGAGAAGCAATAAAAACAAATTTCCATATGAGTTTGCTATATATTTATTGATTCCATTTTATCACATTATTTATGATATATACTCTAAGAGAAGTCAACATTTTAAATATTCTGGAATGATTAAACAATAATGAATCATAAAGAGCGATAATGCCCTTAAGATAGATAACTTTCGATGCATTTTTATTTTGGGCTTTTATCACAACAAAAATTATTTCATCATATAAATATATTGCCATTTTTTATTTATTTACCAATTTTTCATTTATTTTTATTTTGCTCTACTAAGCAAAATATTCTATTAACAATATATCGATACAAAAATGATTCTAAAATACATACAGAATTTATAATACACCAAAAAAATAGTGGAAAATTGTTTCTGGAAAATCATTTGAATAAACGTAGCTATGTACTTTATCACAACTCTAATGGTCAACGTAGAGGAAGCAATTTTCATTTTAGATTAAATTCTTATGTCTATTAAATTACTTTTCTTTCGCAGATGGCAATCGTCATGCCTCTACTAATAAATAACTACGATGGTGTTATAATAAGTATTTTTACATCTTTCATGCATCTTCAATAAATTTACATCTCAATACTTCAACATATCTATACATCTTTAACAGTATAAAAACAAAAAAATAAAATAAAAAAACAAACAAAATATATCATTTTTAAATAAAGTAATGACTTAAATTATTAAGTAATTTGTATATATATATATATATGTAAGTGTAGTGCATACACACATACACAAATGCACATACATAACACACATACTTTAATATATAAATAAAACAATAAGTAAATTTATGAAATTAATACTAACTGGTAAATTGATAAAATAAAAGCCATGCAGATTCTTATTCCTTTAAAAGAAATTTAAAATAATGAATGTTATCAGCCGCTGGGTTGAAATTAAGTGTTAACAATAAACAAAAAATAAAAAATATATATGTCAAGACTTATCCATGATTGCAAGGACACGTTAGAACTGGACCCAATTAGGATTACTTGGAGTAGTAGCAGCCCTAGAAATAAATAAAAAATAAATTATACACAATCATCCACACAGATCTATTGTATGTATGCATAACTATATATATATATATATATATATATATATATATATATATATATATATATATATATATATATATATATATATAAACTTTGATTAAAGAGTAATTTTATAAAGACTGTCTTGATAAAGATAATAATAAATTATTTTTAATGTTGTGATATTATTCTTTAATTATTAAGGCGACCAAAAGATATTTATTTCGCTTCTATATGAAAAGGTAATTGAAAACATCTATTTATGTTAAAAATATTATTTTGTACTTTGAAGCATTCAATAAAATATTTTGAGTTTTGGTTTATTATGTTCAATAATGAACCTTGGCAATCTAAAAAGAAATTTTTTTTTAAACCCCACAAAATTTGAGTTTTTTCGTTTCAAGATATGTAAAATCCAAATATCGAATAAATAAAAAAATGGGTTGGTCTGTCATAAACGGCTTTTCTCCAATACTACTGGACCGATTTTCATGAGATTTGGCACCATAGGTCACCCCTATAGTCCTAGGTAGTCATAGTCATAGGTCACCCCAGGATGATCCTCGAAACTCGACATTAACATCTTATTTTATTTCAAAATGGCTGCCAATTAGAGTTTTTATAAGACCATACCTCGGCTATTAATAAAGATGGGAGGAAAATGTACGATTTCCTGGCTAAAACGCTCTTTTTCCTTGCCCCTGGTCCCAGTTGGTGGTTTTGCTATGAAATTTTATTTGTTATTACAATCTGATTTCCCAGTTATAATGCTCCGCATGGATTTTTTCTTCAAAAGTTTTTACATTTATATAGTTTTATTTTGTAAATATGATTGAAGCTTTGAATTCAGTACCCAAAGGAAACAGTAAAGCAGCAAGAAACAACAATATTTTGGAATGTTTAGCTTTTGTTTGAAGGAGATCATTCCATAAATTGAAATTTTATTAGTTTTACAGATATGGCTCAAATTTTTGCCTCAATTTTTTTTATTTCACTTTCAAGAAAACATGTCGCGAAAATCATTTTCTATTAAAGAAAATAATGGGTGTTTAATTAAAGAGTTTGATTAATCTAAAAACATTTTGCTGCATCTAAAATGTTTTCTAAAAAATGTGTCTTTATTATCCATAAACTCAGAGTTAGAAATATTTCATAAGAAAAACTGCCACAATTTGCTTATATATATATATATAGGTCTTCCTCATCCATCTTTTTACGGCTTGTCCAGAGGTCTGCAGATTCTCACGTATATGTGTATGTAAATATATATATACACATATACGTGAGAATCTGCAGAACTCTGGACAACCCATAAGAAGATGAGGAAGCCCTGTTTACACAGAATCCCGTCTATATGGGTCAGCGCATCACAAAATGGCTTAACGGCCAAAACTGGATGAAAGCTAATAACAAAAATTTGAGAAATACTTATGTAAACATTAGCATCTGGAACTCAAGAATGATTTTACCAACCCTATGCTTAGGGTTGTATCAATTTAAACTTATCTATACATCATAAAAAAATTAATTTAACAATAAATATGATTGGCACAACATTGATTCAATTTTCTTATAATTTTGGCACCAACTCATTCTAAAATATTGTTTGATCCTTTCAGTGCACCTCAAAAGTCCGTTTTTGTATTTTTTTGCATGACTAAAGTATATGCAGTAAAGAATAGATTAACATGAAATTTCAAAAAAATGTATATAACTTACCCAGGACTAGGGCTTGGGGCAGAGGCGAATTCGCCCCAGGACTCAGGTTTGGCAGGAGGCGGTGCCTGATGAGAAGGGGACGATGTTATGGATGGCGCAGGGGGTGGAGCTATCTTAACTCCGCCAGGAGGAGGAGGTAACAGACCCCCTCCACTTGGTTTCGATTTAGGTTTAGCACTTGCTTCGGAGCCATCTTTCTTCTGAAAATTATTTTAATATTCTATATGCATTAACAAATAATTAATTGTAGATAGCAAAAACTTATAAAAAGACAAATATCGTAGAAACATTCCAAAAACAAAGTCTTGAGGTCTTAAGTTTGCTTGTTTCTGGAATCTTCCAATAATATCCCAACAAGATATTAATATGTTAAATGCTCATTAATAAATCATATAAAATTAATCA
Organism: Rhaphigaster nebulosa; assembly: GCA_948150685.1. Taxonomy (NCBI): domain Eukaryota; kingdom Metazoa; phylum Arthropoda; class Insecta; order Hemiptera; family Pentatomidae; genus Rhaphigaster; species Rhaphigaster nebulosa. The sequence continues at coordinate 155,481,286 of OX411308.1, read as the reverse complement.
AACTAAATTAATTTTTTGGGGGGATGGGGAGGGTAAGGCTTTAAATATGTATGAATATGAATATGAATATATATATATATATATATATATATATATATATATATATATATACATACATAAGTTTGTCACACATGAAATGTCCGATTTTTTATGTTTAGAGAGAATTAAAGCGTTGTCTGTTGATTTTCAGCAAAATATTTACCATCTACAATAAACAATTGCTAATCCTCTATTTAAAAACAGTGTTTGTTTTTTTCCCAAGAAGGTATACAGATTTTATTTTCATTTCAAACATAACAATGGAAACAATGCGATTTCCGAGAGACGACAAGGGTATTCTGGAAGTTTGGAGAAAACATTATGCAAGACAATTAAGTGATGACTTTCTGAATCCTAGGAATAATCAAGATGGACGAAGGAATGAGGTAGAGTTCGATGAGGTGAAAGTCAAACAAGCTACCACAATCATAAAGACGGAGAAAGCTCCAGGACGGGATAATATAGTTGGAGAGTTTGTAAAGTATGGAGGCATGGAACTAGTCAGGTCTTTCCAAATGCTTTTTCAAAAAGTCTGGGAGGAGAAGAAGATACCAAAAGAATAGGAATATAATGTTATAATTCCCACACACAAGAAGAGCAGCCAGACTGAGTGTTCCAATTAAAGACCCAACATGCCTCTCACCAGTTGCCTTTAAACTATAAACGTCCATTACAGAAAGTAGATTAAGACATATAATTGGCCGGCTTTAGGCCAGGACGACAAACTCAAGACCATACCTTCTCACTAAGAAATGTCACAGAAATCCTGGGACTGAGATAGAAATATGTACTTTGCCTTCCCCGATCTTAAAGTAGCATTCGACTCTGTTTTAACAAACAAAATATGGGGGACGCTCAGAGTTAAGAACGTTTCAAAGTCTGGTGGATGCTATAAAGTCTATATATCAAGACCCAAAAAGAATCGTTAGGCTGAGTGGACAGGAATCTCGGTACTTTAATATAGCAATGGGGGTAAAACAAGGTAACTGTTTAAGCCTGTTGCTATTTATATTATATATATGGATGCAAAAGGTGAACTGAAAGAACGTTCATGGGGTGAAGAAACCTCCTCCCTTAGTGATTTAGCTTCTTCTATACGAGGATGACATTGTTCTCATTACAGACTCTGCAGAAAAGTTGCAGGAAGCAGTGAGTGAATGGTATGAAGAGCTCTGCAGGAATGGTACAGGAGGGAATCCATATATACAACAACGGAGGAGAGATAGAAGCAGTCACGGACTTTACGTAACTCGGAACAGTTATGGACAGGACTGGGAAAATGGATTTTGAAATCTTGAACAGGATAAACAAAGCAAAGTTGGTTTACAACCAGATCTGTAATACCGTTATTGGGAAGCGAGAAGTAAGCAGAAAAGTAAAGCTCCACATCTTCAAGAGGGTATACTTAATTGAATACACCATACCTCTTATATGGTGCCGAAAGTTGGATAATAACGGACAGGCTGGAGAGCAGAGTCACAGCTACAGAAATGAAATTTCTTCAAAGAATTGTGGGGAAAACAAGAAGAGATCACATCTGCAATGAGATGATCGGGAAGGAACTAAAGATCACAGCAATGAAGGAGATCCAGGAGTCCCGCCAATTAAAATGGTTTGGTCATGTAGGGAGAATGGAGGACAACAAAGACACATTGAAAACGATGGACTAGGCCTCTGATGGAAGAAAACCACTAGGACGCCCTAGAATATCAAACCTGAAATATGCTGCCAGTTTGTGCAGGAGAGGCAAAAACATCCGATAGGCCAGGAACAGGAAAGAGTGGCAGTCATGGTTAAACGCTCCCCTACGCTGAAAGGCACTAAAAGGGTGGTGCGAAAGAAGATTTCAGAGTGATTTCTTTTTATGAGTTCAAACTTGGTCATTCCGCTGCCCAGGCAGCAAGAAGTATCAATCAAGCATTTGGCGAAAGGAGTTCTAATGAAAGAACCATTCGTCGTTAGTTTTCAAAATTTTCTTCAGGATATTTATTTTATCAGAAAATTTACCCTCTGGCCTCCAACATCAATCAAGAATGAAGATCATAAGAAAGCTGTGGAATAAGACTCTTAAAAATAGTCAGAGAAATTCCAGACATTTAAAATTGATCAGCAAGCTCAATCTCTGGATCCCCGAGCTGAACGAACATCAGCAGTTGAAACATCAAGAGATTTTGTGTTTCACAGCTAGCATGTAAAAAAAATGAACTATTTCCTGGGCCCATAATAACTTGCGATGAAAAATAGATCATGTATGACAATCGACGCAGATCAGCCACCTGGGCACTTGCCAAAACAGAACCTTCATCAAAAACATTGATGGTTATTTGATGATTGGAATGGTGATCTATGGGCTGGGGTAATCCATTTTTCATTTCTACCGAAGGGGAAAACAACCAATTCAACATAGTATTGCCAAGAAATTGACCAAATGCATTAAAATTTGATCAAACAATAGTTCCAGCACTAGTTAACAGGAAAGGGCCTATCCTGCTCCATGTTAATGCCCGATCTCATGTTTTGATAGATACAGTAAATAAATTAAAGGAGTTGAGCTGATCCCCTATGTCCTCCTGATTAATCTCCAACAGACTACCACTTTTTTCGGAGCTTGGACAACTTTAAACGAGGAAATTGTTTAAAAATGATTGAAACATGAAAAATGCGTTTTCTGACTTTGTTTCAACACTTGACTTTTTTAAATCCGGAATAGAAAACTTGGTTAGCCGTTGATAAAAATGTGTTGAAAAATATAGTAAATATTTTGAATATAATATATTTGATTTCTTTGTCAATTTTTTTTTTTCTTCCTGTTTCTAAAAACAGACATTTCAAGTGTGACGACCCATATATATCTTTTTTTAATTTTAGAAAATACTCTTGTACATAAAATAAAACTATTACTCTAACGTTTCCAATAAATATATTTTATTAACAGTTATTTCTTTGCTTACTTAAATTTTTTGATACTACTTCAGTTTCACTACCCCGAAGTGGCGGGTCAGCTAAAGTTTTTGGAGTGGTCTGTACATCTAATGCCAAAGTTAAGACAGCCACTGACGATCACTATTCATCATACCGAACGAATTTCTGCTGGTTATTATTTACTTGTTTATACTTTATTTGCCTTTTTACTGTTATTATTATAGATTTTCTAAATATTTCACTAGTTTATTCCTTGCAATTTTGATTTACTAAAATCCATAGGTGAAGATCTCACTTTAGAATAAATGAATGCTATATAATCAATTATTTAAATTCTAAACCTATAAATTCAGTAAAACAATTATAATAAACACCAAAAATAATGTCAGAAATTGTTAATAAAGATAAACCATAACCCAGTCAAGCTCCTATTAATTCAAGATTGGAGTGATTGTATTTTAGATTTAGATGACTAACCTTACTTCTGATAGACTTGGCCTTCGATGCACAGACCATCCTAAAAACTTTAGCCGAACTGCCACGTTGGGGGTAGCGAAACTGGAGAAGTACTAATTTTTTGTTATCCAATTATAAACACTTTGTTTTTGATTAATTGATAATATGTACATGTTATGAGTTTCAGGAATAGGTAACAAACCCCAGCTAAAATGTTGCCTAAGTAAATTCTGTATTAGCCCTCTGACCATCTTCTCAGGAATTATCAGTTATAACATTAAAACAGTTATATTTTTATAATCTATTTTTGAGGGCTGATACCACAATATTACAAATCATAGACCACAATTGAATCAGTAAAAGAAAGATAACTGTATAAAGGAGAATCTTGGTTGGTGGAGGGGGGTGGTCAATAAATGAACACGCAAATAAGAAAAACTTATATATAATGTGTGGCGATGTTTAGGCCTAAGTTTTAGACCATCATCAGGGCTAAGAAAAAACAAGATAACAAAAGATGTAACAACAGTGGCAGTTATTATTACTGGTGCTGTCAGTGTTGTTACATCTTTTGTTATCTTGTTTTTTCTTAGCCCTGATGATGGCCTAAAATTTAGGCTAAAATGTCGGCACACATTATATATAACTTTTTCTTATTTATTTTTATTTATTCATTTATTGATCATCCCTCCCTCCTCCCCCTCCCCAACCAAGATTCTTCTTCAAACTTTTCCACGGTCAACTATATTCTCACCATAAAGATAACTGTAATATAGGTTTACAGTATTAATAGAGATTAGTAAATATTTCTGCCACTTATCTAAAATAAATCCCCTTAATTTGGAAAAGCAAAATTATTAATAAAAAAAAATGTTTTAAAATTTGATTGAGACTGAGCAAAAATGTACTACAATGCTAACGTACAGTTATTTTCATGTTAATTTTTATTGTCTCGCCCTCTTTAAACTTTAAATCGAGTTCAGGCTTTGGAACATCCTTTTCTTTTTCTATTTCTTCAGATTTTTTCAGCCAGTTGAAATGATCTTGTAATGCTACGTTGAGATCAAAACTATCTGAACGATCTGAAAATCCAACTCCAATAAAAGCAGATCGTCCTAGAAAATAAAGTTATATTTCAGTTTAGTTATGTTATTTCAGATTAGTTATGTTATTTCAGATTACAAAATTTATAAATAAAATCAAAACCTTATACCAAACACAATACATAAAAAAGTATTGACAGTAATCAGCAAACAAGAAAAATTATGATATCCCAATGTTATATAAATAATTTTTAATAATATACTAGTTGACAACTAAAATCAATTTACGTGCACAGTGTTTAATAGATAGAAGTAAATCTATTTCTAATACTTAACTAAAAAAAAAAATAATATTATTTTTTTAGTAGTTTATTATTTTTCTAGCCACTTTAACATTTTCTCAAAATTAAATAGCAATCATTTTGTGATCTTTATAGAGTACAACAAATGAAACACAAAACAGAATATCTTCTGTAACATCACTAACCTTTTAATACCTATGGCTTTTAAATCGGCATTTTCTTGATTGAAATTTGGAAGCTAAAATTGTATTTAAAAACTCTTATTAGGTAGAAATTGTTGATTGTAGATTTAATCGAGGAAATGATGGTTCTGGTTGCGGTAAAAAAATAAAAATATTCTATAACAAAATGTTTAAAGTGTGCTAACATTTTGGCTTACACTGTAGGCCTTCATCAGGACTATAAAAATGGGATACAAACGTTATAGGTAAAGAGAGAGAGAGAGAGAGAGAGAGAGAGAGAGAGAGAGAGAGAGAGAGAGAGAAAAAAAAAGCTACCTTAGAAGTAATTTCATTATACTTATTTTTAAATGTCATTTCGGTACTACTTCACAAGTGCTCCTCCAACATGGTGGGTTGCAAAAGATCTTAAGAGCCTTACTAAACATGGAATGCAGAAAGTAAGAAGGGGACATTTTCTCTGCCATTACCTTCACTTCTTCCTATTAATAAACATAAATAACAGCATGAACCAACTTATACATAACATTAGGATACATTAGACGTCTTTTATGGAGGTGAACGTTCATTTCTTCTTAGGAAATAAACACAATTTTTATGTTTCTGACTGACGATAATCAGAATCCTCTCTACTTTTTAAAATAATTAACCACAACTACAAACAATAATAATTATGAAACTAGGAATTCAATTAAAATTATAGTGATTAAATTGAGGAAACAAATGAAAAGTTGAAAAAGTAAAGATTAAGTTAATAATTATTACATAAAATGATCAAGGAAAAAAACAAAATTCCACCTATTTCCAAAGTATTTACGTATATCTTATAATAAGTATTTCCATGTAGTTCTTATAATAATTGTTACTAAAATCCTAACATATTATCAGATCTCTGTCCACTCATTAATATAATTCACTTCTTTTTAATAAACTTTGATCCATCAAAACCTACAGCAATATAGTTGACAGATGCTCTTATCTCTGATCTGTCGTTGCAGGTAAACATGATTGCCAATACCATTGAATAATGCTACATATATTTATAAAGAATAAAATCAAGAGACCTAAAATGTGACAATAAGTTAATTAATAACAGCAGCTATCAAAAGTCCTAGGCTTTCCATATACCTATTTAATCTGGGTCATCCCAACAATTGAAATATACATGTTGTGATGAAAATAAAAGTGTTTTATTTGTTATCAATTCTTTAAAAGTTCTGGAGATCGGTCACCTCTGTCTATTTTCGGACAAACCTGGCTACTTTTGGCCTTGCATATACAATCAGACTCTAAGATCTCGCACCGCCCATCAAGCTGGAAGAGCACTTGTGAAGTTTTTTTTAATATAGCTCTAAAGACCTACAATGTAGGCACATAATTAACAGTAAAATATGTTGTCACTGTATTTATTTTTACATTTAAAAGTCATATTGTGGCAACTGTTGTCACTATTACTTGCTCACTCAAACTTTGAATTAGACTGAACCTAACTATTGCTAAGCAGCAGCATAGCAAAACAATATTGATGAAACAATCAGTTCATATATAAAAAATCCAACACTGAAAAAGTAAGCAGTAAAGACAACAATTTAAACATTATGACCACTTGAGCTTAAAAAAAAACTTGAGTAAACAAATGTGTAATATTACATTAAGATCATAACCAGCTAAATTAACAATCTGAGTTCTTCAATCTGAGCTAACATAAAAAGCATAATAGGAATTACCATTATCATCCTGAATTCTAAGCACAAAATAACGTGAGGAATCGGATACTGGCTCAATTGCTACTCCAGGATACTTATCAATAGGACATTTTGCGAACAATTCACCACTGGCTTTATCTTCCAGTTTCAAGACGCATTCCTTGTCTTTTGCTACTAAACGCATTCTACCGGTCCACTGAGGATCAGCTAGGTTCCAGTCCGCAGCTCTGATATATAACAATTAATATATATGGAAAAATGAAAAGAAATGTACAAAGTATTGGACTAGAAAAATAATATTTACTTATGCCCTCTGTTTGTTGTGATAGGTGGAACTTTGAACACGAAAACTTCATTTTTAACGAGCAAAACACTTTCGTAAGAATCCATAATCCAAACTCGTTTAAATTTCTAAACTGTGTACATAAATCAAATTACAAATCCTAAATAAGTTACAACTTGCAGGACAGAGGTTTCACTGAAACACTTTGAAGTTGTGCCAACCTGTGGTCTCAACCACCACCTGTTATATTTATTCTTGTCTAATTAATTTGACAAAAATCAAAATAAAACTTCATTAATTAACTTTCAAACATTTTACAAGCCTTAGTTCTATGTGAAAAATGATCATATTATTTGCTTATAATATTCAATAACATTTTGGCTGCACTGCGAATTTAAGGCACTGTTTTCTTTGAAGACATTGCTATCATCGGCTGTACCCGTGAGGTAGTGTTGGTTGTTTTGATTGTGAGATGTAATTCGATTCAATAATTTTTTAATGACGTTACGAAGATACATCAATATGACCAATATAAAATGTATTGTGCTAATTTCTCTGCACATCGTCATGGTTCAGATAATTCATACGAATTCTCGGACCTCATATCTGTGGAAACTGAACAGTGAAATTAACATGATTGAGCCTGGAAATATGCAGAAGTTACCTTACCACACGGAAGAAATTTTTGACGACCCCATATTCAATATTTTGGTGTCTACTGTGCATTATGGGAATTCATGGACTAAAAGAAGTACTGATAACTTTTGTGCTGATTGTCAAAAAGTTAATACCACTCAGGAGGTGTAAGTTTTTCCTTAATGATTTCAGTTAGCATGAGTAAAAAGGAATCTATTTCAAACGTTATTGCAGAGATTTTATCTGTAATGTCATACTGCCGAGTTTTGAGATGATATTGAGAAACCTTTTTAGCTGACTAGTTCTTAATTTTTTTTAGACGTGAGAAAGCTACTCCACCCATACAAGAACAACAAAATAAAACGAAATATCCTGAAGATGATGAAGTTTTAGATTGTGGAAAACCCGTTAATTTCACATATTATGACAACTTAGTTGGTATCGCTAACAGGTTATCTCATCCCAATGTTCCTGAACCACAGGTTTTTTTTATTTCATAACTTTATTGTGTACATTTTTTATTTTCTATGGTTTAGATGAGTTTATTATTTTGTAGATCTCGCTCATTTTTAAAAAGAAGAGCACGGACATAGATGTTGCTGCATTAGAACGGAAGCTTAAGAAAGCCAAGAGAGAGAAACCTAAATCAGTTCAACTTTACAATCAGATTGGCAATTTCTGGAGATTGAAGGGAGATACTTACAAGTCAATTGAGTGTTTCAGGAGAGCTCTTGCTGTTTCTCCACACAATGCTGAGGTAAATAGTACAGATATTTTGTATTTATTGCATGGGTGATATTGTGCATTGGTTTAAATGTGTACATACTTAATATTTTACTGTGTTTAGAGATTTACTAATCAATCAGCCATTTTAAACCTGATTTATTAACATTATTATTGTATTAGTATTGTTGATGTATATTTATACTAGGTTGTTACAAAAGTTATTGTGCATGAACACAACCCTCACTCTGATAATTAATCCTATAAAAATGTTTTTGTACCTACTATTTATGTCAATGTTTACTTTGACCAATCCTTTAATTCATTGTGACTTGAGTTGGCTTTATGGGATCATTTACATTTTTAAAACGCATGAGCAATTTCAGCAAAAAAAGATCATGATTCGCGGTCTTTTGAGACATTACTGATAAAAAAGGCATATATATAAGCGCAAAGGCAAATTCGTGCCATAGAAGGAGAGTCAATTATCCATCAGAATACTGCCGCACCACCTACATACAACTACTCGTGATTTATCGGCCGTAGTAGGGACTCAAACCTTACTTACAGAACAGCTAGACAGAGTTTATGCAGTTTTGAGTGCAAAGTACCCCGCTTTGGTCAGCACGAATCAAGCCATTTTGTAACACGACAAAGCCTCTGCACATCATTCCTGTTTGACCAAGGAAAAGTTATTGAAATTGCAAGGAGTAAACGTTTTGCCCCATTCCGCGTATAGATATTGCACCATCAGATTTTAGTTTGTTTAGATCAATGGCACATTTTTTAAAAGGTCGGATCTTTGATAATTACGAGGACGTAAAAATTGGATGTTAAGAATTCTTTGCCTCAGAACCAAAGAAGTGATGCCGGTATCAAATACAATTACTGGCAGAAAGATCAGTGAAAGTAGTTGAAAACAATGGACTTTACTTTGAAGAGTAATTTTCAATAATGTTTAAAATCTTTAATCTGAAATAAAGCTGTACTATTGCACGAGGACTTTTGTAACAACTTAGTATACCTAAGAGTACACAAGTTCTGTACCCCATACTAAACAATCAATTGAAATTATAAAAATAATGTTACGTTCTTATAATATTGATGTAAGAAAGTAATAATGCGAAATTTGGCACTTGAATACTCCTAGGCACGCTAATATATATAAATATTGATGTTGAAAAAGAAATAAGTGCCATTAGCAAACTTTGCATGAAACGATTTTTTCATCCAAATAACAATATATTTTTTATTGCATATTGTAGGAGTTTATTTGCCTGGAAAAATATTTATAATTACAATATATTTTTAAGGCTTCCAGCACTGGTTCAGGCCTGAGTGACTGCCCAGAGTTTTTATTATTTGGGGCTTACGTTATCAATATTAGATTTTTAGACCATTTCCAATTTTTTTTTATACATCATGAGCTGGAATCGATAGGGGTGATTTTTATGTCCCATAATCAATTGAAACCTAAATTTGGAATTTTTGACGCTTAAGTCTTTTTAAAAAAATGATGTCGATATATATGAAGTAATATTATTCTCAAGTTAATATTCTTTCTATTTTTTATGTGTATTGATTTATGTTGATAGGTATTATTAAATCTTGCAAGGGTGTTATTTACTCTTCAGTACCTTGATGATGCTATTTATCTTACTCGGAGGTCTTTAGAGGTTCAGCCACCGGACAAGAGTGCTTGGCAGCAATATTTTACGCTTGGAGAGATATTCAAGGTAATAAGTTGGAGTATTATGTGTTTTGATTACCTATCCAAATGTTATTTACTATAGCTATTAGTTTAAAATAGGAGGAAACGGAAACATTTAATTAAGACAATAAGGATTTTATAATAAAGAAGTAAATTTGAGTAAACATGCATACAATTTTATAACTGATATAATTAAAACTGAATCAGAAGTTCTAGGAAAAATAAAAACAGTTTTCTTTTCAACTATGTTTTATTATCTCTTCACTACACTGCACCTAATATGTATTGATATTGTTAAATATTATCGTTATTGAATTTAAACAGACCAGTGGGAACAAAAGAAATAAGGGTCCAGCAGGTAGAGAAGGGTAACTGACAGGCAATGACAGATGTCACCACATAAGTGATAAGGGATAAGTTAATTTAAAAACCCTATTGAGAAGTTAACACTGTAACAATGCCAAAAGCTGGAACATCTAATCAATTTTAAGAACTGGTTCCCTTAGGCTTGGCTGGCCTCGAGGAAAAAGTGGAAAAGGTATGATTAAATTAGACTAGTTGGATAATGGTTCGCCATCCGATGAAATCCCAGAATTTCCTCCCTCTATAAAACTAGTCGGCCAATGAACATCGTTTTCAACCCCCTCTTAGGCAAAATAAGAGAGAAAGGGGGAAAGAAGCAAAGAGGTGAAAAGGAGGGACTGAGGAATTGATCGAGGCGGAGAGATGACTTGGAGACTGATAGGGGCTGATGCAAGACTGAGACTCTGAAGATGAGAAATGCGCTCTGGCTCCATGACTGAAGATATGCAGGGGAACCCGAGGGAGAGATGCTGAGGAACCATCAACACCAACTAGTACAGATAAGAGATTTATGTTAAAACAATTAATGGCTAAGTCTAGGCTGAATCATTCCATGGCTAATTTTTATTGTAATATTTTGTTATTTTAATTTTGAGGAATAAAGATAAATGTTAGCAAGGAGGTTGTTCTTTAGTAACCAGGTCCATATTTAATTTGAATATATTTTTTCATTATGATAGCAGTAACTTTGATTAACATTAGTATTAAACTTAAAAGGAGGAACATTATCTTGGTTAATTATTAAATAATGGTAAACACAAACCAGGCCCTTGGAAAGGTATCCAATTTAGAGGACAAGGTAAGAAATTCAAAAGTATTCATAAGCTTACTTAATTTTGGGATAATCATCTTCAATGATTGTCCAATGGCATCCCTATATATATAGACAAATGTATTAGAGCTAAATAGTAATCAAGCTCAACTCAAGTTAGATAAAACATAGCACACCACTACCAGTACTTTTCAGGAAATTATATTGCTACTAACTTTTCTTCCAGGTTCGAATCAGTTTTATCATAAGGTTTTATCATTCTGTGTTTAATTAGTGTTTAATTTCTTTTTTAATTTAAATTATATGCTTTGAAGAGAAAAGAAAAATTCACATTGACTTTGAACGAGAAATTAATGATAAAAATCGCCTCGAAAGGTGTTAGGTTAAAACTTGAGTTACAGACTATTTCTCATGATAAACTTTTGACAATTTTAAAACAAGTTTTGCTAACTCTCCCGACGAAGGCCTACAACTTAGGCCAAAACTTCAGTACATATTAAATGATGTTTTACAGTTACTTTGTTTTCTTTTGACCGCACTCCCAACCAACTTCTTGAAATTCCACTTAAGTTGGCCATTGTCATCTACAGAATGGCGCCCACAACTTTTGTCTTCCAACTCAAAATCTCCACAGCGAAACTTCTGTGCTGCACTGTGGACTCGTTAATGGTCCTATGAGCCCACACTTCATTGATATTACAAGCATTGTGTGGCTCTGCACCATAGTTTAAATTCGTAAAAATAAATGTTACAAACATCACTCATTGACATGCCCTTTTCAAAGGCTTAACATAGACTGAACAAAATGGTTATATTGTTACAGAATTTTGGATTAAAGAGTGCTATAGAAGTACTCACACTATAGCAAGGACAAAGATTTTTTTAATGTGATTTTTTTGAAGATATAGTTTATCCCATCCACTGAAAAATCATGCATTAAACCAAGGATCTTGGGTTGTTAATGTTGCATGGTGAAGATATCCACATTACACCTTCATCCGCTCGTGTCTTCAATTATCACTTTATGAATGAAGTTAGTTACTTTGACTTCTTATAACATTGGTTCTCTTGCACAAAGTTTAAATAGATTGTAATTTTTTTTTTCTTCATATATACCAAGTCCTCTTCTACCGCTACGCAATGTGAGGTTGCCCATTATTTCTATAATTAATGCCCTTTATTTCTCTTTATGGACTAGGTAGACCTCTTCTGCACCAACTCTCATCTCCTGCTCCAATCCAATCCTCACTTCTGGAACACATCCTGCTCACAGTCTTCCCAGGAGATTCGGGGTCTTCTTCCCTGCACGCGAGTCTCGTAGTCCATCCTTGCGACTCTGTTCCGAACCATCTGGAGAAGGCGTCCGAACCATCTTTACTTGTGTTCCTCCGGTATGGTTTCAGCCGGTTTGACCTGAAGGTTGGCTCGCATGATAGTATTGTGAATCCTGTGTCGCTTAGTCTTCCCCTCTACTTTCCACAGGTATCGCATTTCCAGGGACTTAATCTGGCTCCTGTGCTTTGAAGTGAGGGTCCAGGATTCGGAAGAATACGAGAGAATAGGAAGGAATAAGACCTTTAGACAGCCATCTTCGTCTTCTCACCGTACCAAGCAGAGCATCCTCCCTTCTGCTCCAATTGGTTGCCTCACTTCCTCATTGAGATGCATGAGATTTTTTACTTTTATTAAACAATTGTAACAAAAATCATAAAATTGCTTACAAATAAATTTTAATAAGTACAGTTCTGTGGAATGCCAATCCTCTGAAGAATTGCTTCACTGAGGTATCTTGTTCTTCAAGTCTATGTTTGAAAATTCATAAATCTGGAAACTCTAGTGATTAAAAACTGCTGCTTTCAAATTTTTAAAAACTAATGCTCTCATTGACCAGTTTTTTTATTTTAACAAAAACCCATATCATTCTTCAAAACAAAAACTAACTCTTCTATCAGAGTTATTAGTTTCAAATATGGCAATGCAAGCATGCAGTTGACAAGTCTTGCATTGATTTTTTAAGGACATATTGTTATGAATTAGGCATATGGACATTATCAAGAAGCATCGCTCCACATGAGACATTGCCTGCAGCTGAGGCCTGGGTTCGATCCCGCTCTCGCTGCCCTGAAGGAGATGGAAGCTAGCCCAGACAATAACATTCATGTGTATACTCTCCTCATCATTGTTTGCCTGGTTAGTCATCATCTATTATTAATTAATTCATATTAATTAGTTATACATAAAATGATTTAATAAACATTTCTTGGTAGTGGGCTATTTCCTTTAGTATGGAATAATTTATTATACTTGAATGAATGGAAGAATTTAGTATTTGTTGACAGCATTATAATTTTCTTTATCGTGAATAAAAGATAACCTGGATGATGATGGATGATTTGATTATAAGGTATTATTAAATATTATGGGAGGAACCTCCCTCAATAGAACATGGTGGAAATACAAATTAATAGAATTTAATGTTAGCTGGTTATCTAAAACTATAGGGTGTCTAGCAACTGGAAAACCTGGGAAAAGTCAGAGAATCTGAGAGAAAACAGCTGCAGTGAGAAAATTCATAGTGAAAACTCAAAAACGGGCATAATCCACATTTTCATGGTATATAGATTGTATACAATATCAAACTTTAAAGTTTTATATACAAACAAAAATATTAAATATTAAACAAACAACAATATTAAACAAAAAGTTTCTTTTTGGTTTATTATTTTCAATAACAAACCTTTGTTATCTACTCCAAAAAATAAAAATTAACACCTTCTTAAAATTTGAGGTTTTACATTTCAAGATGCCTAGAATCCAAAAATCTAATAAATAAAAAAATATGTCTGTCCCCTGTCCGCAGCTTATCTTCAAGATTACTGGGCCGATTTCTTTTTGATTTGACACCAAAGTCAAATGTCACCCCAGGATGATCACCAGAACTCAACATTACTATCAGCCGTTTTGTTTCAAAATGGTCGCCGACTAGAGGTTTGATTCACCCATATCTCAGCCATTAATGAAGATAGAGGATAAATATAAAGTGTTTTGCAATCATTATATCAAAGACTAAAAAAAATATATATTCAGTCTTTGTATAATGTTTCCGAAACACTTTTAATATTATTATTAATAGTTAATAATAAATTTAACAAATGAATAATAATAAACCATTGAGTAATAATTTGCAACCTTTTTTGGTTTATTGTTTTTAATATTAGTGTCCAATAAATAACTTTTAAAAAGTCCTTTTACCAATATAAAGTTTACCTGCATCAACATTTGATTATTGGTTTTAATAATTAAAAAATGGTAGTTTTTGAACTGAGCTTTTCTCGTGGTCTTACCCAATTGGTTTAGCATCCATTAACTTTGTATTAATTTGTTCATTATCGAACCCAATATCTCTACATAAAGATATTAATCTCTATGATGTTATAACACTGATTACATGTCTCACTGGTACACACAGCTTTGTATTTTTCATTCTATCACCTAATTTTTAGTTGACATCCGTATGATGGTGTACTAATGATGGTATAGATGGATCAATCCAATTAGGGATTGATAAATTATTTGCCACTTCTATAATTTTGTTTTTATTGAAAACTAGTTTCGAATGTTATACATTCATCTTCATTTCTAAAAACACTCAAAAATTCAAAAATAAGCAATTCAAAATAAATTATACGGTATTTTATACTATATTTTGAATTGCTCATTTTTGTGTGTTTTTAGAACTGAAGATGAATATATAACATTCGAAACTAGTTTTCAATAAAATCATAATTATAGAAGTGGCAAATAATTTATCAATCCCTAACGTAATTTTTAGTCCAGTTAGTATAAATATGTTGGAAATTTAGCCATTGTTGTAAATTGCATGTATATTTTATTATAATATATCACTTTTATGATTATTTGTTATTTTTTTTATAATAATTTTCCTTTCCCAATTTTTCAGGTGTTAGGAGTACTTCTAGTCATTATATCGTCTTTGGATTCGACGCTCGAAGTCGATATACTTGAGACCAAAGGTCAGGGTCGACACTTCAACAGAGCGATGGCAATGCGCTCTCTGAAAATGGGTATATCTCCAAGAGCAATGCGTTCAAAGAGGTACAATGGCACTTCTGGCTGAAAAGTCAATCCACCATCTCTCCTCTCCGTCATGTTCTCACGTATTTTTCTCTTTCTCTTTCTCTATCTATTACTTATTGTATTGTATGTATACATATATTTTCTCATGCCTCTGTGGATGCTCTGACATGGTGTTAGGCATTTTATTTCAAAGTTTTATTGAACTTATTCAGTATCCTTCAAATTGTGCTGGTTGATTTGGGTATAAATATTGCTACAATAGATATGGCATAGCTGAAAGACAAATGAATGCATACTATTATTATTTAATAGTATTGTATAAGAGGCCAATAGAATAAATGAGAAAATTAAATTCTTATTAAAATGTTGATTTTTACTTGACCATTTCGTTCATTTGGAAGAAGAATGCCACATGCGACAAAAGTTTTTATTTTCCTTTTTTTTGCTTGGAAAGCTACCATTCATATATATTTCTTAGAAAAGAAATGTCTGATTTTTAGTTTCAATATTTATCACAATAACAATTTATTTTTGTTTTTTATGAAATTCTGCCACAATTTAATTTACGATTCGTGTTTCAATTACCAAAAATGAAGATTAACATTTTTTTATGTATTATTTATTAAGAAAATGTCTGACTTGATGTTTTAAAGTGAATTAGGGACAACGATGAATCTAAATAGGGAAACTTAAAATGCTTCTTTTGTATATTTCCACTTTTTCGGAGTGTGGTACTCTTCTTCCAGATGAATGATATAATAGTATAACCCATTATTGTTAGGTGCTTGTTAGAACTTTTTTCAAGTTTTTTTAATTATTATATTTCAGTTTTTACTGTCTTTTAACTTTAGTTGTTTCTTGTCACATATCCTCTTCAACATGAGGTTTCTGATTCTCTCTTCATATCCAGCACTTTTATAACTGAACTTTTCTCTGACTTATCAAATGTTTAGTTTCATTATGAAATCACTATTTTAGTTAATGTGAGTGGTAAGGTTTAAGGATAATTTTCTGCTTTGGCTTTATCCTATGTTAGTTTTAATTCATTTTATTTCTGAAGTAGCAGTAGCAGCAAGTTTATTGGTCTTGGAGCTGTAAATTAGCCAACACATTTGAAATAAAGCGTTCTTCTTTTAAATCATACTTAACATTTGCCAAGTGTGGTGATATTCATTTTGCTGTTGGGCACTGATTAATCTTCTTGTACATTGATTGTTTACTTGTCTCTAGCCTGCATTATTGCTTCCTGAAACTATGTCAAATTTTTATTTTTTGTCTGAACTGTTCAATACAGTAGTGTTTTGTGCTATTATCCTTCTTGAATTGAAATACAAGTCTACAAATAACTTCTTTTGTATATGCTGAGTTCCAAGGTCTAAAGAGTGCAGAAAGATTTAAATGATTTCAGATACTCTTTACTCAGGTCTTAGGTAGTGAAACTTGGTTGTTGTTATTATTATAAAATAAATTAGGATAAAAAAAAGAACTGTACTCATTTTGTTGTAGCATATGCTAATAGATATAAAATTGCTTTTGTTTATACCCTCTTGGCATTCAAATACAATTAGAAAGACAATATGAAGGAAATGAATGGTTCATTGATGAGTGAATCAAATTTTTATTAGACCATATGAACTGAGAAATGTGTCAAGTGAAAATATAAGTGAAAGTGTTTTCATTAATAAACCATCTAGTCTGGTGAATGTTTTTGTACTTTTTATTTTAATTGTAAGATGTTTTGTTAACAGTTAAGGCTGTGATAAATTAATTTATATTGTAAGTAAAATTAATTTTTTGTTCTATCCTATTTTTAATATAAGCGTCTGAGCATCCTCCATGATGAACTAGTCAAGCATAAAATTAAAATTATAGGAGACAAAAGCACAACCCCCTCCCGTTTAGAGCTGAATACTGAACTTTAATCTCTGATGTTACCTTTTGCCAATGCTCTTGTTACTATTATGTTCCGTTCTTTTTATATAAAGAATGATTTACTAAACGTTGGGATAATTCAGAAAGCAATACTGTTATTTAATTGAAACTATTTTAGTCTGTTTTTGTACAAATTAAATATTAGATTTTTGCGTTCTAGTTTTGTTTTAAGTTTAATTTATGTTTTTTAAATTTTTATTTTATAATATTTTTAATTTTAAGAGTCACTAATTTATGTTATTCCTGTTATCATGTTATTCCTAAGTTAGGGTTTGGTACTAAAACATTTTTTGCTACATTTAACTATCTTATTTATTTATTTTTTAAATTTAAAATTTTTTTAAAAAAAAGATTTAATTGTAATGTCGTCTTTATAATTTCCTGTGAATAGTTTGTATGAAGACTTATTTTAAATTATAAAAAATAAAATAAATTTGGAATTGTACCATTTTGTGTAAAATAGTTGGGCTCTATAGAAAAGAATGATATTAAACTGATGAAGCTGGCCAAAATACAAAAATATTGTTGACGGCCAACAAAAAAAATTTTTTCTGATGGAGTTATTGCGAGAGTTATCAAATATTCCTCATTTTTATGAATAATTTTTTATTCCATTTTGAGCTTTCTCCGAGCTGAAAACCTGATGCTGAGTATGATAATCTAATTAATCATCCTGTCTTATATTATTTTCCAACATGATCTATTGTTTCTATCTAGAGAATTGATATGGGTGCAGAGGGCATTGTTTTAGGATCACAGTCCCTGATTTTCATGATTCGCTAGTTTTCTGTATCATTTGTCAACAAGCTCAAATTGTTTTATTAGGATTATGTTTCAAAATTATAGAAGCATAAAAGTGTCTTGTTTTCAGTTTTAGTTGCATTTGAAATGTTAATCATAGCTCTATGGATGGGACTTTAGTATCCTCTCAGCTTTCTCTGTCTAGATCATTTGGATATTGTAATAGCATTGGTTTAGACCTGGAGGCCTGCTGCTGGTTGACAGACATCTGGGTTTGGTCCGTCTGTTTATTTGATTTCAGTTCCACAGCAACTTTTGTTTCTTTCAAGTACAAGTAAGACATTCGTTAAATTCAGAATCTTTCAATTTGAGCTGGCTGAATTTGTCTGTGGAACGAAAATCCAGTTGAGAACTTTTATGCTATCAGTTGGTAGTATATTTATAATATAGCTAGTGATTTTTGTCTGTAAACTAATCAAATTTTTCTTGTTTTGAGTAAGTGTTTAAATATCTTACTTATTTAAAATTTCTCTCACTTCATTGTTATCATGTCCCTCTGCTTTGTTCTTTATGTTTGACTCTTCTGCTAACCCACAAGATGACATATTGTTTAGATGCATTTCTTGCAATCCCTTTGGAATCTTTACTAAAATTGATGGATAATTTTGGACAAAAATTAACTTATTACCCACTATTTTTTTTGTTTTCAATTTTATTGTATTAGATTTCTCAACTGTTTTTTTTTAAATAATTAAATGGTTCTGCAGTATCTTTACTTTTAACATTTGACTCTTCTAGAAACGAGGCAGTGAATTAATGAACAAATATTTTTTTTTTTTGTTCGTTAATTGCTTTCAAACAATATATTTAGAAAAAAAGTTAATGTTTTAAAAAACAAAAAGTGTTTAGATCCTTTTTTTTTGTATAAGCAATTCCATATTTGTTTTATTTTATTTTTTGTTAAAACACTATTTACAGCCGCAAGGTCAGCTTCATTATTTACTTTATTATTTTGTATCATATTTTTAAAAGTTAATATAAATTTAGTCAACATCAATTTAAATATCTCCATTGAAAACCTGATTTAGGAGATATCAATCTGCTCAATTGTGATTAATAACTTGATTTTAATAACATGCTACCTTTTAAAGAGACTGAAATATTCCTTTTGGCTTCTGATTTATTTTTTTTTCCAAAATATCATTACAACTAACACACTACAAAATCAGAAAATCCGTTGTCATTTCTAACAAATGATTGATTTAATGTTATGCTTATTACGGTAACCTACATTTTATTTTTGATAACATCACCTTCAGAGATTCAGAAATGATGAGTGTAATGTGTCAAATCTGATTTATTATTGGCAGGTGGATCAGGATTTGATACCTCTTGCTGTATTTGTATCGTTATTATTAAATGTTTCAACTTCAAGATCTGTTTCGCAAGACTGCCACTGGTGAAGTATTTACTGACCCAGTTAGGATTTGAACCGACAAGTTGTGCGCTCTTAGCCATCAAAGCATCATTGTTTAAAGCTATTTGATTTTCATTGGCTTAAAATAATTATTTGCAAATGCAGTCGACAATGATCCGATTTACACATATATGATCCTATTACCTATATGGTTCTATGAACAAGCATATGTACACAATTTACTAACAAATTGAAAACAAACTGTTTTGTTGTGTTGGATTAATATGTAAAGGAATAAAAAAATTTATTTTTTAAGTCTTCATACATGATTGTTCCAGTTTAAATATCGAGTACAAAGTACCAATTTTGAGAAGACTGCTACAAGCCAAGAAGTGTTTAATAATTTATTGTAGTTAAATTTGTATTTATTATGTTTAAAACAATACCTTGCATAAATACAATATATACACATATAAGTAGTAAGACTGCAATTTCATCTTATAATTGATAGATTTTATTTTAACTTGTGGCGGCCTTCTTTGAGGGTTTTAATTTTTAGCTGTGTTCATAATTAATTTTATTAAATTGATTTTATCAGGTATTACAAAAGTTATTAATTTAGACTTTTTAATTGTTACATAGTTATTTATTACACATTTGTTATTTGTATTTTATATACAGTTTATTAAAATTGTTAATATTTTCTAAATTGTTAAAAGATAAAGGCCACATGGATGTCATTAGACTTTAAAAGACTCAGAGGTTGTAGATAGTACAGACCTTTTTTCCATTATGACTGTGTATTGAAGAAAATATATGTACTAAAAGTAATTCAAAAGCAATTATCGTCTTTTATTTTATTGTTTATCCTTTCTTTTAATTAAAAAAAAAATCTTATAAGATATTGGTGTGAGGGATGATCTGTAATATCATAGACTTTCCAGAATATACCAAATTGAAAATGCTTATAGCTGTCTACAGCCTAAGGACTAATGATTAAACAATTAGTAATAACAGAAGCCTGTAGAATTTGGAGTGACTTTTGATAATTGATTCCTATGTATTTTTTAAAGCTGAATCTGTAAATGACCTTCATTTTTTCCCATCATGTCAGGATTTTCCTAGCAGATACTTCTCTCTAAGCCTCAAACCAAGCAATTCTGAATTTTCTTTGATCAGATGTGAGTCTCAAACCAAATCGTTTAGTTCAGACTGTGAAAAAAGCTGTAAGTTGCATAATAATATAAGGAGCCAAAAAAAAATGAATAAATTAAAAGAGAAACACGTTTTGAGTCTATTTTGAAGTCTCTTATGTCCGAGAATTTTTTTTTATTTTTTACACATTTTGCGGAAAATCCTGATGTGGTGGAAGAAAATGAAGGTCATTTTCGGATCCAGCTTTGAAAAATACGTAAGAATCAGTTTTAAAATCACAACCATCGCAGGCTAGTGTAATGTTTCCTTGGTCAACATTTTATATTTTTTTTTGCTGCTATTCCTCTTTGCATAGGAGATATCGAAAATCTATGTTTAGAACATTGGTATAACTAGTAATGGCTTGCCTTCCTCGTATTATTTATTATTTATATATTATTTTATTTATTCCTGAGTTGAACTTCAGCAGATTTGTGAATGAAGCCAGCAGCGATAAGTTCTCGTGGAACCTTTCTCATTTTTCTTCATCTGCTAGATAAATTTGCATTGAAAATTTATATTCAATTCTTTCATTTGAAAAGTTATGCTTCTAGAAAATGATGTCCAAAAAAGTTAACATGGAGTTTTTGCTTACTGTTTTCAGTTGTCCCACCTTCCTCATACCTATATACAATATCTTAGGCTGGAAAAAATAGATCTTAAAAAATTAACGCGAGCACTAATTCCTAAGTTGATTGTTAATTCAATAAAAAGAGGTTATTTTTAGGTGCATGCGTCCAAAAAGGTTCTTCCTTAAGTTGTTTACACAATCCTGCACTGTATAAATATAACTCGTTCTTAATGTTATCACGTGGTAGAGTTTATATTAGTAGGGATATTTAGATCACCCTGAACATAGGAGTCATATCTTGGAGTAAAATTTAAGAGGAAGTTTGAGGTTACCCCACACATTGGATACCTCCAAGATAGGGTGACCTTTTCCCTGAATGGGCTGTCGAGAATAGGAGGTACATTCTGGGGCCTGATGTACCCAGGTACTAAAACCGTCTTCTATAAAGGAGTCCTACCTGAGGTATGCATTCCCTATCTGGAGCCGTCATCTCACACAAACGCAAAAGAAGAAGCTGGTGAATATCCAGAGACTGCCACTCCTGAGCGTCGCCAAGGTGTACAGAACCGTGTCACATGAAGCAGTGCAGATAATGGCTGGAGAGACGCCACTCATCTCATCCTGCAGAATAATTCCATCAAGTTTGACTTTAAGAGGCGGGGCCTCGAAGCTCTCTCGGAGGGTCGGCAGAAGATAATGAAGAAACCTGGGAGATGGAAGAATGTACTGAGGGAAGATTCACTGGAGTAGTGGAACAGACAGTGGGTCACTAGCGAAAAAGGTTCAACTCTGAGAAAATATTTCCCCACTGTCCAAAGATTGGCGGCTATGTGGGTCCATTCAGATCCTAACAGGAGATGGGGGATTCCAAGAGAAGCTACATTAGTAACTTAAACATCGATTCCCGGTGCCCCACCTGTGGAGTCCCTAATACAGCTGAACATGCCATGCTACACTGCACTGCCATGGACGGACATACAGCTCGGTTATCTAGGAAGACTGGTAGGTACGTCAGAAGCGAGTTCGAATTTCCGAGACAAAAAGGGATTCGAAGATGGAGGAAGAGAATTATCCCTTCTTCATGAACTATACACGGAGGTGGAAAGAATTTATGGGTCCCAAGCATTTCAATCTTGGAAGGGGCCAACCGTCTGAAGAAGTAGATGAAGTTGGACGAAGATGACTACCGCCAGACGAACTGGAGGATTAGGAGCGGATAATGCTAAAGAGGACAGAGAAGATATAAGGTGCAGTCCCACCATTAAAGTACGCAATCGCGCACCGGGTTTGCACCACAGAATAACCTTTTAAATGTACCTAAAAATATTTACGATCCCAAAATATTTTAGAATAATAATTTTAATTTAAAAAAGAGAGAAAAAAAGAGTTTTATAAAAGAGTGGAATACGTAAATCTCATGCGTAAACCCCACTGTTTCCAAAAAACCGTACGTCAGAAATCGCCAGGTAGAGAGAACAAAAAAAAAGAAAAGGAGGGCTGGTAGTGAAATCGTAGAATATTTAAAAATAACAGTTCTTGATTCAAAAAGAATATTCTTAGGAACTTTTGTTTTTTGTCAACGAACAAGTCATTTATGTTTTGTAAAAACAGAGCAACGCTTGCTTCTTGTAGGCAAACATAACGGAGCAGCGGTGAGGTAAAGGTGGGTCTAGACATGCAACAATCGTAACGTAACACCGACGTGCAACCCAACACTGTGACAGGACATCTACGTGTAACAGATGTTCGTAACAACTTTCGGTTCCAACATCCAGTTCTTGTTGATAACATTAGGTGTAATCAGTGAGAGTTGTCAAAATCATTGATATTTCTGCGGCGGCCATCATTCTCCTGGAATGTTCAGTACAAAGGAAGAAGGCTCAAATAAGGCGGTGATGTACACAACTGTACGACTGATCAAAGTACAGTGGTAATCAATTACTTTTAGATTTTTGATTTCAGCTGTTGGCGGACTCTAAAAAAATTTATCATGTCATCGACAGATTTTGAATCAAATAAACTATGTAAAAGTAAATCGGAAGAAACTGTCGTCCTCTGATGTCTTTGTTCTATATAAAACATATGTTAATCGATCATGCATCGTCTTAATTTTACCTAACATTTAAATAACGTTTTATTCTCTCTCTTTTATCTTCTCAAACGCTATGTTGTTAGCAATTGTTCTTGTGTATTTCTCAGTATAATAAAGCCTACATTTAGGTCTTTAGTTTTTGTTTAGTTTATATCAATAAATAAAACAGCACATGATAGACAAGATAGGTTAAATTCTAGGAGTAGCTGGTACCTCCTGTCTTCTATGGCTTGTCGCCTCTATCTTGTTTATGTATTCTTTGGTGTGTTACTCTATCAGAGTTAATTTTTAAACATACCAAATTTTTATGTTTATGGATTGGACAGTAATGATGTGCCATGTAGTGTTTCGATATATTTGAACAGTATCAACGAAGGATTAAAATGTTTCAAGTTATTCATTAAAAAAACTATTGTTTAAAATTTTGGGAAGACACAAAAGGTTTTAATAGGAATGCTATGTTAGATGAAAGCTACCAAGGCACTAGCAAAAATAATAAAGTTATATAAAGTATACAAAGACTCAGGAAGATTTGATTATAAAACCATACTATACACGTTAGATGAAACTTAATGAGTTATTTTTGTTAACTTGTATAGTTGTGCTTTTTTTTAATATAAACATTAGCACTTATACCTCTTTGGTAAATCGTTCAAACAAAGATTGGCGGGAAAAACTATTTAATGTTTATATACTTTGAAAAATAAGTATACATTACATATACTCTTATCGCTGTCTTTAGTAATCAATAAGAATAGTTTAAATGTAATAATTTAAATGTAAATCTCCAAGTTGTGATTTAATATCTGTTTTCGAAATGGGTTTGCAGAGAGAATTACTTGAGCATTTAAATGCTTTTTCAGGTAGTAACTACAACTTTATTCTAATAAGAATAAGAGTTTGTTTATAATTCCAGTTAAATTTGTTTTTTCAGATAATGACGTTTCTGAGAAAGATCTTTTAAATAATTTAAGTAATTTGTTACCTGCTATTTGGCGCCATGGATTATCAGAAGGAAACTTTGATGTTTGTTTGAGAACCTTTGTTGATAATAAAAATCTGAGTAAGTGAAAACAATTTACAGTTAAGTAGTTTAAACGTTTTAATTTTTATTTATGTAATTTATTTTTAAAGATATAAATACTAGAAAGTGCCTTTTGCAATGCTTGCTGCCGAGGAGGAAACTACCTAAAAGAAGTGTGAATGTACTTCTCCTTTGGTGTTTTTCTAATTTGTATCGCCCTCATGATGCGAGTTTAGTTCTTCATTGGCTTTCAGGTAACTTATTGAGGTTTTACTTGTCAATCAATTATATTTTAATAGCTACATTATAATTCATTTATTTTTTTTTTTAGTTATGATTTCATATAATTTGATTGATGCAGAACCTGTTGGACTATTGATTGATCAGTTGTTGATGTGCCTTTTTATTGAAGATTTGGTATGCTCATTATAGTGGTTGTAAAATTACTTATTTTTTTCTGCCTTCTAATCTATTAATTTTTTTGTTAACGCAGGCTGGACCTATGTGTGATGTTCTTAAAAATGTTATAAAGCCAGGCTTGGTTTCATTGAGATCAGTTTTTATTATTCAGTCATTATTATGCAATCGAGATATTAAACTAAAAGATAAATCAAAAGTGCTTTACCTTCAAAGGTACATTCATTGTACAATCATTTTTCTTTACCTCTATTATAGTATTTTACATGATCTCATTTTGTTAAAGTTTTTGCCTCAATATTTTGTTTAACATTTTCAGATTAATATATGAATGCTCACCATCATTATTTACTAGCTCTCCAGTTAGAGCTCTTCCTTATAAAGAATCAAAGGATAAGTTTTCAGAGAGTGTGGCTCAGTTTGCTTTTCAAAATAAGTTTTTAAAAGCAATTCCTGTCCATTTAACGGTAAGATTACTTATAAACAATTTGAGATATATCTATTATTAATAAAGAGGAAATAAATCACTCCCTACTGCTAGGCTAACTCGACAAACATCCTATATAGACTCCACATCTTTCAGTATTTAAATATTTAAACTTTAAAAGGCCAAATTCTTATCCAATTAAAAAAAAAAATTCTCACGTTTTTGACCTTCTAATTTTTCATGTAAAACAAGGATTGTGAGTTTTAGTTAACAAATATATTTTTTTTAATAGCAATTTCGATATGTTCCCAAGTGGGAACAATGACTGCTACTGATTAAGTTTTTTTATTTTTATATATATTTTTAAAACTTATAAATTAGAGGAGATACTCTTGGAAAAAGTAGAAAAGAAAAAGGTATAAATTAAAAATATGTTATTGCAACAATCACATTGAAACCTTGATCATCTTCAAGCCAGAAGGCATATTCAACGTATTTCGAAAAGTCATTAGTAACTCAAATTTGAAAATTGTTCTCAGTTTTTGTATCCAAGAATAATTTTTGACTTTATATAAGCAAATAAAAATATTGAATGAGAGTTTACTTTTTGATAAACATTTTTAAAAATGAAAGATTCCTCTCATACAAGTATACTTGTATATTCAGGGACAGGATGCTGATGTTCTAAACAAAGAACAGTTCTATACAGATCTTAGGAGAGAAATCATTAGAGAACTAAATAAGAATAGAGATTTTATCTTAATCGGTGATATTAATGCCAGGACGGGAAAAATACATTTTGATATCCATTATATTATAGGCCTGCATGGAGTGGAGCACACTAGAAATGGAAATGGTCAAAAGCTCACCAATTTCTGGATAAGTTATGACCTTATTAGAAAATACTTTTTCTCTCATAAAATTATCCACAAAATAACTTTTTAAACTGGAGAAAAAATGCTGATAGTATAATATATTATTTTATACACTAATATAATTAGGAATTACTTCAACGAGATAAAAATAATAAGAGACGTTGAAATCGGTTCAGACCATCTTTTTATTGCAGACACCCACCCAGACCCAAAGCATTCAAGAAGATTGACATCACAAAGCTTTAGATTCCGGAAAAAAATGTGAATATGCAAAACTTCTGGATTTGAAACATGCAATGCTTCTGACAATCGAAAGTATATGCAGAATAAAGGTCAAGAGTGCTAACAACTGGGATCTCTTTGTCATAAGGAGAAAGGAAGCTAAAATGGTTTTCAGAGTAGCGAAGAAGAACTGACAGGAGTGTTTGCTAGAAGCCTGCAAAATGATTATAAAGAAAATACCAAAATATAAAAGGATAAAAGCAATAAAAGGGAAACCAAGTATACCAATTAGAAATGTGAATGATGAGACAATTATTTACTAGAGATGAGGAAATATTGGAGAGATGATGCCATTATGCCGGAATATTCTGTGGTGGCCTTGAAGAGAGAGTTTAAGACTGGCAAGAACCGGACTGGAAGATATGATGATGTGATCTGGGAGGAGGATGTCACATGGACTTGAGAAGTAGAGAAGGGAAGTAAAGATGAGAACTGGCAGAAGATTGCACTAGAGCTTATAACATTTGGAGCCTGGATCTACTGAAAGTTCTACAAAGTCTTTTTCACAATATTATCTCTGCTAAAGTTTATACCTTTTTTTTTTTTTTTTCCACCCTTCCTGGCCTTTTGGCCATAAGGGTTAAGGGAGCAGTGGGTAGTGCGCTGGGATAACACATGCCATTGATCCCATAAAATGACTCTTTATTTTTAAAATTTCTCTTATTTTATACAATTCAATGAGGAAACTTTTAATTTTGGGGACAATTTATTTTTTCCCTGCTACTGTGGTGCAGCCCGGTGCGTGATCGCACACCTTACTGACGGGGCTGCATCTTATCCTCCTCCGGGTGGCATGGCAAGCCCTCCTGGCACTATGCATCCTTCCAGTCCCAGTCCGGTGCCGTCCAGCCCTCCTGGTCAGAGAGAGCCCGTCCGGTTTCCACGCTTCTGCCTACCTGACTCAGTCAGCCTGTGGTGGTTCGCCGCCGTCAGGTGGTCTGGTCCTTCCCAGAGTGAAGTGTTCCGGGCCCACCACTTCCATTCACCCGTATACGAATTCCCTGAAATGTGGGTATTTCTCCTCCTTCACAAGTTCAGGGAATTTATACCTAAAATTATACTTAAGGAATGGGAGTGCAATATCATCATACTGATTGACAACAAAGGATGCTCATGTGACTGGAAACTATAGGCCTATTTGCTTCTCCCAAGTAATCTATAAGTTTTACTTTTCTATTTTGGAAAGGAAACTCAGGGCAGTTGTTGAAGGTGTGTTGAAAGAGGAGCAGCCTGTATTTAGACCCTACTGCCAGACATAAGACCACATATTGTTCTGGACAATTTTTGAGAAGTCATAGGACAGAGAGAATACCTCAAATTCCTGGATTTAAAGGCAGCCTTTGACTCTCTGTTCCTTGAAAAGAAATATGGATAGCTTTAACTGCTAAAAATGTGCCCACTGTATTAATTACTACGTAAGATCTACTTACCATTAGTCTGAAGGTTTAATTAAGATTAATGGAACATAATCCGGGACCCTAAAAAAGTTAAGCAAAGTGGTAGCCTTAATCTTCTCCTTTTTATCATATTCATGGATGAAATTTAAAAATATGCAAGGAAAGGATGACATGGACAGTCGTGGGAAATTGGAACATGAGATTATTGAAAGTGGAACATTGAGAATTCTAGCTCAAGTTTTGGCTTTCAGAAATGATTTGTTGTCATCATTGCTGATTCAAATGAAAATCTACAGCTAATAGTTATTGAGTGAGAAGCTAAGCTGAGCTGGAATAAAAGGGCATGGCACTAAATGCAAGGAAAAGCAAGATGATGCACATTGGTCATGAGGAAGAAGTGATAGTTTGCTGCAAGGAGGAGATATTAGTAAGAGAAGAGAACACTTATCTTGGAACAAAAGTAGAAAAATTGATCAAGAGCTTTCTAACAGGAGTAAAAAAGCAAATAATATATATTATCAGCTTTGCAACACTTTAGTGGAGAAAAGGCAGGAGGAAAACAGTTTTAACTAAGGTTGTCTACATATTTACACTTCTTTATGAAAGTGAAAGCTGGGTCCCACTGGACAGGCAATGGAGTAGAGCTACAGCCGCTGAAATGAAGTACCTCTGGAAAGTGGCAGGTCAAACAAGAAGAGATCAAGTCAGGAATGAGAGGATACAGGAAGACCTGGAGTACCCATCTTTCGGGACCCTGTCGAATTGAGGCATAGAATCTTTTTGAAGCCAGGCCCACTAGACGTTGCCCTTGGGGAACGTCTAGACTCTTATGGACGGATCATATTTCTACAGCTGGACAGAAGAAGGGAAAGAATCTGAACTCAACGATTCACGGTTCAGGATTTTGATTGTGGCCGAGGCATAAAGGAGGAAAATGGAAGAAGGATTTGGTAACTTATTTTAGGAACCTATAATTTTATTATTGCTTTCCTAGGTTTAAAAAAAATTAAACTTAGGAAAGCAATAATAAAATTATAGGTTCCTAAAATAAGTTACCAAATCCTTCTTCCATTTTCCTAAAAAATGGAAGAAAAAAAAAAAATTAAACTTTTTTTATATTGTATTTTATGGATTTTTAAAAGCTTTTTATTTACTCATGATTCATTCTTACAGCCACATTCCAGAAGGGATTCAGGATCAGACAACATGTCATCTGGTCTCATTTCATTTGACCCGTTTAAAGAAATAGATGGGTATGTTGCTTTCCATTCTACCATATCTCTTGTTGATTTCAATTATGCCAAATTTTTTAATTATTGCTATAGATAATTTTTTTATTTTATTACTGATATATTCTCCGTGCTCTCCTTGAAAAAATAATTAAAAAATTTCAATCATTTTTATTTCTTTGTATGTTTTTTTTAAGGAAAAAAATAAAATAAAAAGGTTTCAAAATCTCAATTTACACATTTTTGGTTCTCCCTAGTTCAAAAATGGGACTAAAAAAAAAAATTAAATTCCTGTTGTTCGCTATTTCTGAGAACCTCTGATTCTCCAAATTATTTTGACAAATTTATTAATAGATGTCAACATCACGAGTTTCGAAAAAAAAGTTTTCTTTGGGGAAGATGTAGGCAATTAAATTGCCTTCGGTTGTTTAACGATGTCAAGTAAATCACCTCCAATATTAAGAGTCTTTCAATTTTGATCATTGGTTAGCTTTATCATCTTTATTTGTATTTGAATGCTCCTTCGCTATATATTAAAAAATCCAGTAATTTTAACTTATTTTTTTTTCATAATTTTACAGTTTAAACACTCAGCTAAAATCATTTCTCAAGATCAGATTTACAATGAAACATTAACAAATCTAGAGGAGGGTATGCCCCTTCCCCTCCCGTAAAGGAAAAGAAAATTTTTGGAATAATTTTTATTATATCCTTCATATTTTTATTTTAAACAAAACAAAATTTGTTTCATAATGAAATAGGTAGTTATTTTATATTTTAAAACTCATATAAATTAAAACTTGAAATGTTTGGATTCAAATCCCCCTTGACCCCGGACAATTATCTTAGTTGTTTTTTCTTAACAGACATCTTTCACCTTGGAATCTATGTTCTGTTTCACCTTATACAGCTCGCTGTACCTGTTGCTAAGTGAACTAGAGATATTATGGAATGGTAAAATGATTCATTAGCTCCAACCGTTCCAACTCTGCCATCTTGTCAGGCTCCAAAGTTTCAATTTCAACTGATTAATTCCATGAACCTCCAAAAAAATAAAATGTTGACCTTTATAAAAAGAAAATCAGTTATATTTAAAGGATCAACTGTAAATGTAACATGAGTTATTTGTTATTTTAGTTCATGATTATTTTCATTTTTAGGATGAAGGACCTAGCTTTACAGATGAGGAAAAAAGAGATATCAATTTTTGACATCAATTCTGCTCTTGGTTCTAAGAAAGGCCTGATGTACCTTTGTTGGCATCATGCAATGGGTTGGGGTTTTCCTAAAGATGTTTTTGCCTCATTAGAAACAGTAGAAAAGCTTCTCGATGTTTGTCGAAGAGTTAAAAGTGGATTGAACTTCATACCTGCGATGATGCCTGGGTAAAAATCTTCAATAATTTTTTTTGCTTTGTTTTATTTTATTGTATTATATTGTGGGAATGAGTGTTTTGATTTCCAACTATTTGCTATTATCTGCAATGAGGCCAAAATGTTGGAAAAGTTACTTAAAAAAAAAATTCTGACAGACTAAAATTTAAATTATCGTAAATGAGTTTCTGAAAGCTGTCTTGTTCATGTTTAATTTTTTATATTATATTCTATACTATTATTAACTGAATTGTATTCGTACTGTTTCATCTATCCAAAGATTTCTTCTGAGATGGGACGGAGAGGAGAATCATGAAATCATCTATGAGCTTATTTCTTGGATGCATTTTGAAACATTTGAAGGTAACTTTTATAAGTGTTTATTCAGAAATGTTTTTCTTTTTTTTTTTTTCACTATTGCTAAACCTCATAAGTATATAACTTAATTATTCTCTGGAATTGTTAACGGCAAGCCTTATAAGAAACTATAGATGTACTTTTTAAATACCACAAAATTCTTTAAAAAATTACTGTTTTAGGGATATTAAAGTTCTTCCTATCAATAAGTTTTTAATTTGCTCTTCTTAAATGCTTGGGGTCTGAAAAGCATATTGTTTCACATTGCTTGGTATAAACTCTCAGCTTTTCAAAAACGTCCACAGTCTTGAAAAAACGTAAACAGTCACTGGGTTAGTCTGAATGGAACTGAAGAATTTTAATTTTTAAGCCTTGGAAGTTCTGCATGGCTAATCTTAAAATGGACCATTAGTGATTGAAGGGTAGGGTACAGAAGAAAAACAGTACAACTCCATTTCTTTCGATTTTGGCATAATAATGTAGATCTAAGAAACGAATAGTGTGTACTGTTCAGAGAAAAACTATTTAAATGTCTATTGTTATCCTCACGAAAATTAAAGCTTGGGATGAAGGTTCTGTTTGGTATGGGATATCGTGAACCGACCCTCTTCGAGAGAGGTAAAAGGGCATCTCTACTGTTGCCACCAGTCTCCCTCATTATTATAATTCCTTTTCAAATTGAGTACGACTCAGCTTGAATTGGAAATTTTTGCTATCTATTGCACATTCATCCATG
The DNA here is from genome assembly GCA_948150685.1 of Rhaphigaster nebulosa. Lineage (NCBI taxonomy): Eukaryota > Metazoa > Arthropoda > Insecta > Hemiptera > Pentatomidae > Rhaphigaster > Rhaphigaster nebulosa. The sequence continues at coordinate 155,449,989 of OX411308.1, read as the reverse complement.
TAATATAATATGATATTTTATAAGAAATAAAATGTTAGAATAACTAGATTGTAAATAAACTCATTTCATAACTATCTATGAGTGAATGGCCAACATTGTATCAAGGCCTGCACAAAAAAATAAAAACATAGGAGTGTGGCCTCCCATCAAAGACTTCCATAAAATTCATTGTTTACTAAGAGGCAGTAGTCATCATATGAACAAACTCGATAACATGCACAAGATTTCTCTAATAAATTAGAATTCTAAATTCACCAAAGCTGTTGTTAAAAAAGTTTTATAAAATGACATAATTAAATTTATTTCTGAATGATTTCAACTAAATTTATCAAAATAAACTGTTCTTTATTTAATTTGTACAAAATAAAAAAGAGAATGATTTCATTAAAACTAAAAACATTCAGGAATATTTATTGAGCTTTAACAAAGGGCTATATTGTAGACTTAAGATAAAAATGATAATTTGGAATAACCAGTGGTGGATATAATTTCATGTTTATAACACGAAAGCTTGCAGCTATTTACAATAAGTCTGGTCATTTATCTTTCAATATCTTTCCTTTCCATTGTGGTTTTTTTTTCAAAAGCCCAATTCGTTATTGTAAATATGCTCACATCCATAAAATTCTATGTATCCTAATTTATTTAACATTTTATTTACGCCTATTTCTTTAACATCAGTTTAACTAACTAGAGTGTGCTTTAAAATTAATATTAAACAATAACTGGCCACTAATTTGCGTAATGATTGACATTATCGGAGTAAAGGGGCCGAATCAGAATGGAAAAGTGCATTTTTCCAATGCATTACAGTGCAGAAAAGAACCTTTTTTTAGTTTTACTGTAACTTCAATGGTTAATATTTCTTGACTTTTGTGTGTTTTTCTTCCACATGTTCCAGAAAAATGCACCTTTTCATTCTGATTCATTAAAAAAAAAGTGACATGTTTTTTCCTCCTTACCCTTTAAATAATACATTAAAAAAAAGGTGTTTTTATCGTCTACAGATTACATACTAAATATTTTTTTTTTTACAGATCTCTACAAAAACGTCTTGTTCTATGTTGTCAACCTTTATGTTACTGGCACCGTGACAAATAAAGTTAACATACTTTATTCATTAACCAAACTCATTGCGAACAAGGTCAGTTAGCCTCCTTTTTAATTCTTTATAATATTTTACAGATTTTCTTTGTGATAATATAAAAATTAAATGTAGGTGACTGCTTTGCCTCGGGAAGTGACCGTGTTGCTGATAGCTTTAGTGGGCAAACTCATTAAAATAGGACTTTGTGGTACGGCTCTTCAGTCATCGATGTTACTCATGTCTTCTGTAAGGTCAGTTTTTCATTTTTCTACATGTTGATTGTTTCATCGCCTTTCCACTTTATACAAATTATTATTTATTTTACAGATTTTACAAATATTTATCATTTATTGAAGAACGATACATGCTTGGAACGTGGACTATTGCTCCTCCTTTTGTGGTTTTCGGAGCTCTTTTTTCAGAATGTTTTGTTCTTATTTCAGAAATTTGTTCCTTGATTGTGAGGTAAATTATTGATTCTTACTATCTTTGTTTTATCACTTTCCTGATTAATCACATAATTGTCTTCAATGTGGTATTAGAAATCCGATTTTTGCTGTATCTTAATTTTTACTATTTTAATGTATTTTTTTCAAAGAGACAAGAGAACCTGCAGGCCACTTAACAAAGAGTTGGAAAAGGAACTACCGATTCTATACTGCTCCCCACCTCTTGATAGAACATCTACTTTTTACCCTGAAGTCAGCTATTTGCACCCTAATACTTTAGTCTTAGGGTACTAGCTCTCTAGAGGGGAATAGCTATAGAGATTGGGTGCAAGAGCTAGTAGAAACTCAAAAAGAATCCTTCACTGTTTTACAGATGGATGCAGGAAAGACTTAATGGGTGCTGGAGTATATTGGGGATATAGATATAAAGTTAAGTCCATTTAGGCAAATATACCACTGTATTTCAAGCATAGGTATTTGCCATTTTGTCAGCAGCCACATGTTCAGAAATGATAAGCTGTAATCTCCCCTTATTAAGTTAAAAGGCACTAACTCCAAATCATTTTTCTAAATTCATTTTTGTAGTTTACCCGAATTGGTCTTAAAAATACACTTTTTTATGACATTAGAAAACTATAAAACCAATGGTTTGGATAAAAACATTGGATTTCGGGCTTTCTAATGCCATGAAAAGGTCTAATTTGTAGAGAAAATTGAGTTAACAACAAAAATGTATTTAGAAATACAATTTGGAGTTAGGGTCTTTTAACTTTTCAGGGTAGTAATAGGGATGGTTTTACCATTTATTTGAATAGTCAATCAGCTCTTCAAGCTCTTGAGTCTCGTAAGGTGACCTTCATACTGGCAAGGTAGTGAAAACTGAAGATTAAGAATCACTCGCCTGTCTTAAGGAATTAAAACTAGTGAGGACTCTGGTCACAAAGTTATTATAGACTATGAGAAAGCTGATGAGGTTGCTAGAAATGATGCTGAGCTCCCCCTTCTGAGACTGGCACCCTCAATAGGTATTTCCAGTCGCTGCTGACGTAAGGATGTCCTTGACTAGACTTGGAGAAATGCAGGCGATGAGTGGTTGGAATGTATTGGACCAGGCGATTAATAAAAAAACTCTCTACTTCTAGAACCAAATGGCTGCTTGGCCTAAATAAAAATAAGCTCTATTATTTAAAGATTTATTGAGTGACGGCTAATGAAATATGCCACCTATGTAGACAGGGACCGCAGTCTGCCCTGCACTACATAACAGACTTGAGCGATACGCATCACTAAGATATAGCGTACTGGGCTCAAATTCAATTTTCTTATATACATTCATTTCCTTACACCTTTTCCATTCATAAACAATTTTCTCCTTGTCCCTTCTCACTTACTTTCCCTCTATGGGTTATGATAGGATCTCTAGAGAATTAGAAACTAGATTGAAAAGTTAATGAATTATTTACAGGATCCTGAGAGATACCTATGTATATCCAATTTATTTCATCTAGTCGGCATTATTTCCTGTTTCCACATTTAAATCTCATCTCTTTCTCCTCCTATCTTTCCAAGAATCATAATTTTCTCCTGTCCTTAATCTTATTTTACATGATCCTGGCCTAATTATTTGGACCATTATCCTGTTAATTATTTTAACAGAATTTCATTCCAGAATAAATAAATTTTTTTTCAAGTTTTCTTTCTTCTGTATCAGCTTGAAATGATCTTCTAATATAGATGACGTAGCCTACCTTCTGATAATTTTCTTTAATTTTAGGTATAATACTGTAATGTTAGATAAATTCACATCATTGGAACTTATAGACAAATTTGAAGAAGAGGAAGAAATCATCAAGACATATCTAAAAGATTTGTATCTGTTCCTGTGGGAGGGCCAGGTAATATATATATATATATATATTGTTCCATAAAATGTAATGTGTATGTAATGTAAAATGTGTATATATATTTAAAAATATAATACATTTACTTTATCTGTAAATTTTTAAAAATTATTTTTAGGCAAGCAAAACTGAACTGATGGCCTCAGAAGTGAACGAATCATTGATTGGAAATTTGGCCGCTGAATTTGATTCGGTGCTAACTGTAAGAAACCATTCAGGCATAGCTCCTTTAGTGTCATTTTTGGCTTTGCAGTTTGATAGGGATCCAAAAGCTCTACCTGATGAGGTATTTATTTTTAATTTTTTTATTATTGTGGCCGATTAGCATCTATAGCTACTGTATTAGTCTACTAGACCTTTCCCGATCTTTATATTTACATAGGCAAAAGAAACAATATTTTTCTGATGATACGATTTATCCTTTTTTAAACTCATTTGTCTTTCTGTAACATTTTCATGTAAAACGAGGAATTGGATTTTTTATGTGATAAATACACGTAAATATTTATTTATTTTCATATAAATGTGTAATAAGAACATAAAAAAATTGAATTAAATTTTTTTTCAAAATTGGGAAATTCAAGCCTTTAAAATCCAATGGCTGTATTCAAATAATTGGTTTTAGGACTTTCTAATATCATAAAAAGATGCATTTTTTAGACTAATTTAGGTACACTACAAAAAGGTATTTTCGATTAAAAAAAAAAGTGATAAGAGAAATATGAACTAAAATATGTATTAATTAAAAAAATATATAAAAACCGTAAAATAAAAATGGTTTAAAATATCATTAAATGTACCTAGCATGAACATGTATATTGAAGTCATAGAAAACATATAATTCCCGTCCCTATTTATAACATAAACTTATTTTTAATCTATATTTTGACCTTAAGATTACTCAAATTATTTCTCAGAGTTAGATTCAATGTGAAAAGAAAAGATATGTATATTTAAGATGGTACTACTTACACCTTGGTAAATTTTTAAAAATTAGAGAAAATATTTTTGTTTTCATAAATATTCAGTATGCAATTTTTTTTTTTTTTCCCATAAACTAAATTCTATAAAAATTTGTACTGTATTGTGATTTTGTTAACACTAACCTTATCATTAATTCTGACCTAATAATTTTTTTGCATATTTTAATTCAAACAGTTATGAAGATTATATATATTGTTACTCTAATATTTATCTATTATTGTTCCAGGATTTGATGAAGGTATTAATGAGTTATTGTGAAGGAGTGTTTGTTTTGAAAAGGACAATAGTGCCTGTAGAAGGAGATTCACATATGGAAATAGATTAATAAATTAGAAAAGTTCTGTATATTATAACAATCGTATCTAAGTTAGATTGTTAAGTTTATTAAAAGTTTAATTTTGGCTCCTGAACGATGAAGGAAAAAATATAAAATGTATTAAAAATGCTTTTTTAAAATGACTTATATCAATGTATACATCTGTTTATTTATTATTATGCTAGCCTGTACATTTTTTTTTTTTAAGTCGAAGGCAATATAAAATTATTTTGTTTTGATTTTTATAATTTCATATTGATTCAATCTATGTGATTAAATAATCTTTATTTATTTATTTCTAATTGTGATTTTTTTTTTTTTTTTTTTATTTGATCCTCGACAATCTGCAATCGAGATCAAAAGAAATTAATGAATACTATTTCGTCATAATTTTAAAAATTATAATACAAATGGCATTTTTATAGATGGATATTTCTGGCAAATGTTAAATAAAAATTTTGGTTTAAGTTATAATTTAATATATGGTATTGAATTCGTGCCAGAGCAAAGCAAAATGCTATTGAGGATATTCCTCTTATGAGCAGGAAAATTTCATAAGCCTTGTATGAAATACAGGTCTAGTTACATGTTTTTTATTTCAATCAGGACACCAAAGTTAGGCTTGATCTTAAATACTTGTATCTTAAATGCTCTTTAACATTGAGTGATTTCGTCTTTACTAGATTAACCACCCTGAATTATTTTTTAAAATTAAAAATCGTGTTTATTCATCTTATATTGTGATGGAACAAGATGGAATTATCCATTATTTTTGTTTGTTTGCTCGCATAGCACCAGTGGCACGCATAACAATGTCTGGGAACCCCTGCACTAGTGTATCGATCTTTATGGCCATTAAATTCTTCTATAAATCCTCTGTAGTGGATTCAGTAAATGTTTGTTTGCAACTGAGATTTTTCTCCCCAGGATTTGGAAGAAACATGTCAGCATTAAGTTATTTTATAATCTAAAATTCCCAAATGTTCATTATAATACAGGATCCTTATAAATGCCCTCTACCTATTGTAATATCCTAAATATTCTCATGGAAAATAAAGATATTTTTTATTATTGCAAAAAGAGTTTAGCTCTGATTTGCTTTATTATTATTAGCTCTGATATCTTCCATTATAAGGGGCACTCAGATCTTAATATATAAACATACTCATAATACCTCTCAATTGTACTATATAATGTAAGGCCTGAGGATGCAAAAGGGGATAAATACAAATTTAGGCACTTGGGAAATTGCTTCTACAACTTAGGGACCTTTTGAACAATTCAAGATGTGTATTATAATCACAAGGAAAATTGGCAACTTGACATAGTGATAAATGAGAGAAATTCTATAGTGGTAGAGGAGAATTGTGGTTCCAAATGCTTCTGGACAGATTCAGTAAAATTCAACTGAATTGCAAGATATTTTACAGTATGAAATAGGTACGATTTAGGACATGAGAAATCAGGTTCCATAAACTATAGCATAGATATCATTGGCTTAAATTTGCAATGGAGATGAAATGCATAAGATACCATTTATCATATCAATGTAAGCCAGTACAAAAGCGTTAATGCTAATTCTTCCTTCCCAGTTTTGTCTGATCTTTTCATGGTGTAGATAGTTGCTTATCATTGTTTTATTAGTTCATTGTATTAAATAAATACAAAATGTATTATTCAACTGATCACATTTTATTTGATTGATCTTATGTCAATAGTAAAATTTTATATGCTTCATTCATTATCTGTTTCTTGATGTTCGATTGACAGTATGAACACGAATAGAAGGTGAGACCAAAAAACTTGTCTGATTTCAATAAAATTATTGATCCTGTAGGCTGAAAGTACTGTCACCATAGGCTGGAAATATGAATGTCTGCCAGCCTAATATTTGTTGCAATCAAATTTTATAGGTAAACAAATTCGTCACTTTTTTCATATTTTCCTCAGTAATTCGCTTCCAGTGTTTTAGATAAAAATTTGACATTACCAATTTTAAAGGACATTAAATTTCCTGAAAGTTTGATACGTAACAATTTTTTTAAAATTTGGGACAGGTACTGAGATACTGAAGGGCCGTAAACATCTGCAAAAGTCAGAAAAACGCAAAAGTTAGATATTCAGTGGTTTCGCCTTCCAGTACATGACCAATTTTAAACAACACTAAATTTCCTTAAATTTTGCATTTAATATCTTTTAAAATTCGGAACAGCTGCTTAGATCTTAGATGTGGGAAAAGTCAGCAAAAAGTCAGATATTCAGTGATTTTGTCTTAAAACTATTTTTAGTTGAAATAACAATTTTCCTTTCTCTAAAATTGTCATTTAAATATGTTTGTTTATTTAAGGAGAATGCTTTTTTATATAAAAATAAATGCAGGCTGTTGCTATTTCATCAATTTTATTTATTTCAATGAAAATTTTCGGCCTACAAGCCATCCTCATATTCTCTGTAAAAGGCCTTTATTTAGTTTAATTTATAACACATCACAGAGAAATATATTTAAATATTCTAATAAATTAACCATATACATACTAAAAAAGTTTTTAAAATACACATAAGGCCAATCCGGACCAAGTCCAAATATACAGCATCACTAAAAAATAAATAATTATAATAAAAACACAACAAAATTGAGGTTGGATCAAATTTCTTTACAGCTTAAAATGCAAAAATCTTATTAAGTTAAAACCATTAAAACACTTACAATTTTAAAAATAAAATAAGAATAAGGGAGGGAGCCATCTCAGTCATCACATTTAATCTTCTACAAGATCAGTCATTACGCATTTTGTTATTGAGGCGAAACCACTGAATATGTACATAAAGGGCACTAGAAGTGAGTTACTAGAGAAAATCTGAAAAAAATGACGAATTAGTTGACCTATAAAATTTGATTGCAACAAATTTACGATGGTAGTCTCTCATATTTGCAGTCAACGGTGAGAGTACTTTTGGCCTAAACGATTAAAATTATTCTTGATATCAGACACATTTTTTGGCCTCAGCTCCTAGTCTGAAGTGATAACATATCACTCTCAGAGTAACAATACCAACTCACATGCTCTAAAAAATCCATCTTTGTCTATTATTAAAAGTTAATGTTGAAAACCTGCAAAGAAAGTAGGCAGGTATAAAATTTGAACGAAATGATGATGTTCTTTTTGAATGTGTGAACCAGGAACCACATCCAACTGCTCATGATTTACCGGCCATAGTAGGCACTCAAACCTTTATTGTGAACAAGTAGACAGAATTTATGCAGTTTTGAGGGCAAAGTACCCTGCTTTGCTCAACATGAACCAAGCCATTTTGCAATAAGACGATGTCACTGCGTAACGTTCTCGTTTGACCAAGGAAAAATTATCACAACTGCAAGGAGTAATCGCTTTGCCTCATCCTGCGTATAGCCCAGATATTGCACCATCAGATAATGATTTGTTCAGATCAAAGGCTCATTTTTTAAAAGGTCGGAATCCTTGATAATTTCGAGGACGTAAAAATTGGATGTGAAGAGTTCTTTGCCTAAAAACCAAAGCGAGTGCTCCAGGCATCAAATCGAATTACTAGCAGAAAGATGGCTGAAAGTAGTTGAAAACAATTGACTTTACTTTGAAGAGATGAGTAGTATTCAATAATGTTTAAAATATGTGATCAGAAATAAAGCTATACTAATGCCAAAGGACTTTTGTAACAATCTAGCATATATCTTGTGAACCAAGACAATGGTTATCTCAGCTCAGCCTTATAGAAGTCAAACTAGTTTTATTAACTAACCAGATTATAGTAATTAAGCATAAAAAAAAAAACAATATAAATTAATCATTTTTAATAACATTAAAATAACAAAATTTCTTATATAGCATTCAATATAAATTATAAATTTTCATTAAAATTTCAAACACTAACAATTTACATAAATCTTACAATAAAAATAAAATATATACATATCTTACAAATATTTCATAAAAATACATTCATTTTTTCAGTTTCTGTCAATATGGGATCTGTTAATTTCTTTTGAATACCTCTTTTGATACTCCTGAAATAACCCTCTAAAGGCAAAGCCTTGCGTTGAAATTCGAATGGAGTGAATCTGGAAATAAACGTACAATATTCTATCATGTTGCAACAAACTCTAAACTTCAAAAGGATATTTTTCAATGGCAATAGTGCAAAATCTATATCATCAGCATCTTGCAAGTTTCTAACAGCGCTAACTGCAGAACAAAGAATAGAAACTATTCGTTCAGTTTTTATCAAATGATCTAGCGCATCTGTCATTAGTCTGTTGTTTAAAAATTTAATGAGGCTTGGTGAAACCCACTTTTCATGATGCCTCAGACTGTGCGATTCATGACTAATAACTAAATTTGAACTTCCCAACTTTTTCCTGCCTCGAGACAGTTTAGTTTGCCTTGTAACCTTATTTCTGCCTAATTTTTTGTTTTCTGCCATTTCTATTAACTTATTAAATAGAGAACACTCTTCAGACATTTCATTACATTCTATTTCATTTTCTGTCAAAATTATTTCAGGAATTTCAGTACTATAATTAAGAGAAAGGTCAGTTCTACCTATACTAATTTTTGAGTCATTGACCGTACGAGGCGTATCACTGATTCTAATTGAATTTGGATTGGCAATGCTCAAATGGCTGTTATTAGCATCACGTATATCTCCTTCAGAACTACTACCAATGGTATCTTCTATGAGCGAAATTGCATCTCGGAACCCAACAGATTTTCTATTTCTAGGAGCATAATCATCAGAACTATTCCCGTAACCAGAGGTAGAATTTTCATTTGAAGAAATACTTTTGAATGCCACCCTTTTCATAGATTTTCTTGTAGTGAAATAACTGCTATTGTCTTCAAGAGTGGATATGAAGTTGGAATGATAGGACCTGCTATCGGTAATTGACTCCATTTTGGGTAACTTTTTTATTCCAGAGTGATGTGAATCACTTTTTCGTTTGGTTCTGTTGTCAATTTTTTCATTATAGGGATTAGAATTACTAGAAAATTCTATAGATTTCTTTTTAGATACAGTGGCATTAGTTACTTCGGTAGAAGACCCAAAAATCGATTTAGAAACCTGAATCATTTTATCATCCCGTTGAATAATTTCATTTTCCATTTCAATATTACTGCTACCTTTTATTTTGCTCCTGTTTTTCTTATTAAATGTCCTGCTGATAGGAGTACTGTGGTACATCACTCTGCTGCGAGTAAAAGGTTTAGGATTGGGGATAATGCTTATATCCTTAATAAAATCTTCAGTTCCATTCCCTGATGGGGAAGTTTTACTTTTCTTGGCAGACTTTTCTAAATTATCTGAATGGTTTCTAGTATCTTTTCTACTTACCTTTGAAGTATTTGAAGATTTGTTATTGAAACTTCTCTCTCTCAGATTACGAGCTGGTATATCGGGACATCCAAAAACATGTTTTGAACCAGAATTTATTTCTTCTGGAGCAGAACGTTTTTTACTAGTGATTTTATTCTTTTGATACTTGACAAGAGGAGTACTATGGCATATGTTTTTAACTGAATGCGGTTCAGGCACCCCCTCGTTATCCTTACAAATAACACTCAAACCGACTGACATTCGCATATCAAGATTTTTTTTTGATACACGAGTTGTGCGACGTTTACTATTGTCTTTAATTGTCTTATTTCCTTTGGAGGTATTATCATTTAAATTATTTTCTTCAGCCAACTTCGGCTGACTTTCATTAAATTCTCCATATTTGTGACTAAAAGGAATGTTATTAGAGCTAGGAATAGATTTTACCCTTTTGGAACCGGAAGGATTTTCTTCAGAATAATCTTGTACATCTATTACTTTAGACGGATCACAGTTGGATGTCAACTGACTGTTTAAAACATCTGTGCGCATGTAATTTTCTGTAGCTACTTTATTTTTTTCATCTTCGACAAGAGCATCCTTATCAATTTTAGAAGAACTACTTATATTGCATTCATTTGATTTTTCTTGAGAGATGCCAGAGCCATCTACCAACTCCATATTTTTGTCTTTTTGGTTTTTCTTTAAAGAATTTCTGTTTTCTTTTTTAAATGTTGATCTTGAACATCCTGCTTTAAAAGATTTTGACAGAATAGCTTCTTCAATCTGTTCTTGATCACTATTTCCAGAATTAATATTGGCATTAGATGAACGTTCACTAATGTTAGTTATATTTGAACGATTGCCTTTAATTATCTTATTGTCTTCGGAAGTATTCTTGTTGAAACTGTTTTCTTCAGGTGAAATCGGCCGAATTTCCTTAGATCCTTTATTTATCTTATTACAAAAAATGTCATTAGAACTGGAAATTGATTTTGCCTCTTTCCTCCAAGAATTTCCAACCACACAATCTTGCTCGACAGCTCTCTTATCTCTTACTTTCAACGAATCATTGGTTAAAATATTCGTATGCATGTCATTTTCTGATGCTGATTTATTTATTTCTTCATAAAAAATAGCAGAATTATCATTTTCGGAAGAGTTACTTATATTGCTTTCAGTTACATTTCCTTTAGAAATACCATTTACATCTATCAAGTCCAACTTTTCTTCTTTTTTGTTTTTCTTTATAGAATTTCTGTTCTCTTTTTTAAATGTTGGACTTGAATGTCCTGATTTAAAAGCTTTTGACACAACTACTTGTTCATTCTGCTCCAGGTCACTACCTTCAGAATTAAGATGGGAAATCGATACATGGCCTCCTGGACAATGTTCACTATTTTCTGTTTTTCTTGAATGTTTGCCTTCATTCAGCATATTTTCTTTGAAGCAAACCTCCTCAAAACAGTTTTCTTCAACAGACATGGGCCTACTTTCATTTGATTTTTCACCTATCTGACTGCAAGGAATGTTAATAGAAGTAGAGATTGATTTCAAATTTCCTTCAGAACAATCTTTTAAAACTTCTCTTCCTATAATTACTTCAGAAGAATTGTTAGTTAAAATCTGTGTATGCATTTCATTTTCAGTTGTTAATTTCTTTTTTTCTTCATCAACAACAGTAGCATTATTAATTTCAGAAGATAAGTCATTTACAGTTTCATTACTATTTAGGGCATCTATCAACATTGTATTTCCATCTTTTGAGTTTAACTTTACTAAATTTTTTGACAGAACAATTTCATCATTCTGTTCTCTATCACTACCGACAGAATTAATATAGGAATTTGATCCGTAATCAGGAAGATTGGAAGATATACTTGAATGATTGTCTTTAATTATCTTATAGTCTTTGGAGGTATTCTCATTGACAATGAGCCGACTTTCCTTAGATCCCTCAATTATTTGACTACAAGAATCATTAATAGAACTAGGGATTGATTTTGCTTTCCTGATACTAGAATTTCCTTCAGAATGATCTAGTTCAACTGCTTTCTCATTGATTGCTTTCAAAGAATCACTTGTTAAAATATTTGAGAGTTTGTCATTTTCTGTTGCTGATACATTTTTTTCTTCACCAATAATGGCAACAACATTAGCGGCTTTAGAAGAGTTACTGATTGCTATATCGCTTCCATTAGTATTATTGTTACTATTTTGGAGAATTATTAAACCTTTGGAAACATTTTCCGCTGATTCTGTAGCAGTTGTAATTTTAGGAAATAATGGATCCAATGAAACATTGCCAACCTGACTATTTCTCTCAAGGTTCTTTTCAACCAATGAATCATTTAAGGAACACGAAATGTTAATAGATTTCTCAGGATACAAATTCTTATTGAATAATTTAGCGGATTCCTCATCAATAGCTTTCAAAGAATCATTTGTTGAAATATTATGAATTTTATCAGATTTACCAGTTAAGTAGTCATTTACAGTATTCCTATTCTGGGCATCTATCATCTCTATATTTCCATCTTTGGACTTTTTCTTTATTGGAGTTTTTGACAGATCTGCTTCATCATTCTGTTCTTGATCGCATACCGCAGAAGTAATATGGAAATTGGATCCATGAGCAGGAATATGTAAGCTATTTTCAGTTATACTTGAATGATTGTCTTTGGATTCTTTCTCAATTTCTATTTTTAGAGATCCTTCAAAAGGAGCTGAAACATTTTCTACTGGTTCTGCAGCATTTGTAATTTTAGAAGATAATGGATCCAATGAAACACTGTCAATCCGACTATCTATCTCAAGGCTTTTTGCGGTGATTGGGTCATTTAAAGAAGTTGAATCAAATGAAACATTAATAGACTTTTTCTTAAGATACAAATTCTTGTTAAATACTTTAGCGGATTCCCCTTCATTATCTATATTTTGAGATCCTTCAAAAGACATTGAAACATTTTCCACTGATTCTATAGCATTTTTAATTTTAGGAGATAATGGATACAACGAAGCCTTGCCAACCTGACTATTTCTTTCAAGGCTCTTCTCAGCGATTGGATCATCTAAGTGACTTGAATCAAATGAAATATTAATAGACTTCTTCTTAAGATACAAATTCTTGTTAAATACTTTAGCAGATTCGTCTTCAGTATCTATTTTTTGAGATCCTTCAAAAGAACCTGAAACATTTTCTGCTGATTCTGCAACATTTGTAATTTTATGAGATAATGGATCCAACGAAACATAACCAGCCTGACTATTTCTTTCAAGGCTCTTATCAGCGATTGGATCATCTAAGTGACTTGAATCAAATGAAATATTAATAGACTTCTTCTTAAGATACAAATTCTTGTTAAATACTTTAGTTGATTCCTCTTCAGTATCAATTTTTTGAGATCCTTCAAAAGAAGCCGAAACATTTGCTGCAGATTCTGTAGCATTTGTAATTGTAGGAGAGAATGGATCCGACGAAACAGTGTCAACCCGACTATTTATTTCTAGGCATTTTGCGGTGACTGGATCATTTAAAGAAGTTGAATTAAATGAAACATTAATAGACTTCTTCTTAAGGTACAAATTCTTGTTAAATACTTTAGCGGATTCTTCTTCATTATCTATTTTTTGAGATCCTTCAAAAGAAGCTGAAACGTTTTCTTCTGATTCTGTAACATTAGTAATTTTAGGAGATAATGGATCCAAGGAAACATTATCAACTTGACGATTTCTTTCAAGGCTCTTCTCAGCGACTGGATCATCTAATTGACTTGAATCAAATGAAATAGGAATAGACTTCTTCTTAAGATACAAATTCTTATTAAATACTTTAGCGGGTTCCTCTTCATTATCTATTTTTTGAGATCCTTCAAAAGAAGCTGAAACGTTTTCTTCTGATTCTGTAACATTAGTAATTTTAGGAGATAATGGATCCAACGAAACATAACCAGCCTGACTATTTCTTTCAAGGCTCTTCTCAGTGATTGGATCATCTAAGTGACTTGAATCAAATGAAATATTAATAGACTTCTTCTTAAGATATAAATTCTTGTTAAATACTTTAGTTGATTCCTCTTCAGTATCAATTTTTTGAGATCCTTCAAAAGAAGCCGAAACATTTGCTGCAGATTCTGTAACATTAGTAATTTTAGGAGATAATGGATCCAAGGAAACATTATCAACTTGACGATTTCTTTCAAGGCTCTTCTCAGCGACTGGATCATCTAAGTGACTTGAATCAAATGAAATATGAATAGACTTCTTCTTAAGATACAAATTCTTATTAAATACTTTAGCTGATTCCTCTTTATTATCTATTTTTTGAGATTCTTCAAAAGAACCTGAAATGTTTTGTTCTGATTCTATAACATTTGTAATTTTAGGAGATGATGGATCCAATGAAACATTACCAACCTGACAATTTCTCTCAAGTCTCTTTTCAACCATTGATTCATCTAAGCAATTTGAATCAAATGAAGCACTTAGAGACTTTTTCTTAAGATACAAATTCTTGTTTAAGATTTTAGCGGATTCCATTTCATCAATTGTTTTCAAAGAATCATTTGAATGTATGTCACTTTCAGGTGTTTTTTTTCGTTCTTCATCTATACTGGTAGCATTATAAATTTCAGAAGATTTACTTATATTATTTCCATTACAGAGGTCATTTATAGTACTATCATTACTATTCTTGATCTCTGTAAACTCTTTATTTCCATCTTTTAAGTTTTTCTTTACTATATTTTTGGACAGAACGTCATCATTCTTTTCTAGATCACTAGTGACAGAATTAATATGGGAATTTGATCCATGATTTAGAAGATTGGATGATGTGCTTGAATGATTGTCTTTAATTATCTTAATGTCTGCCGAGGTATTCTTGCTAAAACTGTTTTCTTCAGATGAAATCGGCCGACTTTCCTTTGATCCCTCATTTATCTCACTACAAGAAACATTATTAAAACTAGGAATTGATTTGACCTTCCTGATACTAGATTTTTTTTTAGAACAATCTAGTTCAACCTGTTTCTCATTTATTACTTTCAAAGAATCACATGCTAAAATATTTGAGAGTTCATCATTTTCTGTTGCTAATACATTTTTTTCTTCACCAATAATGGCAATATTATTGATCTTAGAAGAGTTACTTATTGTTATATAGCTTGCATTTTCGTTTTCATTAGTATTATTGTTAGTATTTTGGAGAATTATTAATTCTTTGGAAACATTTTTGGGTGATTCTGGAGCATTTGTAATTTCAGAATCCAAAGAAACATCGACAACCTCACTATTTCTTTCAAGCCCTTTTTCAACCATTGAATCATTCAAGGAAATTGAATCAAATGAAATATTAATAGATTTCTTCTTAAGATACAAATTCTTATTAAATACTTTAGCGGAACCCTCACGCTTAGATTTCATTGCCTTATTATCTTTGGGCCTGCTTTCATTGAAACTGTTTCCTTCAGCAGACTCTAGCATACTTTCATTAGTTTCTTCATTTATTTGATTGCAAGAAATGTTAATAGAACTAGTGATTGATTTTGTCTTTTTGATCATAGAATTTACTGTTTCCAGATCATCAATATTTAAAACACAGTTCAATTTCTGTCTCCTGGATGCATTTTTTCTTTTAGAAGGCAAAGTAACATTGAAGATTTGACTACCCTCAAGACTCTTTTCAGCTGCTGAACTATTTAAGGGACCTGAATCAAAGGAAACATTAACAGATTTCTTTTTACGATTTGAACGCTTGCTAAATACTTTAGAGGATTCCTCTTGAATTTCCAATTTTTTTGAATCATCCGAATCTGATACATTTTCGTCCGTGTCTTTAACATTTCTTCTTTTAGAACATAATGGATCCAAAGAAACATTGACAGCTCGGCTACTTCTCTTAAGGCTCTTCTCAGAGATAGAATTGTTTAAGGAACCTGAACCAAAGGAAATTTTAACAGATTTCTTCTTGAGATACAAACGTTTGTTAAATGGTTTACTGGATTCCTCTTTGCTTTCTGAACATTCTTCAAAAGAAGCTGATACATTTTCGTCAGATTCGATTACATTTATATTGCTTTGCAAAGATGAAATATTTCCTGATGATAGCGAAGTAGATAGGGAACAACTTTCACTACTTTTTTTCTTCTTCTTTCGTATTTGATTGAGGCTACCCCTAGGGAAAAGTGCAGCTAAATCTGTAGATTGAACTCTTTCTAGGAAACTCACACTGCCAATTACCTGATTAGGAGAAATGTCGGAGTTGTTTGTGAGTATAGTTTCATTTTCAATACTCAGTACAGATGATGGACCATTTATACCTAAAAACAATAAAAATTTACATTAATATTTATTTATACAGTAGTACATTGCTATGTTTCTGGCTATCTGCTTTTCTAAGGCAGGTGGGGGTTCCAGAAATCACATCGACCTAATATATTTGTTATTAAGATATATTTGTAATTCCTCCAGAGAGGAGCCGATCAATGAAACTGTAATTTTAATCTATATTACTTTAAAATGCTAGAGACCACAGACCCCCCTGCTATGGTCACTAGATTGGGACATAATAAATATCATTGGAGATCTTTTCCAAGGGTGTCGTGTTTACCAATTTACTCAATTAAACTGTATGATGGCATGCAGGGGAAATATAATAACAGATTTTAACATAGATCTATTTTTATTTAAGAGCGATTATAATTAAACTCATTCTTTAAGACTTTTGACTTTAACGGAATATATGAATTTGGGAATACGGAATCTGAATTGCCTGTTAAGATTTTACTAGGTTGGCACATAATATTACACAAAATGTACACATGAATGTTAGAACTACGACGATGGCCAGCTATGTCACCTCAGCTGCTGTCTCGAACACTCTGGTCTCTCCTGACTCAGCTCTTCAGACTTCAGACTGCTAGGAACCTTGTTCAGCTCATCTTACTGCTTCCACACTCCAAGCTTGACTGACTGTCTTCCTTTGTTGCCTCCAAGTTCTCCTTCTTGAAATATCTATTTTCATATTGATAGGATCTGATAGGAATTTTCGATAGGGGATAGGAATTTTCGATAGGAGCGACCTTTATGGCAGCTTCAAAGTTCCTTTTAAAAGTTTGCACTATTGTCCCCGTTCTTGGTGGAGTTAGTTTTATGACACCTTGACGGGTTCTCTGCTTTAACTTTTATGATAACTTGTAGGCATTCTAACCTGCCGCCGGTCTCCTCAAGTAAGGCTCCTATGTATGTTCGAATATAAAATCTATTTATTTTAATAATGAATAAATCATGTAACGACTACTTAAAGTACCCATTGTTTAGTACTACTACTCAATCGAAAATATCTCCATCCATCATAGCAATATAAAGTAATGGTAATAGCCACAAGGAAGGTAATGTGTTTAGCCTGGCCATTAGTAGGTATGCAACGATTTTTTGAGCGAACGGCTCAACCGGTATTCAAGTTCGATGGCTCAAATTATTCGTTGAGATCCCATTCATGTTTTGAAACTTTCTGAGCTCAAAATATTAGAGAAATGTTATATTATGTTAAATGTTATGCATTTAATCGGTCCGGTTTGAGGGTATGCAAAGATTTTTTGAGTGAACTACACGACTGATTTTTAAATTTGATGGCTCAGATTACTTAGTGAATTCCCATGAATGTTTTGAAACAATATGAGCTCAAGATACTGAAAAAAATATTAATAATTTGTAAGTTCATGATCATATGGTAATAAATTATTATTGCTAATACTTGAAATACTAAAGACGTTATTTAATAATTAAAAAAAATCTCGAACTACAAAAATAACTTTTATATCTTATAATCCTATTCGTCCTAAGCGACGGAATGTACTATTATTGAAGTTGACGTCCATGAATATCCAGCCTTGGTGTATTAGTCGGGTGCCTTCCACTACACGTTACAAGTACAGTCCGTCCCATACATCTGTGCATTTCAAAATACAGAAAGCTCCTTGCACTTGTGCATGTAAACATACAGAAAATAAATTAATGTATTGAGTAAAGAAAGCACCCAATTACAATACCAAGTTTCAATTTCATGGACATCAACATCACTAAGAACCCATAAAGTCTTTAAGTAGATAATGAAGTACATTACGTCCCTTAGAATGAATAGGATTGTAAGATGTAAATTATTTCCGTAGTCACGAGTTTTTATTTTTTATTAAATTAAATTTTTCAATGAATTTCTTTTATTAAGATAAAGTTTTAAAGCTTAAAACTTCTAATGTGAAAAACAAGAGTAATCTTTCTTTTTTTTTCCTGAACAGAAGTCATTGAATAAATAAGTTCCTTTCTTAATTAACAAAGTTCCAAAAAAATGGCAGGTCATTCTTGAGTTTCAACAAAATAGTTGGTTTCGTCTTCACTTCTTCAGGTTTTGAAAACATTTTGCAATGAAAATAAGTACTAATATTGTAAACCTGTTACCTTAACAGAGTCAAGCGCTCTACTGTCACTCTACATTAGGGATGAGTTATAGTCGATAGTAATATCGATAATGTGAATCTCTCCTTAGAGACAAATTATTTTTACACCTGTAGTTGACCGAATGAGATAGAGGAAAGCAAAAATGATATATTTTTTTTTTTCAGTAAATGTAATATTAAAACATAAATGGCAAAACAGCAGTACAGTGATCTCTCGACATAATGTTATCCGTTATACAGAGGTATCGGATATAACGCGGGTCTTGGCGAAAATCGGTCAATTTTCCATATCAACATGACTCTACCAAACAACCGTTTCCCCAGGCTAATGGGCTTCCTCTCTGGGAAGAGGGGACACCTGCAACGGATACACGATCTAACTTTCCATGAATTAAGGAACTCCTGAGATTTGCTACCAGCTCGTCACCTCGGTTATTTCAGTTGTAGTCTAGTTCTTGTCTTGGTAACTTGTATTTTAAATTTTGGATAAGTGCATACATAGTATAATGGCAAGTTCATTTCACACTTAAAGAATGCTGTGGAAAAAAATTACATAATAGACCAAATTTATAATTGTGACGAAACAGCATTATTTTATCAAATGTTATCCTCAAAATCTACAGATCAGCTCAAAATAAATCTGGCTTTAAAGCAAATAAGGACAAAATAACTCTTTTGTTTTGAACAAACAAGTCTGGGAACAACAAATTGGCGTTTTTCAAAAACAACCTATGTGTTTTGCATAGGTAAAAGTAAAAAACTGAGAAGTTTCAAAGAAATGGATTGTCGTAACCTCACTGCCATTTACTCTAAGCAGTTCAAATGCTTGGATGACCGCAAATATATTTTTTGAATGGTTCCATGAATTGTTTGTTCCATCAGTTGAAAAGTTTTCTAAACTGGAAAAATTGAACCCAGAGCATTGTTGCTGTTAGACAATTGCCCAGCTCATCCTCCAGGAGAATTGCTAATATCCAAAGATGGCAAAATAAAGGTTATGTTTCTCCCTAAAAATATCACTGCCCTTATTCAACCGATGACATAGAAAAACATGTGCCCTCAAACCTACAGGCATTGCAAGCTGCTAATATTTTATTGGTGTGAGTCAAAGCACAGAATGTTGAACCAATTAAGGTTGTACAATTAGATGCGATTAGGAGTATGATATTACAAAAAAAATATGAAATTAACACGGAAAATGAAAATTACTGAAATGTTTTCAAGAAAGTAATAAAATTATGTACACATGTATGTACGTTCTACTTGTCAAATTTGCAAAATAGGTTAGAGTTTACATAGGTACATAATTGTGTATAGATATGTATGTATTGTATATGTGGTTATAAACATACCAAATATGCCAATATATGTACTTCTTTGTTGAATATGTATCGATTTTTTGTTTTTGCAATCCTTCACATTCATTTTACTACGGGTGGTCCTACAACGCAGGTATAAATTTTTCACGACTCCTCGCCTTATATTGAGGGACCACTATATATTATATAGCCAATATATTATAGAAATTGTTTGAACTGAAATCAACTTTTTACTTCCTTGTACGAAGTAAAGGAAGTATTGTAATCACGAAAATTTTCAGTTTTCAACAGAAATATCCATTTTGACCATCCCTGAATCCATTTTGACTAGTTTCGTCGTGGCCTCTGTCCGTACGTACGTTCGTATCTCGCATGACTCAAAACCGGTTAGCCCTATAAAGTTGAAATTTTGTATTTAGGATTGTTGTAAAATTTAGTTGTGAACCTCTCTTTTTGGTCACCACTTGATCACCGGAAGTGATACTTTACTTGTAGGTCATAATTGATTTCCATCAAAAATTATATTAAAATACGATGCAAAACTTCTCAAATTTAGTATTTATAATTTATATATTGATTTATATAACATACTAGATTTTGGTCTAAATTGGAAAACCGGAAGCGGTGCTTTACTTGAAGGTCATAATAAACTTTCATCAAAAATGATATTAAAATATAATGTAAAACATTTCAAATTTGGTAAATAGGACTTTTATATCGATATGAATGTATTTACTAGATTTTGGTTAAAATTGGTGAGCCGAAAAGGTTACTTTACCTGAAGGTCATAATTAATTTACATCCAAAATTATATTAAAATTAAATTCAGAAATTATATGTTTTGGTAATAGAGGTTACAAACGCAATTTGGTTTCCAATCCAATTAAAAATTTTTATTACTTGTTTTAAGTGTTAAAATTGAGTGTAAAATACTGGTTTTCCTCCCCATTTGCGAGATGAACAAGTCGGCAGCAAGAGAATAAGATATAAGTTTTTCCGCTTCAAATGTCGAAACTGTCGATTTCCAATGCTTTATCTAGTATCTAGATATCTAGTATGACAGCTTTAATGTTGTCACGGAACACGAAGAAATCTCTTAGAAACTAGTTACCCACTGAAAGAAAACGACATGTAATAATGGAATGAGACCTCCAGAAAGAGTATGTGTGTGTGTCAATAGATGGGCATCGCGACGCCGAGTGTCATTTTTGAGATAGTGCAATCTTCGAAAACTAGTAACCAATTTGAAGATCACTTTTTGAGCCACCGATTTATAGTTTAAAAGGCGTACAAGGAAATCATGTGTTGTCCACAACAGATATTTTTTCTTTTAAGCAATCATTTTTGTTTGTTCAATTTTTTAGTAATGATATTATGCTTTAATGCTTGTATATTTTCTTTTCAATTGTTTATTTATTTTATCTAGTACTTGGATCTTCCAGAATGTATACAACACTTTTATTTATTCAACAGAACTTAGATAATTATTGTGATTGAGTGTATGTAGCATTTTAAAATAGATTACTAAAGAACTCAGTGAAAATGATGTATATATGTAATTAAATAAAATCGTAATCATCATCATCATCTGAAATCACTGGCGGAAACTTATTGCATTATCAATACTATCGATAGTGGTCGACTATTAACTTTGGCACATTCCTACTAATAATAATAATAGTGACCCTTGGCATCCACTAAATTAAAATCTGATTGAGTATGGTGGCCACCGCTCCAGTCCCCATGTACAGGGGACTTGAGGGAAATATCTCATATAATTAAGAAGCTAAATTTTACTTCAAATCTTCAATCAAACTGGACATAATAAATAGTTTCCTTAATTCTAATAAGAAATGAAGGGATCTCTTTATTATGATATAATGTTTTATCAGGACATCATTAACACAAGAAAGGAACTCAAAGTATTCAATGAGTTGTGTTAAAAAAAAACAAACAAAACAAAAAAGAAAAGAAAATACAACGTGAAAAATAGAGTTGATAAAACGAAATAAAATTGATTTTTATAGAACAGATAAAACATAAAATAAAATTACCCATTAATGAAACATGGCTATTATATAGGTCAGTGCAGTCCGCTAAAACTGCCACAGAAGAATTTCGAGACATGATGAGTCAATCCTTCAACTTCACTTCACTAAAAAAAAAACAACAACTTTGTTTACAAGGTAGATTACACCTTTTTTCTTACATTACTATAAAAGTATGATTACATTACTAGAAAAGCATGATTAACCCTCCAGTGGACGGGTGGGTCCCTGGAACCGAGGCACCAGTCATAGGCCGTGCCACTAATCCTCAAAATCCTCGAAGTCCTTTTCCGGCTTAGTACCTTCTTGCCATCACTGCTTAAGTTCGCTTATGGAGTTTCAAGTGTCTAAATCTATTTTTCTCCCCATTATAAGGCTTTTTGATTCCTGGGACTCTACCCATCTATACATGTGAGTATTTCAAAATCGGTTTTAATTTCCTTTCATTATGAAATATTTATGCACTGATTAATGAATTAGACAATTCTTTGAAAAATTCAGTGATCATTATTTTTTTTTTAATTTTTATAGGGGGTCATAAACTATATATGACTCTTGATGAAATGCTTTTAGCATCCGTTGAAGGTGTGGGTTTTGAATTTATATGCCGTCAAAGTCTGGCAAATATGGAATAAAGTATATTCTTTAGTGAATGCTCATATATTTTATAAGTACAACTTAGAAATTTACCATGGAAAACAGCCAGTTGGATCATATGAAAGACCATTCAAGCCTTCTTACATTGTTGAACCTTTGTGCTTGCCAGTCTCAAGTTCAGGGCGTAATGTTATGATTGACAACTGGTTTACATCTTTTCCATTAGTTGAAAAAAATGAAAAAATACCACAGAATAACAATTGTAGGGTCCGTAAGGAAAAAAAATTGCCATCTGGTCGTGAAATTTGATTCCACATTTGGCCATTAAGAAGATATGACATTGGTTTCCTATACCATAAAAAAGGGAAAGACTGTGTGTGATCTTGGTCTTAGTGGTGCATCACAATGATGAAATTGACACATCAACTGAAGCTTAAATAGTGCTAAATTTAATTAAATGCATTAATTAGTGTAATTTTACTTTATTTTTTAAGAAAAGAAAAGAATCCTCAGATAATTAGGATTTGCTTACACAATTTGTTCTCTTTTGTAAAATTTGTATATTTTTTTTTCAATATTAATTCTAATTATTAAAAATAAAAAATATATCTAATTAATTTCTTTATTACTTTTTACACTTTCCATAGAAGCCATTCTTAACACATAATAATTTTTTTTGGCAAAAAATAAATAAATTGAATTATTGGATCCCAGGGACCCAATCTGTCCTTTCATGTGACTTTTTCTCACCCGTCCACTAGAGGGGTAATAGGTAATGTGTTGCATATTAAAGTAAACATGAAACTGACCAAAATAAGTGTTGACATTTTAAGCAAATAGATATTTTAACTTTACATATTAATAATAGTGGAGGTATCGTTGAGCCTAGAACAAATTAAGAAGTTGGTTGGTGGGTGTAGTAAGGAAAGAAAACACAAGTTTATACTTATCTAGTTTTCTTTAAACTTTAAAGATCACTAGAAAATAAACCACTATGGTATTGAATTATGATAAAAACAAACAATTACAGTTCAAAATATTTACATATCTAATTATAATTTTAATTCATATAAAAAGGAAATATGAGCCAGTTTAGAATAAACTGAGAAAATGTTAATTGTTAGTGAAAAGATGCTTCAATTCAACATAACAAGATTCTGAGGGTCAAAGAAATCATAATAGAAGGAAACAAACAGTAACATGAAAACTCTTAATATCTTATATTGTAAGGTTTACAAAGTTAATATTTGGTGTTCATTGTTATATACTTTGAATATGGCCTTTAACCCCCAACAAATAAACAACCTACATAGTTCTGTTGACTTATAAAAGATATATATTTAACTTAAGTTAAATTTAAAAAGTAACCTGTCAGTTTTTACTGTTCTAGGATAAGAAAATAAGAATCTGTATCCAATGTAACAAACCAGAAAAAACACCCAAGTTGTAATCAATATTAAATTTACCAATAATATTTAAAATACTTCTAAAAAAGAATCTCGTTCCAAATAGGACACTGGCATGTACACTAAATATTTAAACAGAGTGGTTTCTTTCAAAAACATACCTAGAAAGAAATACCTAAAGTAAGAAATACTTTACTTACCACAGCTATGACAAAATAATGCATTACCAACGTCAAAACATTCACAATATGAAATTGTAAAGAGTTAAATCAGCTATTAAGTAGCCGAATATACATAGAACTATCACAAATATAAACACACAACTACTAGTCCTTAAACTTTGAGTAGACAGAACATGGCGGGAAAAAACACCCGTTAGTACCTGTAATCTGATAAATAGCCTGTTCCATGTTAATATTCTGATTTTAACGGTTATTTTATAACTTTATTAAAAAATGAGTGACACAAAGGACCATTTGGATAAGTTAAGCCCTTAAGAAAAGATATTTGGGGTAAATTAATATCAAGACTTTCAATTTCATCGTTGGTAGCGCTATCTATGCAAACCGTTGTTTTTTTTTTTCAAACAAGTAGGGTTGGCGGTTATTTTTAAAAACCGATTTTCGGTTAACAGGTTCTTTGGTATCATAGTGGTTACTGGTCTAGTTATATATAACGCGACAACATATTTTATGCTTTGAAGCGGGATGCCCTGTTTGTTGAAGGCCTAGGTGCCCACTCCCCTCATGGACGCACTCCCGCCCCCCAAAACATTTCCACTACTGGTCTTCGATGTGAATCCCTTATTATTATATTATTTATGAACAGATTTATTATTGTCATTTTTATTATGTAATACAAAATAGTCAGTTGACATCCGCATGATGGTATAGAAGGATCAATCCCTAATAATACAAAATAGGTCAGGTACGTATAGGCCAGTTGCTGGGGAATAAAAAGTGACCCAATTTGGAAATAATTCATGATAAAAGTTTTATTGTTTAAACCTCTTAAGTTATGACCAAATATTACTACCCTAAGTTTTCCGTCTCCGCGGAGGGTTGCGTCAGTTCATAGAAGCAAAAACGTGAACTATAATCGGACATTTTTCGTTTTTTCTAATATTACTCTGAGGAAACCCAATGAATCAAAAATGTGTTTTATTTATATAAAAGTTGTAGAGCATTAAATTATTAGAAAATAACAAATTTGATCTTTTGATTATTTTTCTGCTAAATAAATGATTTATAAAACATCTAGAAGTTGAATTGCTAAACGCTGCCAATCCCAAGGGCACCTTTAGTTTTTTCCAAGTTTTTCGTCTATGGCGCAGTATGCTCGATAAGTTCAACAATATGGCCGGCGTATTGAATTAAATTGTACGTTAAATGACCTAATTAAACTTGAAATTGAAGTGAGTAGTCTCATCATAATCGCCAGTCGAAAACCGACAAATGTTTCCTAAATTTTGGGTGAAATTCCCACTTCATGAATTTTCAAGCCCTGTGAAAATATTAAATTATTATATTTTCTCTTTCACATTGTTTTATTTAGAAGAACATTGTCATTTTTAAATTGATATTTATATATGTATTATACATATGTAAATTATAGGTTTTAGTATTGTCACATAAGTCTGCTCCCCAGGAGGATGGAAGAATAACTCTTCTATCCTCCTAGGTCTGTTCCGAATATAGAAAAGATGTTCTTGTACCAGCGTGGAAAAATAGCTACAGTGACGACCGCACAAACAATTTGGATACATTAAAATTTCGCCAATTCTGCTGTGGAGACAAAAAATCTAAGTCTCGCAAGACTCACTCCAATTTCAGACTTGCAATTCGGAGTGGGGATGGTCCATAGACTTCTACATATGGGCAGACTACTGTATTGTAATCTTAGATCGGTGAGAAAACAAAGACTGATATTTACGATAATAATTAATTGTTAGCTCTTATTTAGATTCAAAATTGATGTGGTTTTATGCGTAATTTATATTCTAATTGGATAATTAATTGATATATTTCCCAATTATGGAGAACAAATTACCCCGCTCGGGAGCGAATGTTGGTAATGTGTGCAATCAAAATAATGGCTCTAATTAATAATAACAATTAAATATCAAATACCAGAGGCTCAAATAAGAAAGGTACGAAATTAGGAATATCAATTTCAAAGCGATCTAGATGGGCTTAATTTGATTTAAGCTCCATATTAGTAAAAAGAAAATTTGAATTTATTATGTAAGGGATTTATATAATGTTATTATTACATATATAATGCAATTATGTATTTTGTATTGCATATTGTATAATTATGCATTATGTATACATACTATATTTTATGAGATATATTTACCTGGATATTTGTTAATTTTATTTTATTACTTTAATTAATGAAGCTTTGTAATCAACCACGAAAAACCGTTTTTAACCCCTCTCCCCCATCAAATTTTGAGTTTTACTTTTTAAGATTCAAAAATCGAAAAAAACAAGAACAAACCGTCCGTCCTTTTTTTTTTTACTTTCACTTACCTATATATAAAATATATAGTAAGGGAAAGTATTACGATCTTGAAAAATTTCAAATTCGAGTTTTAAGAACAGAAATACACGTTTTAAGGTCGTCTGAGTCCAAATAATCATGTCTCGCAAAAGGGTCTGAGTTTGTGTGTGTGTGAGTGTAGCTCAAAAACGTAAAATTGTACGAAATTTAAATTACGTATTACATATACAGTAGGTATATGACTGGGATGTTACAGCAACTATTTCGCCTAAATCAACCCACCAGAAGTGGCTCCCATTAGGTTGATTTTAGCTTTTTCGATAAATATCTTTGATGTTACACATTTTTGCAATTTTCTCTAAAAAGGCTCTAACGATTTTGATCAAACTCGTTATATCAATATACAATTAAGTGGTCTTTAGATCAGCTATGTCTTGTGGAATACAAATCGTAGAAATCGAAAAAATGTATCAATAGATTAAATTATAGGCATTTGTTCAGTATTCAAGCCACTAAAGGTTGTTGTTTAGTTTATTATTTGGCATAATTTATTATAGTTTATTATATGTATAATAATACAAACTATATTTTGAATTGCTTATTTTTGTGTGTTTTTAGAACTGAGGATGAATGTATAACATTCAAAACTAGTTTTCAATAAAATAAATTTATAGAAGTGGCAAATAATTTATCAATCCCTAATTAGATTTATCCTTCTATACCATCATGCGGATGTCGACTAACTTATTATTTGGCAATTTACATTTACAACAGAACTTAACTATTACAACAGCTATACAATAGACTATGAGGTGTCAATGAGGTGTCAAATAGCCTATTTGACACCTCAAGGAAGGGGCTATTAATTGTATAATAAAAAAAAAGTAGGGATTCGCGGATTAATGAAAAACAAATGCTGTTAGCTTATAGGTTTGGTATTGTTGGGAGCGGGCTATTCCTTATAGACCTGGAGCCCAGAGCAAAAAAGCTTACATATTTTATGAAAATTTTTAACTATCAATATCAAAAATATTCTCTTTAAGGAATAAGAAATTGGAAGTCTGCCACTCCAAATCCGATGGAATACAAAATGGCGCACAAGTAAATCCGGAACAAATACTGAAAAACGGACATATTTTATGACGACTGAAACTTCGATCACCCTAAACTGCATAAAATACTAGTTCGGAAAAACACAATCTGCCACCTCAAGACCGGCGGGACGCCCGAGCAGACGCAGCCCAAAATACCACCTTCGGGCATTCAAATTTTGACTTATTTTATGACGACCGAAACTTCGACCATCTTAAACTGCATAAAATATTGAATAGAAAAAACTTAATCTGCCACCTTAAGACCGGCGGAACGCCCGATCAGACGCAGCGGAAAATCCTACTTTGGGGCATTCAAATTTTGACTTATTTTATGACGACCGAAACTTCGACCATATTAAACGGCATAAAATATTGGTTAGAATAAACTTAATCTGCCACCTTAAGACCGGCGGATCGTCCGAGCAGACGTAGCCCAAAATACCACTTTCGGGAATTCAAATTTTGACTTATTTTATGACGGCCCAAAATTCCACCATATTAAACTGCAGAAAATATTGATTCGGAAAAGCATAACCTGCCACTTCAAATTTTGATGTATTTTTTACCATCCTGAAGTGCATAAAAGACTGGTTAAAAAAAAAACACAATAAGGAGAAGCCTCCAATGGAATATTTTTTAAGTCAAATAATTATACCTATCTCCTGTTTATAAATGATAAATAATGAATGTGCATTACTTCAATTGCAATGACACAAAATAATAATATGTACCCATTTCCGCTTTATTGCCTGACATATTTTCATCTTCTAATAGACGAGGAGACCGATGATTGATGATAAATTTTTATATAAATTTGAAATGATAAATTAATATGGGTGGAAATAACTTCAAATAGTGACTACATAAATATAATATAATACTTATTGTAATATTACACAGCTTGTAAATGATTTTGAAAAATCACAATCATTCTAAGTAAATTTATTGATGGTTCTGGTCTCACGGATATTTTAGAGGAAGCTGATGTGCTTGCATCTGGTTCAATATTTGGATTTGTCAGAGGAACAAATTACAAACGATGTTTCAGGATTCATCAGATAGCTTCACTAGCATTGAGAATCCTTAATTATAACTTCTATATAAAAACTATGGAATTGAATGATGAAAAAGAAATGATGAATCAAACAAAAAATTTGACTACTGATGTGATTAAGTAATGTACACTATTTCCATACATGTAATTTAACATAAATACACCACGTATTACCTTATTGACGTATTTTTTTCGATTAATTGATGATGATCTGATGAACTGATGGTCTAAAAAATTTTGTAAAAATTAAATAACTGGACACACTAAATCACTTTTTAAAAACTTTATTTAAGGAAAACTTACAATACTGAAATAGCGTTACAACTATAGGAAGCTACAACTATGACTAACTAGACGGTAATGAACGAGATGCTCTAGATCTGAGGGATATATATACTAGAACCATCATACTGCTGACTCAGGGGTTGCTGAGGACTGGATGAGTCCATAACTCCTCCATTCTGAAGATTCGAACTCTGGGAGAACATATTTTCATTTTGTAATATAAGAGGGAAATTTATAGGTGGGCTAGGAAAGGTCCTTTGTTTACAATATTTTACTATCCTAAAATAAATTTGAAGTATCTGGATTACAATAAAATAAGATATAGTAATATATACAATTAATAGGGGTGTGGAGTACAATATGGGATTATCAATAGTTTCTAATGTTTCAAATTCTTCATGCAAGATTATAGGTAAGTCTATTTTATCAAATGTAATATTTAATTTCTTAAGGTTATTTAATTTATGATTAATGGATAAGGTATCGGAGTTGATATAAAATTTCCTAGTTTGATTTACAATTATTTCCTTACTTTCTAACTTAATAATAGAGGTAGTTGGCAAATTCACAGGGATTGTTCCATTACTAGACAATACAACATAGGATATATCAAAAGTTACATAAGCATCTATAATATCTACATATTTAATAAAAGGAGAAATATTAAGAACGTTAGTAGAAATACAATTAGAGAGATTATTTCTTAAGGCATTAAGAATACAAGTATCATTAACTATTCTAAGGTTAGTACAATAATAATTATCTTTAACAAATGTGCAATTTCCAGTAAACATTTCATGTAAATTATACAATATTAGATTATGCTTAACAAGAGTAGTTATAACTTGATTATTTTCTTTAATAGGGACTGATAAAAGATATATTGTATTAAAGATTTTAGATAATTTTGGAATTTTTACTATATAATGAATGATATTTTGCCTAATCGTACAAGAGATTTTGCTTGTTAACCAAATTGTTTCCAAATCGTTTGAAATAAAGGTATTATCATCAATATCTGTTTGTTTAATTATGTTAGAGTGGGGAATTCCCATTCTACACATCTCTAAAGAATTTTCTATGTCAATTACTTGAATGGTTAAATAGGTGAGAACATTATACAGTTCATTGAAATACAATGTCATTTTTATTCTGTCCATTGTGTCCATAACTTGACTCATCTTTTCATTATTTTTATTTAATAATTTAACATCTTTTTCAAATGTTTCCGTTAATTGTTTACTGATTTTTATTTCATTAGCAATATTATGTTCCATATGGTAGTTATTTTTTTCCAAAGTTTCTATTACTTTATCATAGTGGGCTTTATCCTCAGCGTCCATTGTTCCAGCCAACCATCCTAGGGCGCTCCCGAGGCCATTCACAATACCACGCTTGGTTCGATTTTTGGGAATGATATTATTAATTTTATCTGTTAGGAAAGTTAATTGCTTAAATGCCATTTCCTGAGCTACTGTATTAACTACTGTACTACTTTTGGGTTTCAGTGATAACCTTAGTGAATTTAATTTATTGATTAATTTTGTTAAATCTAAAAAATGAACAATCGTTTTGTAGTCTGATATCAGTTTTGAGTCCGGAACTTTAAATGTTATTAGTCCTGATGAATGCTGAACGTTTGTAACTTTATACGCTGTAGTTACTGTCAATATCACTGAGATCACTAGAGACCATCTCTCCATCTAAAAGAGTAATTAATTTCTTCTTAGATTTTTGTCTGGACTTCCTTTTTCTTGCTATATTGTCAGCATGAACAGTAATTTTCTGATTTCTATCTATAAAAGGTATGACTGGTTTATAAACCTTTTCACCCTTGTTTCTTATTCTTCTTTTAACATAAGGCCTATCCTGTTCAACCTCTGGGTCTTCGCGGTTTTTATTTAATTTATTAGTTCTCTCCTTCTTTTCTTGAATTATTTCGGTTTTTAGTTTATTATGAACAATGTTCATGTTTTTGTGATATTCATTAACTAATTGTTCCTTAATTATCTCCTCATTTATGTCTGGGTCTTTTATTACTCCATATGTTATTTCATTTGGAGTGAGTTTTAATGTTTGATTAATAGAGTTATTAAAGGTTAATGTAGCAAGATTTAGATTAATTTTTAAATCATTTCTAGAATTTTCTTCTTTTAAGGCTCGCAATGTTTCTACTAGAGTTGATTGTGCTCTGTTTAGGAGTCCTAAGGAATTAGGGTGATTTGGTGTTGTATAATATGCCTCTATTCCTAAAGATTTTAGAAAATTACGAATTAGATTATTATTGAATTCCTTTCCATTATCCATTTTTATTCTAATGGGATTTGGAAACAGTGCTAGATATTCTGTTAATGTCTGAAATATATTAATTGCATTTACATGTTTACATAATCTGGCAAAAAGTCTCTTTGAGAATGTATCTATTATTGTCACTATATTATGAGAATCAAATTTTAATATATCCATCATTAATTCTTCAAAAGGTCTTTCCATGGTGGGTGTAATTTGATATTTAGTTTTAATAGGCTTTCGTTCATATTTCACCTGTCTACAAATCGAGCATTTATTTATGAATTCAGATATGTCATCCTTCATATTTGGCCAATAATAATTTCTTTTCAATTTTTCGTATGTCTCTATTATTCCTTTGTGATATGATTTTCCTATGTGATGGTTCTCTAAAAGTTCTTGTTGTTCCTCATTTTGCAATACATCAATCAATTTCTTTTTGTATCTCTTAATCTTAACGGTAGGAAATTTATCAATTATAATTTCAGTTATTTTTTTATATATAACTTCAAATTCAATTCTGACTGATTCTACATTAGGTTCACAGTAGACACCATAAACTGTTTTAGGCTTTAATAATTCAATGAGAGTTTCTTCTAAATTATTCTTCCAAGGGTAGGAAGTTTCTAAATAAATCCGAGTTTTAACGAAAGGTTTTGTAATAATGGGTTTAGCTGAACCTCTTTGAATTAAAATTTGAAATTTTTCTACGTTTATCGCTCTGTCTTCTGGAACTATTAAAATTTGTTCATTGCTGGAGTCTTGGGAATGTTGTGTTGGAGCCATGCTTAATTGTTCATCTTGATTAGGATTTAATTCCTGTAAAATTTCATCATAATCTTCCAAAGGTATTGGTGGTAATTCTACATTACTTGTTTCCTGTAATATTCTGTCTAATTCCTCTTCTGGATCTATTTCCATTTCGGTTAATGCATGTAAATCATAATTACTGTCTATATTAACTCTACTTAAAGCATCAGCTGCTACATTGGTTTTACCATCTGTATGTTTTATATCGAATTGAAATTCACTTAATAAGAAAATCCACTTCATAATGCGTGTATTATTGTTTTTCATTGTGAATAGCCACAATAAAGGCCTATGATCTGTTAATAACGTGAATTTTTTTCCGTACAGGTATGGTTTAAAGTGTTTACATGCGTAAACTATAGCTAAGAGTTCCTTTTCTATGGTGGAATATTTTTGTTCAGTTGCAGAGAGTGTGAGAGGCAAATGCAATAGGGTGATCCCTCCCCTGTCTAAGTTGGCTGAGCACCGCTCCCAATGCGATGTTACTTGCATCTGTTGTTAAAATCATTGGAGAGTTAAAGTCTGGATATTGTAATATTGGTGCATTTATTAAATGTAATTTAAGTTGTTCAAAAGCATTTTTGTAATTATTAGGGTTAAAATTAATTTCATCTCTCAATTGGTTTGTCAAAGGTTTTGCTATGTGAGCGTAATTTTTTATAAATTTTCTGTAGTAACCTGACATTCCGAGGAACTGCTTAATTTCTTTAATATTTCTTGGTAAAGGGAATTTTACAATTGCTTCAATTTTCTTAGGGTCTGTTTTAATGCCGTCTCTGGTCAATACATGGCCTAAGAAAGGTAATTCAGATTTCATAAATTCCGTTTTGTCAAGTTGAATAGTTAAGGAATGCTCTTTTAATTTCTTTAAAACAATTTCTATATGTTTTAGATTATCTTCAGGTGTGGTAGAATAAGTTATAATATCGTCTAAGTATACGAGAGTGTTATCAGTATTAGATAGCATAGAATTCATTGCCCTTTGGAAGGTGGGGGGTGATGACATCAATCCCATCGGCATTCTTAGAAACTCATAATGACCTGTGTCTGTTGAGAATGCAGTTTTCTCTATAGAATCCTCAGACATCTCTATTTGATGAAATCCCGATGTTAAATCTATTGTTGAGAAATATTTAGATCCATGTAATTTATTTAATAAATCTTCAATATTTGGAAGAGGAAATCTGTCTGGAATTGTTTCTGCATTTAATTTCCTGTAATCAATGACCATCCTGATCTTTTTTTGACCTGACGCGTCTTCTTTCTTAGGGACAATCCATATTGGGCTGTTATATGGAGAATTGCTTTCTCTAATAATACCGTTCTTTAATAGTTTATTAATTTCTTCATCAACTTTTTCTTTGAAATGTTGGGGATATCTATAATTTCTGGTATAAATAGGTTTCTCTGTTTTAAGTCTAATGGAGTGTTTCAAAAGATTGGTTGGTTTTAATTTTTCATCATCCGATTTTACTATCTCCGGATATTTCATGATAATATTAAATAATTTTTCTTTAATATCTTTATTTATGTGATCATGTCTAATTAGTTCAAATAATTCCTTTCTATTTCTTATTATATTTAATTCATTTTCATCTTCCTTAATTATTTTTCCATCCATAATTTTTATTTTTATTTTATTTATTTTAATAAATTCATTTGTATCTCCTACATTAATTTTTGTTTGTAAACTTCTCATAGTTTCCATCCCTAACAATAATCTATACCTATCACTAAATTTAAATACTTTAAATTAACTAAAAATTCGTCTTCCAAACCTAGTTTCGGTGCAAGATCAATTAGTACAGAACTATTTCCTCTCTTGCTTCCGGCTGGAGTGATAACAACGAATCCTTCCGAAATAATTTGAGTTCCTACGGGTACGGAACGTGGGTCTATATAATTTATTTCTGAGCCTGTATCAATGAGCCAATGGTCGCCGAGGTTGTCACAAAATGTTAGAGACTCCTTCAAAAGATTTAACCGGTAGACGGGCCAGGTTCCGGAGGGGCAGGTTCCGGCCGGCTTACTTCTAAAAAATTTTCAAATTTATTCTCTAACTCGGCTATTCTTGCCTTCAATTCATCATTTTCCTCTTGTAAGTGGTGGAGATTGTTACTCCTCACCGTTCTCATTGAGACAGTATTTTGTGAATTAGGATTCACATTTTGTTGCTGCGGAGGATTAAAATTTTGTTGCTGCTGAGGGTAATTAAAATTTTGTTGTTGCTGAGGATTATTAAAATTGAAATGCGTTTGGTTATAGGGATTTCTTATTTGATTACTAAAGGTTCTTTGTGGTTGTTGTTCCCGGTAATAGTTTTGCGGGTTATAATTATGACGGAATGTTTGTTGAATTGATCCCGGGTGATAATCATTGCGCGATTGATAAAATTGCGGGGGTTTATTAAAATTTGGGTAATTAAATCTATTAAATGCAGGGTTTTGATTTTTATGTGTGAAATTATCTCGAGGTTTATTATGCTCCTTATAGGGTGTTTGGCGAAGTTCTACCATGACCTTGGGGGTATAAATCTTCCATAATAATGCGGCATTCATTATATAAAGTATTTTTTAGTCCCGAGAGTTCCTTAATTACAACGTGATTTAAAGTATCTTTTAATCTAGGGTGTAAGTTTCTAATGACGTGGTCAATTAAAAAACGCATTTGAGTTAAAGTTTCTTGTGGTTTATTTTCAATTGATGTATCTATTATGATACGATTTTTAATTAAAATTTCATATGGAATAACTCGGTTAATAAAATCTATAGGATGTTCATTTTTTTGAATGGTAATATGTGAAGCCTCATATTGTAAGTGAGTTATCGTCCTACTGTCCTTAAATTGGTTGATTAATCTTAATTTTAATTCACCAATTGAAGAGAAATTTTCATACATACACAAATGTCTGGCTGTACCTTGCAATTTAAATAAAGCTTTTTGTAATAATAATTGTTCGTTCTCAACTCTATTAGAAATTCCTTCATGACAATTAGCATCATAAATTAATTCTAAGGCTTTAATAAAGAATACAAGTTGTGATGGATCACCATCATAGCTAGGCAAAGGATCATAACACTCTTTTGTCATTTGTTTAATAGCCATTGTATTAATTTCTTCTTGTATTGTATCTAAATTAATTTTTTCTGAATCTACTGTATTTAAATTAATTTCTTCTGAATCTAAAGTTACTCTATTTTTGTTTAGAATTTCTTTTAATTTGTCGTTAGGCATATAGTTATAACTACTTTAACAATATAATAAGCATTACCTTTAATAAAGATGTGAAGTTCTAGAAGTGATGTCCAGCGATTAATATTTCTTCTGACTGATGCTGAAGTATTTAAATACACCTTCAAGTGAGCTGCTCCAGATCCTGTTAATATTTCTTCGGACCCTCCTGACCAGTTCGTTAGAGTGGTAGAATCAATATCCCAAATCCTGTTGTCCGTACAAAGTACAATGGAACTATTTCTTCGGATTTTCTTGAATATGTAATTCAACCTTCTTCTCTTCTGACTTGAAGCGCACCAGTCCCTGTTCGGGCGCCAATTAAATAACTGGACACACTAAATCACTTTTTAAAAACTTTATTTAAGGAAAACTTACAATACTGAAATAGCGTTACAACTATAGGAAGCTACAACTATTACTAACTATACGGTAATGAACGAGATGCTCTAGATCTGAGGGATATATATACTAGAACCATCATACTGCTGACTCAGGGGTTGCTGAAGACTGGATGAGTCCATAACTAAAGATTGATTAATATGGGTAGAAATAAAATTATAAACAGTGACTTTTTAGAATACAATAATATGTATTTTGTAATTACATAAATACAAATTTATAATCAGTTAAAAATGTTAATCAAACAATAAAAATGAAATTCAAATAAATCAATCATCGCTTATGATGCTGTCGGTATCACTTTCTTCGTCATCTTCATTTGTATGATCGTTTTCATCATCAGAGTTGGGTTCTACTTCTTTTACAACGGTGTCCTCTAATTTTTCTGGGAGAGCAGGACCTTTAAACCAGGAGATCTTGTAGGAATTATTGTCCAATACCCAACCAAAATCCTCTGCGTTCATTTGTCTGGGGTGAGGGTAGTTAAGTTTTGTCCACATTATAGTTACAAATTTAGTGCGCTTAATTTTTTCAATTATTAAACGTGTCCACGGTGGAAACATGTTACCATCAATCCCTTTTGGAAATGAAAGTTGCCCTTTCCCCTTTTGCTTATAAATATCCCAAAACTTGGCAAGCGGTAATTCATTAATGTCAGAAATATTTAGTTTTTTTTGCATAAAGTGAGCAAATAAATTTTTCTATTCTCCTTTATGAGAAATTCATTTTCTCCAAAATTGGCAAGGATATTTTGAGCTTTGAAGTTTTGCAATAACAATTTGAAAGGTGTTAGTTTGCCTATTTTGTAAAACGCTGAAGTGTAATCGCACCCAGTTAAGGCACGGTATGCGGCTGACATGGATACCTCTAGGCCAAGCTTAGTGTGCATCGCTCTTATATTTACGTATTTTAAATTATTCCTTGTAACTACTCCAAGAAGCAGCCAAACGTTTACGGCGTTGTTCACGTGGTCCATGGTTCCCAAGGCTATGGCTAAAACATCAGTATCTGAAGTCCGAATTACTACATTCTCTGTTTTGATCGTTGTCAAAATGAATATCATTCTGGAATCAGCCTCAAGGTGGCTACTTTTTAATAAAGGAGCTTCATGGCGAAGTACAACATCATAAAGCTCAGAGAAATAAAAGCAGTCCTCTTTTTTATTGACATATAAGCCAATTTTTTTGAAATACGGAACGTATTCATTTTTTTGCCACTCTTCCATTAAGAATGAGACTAACTGCTCCTTAAAATGATCGCTTTTCACTGATTTAAAAAAATTGTTTGGTCTTTTTTGACCAGCATTGGTTATAGCATAGGTAGATTCATTTCTGTCTATTTCCCCTGCTCTCTGGAGATGTTCAGTTTCCTTAATCGATAAACGCTCGTGATTGACGAAAACTAAATAAATCATATTACAATACGTGCTTGACATTTTCTTTAGAATGTGATGTGCTATCCCTTTATATGTAGAAGGAATATTGTTTCCTAATTGATGAAATATGAAAAAAAAAACATCCAGGACCATTGTATCGATTGTGTTAGGGTGATCTGGAGGAATTTCTGGAGCACTTTCTAAGTGCTTCATCAGTGCACTTTTAATTGCTTTTACAGGTGTTCCGTTTGCGTTGCCTAGAGCTGGTGGAATCGAAGTTAACGGAAAAGTTAAAACCGAGCGTAGATCTTATATCATGTTTTAAACAAAGAGTTAATAGGCGGGCAAATAAATTTCTTTCAACTTAATACTTTTATTTTCTCTTGCCTTTTCATTGTGAATTTTACATTATCTGAGGCAAAATTGCTAATTATGTTTTTTTTAATAGGCTTGTCAAATCTTGATTTTTTTTCGATGCATTCTTTGGTAAAAGCGGAATGCTGCAATTTTCCTGTTTCCAAGCAATGCAGAAGAAAGTTTTTTACTTCTGAACTCGGGGATTTTCCTGTTGCGATGTTGACAAGGCATTGCGGATCTAAATCGATATCGAATGGATTGATTACGTTTTGTATACATTCGAGAATTGTTTCCAATTGCTTACAATCGTTCTTCATTTGACTCCTTCTCAGGTCCTTTGAGACATTTTCTTCTTTTTTCAATCCGTCTTTGTTTAGCAGGAAGCTTGTAACTTCGGTTCTCTGAGCATGACTGAAGGCCCATCTCTGGCGAGCTGATATGGAATTTGTGTTAGCAGAGATTCCCGTAAGTTTGTTCCCAGCATCGGCATTTATTGTTTGCTCAAGCATCTAATCATATGGAGTCCGGGAAAAGTTTTTGTCTGTTCTTCTGACACCAAAAAACCCTAGCTTGATCTGCCGTGCTACTTTATTATCTTTTTTCAATGCATCAATAACATTATCAATAAAAACAACTATCCACCTAGAATAATTTTGAAATTTTGAAATAATCCACCTAGAATTTTGATGATTCATAACAAAAAAAAGGCTATTCACAGTATGTAAACTCTTAATGAAATTTTCAACATCGCCCATTCTGATACTTCTATTTAGGTCATGGAAAACATCCTTAGTCATAGTTGTAGCTTCCTATAGTTGTAACGCTATTTCAGTATTGTAAGTTTTCCTTAAATAAAGTTTTTAAAAAGTGATTTAGTGTGTCCAGTTATTTAATTTTTACAAAATTTTTTAGACCATCAGTTCATCAGATCATCATCAATTAATCGAAAAAAATACGTCAATAAGGTAATACGTGGTGTATTTATGTTAAATTACATGTATGGAAATAGTGTACATTACTTAATCACATCAGTAGTCAAATTTTTTGTTTGATTCATCATTTCTTTTTCATCATTCAATTCCATAGTTTTTATATAGAAGTTATAATAAAGGATTCTCAATGCTAGTGAAGCTATCTGATGAATCCTGAAACATCGTTTGTAATTTGTTCCTCCGACAAATCCAAATATTGAACCAGATGCAAGCACATCAGCTTCCCCTAAAATATCCGTGAGACCAGAACCATCAATCAATTTTCTTAGAATGATTGTGATTTTTCGAAATCATTTACAAGCTGTGTAATATTATAATAAGTATTATATTATATTTATGTAGTCACTATTTGAAGTTATTTCCACCCATATTAATTTATCATTTCAAATTTATATAAAAATTTATCATCAATCATCGGTCTCCTCGTCAATTAAAAGATGAAAATATGTCAGGCAATAAAGCGGAAATGGGTACATATTATTATTTTGTGTCATTGCAATTGAAGTAATGCACATTCATTATTTATCATTTATAAACAGGAGACAGGTATAATTATTTGACATAAAAATTATTTATTAGTCTTTTATGCACTTCAGGATGGTAAAAAATACATCAAAATTTGAAGTGGCAGGTTATGCTTTTCCGAATCAATATTTTCGGCAGTTTAATATGGTGGAATTTTGGGCCGTCATAAAATAAGTCAAAATTTGAATTCCCGAAAGTGGTATTTTGGGCTACGTTTGCTCGGACGATCCGCCGGTCTTAAGGTGGCAGATTAAGTTTATTCTAACCAATATTTTATGCCGTTTAATATGGTCGAAGTTTCGGTCGTCATAAAATAAGTCAAAATTTGAATGCCCGAAAATGGTATTTTGGGATGCGTCTGCTCGGGCGTCCCGCCGGTCTTGACGTGGCAGATTATGTTTTTCCGAACCAATATTTTATAGATTTTAATATGATCGAATTTTCGGTCGTCATAAAATAAGTCAAAATTTGATTCCCGAAAGTAAGATTTTCCGCTGCGTCTGCTCGGGCGTACCGCCGGTCTTGAGGTGGCAGGTTATGCTTTTCTTAATCAATATTTTATGCAGTTTAATATGGTCGAAGTTTCGGTCGTCATAAAATAAGTCAAAATTTGTTTCCCGAAAGTATGATTTTCCGCTGCGCCTGCTCGGGTGATCCGCCGGTCTTAAGGTGGCAGATTGTGTTTTTCCGAACTAGTATTTTATGCAGTTTAGGGTGATCGAAGTTTCAGTCGTCATAAAATATGTCCATTTTTCAATATTTGTTTCGGATTTACTTGTCCGCCATTTTGTATTCCATCGGATTTGGAGGGGCAGACTTCCAATTTCTTATTCCTGAAGGAGGATATTTTTGATATTGATAGTTAAAAATTTTCATAAAATATGTAAGCTTATTTGCTCTGGGCTCCCGGTCTATTAGCGATTAACGCCCTACAACAGGCCTCATAAAGTCACAACAAAACTTTGTCGAATGGAATTATCAAAACTTATAAATTGTTAATAGATAATGATTAATACATATCTACACATACGGCCCAGATTAAGCCTTTGTTTTGCAAAATCGGAAATGAAAACTCCTCTTAAATATCTGAAAAAGTAATCGTAATGGAAACATTTACGTCCATTCGCTCAAACATTTTGTTCTATCTAAGAATCTATCTATCGATTGAAAATAGTAGCCCTTCTCATCGATGTACGTTCGAACACTATCTAGGGATTCAAGGCTCTGGACCAAACCTTCAGATGTTGTGGTGGTGACCTTAATGTTCTGAAATATACGAATCTGATCGTACCGTTATTGGTTTAAATTTGGTTTATTATCTATTGTGGATTTCAAATCAAACGTATGCGAATTTTCGTGGTAACCGGATAGAAGAAAAAGAATTAAATCTTTAAAATATTTTCAGCAAATATAATCCTTTGAAAGACCTCAGGACACATAGGAATTGTTATTGATCATTCAATGGGTGACTATCGTTACAACTATTTCCTTCATATTCGTCGAGGAGACGAGGTTGCAGGACCTCTTTGCACACTCCTCCACTATCTGGCAGGATAACAGGTCTCCTGCAGATATCCTTCTAGGAACACCGCGCTGACAAATCCAATCTTATCTCCTCTGCTGCTATAGATATAATAATTTAAGTTTTATCTTATCGAGCTGCCAGTTATGTTTTGGATATGGAATGGACCGGATAAGGAAGACGGTAAACACTTCTAGTCCATTAATTTCTTTTTTCGTGCTCCGTTCTCATTAACGGCCGTCATGAATACTTAATTTATCATTTTTAGTTTTTATAACACGAAGGGCGATAGTTCCTCTCCTTGCATATTAGTCGGTTGGGGTATTAAAAACATATTGTGTTAGATAATAAAATCTTCCTTAAAACGATGAAAAAACCATAACCAAAACATTGAATTATGTAACAGAAATTAAAGATGGCTGACTATAATTTATCAAGGAGAAGATGGTCCGGGTATTGCTGAAGATAAAACCAAAAGTAATAAAAAAACAAAACAAGTATTTATTGTATGTCCACATTGCAGAGTCATTATTTCCAGAGTCATTATTATATAATGAGTATGGAAATAACAGAAACTAGAGACAAAATAAATTAAATTACTTAAACATAAAAAAAAATAAATAAATAGGAAGGAAGAAAATCAATATTGAATGAATTGATTTAAATCAGGGCTCCGAAATAACCGTATACTTTTATTTTGAAAAAGTTCTTGTTCTAAATTAAACTTTTTCTTAGGAACTTTTTTGAAACAGTTTATGCAAGAACTTTTACATTAAAACTTTTATTATTAGTTCTTACAAGAACTTTTTGGTAAGAACTTTTATTATAAAAGTTCTTCAAGAACTGTATCGTGAGGACTTTTATATACAAGTTCTATATTAAAAAAGTTCTCGTTAGAGCTTTTTATTGAAATTTTAATAAAAATTCTCATTGTTAA
Source organism: Rhaphigaster nebulosa (assembly GCA_948150685.1). Taxonomy (NCBI): domain Eukaryota; kingdom Metazoa; phylum Arthropoda; class Insecta; order Hemiptera; family Pentatomidae; genus Rhaphigaster; species Rhaphigaster nebulosa. The sequence continues at coordinate 155,408,699 of OX411308.1, read as the reverse complement.
AGTTACCAATTAAATGTGGAAAATTTTTATGGAATTGTGTCTTGAAAGATTTTCTTTTCTTAAAATGTTATTTCTTTAAATAAGCATTCTGTACGTGATTTAACCCGCCAGCCAATACTCGCTAGATATAGAAGGACGCCAGTACTCGCACGTGAGATTTTATCTCATGTACAGATTTCTGTATGAAAATTGATTAGTTTGTGAAGTCTTTTGAAATTTAAGCGTCCGTTCATTCATCGGTCTCTTCTTTTACATTTTCACTATGCTTTCACACTTAAAATTAAAAAAAAAAAGAAAAAAGAAAGAAAGATTTGTGTAATTCGAAAAGCAAAAATCAATATTTATATCCGTTTCATGAGAAAAATGAAAACGACTGACAATTGTGAGTCATGGAATGTTCCTATATTCTTCAATAATATACGTTGATAATTGAGAAATGAAACAAATTAAAATATAGGAATTGCACTAATAACTAGAACAATGTAAATAATTTTGACTGTACATTGCTTCACAGGTTAAAATGGATAACACAATTAATAGCAAGCATTACCTAATAACATACCAATTCGAAAACTGCCCTCCCATTTCGACAAGCACCTTACCACATAACATTTCGACAAATTCTGTAATAATAAATGATGAGAATTTTTTTAAAAAAATACTCTGATATTGAAAAACAGCTGCAGTGACACGATTATAAAATACTTTCATTGGTACGGCAGCATTCGCATGTGAGAACGAGATTCAGAATCGGCAACGAAACGGTAATTTGAGCCCTTGCAAGGGGGATTTGAGGGTTTTTCTCATAAATCGGTTTTGATCAAAACTAACACTTCCCTTCACTTTAAGGTAAATTGGCGATCGACACCGGATTTCGTTCGTCCATTGCCACGAGGTATGCAACCCTCCCAGCTTTCCCACCTTCGTGTATCCTAGGCAGTACCGTTTTATCCAGACGTGTGAGATAAATTCTAAAGCTGTGAGTACTGGCGGGTTAATTAAAATTAAAGCAATTTTTCTATTGAAATTAAAAATTAAATGTTAAATAAAAAGATCATTTTTTTTCTATTTGTTCTTTTACTTCGAATTTTATTTATCATCTATGCTATTTGTTAAAAGATTTTTAATTTTTTCAAGGATTCTGCTGTCTCCCGAGGTTTCCCCCACCTCCTGAAGATCCCTTTCAGGCTTTGACCCATAAGTATGTGAAAACTTATATTTAAAATTTTCTATAACAGTTCTATTCTATAACATCTATCAACAGGACTTTTATAAAAAAAAAGTTTTGGCAAGAACTTATATTAACAGAACTTTTAATGATATAAGTTCTTAAGGAACTGTGTATCAAAAGATTCTTTTGTATAGAACTTTTATGCCAATACTTTAATGGTAAAAGTTCTTGTAAAACAGTTAAACTGAAAAAGTTCAATAACTGTTTCGAGCCCGTAAGTACACATTAACATTAAAATATTAATATTAAAATATAATATAATAATAAATAAAATATTAATTACCAAGAATTAGAGAAAAACGAATTAAATAGCTTAAGAAATAAATAATTAAAAAAATAAGGAAGAAAATCACGATTGAATTAATACTAGCTGAAAACTATTAAACCTATAGACCTTTTTTTTAATGATATACTTTAAAGGAAAAAATATTGGTTTTCAATACTCAACTTTTAATGTGGACAAATCTATCGGACAAAAATATCGATATATTTATTGAAAAATATCGATCCCTAGTTTGTATAATGCCTAAAGTCTCGTTCAGGAGGCTCTCAATGGGAAGGGGCGTCGAAGGGCTCAGAGATGAGTTCAAGTGATAGGAAATAATAGCCTATATTTTGAGGAGTAAGGTAGAGTGGTGATTGGTGATTGAAATATCAGGAGGGAAATGCACTTTTTATTACACCATAGTAACAATGATATAACCGGATTCTTCTTCGGAACAAAATTTCCGAAACAGGCCAGAAGAAAAATGGAAATTGTCCTCATGATTGCTGTCAAGTGGCCGCCGCAGCTTGTTTACGATCCTCGGCTAGGGTTCTATACTTAATGGAGTTCATTAGTGAGGCGGGCGGACATTTTCGGTTCCCAATTCTTGGTGAGTAGTTTAAATTTTTCCCTGGCAATCGGGAGGCTCTTTATGTTAATATCAACCTTTTACATGTCGTTTTACAGGAAATTTACAGCGAACATAGTACAATTCTGTCTCGTTCTCCGAAACAGGTCGGCTATAAAGTCCGCATCTTTATGATTCATTAAAGAAACGGATTCAGATTAGTTTTGATCGTAAGCTACTTCACAAAGCACTTGGTAAATGTGTTTCTCTTTTTCATTTGCCCTTGATATGTCATTTATAAACATACCGGTGCTGTGAACATAAATAAATTACAATTAATCTACCTGTCTAACATTCATACGGTTTCTCAGTCTATCCTACGTTTTGAACTATATACATTGAATATACAGTATTCTCACTTATAAGAATATCAGGAGGAACGGAAAATTCTTCGCATAAGTGAATATAATATAGGGGTATGCTTTGTGTTTGTTTTATTCATTTAATAAAGAAACATTCTTAGAAAAAAAGTATGTGATAATAATTCATTTTTACACCAAACAATTTAAAATCGTACAATAAATAATTATAAAATATTATGCAGGTATATATACTTAAATTTTTTCTTATAGATACTTATGAATAAGAAAAAAACTCGAAATTCTCATAACAAGAAAATAACATGAAACAACGTAACAATAAGGTAGATACGTTATTGAGCTTAAAAAATTTGATAATCTTATTTTTTCCACAAGCTACATTGTGTAAAACTCGATTACAATCAACAAACATGTCCGAATCTTATTCATTTACATTCTTAAAATAGACGAAACGCACGACTACCTCCAATGCTGCTACCGTTTGGGCAAATGTTGGTGGTTCCATTAGCTCTTCGTCGTTTAAACATTGGGAATCGGAATCATCTAAGATTCCTTCGGCCTTTTCTTCAAGGTGACTTGAGCTATGCTTTCCTGGCCACTTTGGGAGGCACAGACAGCCAGGTTTTTGTCCAACTCTACTAAATGTTCAAAAGTTACTCCTGTGGTTTCCTTGAAAATTGGATCACTCAGTGGGTTCTGTAACGGCTCTTTTCATCTTATTCGGGCTGCCATCAACTTCTTTTAATTTTATCTTCTAGAGAATGTTTCCTTGTTTTTGTATTTGAATATTAAAATAAATTTTGATATAGCGTGTTGCAAAACGATTTTCGGTACTGAACAAAGTATAGGGGTGGGAGAATTTCGTGAAGCAGATGTTCTCGACGAACCTAAATGAGTATAATGGTACGAAGCCTCTCGAGGCCGATGGGTATTATAAGCCTATCAAGCTCGGATCGAGATGAAGCATCGTATAATTCTCACTGTCTCTTTGGGACTGTTCCCGAGAGAAAAGTTTTCCAGCCTTAATCAAGGTTCTACAAGGACTTCTATATCTCAGTTACCTAGAACATTGGGTCTTTTTATTTCGTTTTATCACTTCAGATTTTTAACATTTAGTTTGTACAAGGTCTGAGGGCTTGCTGAGGTCAGGATGATGGCTCTCTCCGCTCGTATCCGTAAAGTTTCAGTGCTGGTTCCCTCCGCTTGGACAATGTATAGCGTCCAGATGTTGCTAAGGAATAATCCTAAGCAACGTCTGGAAGCTTGTTACTTCTGGTTGTTCTAATCCTAATTAGGGATTGATAAATTATTTGCCGCTTCTATAAATTTGTTTTATTGAAAACTAGTTTCGAATGTTATACATTCATCCTCAGTTCTAAAAACACACAAAAAATTCAAAAATAAGCAATTCAAAATATAGTTGGTATTATTATACATATTAAATTATATAAATCAATATTATAAAACATTTATGAATTATGAATTTAATTAAGACATGAAATCAAATACATGTTGGTACTCACCAAGGTTTAAATGGATTATATCAAACAGAAAAGTTTGTACTGGTTCCTTCTCGCATTGTACTAACAATGAACAGAAATAGGCAGGATGTTTTAGGTAAACGGTTTAAGGGTCAGGATTTTCCCAGTAATGTCGGTAAGTAATTGTTTTTTCTGTTATAGATGGGAATAAATTTAAGATTGGACTGTTGGAGATGTTTATTTGGTCATTTAAGCAAAAATCTGGATTGGATTTGAAGGATTTTATTATTTCAAGTGCTTCATATATATTTAATTTGAGATTGTTTTCAACGTGATGTATTAATTTAACTCCTGAGTCTTTGATGAATTTATGATTATTTTCATTTAAATGAATTGCAAAGTTGGAATTATCTGTCTTATTATTATATGCACGCATATGTTTCTTTAATCTATGATTTAGTGATCTTCCAGTTTTTCCGTGTATTTGGCTGCACAATCATTACAATTTAGTTCGTATACTCCGCTTTTTTGGAAAGGGTCTATTTTGTCTTTAGGAGAAGAGAAATATGAGGATAGGGTTTTTTTCTATTTTAAATGCAGAGTTTAATCCTAGTTTTTTCAATTCATTTCCGACTTTGGTGGAATTAGGGCCGTAATATGGAATCAAAACATAATGTTTCGGGATGAGCCTATTTTTACAGTATTTTTACCTCCACTTATCTTATATAATTTACATAAATATTTCCTATTTTTTCTGTGTTTAATTATTAAGATTTTAATAATCGGAGTTTTGTTTAAATCATGTCTAGCATACACGGTGTCCATCGATCGAGGGCTTATTAATATATTTTGAGTTGACATAAATCGTTTACAATAAAGGACTTGACAACCTCTTTTCATGTCAACCATGTCAGATACTATTATCAAGAGAGGAACAGCGGTTGGTTCTAACAATACGACTTGGGAGAGGGAGAGGACATAACCATGGCCATATTGGAGGCACTCGAGTTAAGGAAATTGTCTCGAAGGCAGGGACGTTATGTCGGTCGTAAACTGGGCACCTCGGCCCCCGCTGTTGCCATAACAGTTACACACACTATGACAGATGACAACAATGCTCTCCAACATTAGCATATAAAAGAGACAGAGAGGTATTGTACTACCTCTATGGCCTACCTCTACCACCGCCTCTTCAGGAATACATTAGCTATTTCTCAATGATCCACAATTTGTGAAATGTGATGAGGCTTAATGAAGTAGTACTGTTGTTGATATTTTTTTCTTTTCTGTTTTTGTTTTCTTTTTAATTACACATCTGTTTGGTTATGTTTAAACTGTTGATAAATGCAATGCTGATGAACTTCATGTCGACCATTCGGTACATTTTGAACCAAATTTATATTTCCGAAACATTTTAGCTCGTCTTTTCTGTGAGTTAAGAGTCACAGTCTGGCGTCCAGTTTCCGAAGGCTTTCGACTGCCTGATCAAACAATTCGTGTTTACGAAGGCCGAAGGTTTTCGACTGCCAGATCACATAATTCGTGTTTAGGAAGGGAAATATAAAAAAAGAGACCAAAATCAAGTATATATTATTTTTTTTTCACTTTTGAGCGTGCTCCGCACTCCATTCCCACGGATACAAGCTATCAGACATTAAGGACCAAGATATGTTATTTCGCGGTAGATGATACTATAAAATGTATAACGAAAGAAATTTATATCTTTCCAATTAAATTGACATGAAGACTCTTGGACTACCACAGAAATAATTACAAGACAGTACCAGAGGAGGAAACTACAAATATTAACCTTCCATGAGATTATTTGTGAAGATAAGGTGCTACTATGTGGAATCTCTTTATTTTATGCTAAGTAACGGTTTAGTACCGGGAAATTTAACTTTAACTTTCGCTGTTTGGTTTTTATGGTGTCATGAATGAGCACTCGGATAGGAGTTATTCTTAATGTAATGAGTGTATGTCACATGTGGCGGCCATCTTGGATTCCTGACATCATAAAAACGAAACAGCGGAATTTGAAGATAAAAAAACCCGGTTCTACACCATGTATACGTAATTCAATAATTAAAATAATTATTGAATTACTATACATCACCATTAGTCGCTCCTTTCCTTCACAAAAAATCTCACGGAATACAGTTTGCTCTTCCACGACTGTCTTTACATATGTTTCACTTCATTTAATTCCAATCCACTTCATTCCATTCTATTTCACTTCATTCTATTCTATTTCACTCCATTCCATTCTATTACACTCCATTCCACTTTATTCCAATAAACTTCATTCCTTTCCAATTCATTCAAATCCACTCCATTCCATTGCTCAATTTTTATTTCAAATTCATTATTTTACATTATATTGTTAAAGGTAATTTTATGAAATAAACAGTGCACCATTTACACTCCCCAACTTCCATCTAACTTTGGGCCAAATCGAACATGTTATCGAAATTTAAGTGCCTAGGAAAATACGTTTGCACATGCGTAAGTGAAAGTATATGGAAGTTTATAAAATTGACACGGAACCATCAAAATCAGATTAACAGTAGTAGGTATTATGCCTGTGACATAGATTTGTTCTTAGATATCTAAAACGTAATACGCAAGTGAAAATTTTCGATTTTTGGACACAGATTTTGTTTTCTTCCTGTATGAATACAATGTTTCCCTACCTTCGGCCTTGAGGAAGTAAAAAAGGCTTTATATAAGAAAAAAAACTGTAAACATCATTTAAGAAAATCAAACATTTATTAAATCATATATGGGTACTTTAAAATTTATTGGTTGAACTTTTGTCTGTTAACTACATAGGAAAACCAGCTCAAATAAGCACACATGATTGTATAAAGGATAATGGGAAAGAGAAGGAGGGAGAGACACTGATCTAGAAAATCTAGGAGGGGTTGCATCAACACCACCTATAGAACATATAGGTTCTATAGGTGGCGTTGGTTGCATAATCTGCTCATGCATGTGGGCGGAACATCAAAGTCGCTCGTTTAGGTTAGGATACCTCCTCTACTAAAATCAATTAAAAGTAATTAATTTCGAACAGAATATTTCTCATCGTTACGAGGGACTTTATAATACGAAACAAATATATTTATTTATCATAAAATTTTGGTTCTGAAACATCTCGACCTCACAATGTGGATTTTTTTCCGTATTTTTTTTTCTTGTCGGCTCGGACAGAAGAGTGATGGTCCTAACCTATTAGCAGGTCACAGCTGGGAGGGCCAAGACACTCAACTTGTTGGCAAAACATGCTTAGCTGTTCCCGACCATTGTTTCCTAAAATAAATTACCTTTGGAGCAGGTAGCGGTAGAAACACCATCCTCTGATCTATTGCAACCGGTGTCTGCGAGGTTTCTTCCTTCCCCTCTCCTCATTTAGAATCAATTTCCTACCTCCGAGAGTGCTATTAGGAGGGTACCGAACCCTCACCTGTCGGCACGCGACACATGGCCACCTGCGCTTCATCTTCCTTGTTTAAACTATCTCTATATAAACATATATAACTGCTAAGGAAGCTAGTAAATTAAACACAACGACTTCAACGAATTAGATCTTTTAATATGCACAGTTAAAACAAAATATACGGCTAGGAATATAACTGGCGATAACATCAGAGATACGTATAGAAAAACGGATTAATAATTTAAGGAGATATCTATCTGGGGCCTACAAAGAAACGCATTCAAGTGATGATAACAAAATCATATTAGTAACTGTTATGTACTCATGTAGGTAATGGAAACAAAATTATATCCTCAGAATCTTTTTCACTCGCATTTTTCGTTGTAGACATCAAGGAACAAATTTGGTCTCGTGTCTCTACTCAAATCCAGGTGACTATTGTTCATAACTATTATATTTCATTTTAAAATAATTATTAAAAGTTCAATAATGACTTTTGAAATAATTTCGCAATATTCTTCCATTATTTTTTTTTCGCTTTTTAATTTTTCCAAAAAAATGTTATTCATTTTTAAATATTTAATCTATTTTTTTTGGGGGGGGAGGAGAGATGGTGTGCATTTTATCAATTCACAAATCGTTCATTAGGTTTTCGAAGTTGCTACTTTCGATTACTATCGAAATTTTGTTCGAGCACGATATTTCAAATTAATTATTTAGTAGTTGAATTCATCGTCATAGGGATCGTATACTAGGTTTTTAAGAACGCTGATTCCGAATTTAGTATCGAATTTATTATCGCGCATGCGCATTTATATTTACTGTTGTACAAACTTTCTTCGATATAGGGATAGTTTATTAGGTATTCGTGGGTTCTGATTCAGTTTTTTTTTAATTGGATTTATAAATATATATATATATATATATATATGTCTCGATCCATCCCCTTTTACTGTTTCACAGATACATTTTAAGGTTTTTCTGTTTAATTATTTTATTTTAATCTTACCATTTTTTTTTATCTGTCAACCAGAGTGATAGAGCCCACCTCTATCTGGAGCCTGCTATTCAATTGAGGATTTATAAGATATTTTAACAAATCAAACAATTTCATCTTTCTCCTGATCATTAATTTTTTTGCATTGGGTAAATTCAAAGATTCATGTAGTTTTTTCTACATTTTCATTTTCCAGAGATGCATTATTAGTAACAATTATTAAGTTGCTGCAGGTGTAGGTAGTGTAAATTTTTTGAGACAACTCGGGAGCTTTAATCTTCTGGAAGCTGATATGCGAGGAAGTCAGCACCCTTTCTTCTTAAACTTGCCACTTTTCTGCAATATACAATAGATCGGCATTTTCGGGATACACGGTAACTCCACTTATAGAGGTTTTCAGCTTAAAGCTGAAATCCTTCCTCGATCAAATAAAAAAATTGAAGGCGGTAATTTCCTCATTTCTTCCTATAGCGGTAATTTCCTCAGTCACTGCCTGCCATTACCTACCACAGTTAATTGTTTTCGTGAACCTGCACTAAATAGCGTTGTCTGTGCTAAATCGACAGCCCAGGTCTACTATATTAGTTTTTAAAATCACCGGAATTTTTTTTTATAAATAAATTTATTCTTGGAAAACTTTAAATTAACTTGTTAATATGAAGAGATTTTTTTGGGATACACGGTAACTCCACTTATAGAGGTTTTCAGCTTAAAGCCATTAGGACCTTGTCATAACAAAGGAATGTTACAAGTGCTGCATATTCTTTTATATCGCTTAATTAAATAGGTGGGTGTTAAGCCTTAACAGGCTGCTTATTTGTTGGCTTTGTCGTCTATTAGGTTTCATAAGGGTCCGAATCTGGTTTGAGTTAGTTGGCTCAAAACCTGTTGCATTTGAAAGGAAGTTAAATTACCAAAAGCAAATGAAGTTTCATCGAAATCGGACCAGTATTAGCAAAGATATTTCAACAGTTTCAATGCCTTTTAAGTCGTATTTTTCCCGAAAACTACTTTACTCTCACATTTTTTAATTTTACTCTCAATTTGTTATAAATTCAATTGTTCTGAATGTTCTAATTTTCTTTTATTAGCACATTCAGTCCAGTATTTCCTTATTTGTGATAGAATATTTCTAAAAACATAATTTAAATAAATATTTTTCAACACATACTTAACAATTTTAATTATTTAAGTAAAATAAATTTAATTTCAGATTAATACTTGAGCAAAATTTATTTTATTCACATTGACTAAACTTAATAAAAATATTTTTAATTTACCTTGTTTTTCATTTCTCAGTAAATTATTTAAAACACACATTATTACTTCTTGAGTGGCTGACATAATTATCACCATATTTATTTCACTGAAAAAGAGAATAACAATGTTATACCGCGCTCTTTGGAGGATTTCTTTTGAAACCATTTTTGCTTATAAAATATAGAAATAGTATACTATATTATTTTTTTAATTTATTCAGTAATTCCGCATATGCTATATTAACACATTGTGGTTGGGCGTTTTGTAGCGGTACATTATGGCTGGAGCGGTATTACTATATATGAGAAAGAGCAACAACAAACATTAGTAACCTGTATTCCTTTATTTCCCTCATATTTTCCTCCACAAATTTATACAAAACGTTTAACTACGCGACCCGCGCTCTTCTCACAGTTTTCGAAACTGTTTTTACTGGTCTATTTCAAAAATCTGTTCTAAAATTTATTACATTTTCTTAATTTTCAGTTATAGTAAATGATTTTCTTCGTAAAGAATTCTGACATCTTCAAAATCAAATTTATTAAAAATACTCCCTTTAATAGTATGCTAAATAATATTTTATAATTTGACGTAGGTGACACAAATATATGAAGTTTGAAAATGGCGAATAATTTTGTTAAAAAAGGACCGAAAAGTAACACAAAATAAAATAATGACTACTTAACAAGTTTTATTTATGAAAAAATGTGGGATTAAAGTGGTTTTATTACCTCTTAATCTATACTGATTAACTTGGAAAATGTCAACTTAATACATCCTTAGTATTTGCAGATAAAGAATATTTAATTTTTTTTTAAACTGGTACGTTTATTTTCAATTTAGAACACATAAGCAAACAATAAAACATTTAGTAGTAACGATAACATTTATAGATTCTTATTTCTCTAAGAGCACTCACTATATCCCCTGAAGCCACCCTCGATTCCAGCCAGCCATCTTGTTCTCTCTTCGATATGGCTGATAATTATTCTGTTACCTGAGGACCTGCCCTATCGTATCCTTCCAGCATATAGCTGCTGTACTCCTTCCACGTTATTCATCAGTTGATCCTTTATGAGCCAACCTTGAGATTCTCTTTTCCTCTTCCAGAAAATTACCCAACTATTTCAAACTATCCCTTTTACTCAATTAGCTAATTTCATTTTGTCTCCTATATATGTGATACCTTACTTTTTCTAGTTCGTATTTAGGTTTAGGCCACATAATTTTCTTAAAATTTTTACTTTCTATTCTATCGGGTTTCAAGTTTTTTTGTTTTATTTGAGATCTACATTTTCCTAGCTTAAATTACTACCGTTTTAAAGCTCAGGCACACAGAACGCGATCTGTCGCGGCGATCAAGTATGACTACCTATTGTACTATACACGTCACACAGAACGCGATCTATCGCAGCGATTCAGTCTTCATCTCTTCATCAGTTTGGTGCAATGGAAGAGAAAGAAGCTCTAATAGAGCTAGGAAACATCCTTTTTTTGTAAGATACTTCCCACGTACTTTACAAATATGTGGTAAAGAAAACAGAGTTGCATAAAGATGCAGGAGAACTAAGCATTACAAGTAAGTATTACTTAATATTATTATTGCTATTTAATTATAATAATGTATTAAAGGTTCAAATATTCTCTTGCGTCATTGGTCACACAATCTGCCCATCGCAGCTTTGGTCTCCCAACTCTGCGATGACTAATAAAGGACTCGGTCACAATCTTCCGAGAAGGAAAATCATCAGCCATTCTGGCAAGATATCCTGCACATCTGAGCCTTCCAAGCTTAATGAAACAGGAGATATCCTGCTCGTGATATAAATAAAACGTGCGAAATTGGATGGCAATGGCACAGACGCATGGCGTTTGCTGCTGGAGGAAGCCAGGACCCTTCACGGGTTGCAGTTAGTATTTGTAATGTTTCGTTTGGGTTGAGTACTTTTTGTTAAATTCTTTATTAGATTTTGAGAAAAATAGTTCGGATTAACCTAGTTCGGACGAGGAGGAACATCTTTCTGTTACCGTTTATTTATTTGTTTTGGCGAGTCAAATATAAGATGATATTTAAATAATTAGTGATATTTAATTGTAAAGTTTAGCTCTTCTGCTATCCCATTTCACGCAACTACTTTTGTTACCACATTTTTGTACATTTCGTGGGAAGTATTGTAAAACTATGCGTAAAAGTATCTACGAGCCGACACCAATACCGAAAAGATCGCTTCAACTGCGCGATGATTTTGTAATTTGTACAAACGGATCGCTGCCCGCTGCGAACTAAACTGGACTGCGACATATCGCTTCCGTTTGACATGCATAACACAACAGGTATACAAGAGATCACCAGCTCGCCGCGAGCAGGGATAGCAGATTCTGTGTGCCTGAGCCTTAGCTGATGTGACTGTATCAGTAAAACTTTTATTAGGCTGATGAAGCTTTTAAAAAATGCTCTTCCTGATGTCTTCATCTTCATCAAGATATTCGTTGAACTGAGAATCAAAAGCAACATTAAAGAAGATGGCAGGAGTATGATAACTTCACACATGATATCCATATTAAAAGGCCTTTAAAATACAAATTTTCACAAATTATGACGCATAGACTTACTTCAATAACTAACTCAGACAAATCCCAATTAGTAGTAAGTTCATCTATTTTATAAAAAGATGTGAGCATGTCTTCTATAAAATTAAAAGGCAATACTTTAATATTGGTTGAAGATTTAATCGAGGTTTCAAGATCGGTTAGCTAACCATGATTACTTAACCCGGTGTACAGGATAATGAAGGTTGGTGAAATGAAAATTCTGTAAATCGGTGATTAACTAATCAAAGCCAGTAAAATTAATGTTAACAACGGTCGATGCAAGCGTGTACAATGTATAAGTTGAACCCTCAGCTATTACCTAATAGTGAGTTTATTTTGTCAATATTTAACAATGAAATATATTATTATAGCGGAAAATTTGTTAGTCTGCATTGGCTTATTACTTATCTTCGACTGGAGACATATTGCGAAATTCATCTGTTGGAAGAAAAATAGAAAGAAGACGAGGCTGAACAGATATGAGAAGTAGACAAAATTGTATAGCGAATGCAATCTTTACACGGTTGGTAGAGAGAGAAGCAGGAAACGAAAAATAAATAATTAATAGAAAGGGGTTCTAGACCCGCCGTCAAAGAGAATACTGAAGTTATAAGATAGGAAGAGAAATATAGCCGCGTGCAAAGAGGTAGGAAGGGTCTAGAGTCGGCTGCGACTGACTGTTCCTTCTCCTTCTACCTCTCTACTCTCTCTTGTCGATCAGGAAGGTCTTCATCTCCCCATCTCCTCAATCACTCCTCGATCAAATACAAAATTGAAGGCGGTAATTTCCTCATTTCTTATTTTCGCGCCTCTTCCCTGTTACCAAAGATTTCCAGTCACTGCCTGCCATTACCTACCACTGTTAATTGTTTTCGTGAACCTGCACTAAATAGCGTTGTCTGTGCTAAATCGACAGCCCAGGTCTACTATATTAGTTTTTAAAATCACCGGAATTTTTTTTTATAAATAAATTTATTCTTGGAAAACTTTAAATTAACTTGTTAATATGAAGAGATTTGTGATTGATCTTTTTAATTTCTCAACAATCGATGCTATAGGAAGAACGCAAATCAGCCAAAAAATGATCTCGAGATCTCTCTAATTTTTACTTTTAAATTCTCTTGCATTGAAATATTTTCGTCGCTGAATCCCATTTTCTAGAACCCGACCCATTCATAAACCAATGTAAGCAGTGGCGGCTCGTAGATAAAATTAGTGGTGTGCTGCTCCAGAAAAATTGTAGCCTTTGATTAAAGAAAACAAACGTGTATAAAAAGAAAATTTAACCCGAAAAAAATCAAACATTTTTTATTATTATCACATAAATTGTTACAGTTCAAATTGGATCGATATATTTAAAATCTATCTGACATCATATACAAGAATATGGTACGCGGTTTTTAAGCACAACACACGAAGTGTGAAAAAAAATCTCTATACCTTCCATCAACACGCAAGGGTCGGTACAGTATTTTCTCCCCGCAGTCTCGCAATCCAACAGCCAAACTTCTCGCCGGTGGAACTGTGAAGTGCACAGTTCCATACAAAGATTTCTTTAATGTTTTTCATGAACTGTGGTATGACATCAAGTTTAAGGATTATATAGTTTACAATTTTAAAGTAAAAATTAAAGAAAAAAAGTCTGATTATATTGAATGATATTGATACTATCAAGTAGAAATGGAGGTGCTACAGTCACTAAGTATAAATCACTCTAATTCTATACTCGGCGTAACTACCATCTGGCTAGATGGCAAATGCCATGGGGGAGCCTGGAATTGGCCTTTATAATAATAAAATATAACATCTAATTGCATTTTTATGTAGTAATGCAATATTATAAGAAGTAATGCAATTAATAACATTAACAATAATTAACATTGTATCAATATCTGACATGCGTTTTAATCGCATCTTAGACTACAAATTTGAGTAAGAAGCTTAGGGAGCTTCAAAACTTGACTGCCATGGGCCTCCAAATTCATAGGCAGTAGCTCTATGATATCCTGGTATTTAATTATTCCAAAGAGCTCATAAATCGATATGAGAGCTCGATGATTTAAAAAAAAAAAAATTTGACTTAGGCTATTTGTACAAAAAAAATCTGGTGCGGTGCGCGCATCACACAACTTTCCCTTACCGCCCTACAATAATTATCTTTTTAATATAATTCTAAAGAGTTCACATAAACAATACTTGAAATAAACTCAGCAGCATTCAATTCTTCTCCCACTTTCTCAATTCACTAACTTTGTCAAGTTGCAAATATATTTTAAAAGTTGCTGGTTTAGTTTCTATGGAAACATTTTCTTTCCATTAAATAATGTGATAGTAGAAATTATTAAGTTAATTTCCGTTTTTGTATTCTTAAATTACTTTGTTACAGAGCGAATTGTTTACAACAGAATGGTGGATTGGTGGGATGAGGTTCGGTCGCATCTATCTCCTTTCGGATGCGCTCGGTTATCCATCTATTTTATGCTCCTCATAAAATGCACCGTATCTTTGCTAATACTGGTCTGATTTTGATAATTTTTTTTTTTAGATAATTTAATTATCTTTCATACAAGTCTATAGATAATTTACTATAAATTGCACGCTTTTGAAGTTATGCGTAAATAAAATATTCTTCTCATCATAACTTTTTTCCCTGCAATTCCTCGGTGATGTACCATATATATGAAAAGTTAAAGATCTTTATGAAGAATAATTTAGGCAAGTTTCATCAAAATCGTTAGAGCCGTTTTCGAGAAAATTATAAAAAAGTGTAATATCCCTAATATAACAGCTATTTCCGGTTAGACCGATGCGCTGTATCTTTGTTATTATTGGTCCGATTTTGATGATTCTTTTATTGTTTTTTAGATAATTTAATTATCTTTCATACAAGTCTATAGATAAATTACCGTAAAATGCATACTTTTTAAGCTATGCGCAAATAAAATATTCCTTTCATCATAACTTTTTTCCCTGCAATTCCTCGGTGATTTACGTTATAAATGAAAAGTTAAAGACCTTTATGAAGAATAATTTAGGCAAGTTTCATCAAAATCGTTAGAGCCGTTTTCGAGAAAATTGTAAACAATTGTAATATCCCTAATATAATAGCTATTTCCGGTTAGGCCGATGCGCTGTATCTTTGCTATTATTGGTCCGATTTTGATGATTCTTTTATTGTTTTTTAAATAATTTAATTATCTATAATACAAGTCTATAGATAATTTACCATAAATTGCACGCTTTTGAAGTTATGCGTAAATGAAATATTCTTTTCATCATAACTTTTTCCCTGCAATTCCTCGGTGATGCACCACATATATGAAAAGTTAAAGGTCTTTATGAAGAATACTTTAGGCAAGTTTAATCAAAATCGTTAGAGCCGTTTTCGAGAAAATTGTAAAAATGTGTAAAATCGATTAAATAAAGTGGCACTTCCGGTTAGTTGATTTTGACGAAAATGTTGCTGTAACATCACATGCATGTGCTAACCTTAAATATGTAATTTCAGTATCGTACAGCTTTCCGTTTTTGAGCTAGACTGATCACATACACACAGACCATTTTGCGAGACTTGGTCATTTGGACTCAGGGGACCTTAAAACATGTATTTCCGTTGAAAACTCGAATTCGAAAATTTTCACGATCTCAATACTTCCCCTTACTATATACTTCGTATATAGGTAAGGGAAAGTAAAAAATTGATAATTAGATTTGAAGTATATGCATATGTTCAATAATATTAGTATGTTATCAGTATTATAAATACCTTACGTGCTGTTAGGCTTTAAAAAAACCAGTTGAAAATACCAAATCCTTTTGTGCCAATTAAAAATTAAGTTATATAGATTTTTCAATTTCTCTATTGGTGAATATTAATTAAGATTTTCATTCAATCACTCTTCCGAGAGAAATACTCGTCGTATTGTTAATGCAATAAATAGTTTATGATATGCATTAATATAATAATAAATCGTATTGAGATTGGTAAACCCGTAACAAATTTAGCAGTGGAATTACATGGTAATAAATCCACTATCTCTGTTGCCAATTAAAAAAATAAAAATAAATAAAGAAAACATTATAAATTTTGTTGCTTCCATGAACCAAGATCCATGTGCTGCACAAACTGTAAAATTTAGTAATTTGTCGTTGATTGACGTATCATTTTAGGCATCATCATTCTCAAGAAAATAATTTAAAAATAAAATTCTGAGCAATGTTTAAATATTTTTAACATATAATTTTAGTTTTGAAATTCCGTTTCATTAATGAAGTTACCCATTTTTCCCGCTCGGTAATCCGAATTTCTCAGTAATCCGAACCCCCTTGGATTTAATTCAGGTCTACTGAATTTTTTTATTTTACCTACATAGAGATTAGCCTTCTCTTTTATGTTGAAAGAAAATTACAATTACAACTATAAACATGATTTCAATGATGAAAATAATAATTTAATTAAGTTTCACTGAAAATTGTGTTGTATTGATCAACGGAACTGTAAACTATAGTGCTCAACTAATTTAAATCGAGTTTCCGAAATCCGGCTTTACATACTTGAACATCATCCATCAAGGGGCTGATTGAAGCTCTGTGATATAATCCACACTATAATAACAGTTCGAACTCAAAATCGGAAACTCATAATATGGTGATTTAAATATAAATAAAGCGTAAAAATATAAATAATTGAAGATTTTTTAAATTCTATTCACTAACGATCCATGAAATCGTTCAAACATAAAAGGTTTGGACGAATGACAAAACTTTTTCATATGATAAACCTTTGTAGCTTGTGACGGGTATGAAGACCAAAACATATAGACGAAGGAGTAAATATAAGCTATAGAACTGTGAGGCTCTTGGCAAAGATCTCCTGTCACTACCAAACTGTCAAGCCAGCTGGCAGGTGGCAGCACTGTTTGTTTAGGCTATGGCGGCTCTTTTGAATTCCCAAGTTTCTCTTTTACAAGAGTATTTGGCTACATAACTCAGGTTTCTTCGAAAAATCCTTTTACATCAGGCATTCATGTTTTATTTAAGAAATCAGAAAATACCGAATAGAGTGATTTCACATCAAAAATATTCTTCAGACATATCAAACATATCGCCTAGGATCTATTGAACGGAAAATAAGACGGGTAAATCATGCATACTGAAGAAATTTAGGCCTTGAATAAAATCTGCAATAAGTTTCAATTGGATATTAAGTGGAATACGAAACTATTAGTTCTCGAATGGGAAATAAACCTGTTTATTGATCCACTGCACTGCCCGAAATGGTAACCTGAAAGTGAGAATGATTATGAAGAAACACCTGATGCATAAAGGCAAAGGCGAAGACCGGATAGCCAGGTTCTCAGGTAACAGAATAATTATCAGCCATAACGAAGAGAGAAAAAGATGGCTGGCTGGAATCGGAAGGCCTTGGGCAAAGAGGTACTATTATTAATTATTGATTACTTGGAGAAATGTTTGTTCAGTGAAGCATTGCTTTTACTATTCAATTTGATGAAATTTCAAAAACATAATTTAGATTGAGCAAATTGTCAAATATTATTCGTCTATTTAAAAATCCGTAAAATATTTTACAGTTTTTGGGGAAAACTATTGAAATATCTGCAATATACAAGATACGATTAATCCTAACTTTGATTAACATGCATTATTTCTCATACTGCTCTAAGTGCATCAGAGAGACCAACTATTTATTTAGTTTATCTATCTTGTTTTTTAAGCAGTTCTTAATTTTAAAATAGAAATGTATACACATATTGTATAATTCTTAAAATAATACAAGTTTATAGAGGTCTTTTAAAAGTCCCTATTTCAAAAATAGTCGGTTTTAACATTGATAGAGGCTTCGTTTTATTATTTTTTTTTATTTCTAGCCCTCCAGAATATACAAATACAAATAATATAATATGTACACAAATGTTTCCAGTCCTTTTTTTGCCTCTTGACATTTTAAGGTTTTACTGGCTTGGCTCGCTGTATGCGACTGTTATTTCATTGTGGCTTTATGCCTTTATTATTTCATATTTATTATTTTATAAGTGTGGAGGGAACACTTTGCTGGTATGGAAAGAATGATGGGTTCAGACTGCAGAGTCCAGACCCCTTCCCTCGGCGATCACATCAACCAAGGGGACACTGCCTTGCCACCTCCCAGGCCTGGGTAGTGAAGCTACATCTCTAAAGAGGGGGTTAGCACAGGCCTTAAGCCCATCAAAAAACTTGATGTGCCTTCGGCCGATGTACTCAGGCACTGAGGGTAGCTGGAACTCCTAGTGGATGGTGGTGTTTTTAGCCCTTTGGAGGAAAGTGCCACGGACGATCCGCCGTAGAACTGAGTTCTGGTAGCTCTGCAGTCCTTTCAGGAATGTTTTGTACAGATGACTCAACAGTGGTGCACCATGGAGCATCGACGGTCGGATGATGGCTTTGTAGATATGTAGTTTCAGCCGAAGTGAGAGCTGCGGTGACGTTAGCAGGTGATAGAGCCTATGCGTCTGCAGCCGGGCCAGCTTGATCCTCTCCCTGACGTGACTGGAAAAGGTAAAGTGCCTATCCAGAATGATGCCCAGATAGAGGATGGAGCTAGAGACAGGCCTTTCTTCCTCGTCCACTTTGAAGATCTTGGGAAGAGGTTTCTTCCTCTTCTGAAACGACATCACGATTGCATCCGTTTTCAACGGATTAACCTTGATGCCGTTTAGCCTGAGGTCTTCAACTATGGCCGCTGAAGCCAGCTCTGCCTTTTTGAGTGCTACGCCGCCGTTGTAGCTGGAGGCGTAGATTCCGATGTCGTCGGCATAGGCTGCTACTTCTGCTCCTGGACGCTTGACTGAGACCACTAGCGCCGTGAAGACGACGAACAGGATTGGTCCCAGTACAGACCCTTGAGGTACTCCGCAGGTGGTATTGTGTGGAGTAGAGAGGTTCTCACCGACTCGTAAAACGAAAGATCTTCCGCTAAGGTAGCATCCAATCAGTCGGCATAGAGTGGTGGGAAACCTGAACTTCTCCAGACGGCGAAGTAAGAGTGTGTGAGAAACACAGTCAAAGGTCTGCGTGCAATCCAGTGAAATGAACGCCGTAGCTCTATTCTTCTGAAGCTGCACGATGGTGTGGGCCTGAAGCTTCACAAGATGGTGTTCGCAGGAACCCAGTCTGCTCCGGTGAGATGACGTGCTCCTCCCTACAATGAATCATTAGTTGATGGTGAATCAGCCGCTCGAAGATCTTACTCATCTTACTCAGGAGGCTGATCGGCCGATAGTGCTCCGGTGAGTTTCCAGTCTTCCCCGGCTTGAGTAACGGCACTACGATTGCTTGCTTCCAGACCTTAGGAAAGTAGGAGATCCGTAGGCATGAGTTGAAAATGTTCAACAGAAAGGCTTTACCCCTCCTGGAAAGCATCTTCATCAGCACATACGGGATATCATCCTGTCCCGAGGCCTTGTTTCCTTTAGTACGGCGTAGTACCGACTCAAGCTGGCTGAAGGTGGAGAAGATAGGCTTCTCGTTAGGGCACGGTAGTGGTCCCACTGGGAGTCGTGGAGCATCTTTCAGCCGGTCAGTATCCTTCTCTTCGTAGCTCTTCGCCAGGAGTTCAGCCTGTTCCTCAGGTGTCAGTAGGTCACTCCCTGAAGTCAGGTCCTCTTGCTTACTTGGGTTCTGACGAGTCTCCAGAACTGCCGATGGTCGTCATGAGTCCGCCGTAACTGATCGTGCCAGAGTGAGGTCTTCCAGTCACTCATGAGGCTGGCTATCTGCCGGGTCATCGCATTGATGGCCGGTTTCAAACCATAGTCGCGCGTGCGCTGGAAGATGTTCAAGTTGTTCCTCTGGCCAATCAGAGCAAGGATGTGCCATGGGGGTTTCCTCATCGCGTTGGGCTGCGGGCTGAACCAGGGGTTGTTCCTATTGGCTGATTCCTGGATGATAGTGGTGATGACTTCCACCGCTTCATTCACCTGCCTTGTTATTAAATCGGAACGGACTATGTTAGCGAGTATCAGGATAAACGCTAAAATCTATCGGAGCCTGTATCAATGTTTAATATTTTTGTTATAAGGACCTCTCGAAGAACCTCAATCCTCACCAAAACTAGTATGGTTTGTAGAGCGATACAATATATGTATGAATTCAACCCTCCTCTTCCCCCTTACCTGGCCCACCCTTCCTCACGATATTCCTAATAGGCTTTCTGGGCCTAATACCTTCAATGGGTATGAACTCGGAGATTGTTAAAAACAGCGGCTTTTCGTGGCGGGACCTTCCTTCCTTCCTTATCTAGCAAGCTTACCTAAATAATTTTCAGATCTAATTTCTTATACGGGAAGAAGGAGTCGACTATTAAAATAGACAATTTTAGCGTTTAATCTGATGTCCCTGTACTCGCTAACATAGTCCGTTCCGATTTAATAAAAATGCAAGATCTATCGGAGCCTGTATCAATGTTAAAACCGAGTATTTTTGTTATAAGGACCTCTCGAAGGACCTCTATCCTCGTCAAAAATAGTATTATTTGTAGAGCATATAAGCATGTAATATATGTATACATTTAATATATGTATATGTATTTATACATATATAATAATAAATACAATATATGTATACGGAACGGATTTATTATTAGCTAGTAGAGAGACATCAGAATGAACGGTAAAATTAGGGAGGGAGGGAGACTCCCGCTAGGAAAAGCCACTGTTTAACAATCTCCAAGTATACACCCGTTGAAGCGAGTTGGCCCCGAAAGCCTATTAGGAATCGCATAAGGAAGGGCTATTTATAATGTTATTTATATTGACATAAAAGTCTTATATACCAAATTTGAGAATTTTCACATTTAATATCATTTTTCATGAAATTTTAGCGTTTATTCTAATCTTTCTCTACTCGCTAATATAGTCCGTTCCGATTTAATAACTAGGCAGGATCTACCGAAGCCTCTATCGGTATTATCCAGATGTATGGAAACATGCAATCCTCTTTCCTTTGCTAAACCCAGCGAAAAATGGAGACCAACCAGAACCAGAACACCCCTCATATGGGCAAAATTTAAAAAAAAATAATACTTGAATTTCTAAGGAATTTTTGTTCAAATCACGACATTATCCCACCTGAGCAAACTGGTTTCCAATCTCAGTTAAGCACCGAGCACCCACTGATCAAGTAGCAAGCTGATATCACGAGGAATCTTAGACAGAACCTGGCTACAGCTATGATATCCATTGATTGCTCTAAAGCTTTCGGCTCTGTGTCGCATAGGTTGCTATGCCAACAGCTGATGCTCTCAGAATGTCCGAACCAGCTTTGCTCAATTATACAGTCCTTCCTCATACGGAGGAACATTTCAGTCAAGGTTGGGAACAGTTTGTCAAAGCCGATAGCCGTGACTCGTGGCGTTCCCCAAGGCGCAGCTCTTTCTTCCGTATTATTCAATGTTTACACAGCTCGCGTCGTAGGCGAACCCTACGGTCATTCAAAAGTAATGGCATTTGCTGACGAGATTGAAATTTACAGTACAAGTACGAACTCATCCTTAGCAATAAAGCAAGCGGAGAACACTTGTAACAAAATAGTAAACAAGTTTTGGCACTTAATTATAATGGTAAACCCGGGGAAAAAATATGGTATAATCTTCTCGTTTCAAAAAAATAAAAAGAAATTGCCCACCCAGCTTACAATAGATGGTGTGCAGAGGCGGATCTCTAGAAGTATCGTATACCTCGGTATAAATATTGATAGACATTTAATTTTTGCAAGTCATTTTCGGCAGCTGTGAGAACAAAAAGATATAAATTGGCTCACCTCCTTAACTCACCACACTTACGCCTACGACTTAAGTTATTAATTTATATCAGAATCATTCGACCAGCTCTTTTGTATTGTGCTCCAATGTTCGAACACATAACCCCTTATACAGCGAAGTGCTGCAACAATTTCAGAACGGGGTAATTAGAAGAATATGAAGCATACTTTCCTTTGAAAACAAAAAGCTGCTAACGTTAATAGGACTCTAGAAACTCCGACAGTGAAGCAATTCCTAACGCGACGCCATGTCAAGTTTTTCGATTCCTTAACTCATGTCGGCAATCCGCTATTTAATAGCATTGTACCTCCACCAGCTCCGAAACGATGGCAAGATGTTGTAGCATCTAATAGATAAAATACATTAGGTTAGAATTAAGGCGTAATTATAAGGTATTTTCGCAAACACAAGTGAGCCCCGTCACAGGTATGATGACATTTTTATAGAATATCAATAATATTTAGGCGTATCAATCCTACCTTAAAATGTATCCAAGATACAGAAGAAGGACCAAAGACCAGAAATTAGCTATTAGCGAAAAATTGATCAAGAGAAAGCAAAAATGGAGATAGGAAAAAAAAGAAAAAAAAAAGAAGCCTCTATCAATATAAAACCGACTAATTTTGAAATAAGGATCTTTAAAGGACCTCCATCATCATCAAAGCTTGTTGAGAGTTAATTGCTCGTTTTATGCTCCTATTGGTTTTTAAACAAGTTTTCATTTTTCTATTATTGTTTTTTTTTAATTAAAAATAAAAACATTCATCTACTGCTTTTACACCACCAAAAAAAATTGTTTAACCTACTTTAACAATTCATTATTTATTCCATTATTATAATCTTGCGACAGAATTTTTTCATTTCGTCTTTCGGTTAAGACTTTTTTTTTTATTTGTAGAAATTAGCAATATATTAAAAGTCAATTTAAAAATGTCAGTTGGTTTTAGATTACTTTACTCCATGCAAAAAAAAAAAAAAAAAAAAAAAAAGAAATGCTTTTACTAATTACTATTCGCATTAGCATCATGTTTTTGAAGTTGGAAATGTGAAAGTACAAATACACAAACGGAGTATCCACACACACGGCCAACCATTTGGCCAATCGTTTGCCAAATGCTTGGGAAAATATGCTTATAGGAAAGCTGTAGCAAAGCTATTGCGTAAGGCCTCGTACGCACTTGTAACAAACTGCCGTTCCGTTTCTCCGTGACGTACCACCGATCCGAACATTGTTTGGAAGAACAAGACAGCGTTCCGAACATTGTTCCGTACGAGTTGGATACGAGAGGGCGATCGAGAGAATCGAGCGTTCTTCTGAAGTTGTGGTCGAGTTCTCGTCCCAGTATCAATCATGGCATCTCAGCAGCAAGTGGTAGCAGCCGCGTACATTTTGATTGATTACCTTTTGAAAAAGAGGAAGAAAAACCGCGTTAGTGGACAGCGAATTTATATTCAAACCGGGAACAATTTGGTGGGAGCAGCAGGCCTAAGGTTGTTATGCATTTGTAACAAACTGCCGTTCCGTTCCTCTGAACCGAACAAATCTAGGATCGGGGCGACAAAACTTCAAATAAATAATGTTCGGAAGAACGGATCGGAACCGATCGCTCCGCTGGCGGTTTTTCACCGTCGCATCAAAGAAATGCTCGAAATGGGGTTAAGTTAGTGTGGACGGGATCGAAGGTAGCACCGTTCCTTTCCTCCGTTCTTCGAATTCCTTAAATAGCAAAAAAATTAATAACATTTATTAAAAATTCAAAAATAATAATAACATACGATCAATGAATAATAATATGAAAAATATTAATCTTATCAATGAATAAAAAACCAGGTTCTTGTAAAATACGTACGTGATTTCCCAATGACTTATTATTTTCTGTAATAATTCATTTTAATAAGATTTATTTTTATCTATTTTTTTATTTGAAGAAAAATATTAAAGTTTTCAATACATCCATAAAATCTAAAAATGTACAATGATTCCAGTCTTTAGTAAACATTTTAAAACAACTATTAATATTTTTATGTTACGAATAACTTTTAAAACAAACTTTATACGATTTTGATATTCTTGTGGTATTAAAATAGCCGAACAAATTAACTTGGGATGTAGAGCAGTAGGCTTAAAAAAAAAATTAATGCTAAATTTAAAGATTTAATGTTAAACATCATGCTAGAATGCTAATAAAAATATACTTATCGCCATGTAGTCTTCAAGTAACTCTTCCAATATCACTTGGCATACTTCCGGGACGATTTCACTGATTGCCTGTTTTGACCTCCTGAACAGGTATAGTAAGCGTATAAAGGAGTCACACGTGGCCAATAACCGTAAGCTCGCCGCGAGCTTTTTCTGCACGGAAATTGCTCTTCGAAAGGTCTTGTCCTGTTTCGCAATTTTCGGACTTATTCTGTAGCAAGAATTCAAAATCAGTCGGATGCATCCGGGTAAAATTTGTGTACAGGCCACTGACCTCCTGGAACTTCAACTCAGCCAACAGGCTGCTCCCACCAAATTGTTCCCGGTTTGAATATAAGTTCGCTGTCCACCAACACGGTTTTTTCTTCCTCTTTTTCAAAAGGTAATCAATCAAAATGTACGCGGCTGCCACTTGCTGCTGAGATGCCATGATTGATACTGGGGCGAGAACTCGACCACAACTTCCGAAGAACGCTCGATTCTCCCGATCGCCTTCCCGCATCCAATTCGTAAGGAACGATGCTCGGAACGCTGTCTTGTTCTTCGAAACAATGTTCGGATCGGTGGTACGGTACGGAGAAACGGAACGGCAGTTTGTTACAAGTGCGTACTAGGCTTTAGAGTGAAAGGATTGTTAAATTTTCCTAGAACTTCGGAAACGTGAAACAATCTGAGTTGTAAACAAGGTGGCCTTTGAGCTTCTTTTCTAGAAATATTATTTTATTATATTATAATTATTTACGCAGAAATATTATTTTACAAGGAGTTGAGAATTAACATTTTTATTTTTTAATTTCATAACTATTTGCTCTTTGAGAGAAAAGAACCTGCTCTCCATTGTATTGAATAAAAGAGACTGGTTGTTCTTTTATATATATATATATATATATATATATATATATATATATATATATATATATAAATATATATAAATAATATATATGTTTTTTTTTTACTTTCCTGCTGCTAACAGCAGTAGCTTTGCTTTTTAATTTTCTATTTTACAACAATATTTTATGTGCTTCCAAGATCGGGGATTGAATTACGAAAATTAGCTGATTTTAGGAACAAGGTACAAATAAAAACAAAAAATCCAATTAGTAACCAAAAGTTATCAAATTATGAATCGCTGATTATTTGAATATCAACTTTAAAATAACAGCAATTATAAAATCCAATACTTAGGTTAAAATGAGAAACCCGTTGGAAAAATAATTCGTCACTGGTGTGGATGGAACGCAATGGTAAAGGCAAATCCGTTTAATGTGTGAAACAAAACCTCTCGGGAACGGCCAAACCTATTGCCAGCGCAAGCATCGGCCAGTGCTTACTCCAATGCTCCAACATTAACAAATACTGCGATCCTCACCAGTGGCCAACGATTTTCCAAACGATTTGGTAGTGGTCTGGTGTGCTTACCACATATCCAAGCCATCGTAATCTTATCATCTTGATGAATACCATAATATCTGGTTGACCATACATCTTCATTAACTTTTGATTTTTTTAGAGGTAAATACTCATAAATTTGCTAATTGATTTTTAAAAAATCCAGGGTTTTTGACGGGTCAACTGACGTCAGACAAGATGTTCGATTGTCCCCAATCTTGTTTACCTGGGTTTGGAAATGGCTGCGAGGTCTATCAGGACAAACCCTGGTGGAACAATCATGAATCATCAATTAACTTAGCATATGGCCTATGCAAACGATGTATTTATCACAGGCAGAACCTTCACATTCTTACCTAGTGCGTTTCAAGAATTCCAGAATGCTGCAAGGTAACTTGGTCTTCATACACTGGCGGATCCAGAGGGAGGGGAGGTGGGTGGAGGGCGTCCCCCACCTTAAAAGTGGAAAAAAACTTTTTCTTGAAAACCGTTTTCTATTATATTTACAATACTGTTTTTTATTATATATATACTTTTATTGATATAATAATTCAATTTTTATTGATTAATGTGGGTTTTAAAACTTATTAAATAAAGCATTTAATATTTTTAAGTTTCTAGGAGAAGGCAAGGATTGGAAGAGAGGACCAGATGCACAGGTGTGCTCCCCTTCTTCCTCAGAAAATTCCTGTATTCGCCTCTGTTTTCATGCCAACGCCGACAAGATCAAATACATGAGGTCTTCCAGAAAAGAAATGTAGAAGTATCCTCACATTGAAGTTTGTAGTGAGAATTTCGATAATGTGGATACTTTCAAATATCTAGGATCAGTTATCACAGAGAAAAATAACATTAAGGCAGTAGGTGTTTGCATGCACTCCAGAAGGCACCCCCTTTTCCAAATCTCTCCTTCAAAGCCAAGTTAATAATATATCGGACAACCATCCGGCCAGTGACTATATATGCAGCGAAATGTGGATCCTGACTCAAGAAAATGAAAAAAATATTAAGGTGTGGGAATGAAAGGCCCTCCGAATGGGCCAGTGAATGAATCCAGAAAAAATAAAAAAAATCATCTAAACTCCCATCATCAAATCAACCATTATAACCGTCCGAATAATCATTAAAAATTGACTCATTTAACTGAGATTATTTTCACTGAGCTATTATATTTTATAGAATAATATAAACATTGTGATTTGTTTGTTTGGATCATTTCATTACTTGTCACATGGTCTAAACTTGTATTGCTGGTGCTAGATCCCATTCTTTGTTCCTGGAGGGCTCTGTTGAGGCCAATAGGAGAAGGTGACCGATATAACTAATACGGGTAACCGGATATAAAGCTCATTGGTCGATAAGACTGAGGTAATCCGACCTCACCTCAAGACCTCAGGCTTCTGTACTTTGCTGGCTTCTGGGGTGCGCTGGGATAATCTAGGAAGGAAAGGGGGTAGACCGCTTATTTCATTAATATCGATATAATATTGTTATATTAATTTTTAACGATCACTAACAATGATTGCGAAATGCACATTGGTATCATGACTGTATTAATCAATGTTTCTCCATTTAAAAAAAAAAAAAAAAAGTATTTTTATATACAGGGAGTTCAAGACTCAATTGACACTCTCTTAAAATACTCAATTTGGAATTTATGGGTAAAACTTGGTGGGGCATAACTGTATCGCCTGAAGTTTCTTTTGAGCTCATATCCAACATCCCCAGTTTTCTCCAGTACTTCTCCAGCGAAAATAACTCTGGAATTTTTAACAGAACGGGGTATATTTTATGACGGTTTCTTATAGGAAGCCAAATCCTAAAGCGGTGTTATATCTGTTAAAATATCGATACGACGCTTCGGAAAGGCGATAATCCCTCCAAAAAATGAGATTTTTTTCAGAAAAACTTTCCCTTTCCTCCAGAAGAAAGCCTTATATAAAAATACCTTCACAATAAATATTGTAGCAAATTAAATTAGGTTTTTTTTTTATTAAAACTCATGTACAGAGCTTTTCGTTAAGTATTATAATCCTGTTTGAACACGAGCCCAAATTGTCATTTTGGTAAAAAGATCGGGCGAGAAATCTCAATTTTGGCGCATGTTTGATGACAGTTTCGTACAGTACATTACAAATAACAAAATGTAGAAATTCTCAAAACTTGGGTTTATATTTAAACAGGATCTGTTATTACTTAACGTAGGTCTCTGTACACTATAGTTACACTATAGTGTAGTTAATTTTAAAGCTAGTTTAATTAGGTACAACGTTTATTCTGGTGTTTGATACAAAGATTTCTTTGAGAGGAAAACGAAAAAATCTGATTTTTTGGGATTAGCTCAATTCCGAAAGGTTGGATCTATATTTTAACCGATATATCATCGCTCTAGAATTTGATTTCCTATAAGAATCCATCGTAAAATATACTCCATTCCATTGAAAATTCCAGGATGATGTGCGCTGGAGAAGTATTAGATAAAATATGAATTCAAAGGAAACATCGAACTTGTGCCCCAGCAAGTTTCACCTCTGAATTCTAGAAATTGCGGGTAGGTGTCAATCGAGTCTTGAACACCCTGTAAAGTAAGAATGAGAACCTAACGTTGTCCGCAATTAAGAAACTAGCAAATTGAAGTAATATTTCATTTTGAAACATTTCAAAAACCATAAGAGTATTTAAAAACGGTAAAGAATGAAGATATGATGGGAAAGCAAGGGCCGCTACGACGTGTGGTAACTATTAACGACTAGTGATGAAAAAAAAATTGATACGTCGTAATTTAAAAACATCGAAAGTCAAACCTCAATGATGCAATGATAATCTCTACTCATGTCTCAAATACTACTATTGTATATTTTATCATTCTATATAATTCATTATAATAATAATTATCAATTTATCTTTCTTACCGTATTTCATTGTAATACTCTGTACGAGGAATTTACATAAATTAATATTTATTAATATTAATATTAATATTTACATAATTTAAAATTCATGTACTGTTTCAGGACTTGAAACAGTTATTGTACTTTTTTAAAAAGTTTCAGTTTACTATTTTACAAGAACTTTTACAATTAATGTATTAACATAAAAGTTCTGCACAAAAGAATCTTCTGATAAAAATTTCATAAGAACATATCATTGAAAGTTTTTGATAAATGTTCTGTTAATAGAAATTCTTACTAGAACATTTTAAATATGAGTTCTCAAATATAAGTTTTCAAATACATACGGGACAAAGCTTGAGGAGAGATCTTCGGAGGTGAGAAAAAGTCCGGGAGATAGCAGTATTGCCGAAAAAATTAAAAAAATCATTTAAAAAAGAACATACATAATAAATAAAATTCGAAATTATGAACAAAAAACAATTACCGTTTTATTTAACATATAATTTTTAATGTCAACAGACAAATTGCTAAATTTTGAATGAATCACCTACATAATGTTTATTTAAAGATATAGCATTTTAAGATAAGAAAACCTTTCAAGACACTAGTCCGTAAGTATTTTCCACATTTAATTGGAAACTTTAATAATGAAAACTTTTATTATGACCTCACTAAAAGGTTCTAACGACAACTTTTATAATATAGAAATTGTATATAATAGTTCCTAAGATAAAGCTCTTAAATAACGTTCATTATGAAAGTTCTCACCATAAAGTTCTCAAAGAACTTTTACTATTATAACCTTTTATAACCAAATAAACTATCATAACCAAAAAGTTCTCATACAAACTTATAATAAAATTTTTAACATAAAAGTTCTTGCAGGAACTGTTTCAAAAAAGTTCCTTAGATCAAGAATTTTTTCAAAATAAAAATGCAGTTATTTTGGAGCCTCGCTCTGTACTATCATCTGCCTACTTATAATTTAGTTACGCATTTAATAAAATTATAATGTAGTATGTGTACACTTGTGGTGTCTATGGAAGTGGAAAATATTGATGTAAATAAACCTTCCTTTCATAATGTTGCCATTGTAATAAATGAAACAATTATAATTTTTTTTTTCTTCAGATATCTTTCTTTTCTTCTCATCCCAACGAATTTGCTATTAGATAAATATCGACAAATTTTATGATTTCTCAAGATATTGTTATTCCAAATATCGGACGCTCGAAAGGAAAATACACCGATGTTAAAAAAAAAATGAAAGTAAAAAATCGATACATCGGTCTAAAATGTTTTTATAATAACATCAATGTTTCAAAAACATGTCATCCCTATTGAGAACACAAGGAAATGATATGCAACTCCCACCCAGACCTCGAGGTGTTTGAATAATGCTATGGTATTCTCTCGGGAAACTGTCCCAGTCGATCCAGGGTTACCCATGTTTAGCACAACAAACCGACTGAGCAATTATATTATACATCTAAATAATGAAAATTAACTCTGCTCTTTTGTGAAATACACTTTTATTCTTTTAATAATACTTGGGATTCTAAAATGTTTTTAAAAATTAATCAGTTATATATTAAGGAAAAATAGAACCACGGATAACTCCATATTTAAATTATTAATTAAAATTTTAAACAAATGTATTGTAACTTTTCGGCTCTTTTAAAAAATATATTAGTCTTTTTCAGATTTATTTTATTTTTTGATTATCATATTCTGCAATTCTTTTCATATATCTCAATGGCAGTACTTGTTGAATTTAAATAAATGTTATTATTTTTTTCTAAATTTTTTTTTTACCACAAGGGTCTAAATTGTCATTTTGGTTAATATACATATCTATAAATTAATGTTTATTAAAAGCAGAGTTAAAATTTAAAAACTCAATTTTAAGGTTATATCTAAGCAAAATTTATTTGGTTTTTATCTGCTGTTCTAAAGATGGGTTAAATTCAAATATAAATTACCATATTCAGAATTATCCTTAACATTATTTATCATATTATTAATTATCTAACAAGTAATCACATTATTGTTTATACTAGAAATAAACTAAGGAACGATTTGATAATATTTCTGAGTTGATCCAACATATTATTATTAATTCTTTTTAATGCATTGCGATTATATTATAATTACGATTTCAAAAGTGAATTGGGCTCCCAATACAGCTGTAGAAATGCCACCTATTTTCTATTTTAGAGTATGACCTAAATTTTGAGGTCCGGAACTAGGATTTTGCTTTTTGGGAGGGCAAGCTTAATTTTGCTGTCCTTTCTTTCCCATCCCACCACTCCAATAAAAGTCAACAATTTTATTTTATTTTATAACAGTATTTTGGGTGTCGATATATCTGGTACAAGGAAGGATGTGGTAATCTTCATCGAACAAATTTATTTTTTTGCACATTAATTTCAAGAATTTTTTATTTACTGATGATCATACTACGGGTTTGTTCTGAATGTTGGCTCAATATAGAGTAGAAATGTATTAGAATGATTTATCCTTTCTTTTTTTTTTAATATCCATTTTTTCTTTTTTTTTACGTCTTATACTCTTTCTCAATATTTAAACATTGTGATATAACGGCACATTTTAGACTGATAATTAGTTCTAAACAAGAATAATAAATAATTTAAAGGAAAATTTGTTGTTCTGACTTAAAAAGAAAAACCTTTAGAAAAGGAAAACAGAAGAGATAAATTAGTCATTGGTAGCAGAGTAAATCCTTTGAAAGAAGATTTCTCTTTGTTAAAGTTTTTTATTAGAATTCAGCCAGGCTTAACCTAAAAAGTATTTTTTTTTTTTAATTTAAGATATTTATACATTAAAGATTGGATCAACAGTTGATTCATATAGTTTTCTTGATTCACTAAACAGCAAATAGAGCCCGACGGGAAAAGAGAGTAAAAAAAAAAAAATAATAATATGTTTGTCCACCTTTAACAATTACCAATAATACCTTAGAAAAAGTATGTGAGGCATCTCGGATTATACTTATTGTTAGACAAAGGTCTCATATCACCTGGAACCCGGGACACCGAGAATATCTTATCAAACCCATTTGTGAGCCACAGAAAAATAATTTTGATGCCATCACCACATTTCTAAGACCTATCTAGACAAATGGAGTACAACTTTAGGGTTCAAGCAAAGCAGAAGAACAAAAACAATAAACTAATAGAGGCCCTCAAGTTAAAGAGTCTATAAAAGGCTGTGTATATATCTCTATAAATATATCTCTATAAGAAAAAGGGAAAATGAATAATTTTACTGCCTCTTCTGGAGTCGGTCATCCTATTTCGGACAATCAAAAGTTGGAACCAAAGACATCCATTGTGATATCTCAAAGTATTACACAATTTGCT
The DNA here is from genome assembly GCA_948150685.1 of Rhaphigaster nebulosa. Lineage (NCBI taxonomy): Eukaryota > Metazoa > Arthropoda > Insecta > Hemiptera > Pentatomidae > Rhaphigaster > Rhaphigaster nebulosa. The sequence continues at coordinate 155,376,803 of OX411308.1, read as the reverse complement.
AACTTGGGGTTTCCTAACTTGCCTCTCTTTCTTGCGATAAATAAACTAAAGCATCTTTAGTAAAAACTAGCTATTCGAACCAAATTTCTTTTTTTTTATATACATAATTTATTATTTTCAAATCTCACATAGACATTGATCATCCTTTTTTTTTTGGAGGGAAGTTTGCAAAATTTCATCATGATCGGAATAAAATTTTAATTATGAATAAAATACATATATACACAACTTATTCAATAGAATAGACTAAAAGGTATAGATTAATTGAATAAGTTTACTCAAATATAAAAGATTTATTCTCGAGGAGTTTTATTACTTTGATTAGATTAAATTATATAAAATGTAATGCATTAATACTAATATAATATATACACAAATATTATTTGTATTCAATAAAATTTCTGGAGGGCTAGAAATAAAAAAAACATTAATACTTGGATGTCATTCTCTCTCGACAGACAACTGAAACTATTCCGCTATTGCCACAAATAGAAGAAGTTGATGAAAAAAAAGTCTTACAGACCCAAACACCTGTTGACATCGCCAAATCTATCATGCCATATCAAATATGTAATACCAACTTACAGAGGACAAAAATGGACTTACTTCACACGACCCTCGAATTACCAATAGTAACAGATTTTATCAAACGGAGGCATTTCAAATTTTTTTTTAAATTTATTTCAAAACTCCTTTGGCTTTGGGTTTGATATTTAGGAGATACAGGCAGAGGGTTGGATGGGTGCTCTTCTATTGCATTGGATGCGTAAGAGCAATTTGAGAAGCAGGACATTTTTGGGAGTTGAGGAATTAGGAGTCTGTTTCTTGTGATGAGGTGATGAGGCTCACTAGTAGTCTTGTCAGTCAAGTTAGCTGTCAAAGTCACTATTCAGGGCTCTGACCCCAACAGGACTACCACAGAGATTGCAAATATTGGACTACCACAGAGGTGGCAAACACAGGACTGCCACAGAGGTGGCAAACATAGGAAAAAAAGCCTCAAACTAGACTGAGGACGACTCACTTGATAAGACTACTAATGAGCCCCATCACAAAAAACAGACTTTTAATTCCTTAACTCCCAAAAATATCCTACTTCTCATATCGCTCTTAAAACGCATCCAAAGCAATAGAAGAGCTCCCATCCAAACCACTACCTTTATCCCCTAAATATCAAACCCACACCCAAGATATTTTGAAATAAAACAAAAAAATAATTAATACTATTCTGTAAAATACAGTAAAATTCTGTAGTTCTACCTCTTTATCGTTTGTTGTAGTATGTATATCTTTTATCTAAATTTTGAATCATGATACTGTTATTGAAAAAAAAAGTATCTGTATTAAATCTGTTGCATTTAAGTAATTTTAAAATATAAAATCACTTTATTTCGATATTATAATTTCCTCTAAAACGAACAAAAAATATCATTATTAAAATTTTATAATGCATGCATGCATGTATATCCATTTAAATCGATATGGAAATAGAATAGATTCTGTACCCTTTCAGAAATTTTACATATAGCTCTTGGATTTAAGAAACGCTTTAAAATATATTTACTTTAGAAAATCTGGTGCAGATGCAAAACGGAGTCTGTTGTCATGATGTTCAAATAAAAAAAAATAATACTAGCAAAAGGAAATTTTTCACTTCTATTTCATTATACCTCCACTTAACAATATTAATATATTTACTAATAAATATATGAATATAAATGTATATGAATATAAATATATAATATATTTTTTATTGGAATCTATTTTTCTGGAGGAAACATTATTATAAATTAAGCTTTCAGAATGTTAAACGGATATTAATATCTTAGTGCTTTGGATAATTGATGATAAAATTTTAATTTATGTAAAAGAATATAGAAGTTTGAAAAAGGCCAAAACAAAATTATTGACCGAAATGTCACAAAATATATTTTCGTATATACGATGTAATTTTAAAATAAAAGTAAGGAATTTTATTAATAAAATTATTATTTTTTTTTGGAATCACTGGAGGCCCATTTTTAATCGATGATTGATTATATATATATATATATATATATATATATATATATATATATATATATATATATATATATATATATATATATGTGCATTGCTTGCTTTATGAAATATTTATTTGACGTGAACAAATAAGTAATGTTTGCCAATTGGAAGAGAGAATCGAAATTGGTCACGCACGTGGGGCATCCTGATACTTCAAACCTGCCTTTTATTTACTTTCTACTTTAAACATTGATATTTTGTAGCTCTCTATATTTATATATTTTGATGCTGAAATTGTGGTCTTGAGATAATATATTTATTTAAAATATTTCTTAAAGTGGTGGATTCAGCATCAAAAATAAATGTACCCATAACAATTTTTTTTTAAATATTGACACACACATTAAGTTTTAAATCATCTAATAATAATAATAATAAAAGGCTTAGCGAACCCGAATGATCGATGCCGATACCACCAATCGAGAAAAATATCGATATATCGATATATCGAAAGGAAATGGATGAAAAAACAAAGAAAGTGCATCAAATGAGTATTATTAAATACTATTAATATTCTTAAACTGTGAAGTAGGTTATGAAATAATATAATTATTAATATTTATAAAACAATATTTTTATTAGCCACGAGTCATTATAAAGAATTATACTTAAACAAAAAAATTTTATAACATATTTTTATTTGGAAGACTTTTAGTCATATTTCATTCATTATAGTCTTCTGGAAGTTTTTCAATAATAAAACCTTTAAATTTCTAAAAAATGTATTTATCTTATATCGCTTCCGACTATATTGTGCATTCTCAAAACATTCATCTAAAAGCAAGTAATTCATTTGATATAGGATTAATTAACATTATTTGTATATAAATCTTATCTACTAGTTATTGTTTGGTAATTAAATATTGTATATTGTTATATTTACTGATAAAACTCCAGAATTGTGACCCCAACATGATTACATTAAAGTATCTGTAATTTTAATGTCTTCTAAATTTTTTCAAGTTTCAGTATAAACATTTACGTTATTCATAATTCATAAACAACTCTCAAAATTTCAGATCAATTTTGCAAAAATAGAAAAATCTGACCTTTTCACCAATCTTTTCCCGGTAACTTATAAATGACCAAACCTGCAGTAAAACTTCATAAGAAAGCTTTTAAACTACAGTGTTCATTTGCAACAAGTTTTGTTATCTCCAACAGATCAAAAAATACAGAGATTTTAAAAATATATCATCGATGTCACGTGAGGATTTTTAAATTTTAGCTTTTATATTTTTTCGTATCTAAATTAATTTGAAATAAGACTAATTGTGAATGAAAAAAATATATTCACTACTCATAAAATTATAAAATTGACATAATTATTACTATTATCGTAAAACTTGAATATTACTAATAGTTTAAACTTTTTAGCCTGTTTCTGTTCCGAGTAAACTTAGTACATCTACTTAAAGAATTTAATTTTATTTGAAGATTAATTAATTTTAGTTTTTTATTCTATTCTTAGTGGTAGAACTGGTATTTTTTTTTATTAACGTATTTAATTTTATTTGCTCATTGTTGTTTGTTTATTTTAATTATTCGGTTAATTGGCACGGTTTTTAAATAGTGATATCGATAGTGTAACATATTGCCATTATTGTGATAAATTAAAATTTTGTATTCTATTTATATTTGAATGAATTTCTTAGTGTTGAAGATAATATAGCTCAACTAAAAAAAATAAAATAAAAATATTCTTTTTCATTATTTTATGAAGAATACTTTTGCCAAATAATTTTTAATAATTATTATTTATAATTTGTCTTATTTTTACCTCTTGAAAACAAACAAATTATTAAACCTTTATTCTGAAAATGTTTGGTATTTTTGTCCTCTCAGAATGCCAACTTTTAAAATTATTTATAGTAATATTGAGGAGTCAACTTTTTGGCTGATCCCGGACGATAAACCTTTATTTGATGCAATGCTCTATTTCTCCAAAATATGTCACTGTACTGTATTTAAGAGAGGGAGAGAGAGAGATTATAAATGCAAAACAATAATTTTCTGGGTGTAAATATTCAAATAACAAACACAAAAGACCTAGTTTACTGAGTTCACACTTTTCCACTAATTTTAATTTGGCTGACACAGTGAGGTCAGTGTACATGCTGAGAGGATGCTGATGAAATATTAACTAATTCTCTTGAGTGGTCCACTTTTTCTTGTGGGGAAGAGGGTGTGATAAAGAACAGGGTGGGCACCCTCTGAGAAAATGGTGGTATAATTCTCAGTAGGGGTGGGCCAGAGGACATAAACAGCATTCTCGTCCCGGGAACGGAGCCAACTCGCTAATATCCGATTATAATTTTTTCTCCTCTAGCAAGGAACGGATTCTCTCCATGGCCTTGAATAGGGATTCCAGGGCTTCTTTTAAAAAGCCACTTTTTAAATTATGGCTAGTCGAACTCTACAAAAGAGACTTAAAAAAAATAAGAGATAAAGATATTTCTTTGAAAGGATTTACTATCGAGTCCGCTTGAAACGGGGTCCTTCTGCTGGCGATGTCTACTTTTTATATATTTCTTAAAAGACTATGTAATAAATTTTGTTTCTTTTTATAATTTATCACACATGACCGAGATTGTGACATGTTACAATGCACATTAAGTCCTTGGAATTTGATCTCGATGTCTTCAGAGTTAAGTACTGCCTGCTTTAGGAACTGCAGTTTGTATAGGCCAGGGGTCGGCACCCTTGCGGCTCCGGAGCCGCATGCGGCTCTTTTGGAAAATTTTGTGGCTCTCTGAAAATTAAATATTTCTGTATAAAACCATCCCAAATTTTAGATACAATCTTTTTAAGACATTTTTTTTCTTTGCATGCAATATTCAAAGTGCCCCAGAAGAAAATAAAATAAGCACTTCTATGTTTTTATGTCTTATTTGTTAACACCGAATGTTGATGATGGTTGCATCACTTTTCGAATGTTTACTATTATGCTCTGATTTGCTCCTGCTTGCTGTTTACTCTAAGGTACTAAACAGGTTTTGTATTATTTTTACGGCGCAATTCTCCAGGACTAACAGACGATGGTTGGCTGTATTAACTGCAAGGAAAAGGGAAACTGCATTCTCTCTTTTAGAAGAAGTAATTTGTTTCGAAAAAAGTTATCTGTATTTATGAATAATTTACATGCAGGAACATTTTTACATTTTATTAATTTACAAAAACATAAGAATAAAAACGTTATTAATGTTAATTTTTTTGCTCTAACTGTTGTTAACATGCAAGAAGCTTTTTGTGAAAGATTTAAAGAATTTAGAAAATATATACCTACACTAGCTTTTTTGACAAAACCAGTTGAAGCAGGTATGCAGCATTTATCACCATTCTCATGGATTAATCAGACACAATTTGAACTTGAATTATTGGATTTAAAATCCAAAGATTTATGGAATAATATATTTTTAGAGCATAATTCTCAACTAGAAGGTTTAGAAAGAGAAAAGTGCACTTTATCTTCTCAGTATAAGTAGACCTAAATTCACAATCTTCAAAATGTAGATAAAATTGTTGTTGAAGCTTGGAACCGTCTTCCAGGATCATTTAATTTAAAAAATTATGCTTTTGTACTATTGACATTTCGGATCCACATATTATTGTGCGCAAATCTATTCATATACGAAATTAATAAAGAGTCACTTAAAAAATAATCTTACTGACCTAAAACTTAGTACTGCCTTAAGTTAAAGATTACTGAATATTTACCAAACATTGAAATCTTATCGAACACTATAGGAGCAATCCTCTCATTAAAAAAATAATATATTGTATTTAATATAACTTGTAACGTAAAAAATATATTTTTTGTTAAATTACGAATATTTCTAAATGTTTAGCAGCTAATATTTTTATTATTATGAAATCGAGAAAAAGAAAATAGGGCGATTATATTGACGTGGATTTTTCGTGAATTGTAAAACAGAAAAAATACAGTTAATGAGGGACGGGATTGACATTTTTTAAACACTTTCCAAATTGAAAAAATCAAAATTAGAAATAGGTCTAAAGATAGTTATGCCACGAAACTATATGAGCAGGTAATACTTTTTAGGTAATGAGCAGGTATACAAAAGAGTAGAAAAAAACACTTTAAATATGACCTTTATTATACGATAGATGCGACATATAGGTTTAATTTTACAATCTTGATTGGATAGGGGAAATCTTTCAACGAATTATGTATTATACCATTACATATCATTATTACGTTATATAAACCTATTATTTAGTATATTTATGCTTCTACCTTTAGTTCCTTCTTTTATAAGCCAATAGCGAACTACATATTTTATTTTTACATAGATGTCCCTGCCTGTTTAAAAGATTAAAAGTTAGTTCAAATATCTTTCATGATTTAATAGTGAAGCTGGAATTTTTCGTTACAATTTGAAAAGGCATGGTTGTCCACCATATAGTTGGAATATGAAGACTTATGGAGGACGTATGGAGCGGGATAGGATAACCGAACGGCCACCAGCCAGATATTTCTACCTCGTTGGTTGGCTATTTATGATCTCTGGCCTCGATGGAATTTTATATCTCGCTGGTGTGCTAACTAACCGCCCCCATATTTCTCACTTACACCTTCGCCCTCCTAAAACATACAAATCAAATCTTATCTCTATTAAGGTTTATATTAAAAAAAAAAATGCTGTCACTAACTCTTTTTTTCTACAGTTTATGAAACATAATAATTTTAAACTTCAGAGTACATAAATTCCAAGTATAACTGTACCTCAGAGGATCGATTATAAAAAAAATGCCATGTTTTTATCTGATTTTGATTGTTCTTGTTATAATTGAAAAGCAAAACAAAAAGTACTTATAAAATAACAACTCACCATAGTCATTTACATTCATTTCAGTCGGGATAGACCCAAGAAGCGTCAGCCAAACCACTGTTCTACTGATTAAACTCACAGATTTTCTTTCCAGAGAAAATTTAGTCTGCTAACGAGGATTAAAACTAGGTTCGTTCAATAAAGGGTAGTTCAGTGCTCCAGGAGACTGTGCTGCCGCATGCATGCCTGCCGTTTTACCAAATTACCTGATATTAATGTTGTATGGGAAAAACGAACATATTATTGACATATAATACTAATGATTGAGATTAGGTAAAAACATCACTAAAATAATTATTTATAAATGCCTACAGTATAGCTGGATTATTTTATCATTCCATGTAGTTACAAATCAATCTTTCAACGATTAAAATCATTCCGAAATTCAATTGCAAGAAGAATCCTTAAAGGAAGACTTTTCAGAAGAAGTTTGAAAAAATTCAAGCATTAGGGATTCAAAAATTTTAGAGGACGAATTTCCTAATATCTAGGACCGGATTTAGCATAATGCCTATTAGAATAACATAAAATAACAAAATTGTTCAATTAACAAATAAAACGCGTAAAATATGTTTTTGATGAATTAAGAAAAAATCTTATAAAGTTATAAGTGATGTTATTATGCGATAAAATTGAAATTGACATCATAAAGATTATTTTCTTGAGGGAAAATGCTGCAACGACGGCCCCCCCTCCAATGGTATGACGAGGGAGCGGCAAAAACTCTCGGGCCTAGGAGCGCCTAAATTTTAAATCCGGCGTTGCAACAAGCATTTAATAATATTTTCAAATCGAGCCAAAGCTCAGAACCCAAATCCTAACAAAAATAGGTGGTAGGATTAGATCTTTTATTTGTTTAGTGTAAAATTTTGTCTAATTGAAGGTGATTCTTATTATATATGATAGATAGCTTGTAGTCCACTCTCCTAAGTATGAGTGAATATACTAAATGAAGAATAACAAATGTTTGAGGATGTTCAGTATTTCGACTAAATCACTTTCAATGCGGCCTAAATCACATTTTTTCTAGATCAAGTCAACCAAGAAAATCATAAATGCTTTTGCCCTTCTCTCCCCGCTTCCTACGCGGGCACTTAAGTCATCTGTCCGACCCGCTTCCAGCGCTATAGTTAATTTCTTCTCTCTTTTACTCAAACTCTCATGTTTACTCTTATCTAACTTCGCGCTGGTGTGTCTCATATGATACAGCTTTATTTCTACTATGATCTTACTCTGATGTCCTGCCGTACTATCAAACTTTGTGTATATAGTTATCTTCAGCCAGAAGCGCTCAAATCTGACAAGTTCATGTTCTTTTTATTTTGTACCCACGTTATCTGTCTTAAATCCTACTCCTTTCGTTTTGTATTCTATGTTTGTGTTTTATCACTTTGCCTCTCTGATTTAATCAATGGGATTCATTGCCAATATTTTTCGAAAAGGGCAAAGATAATAATAAGATTATAATAATTTAGTTTCACATTTTATTTTTCCCTCATGAAACTACCATTTTATATTTTATATCTTTTATTTTCGCTCTGGTAACACTATCATAGGCCGGTATCAATCTGGTAAAAACTATCTCATTTCTTAATTATATTTCTACTTCTACCACGCAACGGAAAACTAATACTTTGGTTTACCTTGTTCACTTATTTTCTATGGCATTTGTTTCTTATTACAAATCTATATTCAATTCAATTAAACTCCACGAACTATTAAAGATGAAATGATCACCATGGTCCTCCACTGTTCATTGTATTAATATTAATTAATATGATTACGCCTACGCTAAATATTCCAGTGTGATTATGATTAAAATTTTTGTTGATTAATGCCATTAATTTTTTTTTGCATTGCTTAGGCCTGTGCCTCCATTTGTAATCCACTTTTTTTCCGATGAAAATGCCATATACCCTAGGTGTACACGAGCGTGTATATATCCTTATTCGATGACGCGGGATATTCCTTGAATTATAAAGGAGGCGCTGACCGGATATTCACCATGATCGATTCACGGACGTCACGGAAGGAAGCCGAAATAGCGTTAAGGTGTTTCTTGAAAAGCGATTCCCCATCTTCCGCTCAAAGGGCAGTATTAGTTAAAAGACGACAGAGTTAGATAACATTCTATATTATCGTCCTCTTATAAAGCTGGACCATCTTCCGCTGAAATGACCCTTTTACCTTTGCGAAGCGGGCAGGCTGCTGTTGAAGTCATGTCGGTATTCTTAAAAAGGTTCTTCTTCAGTAATAAAGCTGACAATCAGTTGAAAATATTCAGATAGTTTTCTTGATATTTCAATATTATCAAAACAATCAAATACCTCAAGATAGAGAAGAATACAATAGCAACGGATATGATAACCATAAGTTTGGATGAGTGGTACAATTTGTTGTTGGTGCGGAAACTGGTCCGGCAAATGGGCATTTTGGACCTTCTTACCTACCTAGAGGTTGCCGTCCTCTACTGACCGGTAAAGAGTGGGAGTGTCAAGATTCATTTCAAGAAATAAATATTAACTAAACCAATTGGGAATTCCTAGTATTTAATGAATTTCGTAGATTATCAAGTTAAACCTATCAGCAGAAGAACGTCCAAATTAATTGTGTCGTTATTTGATGAATGCAATATAATTGGTCATTATTTCTACCGCTTTCATATCAATTAGTAACTAAATATTCGACAATTACTAACAAATATTGATTGCAATAATCAATTTTTTTTTGGATGATGCTGAACAAAAGTATTCAATTACGAAACGATTGTTATGAAGTTAAAATATTTTCATCGAAGAGGCAATTACAAAAGAAAAAAAAGCCAATCTTGCAGTGGTGGACTCGAATTATATTAATTATAGTGGTGGATTTAATTGAATTCGAGGCAGTAAATTTTATTCCGAGAAATTTGAAGACGTCAGATTTCAGAGAGAGCGATTTTATTTTTTAACAGACCAATTTTTGCATTTTTCAAATAATATTAATTGATTTCTTTTCAAATCGAAAACCTCTTTTTTTTCATTCAATGTGCTTTCCGAAGATGATTTTTTCTATGCAGGTATACGAGTCCTTTCACTAACTTGGGTCAGTTCATGTCTTTGCCAAATTTTCACTCTTAGATGACGGATTATTAAAAATATTAAAATCATAATAAATTCTACCTATTTTATGCTACATATTCAATTATTTTCTGTCATTAATAAGTCATCAGGAGTGAATTTAAAAAAAATTGTCTTTGCATTTTTCTGTCTTTTGTCATGTTCTCACTCTTGGGTGCTCCTCTTTATGGCTATCTGCAAACCTTACCTCCGGCCTGAAAACGCTGGTTTCATGCAAGATTTGTTTGTGCTAACCCTTCTAACTTATTGTGTAGGAGTTCTGAACCTAAATCCATAAAAATTCAGTGTATACAGTGCATTTTGTGTATGTCTTCAAGTGTGGACCTCAGTCCTTTGTCGAAACTTAAACTTGGCGGCAAGAAGGTACTTGTATTAATTCTTTGGTTATATATGTGTCGGTTTCACTGTTAATTCCCGCCTAGGGAGACATAAGCTTCAATGTTTCTAGAAAAGTTTCCCAGTATTGTGCAAGATACAACGTGTTTGTGTTTTTATGAATACATCACTTCATTTTTTCAGTCCTTTTCCTGTGCTGGAGTTCTAGAAGAAAGTAAGTACACTTAATTTTTTAACTTACTTCGTTGCTGAATGAGTGCATGTTTTCAAATAGAAAAACTTTATTTTTATATTGATGATGATGCACTATTTTCTAAAAAATACGCTGTGTTTTAGTCCTTTGTGCCTCAATCTTTTGCTTCAATAACTTCATTAACAGTAAAATTGAGTCTCCTATTTAAATCTTATTTTATTATAATTTTTTTTGAGGGGGAGAGGGGATTTAAACTGTAAATTTCACATAACATTCTACATAGCTTTATTATCACATAATTTCCGTTAGAAAATCAAAATTTTGATATTTCAAAAAGGTCAAACAATTTTTGCATAGATAATAATTATTTCAATGTGCTCAGAATCACTTAAAAACGCTTCTTTGCATGACTGAAATTTTCGCAAACAATTACCACTAAAATGTTTTTTGGGAGGCTAATCGTGAGAATTCGTTCGAACTTCTTAGTGGCAGTTTTCGCTAGTATCACCATTCTGAATAATTGTTTTATGTGTCCACTTTCCTAAATGTATTATGTACTCCGCCGTATGGATTACTTATACAGAAATTTGTTTAATATGACTTTGAAGCCCCAGCAGAATATATCTTAGCTACTAATATAATTAATTATTAATTTTATCATAGTTCAAATGGGAGTTTAAAGGGAGCTTGATTATGTTTTAATTCTGGTGTTTAATTAAAGAATTTGTGGAGAAATTTGATAACATATTTTTAACATTCTGAGTCCTTTGCGTCCTTATCTTAGTCCTTTTCCAATAGTAATTAATGAATTAGCTAAATAACATTATTCGAGAAAAAAATAATGCTGCTGTGGAGGATCAATATCCATACATACGAGTATAAAGTAAGGGTTAGTTAAAAAAAAAATGATAAAACTAGCAATTTAGAATCGTACATACCCTGTATTATTACATACCCTCTACTTTCAGAACAATGTGACGGTTAGTCAATAAATGAGGATAGTTAAAATTTCCAATTAATAAATAATATAAATGTCGATATTATTTTGGTTGGTGGTACAGGAATATAAATTGAATCTATATATTAATAGACAAGTAGTTTTGAATAGTTATTGTCGTGAAGATGTACAATATAAAAATTGTTCACACATTTTCCCGTTAAGGCAGATAAATCTTTGTTTCTTCGTTTACGACCTTTCCACGTTTATCTATTCAACGAGTGGACCGATTTTGTCACTTTCCTTTCTGTTTTGTAGGGTTTGGACCCGTTGTGGCTGTGCACCAAATTCAGCACCCGGTGAGCTATAGCGGCTGCTCAATAACCGAAAAAACATTTCTTAAATTCTCAGATTAGCACCAAAACGGCTCAGAAGATTTTGATGAAACTTGCTTCAAGTCTTCTCCCTTCAACTATCCATACACGTTCTACATCCCCGAGAAAAAGGAGAACAAAAGTTATGACGGAAAGAATATTTTGTTTGTATCTCGTAATCAAATTCTCGACTAAAAAAAAAAATCATCGAAATCGGACCCTTATTAGTAAAGATACAACGTATTGAACATTATAGCCATGTTTTTATGTTCCTTCCATTTGTGGGTTGGGAAATTACTGTATAACTTCGATTATCTATCACTGTCGAATTATCGTATTACAGAAATACCATTTGAAATATACCTTAACTTTAAAGTGGATTCATGCGGATCAATGTTTAATCAATACTATGAACCCATTAAACATTGTTTTCAATTTGTGAAGCATCTCGTCTCTGTCACTACTCAGGTTCCTTAAAATTTATATTTATATTATTAAAGTTAATTATTTTTTTATGGCCTCCTTTTCTCCTTCCGAAATTTCCTAGCGAACAGATTAATTCCGAGATTTTGAGCCTACGAATGCATGTTATTAATTTATTTATGTATTTGTCTTTTTTAAATAAGAATTTGAATTTCTCGATTTTTTTTTATCTAATAGTTTATGCTGATTTCAAAATTGTATTTAGTTTTCTTCTCTCACATCAAGTTTTATCTCTACAGCTTATCACTTGAAGTGTGTCCTTCTCCACAATGGAAATTTATTTGGTCCAGTATCAATAGACCATGAGTTTGTTTGCTTGAAAAACATGAAGACGTAAAGAGAGCCATTGATTTGTTGCAATATGACATGCACAAATGGATCATTTGTTTTGTCCTTAAAATAGTTCCCTTCCTTCTTGGCCAGCAACGTGGATATACCAAGGATCCCTGTTTTGTTTTTTTGTGTATGTGGGACAAAAGAGCTCGTTAGAAGCATTGGACGTAGTCAATTTGGCCGCCAAGATCTGACCTCAAATCTTGTGATTCTCATATTCTATATCTGCCACTTGTCGATATGAACATTATATTTCCGCCTCTGTATATAAAACTGGGTCTCATGAAGCAAGATGTTAAAGCTTTGCCAATTGAAGGAGACTGTTTCATGTATCTCATTACAGTATTTCCTAGTCTGTCTTTAGAAAAGATAAAAACCAGTGTGATTGACGGCCCACATATTCGGCAGCTCGTTAAAGATGAACATTTTATCGAAACAATGATGGCTTGGATGGCATTCAAAGACCTTATAAAAAACTTTCTTGGAACACACGAGCACAGAATTACACCGAAATTGTTCAACGACTATAGGAGACCTTCAAAACACTTGGTTGCAATATGAGCATCAAGGTACATTTTCTGCATAGCAATCTTGCTGACTTCCCGGAAAATCTGGGTGCAGTTAGCGATGAGCAGATGGAGCGATACCATCAAGATTTGAAGATCATGGGGCCACGAAATCAGAAAAGATGGGATGTGCATATGATGGATGACAATTGTTGGAGCATCAGACGAGATTGTCCGCAAGTAGAACACTCCAGGAAAAGTTATAAGCGAAAATTTTTACCTTAATATGTATGTTTACCGTTTCCTAAAATAAGTTTTGAATAGGTTTTGAGCATTGTATTTGTTCACCTTGATCCGACAAACTTTTTGGAACATAAAGGGTAAAAATGCACGAAAAGTACGCACTTTTCACGAAAAAAACTACGAGAATTTCGAATTTTGTGTTATGTTGCATCCTAAACTTGTCCTAATTTAGGCAGGCAAAGCTTTGTAGCATCTGAGATGTGTGTTGTTTTAAATATGCTTGAAAAAAATTGTATAAAAAAAGTGCCCTGTTGGACGAAAAAAGCGAGGATTTTGAACGTTGTCCGTCGGAAAGATGCCCTCTCCTCATCACGGCAGACAAAATTTTTTGGCATCTGGAGAAATGTAGTTTCACGTAATAATTAAATAAATAAAATAAATCGTCTTTAATAAGTGCACTGTTGGACGGAAAAAACAGATTTTGAATTTTGTCTGCTGGTGTGACGGTCCCACCTAAATTTGGCCAAAAAATTTTTGGCATTAAGAGGAGAGAAATTGATTGTATGATTGAAATAAATTATCTTCAGAAGATACAATTGTTTACATATTTGGTACTATCCTTCGAAAGTCACCATTGTGAAAAGCCCCCGCTTTGAGTAGGCAGAAGTGCAGATTGAATACTGAGGATGGATATTTAAAGGATGTGTGAGTAAACGTTTTCTTCAAATAGTACACAGGGGCGAATTTGTTATACTGCCCCCCTCCTTCCCCTCTCCCCCACAGGCATAGCAGATAATGCCGCCCACTCCAGCCGCTCAATCTCCAAAAACAATGATCGCTTTATAGTTAAAAACTACGTGGAGACATTTTTTATATTGAGCTGTTTTCTATGCTTACAAATTCGTTTGAATCTAAAAATACAATTTCACTTATATTTTATAAGGCTAGTCTGCCTGTTTGTAAATCCACTTCTGATAGGGCACACAATTTCGTCTCGCCTCAGTTACTTTCGTCAATGTAAAAATCAATAAATTCTGTTGTCAGAGTTTTTTTAATTGATGGTTCAACCAATAAATTTGAAATCGGATTTTCTATCAATATGCCACACAATCATTTATAAATTATATCAAAATTTTGAATTAATTAATTGTACAATTGAATTCTGTATAGGTTTGTAAAACAGGGCGTAATTAACGTATGGGTTTCCCGGAGAATTATTCTGTCGGAAATACATTGAAAATCATTCATGAGATATATATTGCGAATGCTATAGAGCATGAAGGATGTAGGGGTATATAGACTGTTCAAGGCTCTCCTTAAGTTGCTGTATTACTGGCAGAGCTATAACCCGCCGTTGCAGATCATACAGCCCGCTGGCTACTTAGGAGCTGGATGTACCAATAGATAAAACTATCTATTCCAGTGCAGCCCTCAACTTTATTCCTATTTATCTTGATCCTTTTATTTCTTCTTCTCTTCTCTACACCCTTGTTCCATTATCCCTGACCTCGTTTTCCGAGTTTCCGCTAATCTTTAACCAGCTCTTTTCTAAGATACACATAGTCCAACCTTATTTCTTCCACCTTTCTTACGTAATAATATAGTCGAATCTTAGTATACAATCCACATTGAGTGGATTGTGAGTGTATATAATATGTATATTCTATGTACACGCACACTCAATATTATTACTTAAAAAACGTATGTATGTTTATATGAGGTCGTACCGAGGTATTTAAACATGTATTCTTACGGGAAGTGATATATTCATGCAGATTCTGTCATTCGGGAGGATTTTTCAGCTATCAAATATGTACTTTGCTTTTTGTCCTCACTTGTAGGCCGATATATATATATACACACACCGGCCAACAAGTGAGGACAAAAAACGAAGTACATATTTGACAGTTAGCTGAAAAATCCTCCCGAATGACAGAATATATATATATATATATATATATATATATATATATATATATATATATATATAAATACTATATATAAAAGGTTTTTCGTTTGTATGATCTAACCGCGACAACTACTAAAGGAATCTCTATCAAATTTTAACTCTATCATCTTCATGGTTCCTAGATTGTTTTGCAATAATAAAATTAACCGATATCGATTTTGCGGCTGCGCAAAAATCGAAAAACCACTTCTATTTTTCATTTGCGCATTAATCGAAAAGTATACATTTTTCGCTGATTATACTGATTCAAATGATCATTTGAAAGATAATTAAATTCCTTTTCAAAAAAAAAAAAAAAAAACCGTCCGATGTACAACCTAGAAGTAGAGACAAAATAAAACACGTCGAAACTGCTTTATTTTATACCTCGAGTTTGAAAAATGATAATAATTTAAATTATTTTTCTTTCTTTACTGAGATCTTTGGAATGATATTTTATCGAACATTTTAATTGATGGAAGTTAATATATGTTTTGCTACTTATTCTATTTATCAAATTTGCACCAGTAGTGAATATGGATATCATCTCATTTAATTAGTTGTGGACAAGCATTTTAACAATTTTTTTTTAAATTAAATTCTTATTTTGTAATATTTGAAACACATTAATGTAATGTTTTCTTATTTGACAATACTCATAAATGAAGAATAAAGGGAAAATCGAGGAAGGTTGCGTCAAATTAAAAGTTGTAACTTCAGAACACAAAAACATATGTTTGTAAAAGTACTTAAACTACTATTTAGAATTCAGTATACCATCTGATGGTATCTGCTACATTTACTCCATGTTAGAAGATAAATCAAAGCCTAGCTGCCTTACTATTACAAATTTAATTACCCATGTGGCCACTGCTTGTGCAGTACCCAGACCGCTACATTTAACTTATACATTTTACATTTACCCTATACATGTTATGTGCATTTACCTTATGTATGTTATGTAATACCGACTAATCAATTCATCAAGGAACCAATATTAAATGAAATTAACTTAATGAGGTAATATTTACTGGCGAGTTTAGCATTCATATAATAAAGTGTTATCTGAAAAATTAATGATTGATAATCTTTTTTTTTTCTCGTGAAAAAACGCTAATTTAAAGCTCCAGAGAATTCCCATAAGTTTTATATAACAAGACCGGCAGAGATTTAACAGTACAATTATAATTTTATTGAAATATTTTTTCCAATTTATATTTTTATAACTTAATAAAACTTTATCGGGAGGATTTCTGAAGGAATAAGAAATTAATGAAGGAAGATAAGCATGAGGCTTTAGAAATTAAACGACTTCCGCAATGAGGAGTAAACAACGAGAGGAGGACCATGCCAAAGGAAGCACAACAGGGAAGTTCTTTTTCTGAAATTGCCAACATCATTAGTTTGGCTGATGGTATTCAGAGTGAGTGTAGAAACTTAGTTAAGGAGTTCAAGATTATTAGCGGGTTTATTAGCTCTTTGGAATTGGAATAGGAAGGAAACAAGAGGTAATGCCGCCAGATATTTAATCCCGTTTCAATGTCATCAGAAAGTCCCTCGTCTCCCCAAATACTACACAACTATAGTTGAAGATAGGGTGAGGGAAGAGAGTAATCAAGGAGAACATGTATTTCGTTTTAAGCTCGGGTATTGACGCAAAAGGCGTTGTAACGTTTCCGATACTAGTAACAGCGAATAGAATCATTGAATATTTCTAACCATACCAAAGATTCGATATTTACTGATATAGGAAGAATATTCATAAGTATCTCATAAAATTAATAAATTTTAACAATATATAAGACGAGAAATCTTATTATTATTAACACTAATAAGATTGTATGCCTGCTATGCAATGATAGCAAGCATCAAGACTTTTAAAGGATCCACATATCGTCAAACGATTTGCTTTCTCTGACGCGTTGGCTCGATATTCTCCTTTCCTTATTACAGGATTTAGTCGCTTTTCAACGGCAGCTTCTTCTTTGATTTGATCCATATTTTCTAAAAATTTATTTAGAGGGACTTTCACTCAACAATCTTTTATTTTTGTTTTATTATTTTCAGTATTTTTCAGATTAGCCTCTGCGAAATAAACCAAAAAAAAATCTTTAACTCCCCCCCTCAAGATTTGAAATTTTACGTCAAGATAAGTTGAATCCAAATATCCAATAAAAAAAAAATCCGTCTAGTCCACGGCTTTTCTACGAGACTATTGTGCCCATTTATTTTTTTTTAATTTGGCACCACAGCCACTCCAGGTTATTCCTCGGAACTCGACGTTATCCTCCGCCATTTTGCTTCAAAATGGCGGCCGATTAAAGGTTTCATATCCCATATCTCGCCCATTGACGCAGACAGCTTTAAATTGCTCAAGCTATTGATTCTCTTGGTGTTTTTAATGAGTTTTTGAAAGGAGTGAAAATTCTCCCTACATATCCACAATCATTGCTGTACTTTTTGATAAAAAAATAATAAAACAAACAAATATCAACACGGTGTTAATTGGGACTTTTAATTTCATCTATATTCTAACGAGATATATAATGAGATATAAAGTTCAGACTTTTCTAACTCCTGTAACTTGGTCAAAAACACAGAATATAAAAAAAAAAGTCCAAAATCTGGGGCAACATAATCCTATTTTAAGGTATCGAATGTTACTGTAGGTATCGATACTTATTTTACGGTAACATAGTGAGTATCTATTTTTAACGAAACCAAATATTGGATCAAATAAATTGGAACGGCACTCACTGATGCTCTAGGTTTCCGACAAAGGTTGGCTAAAACCTCAGCAGAATAATGCATTATATTTAAATCAATTACAATAATGGATACCTCTCCCCCCATTTAAAACGTTTCAAGTTATCAATAGAGAGCCCTGGGCTATTGTTAATATGAAGTCGAAATGTTCACTCAACTTTGACGTTCCCTAATTCTTCACTAAGTATCTTCCACGCTTACTGACAAAGTGAATAACTAATCCATTGTAGAGTACTAAATCCCCTTGTGCTGTGCCATACCCCGTACTTCGGCTAATCCTCGCCCCCGCCAACCAGTTAATTACACTGGTAGTCATCTGATTGTTCAGGTGCTACAGCAGAAGGATGCAACCTGTGGGCAGTTCATTCATTGTTGTATAGAGAGTCAGGCAGCGAAACGAGATGATTTCAAAATTAAATTATTTATTAAAGATTTATGTTTCTATAAATTTTTCATTTATTGATATAAAGGCAAAAAGAAAGTTACCACTGTGGACAATCTCACCTCCTCTTATCAAAAACTCGACGTTTTGTGTAGTGCACATAGATGGTGTTTTCGCAGCTAAACTGATAACGAATTTAAAAGCACTTCAACTGGCTTTGTTATCAATAATGCTCCGACTTTCTGAGTTCTCTCAAAGCTCTTTACACATTTTATTCAGATGATCTCCTTATTCAAGAAATTCTCTACATCATCAAGCATTTTTAAAATGCTTCTAGAATAATACAATTTTTCTGGGTTACCAGTCATTCGATAGAGCTGCTGTAGATGTCCATTCACTGGAACGCTACATCTCCCCGCTCTCCTACACTTTTCTACATCTCCCCATCAGATATGGTTCAATACCTATAAGGATTTTGAGTGGTTGGTGACAAGATTTTACTGAGACATCAAACCAACTGAGAATTGTTTGGTCTCTTCCTCTAGACGATGCAGAAGAGATGAGATGGCTATAACTCCCCTCAGAATTGGGCACAAGCATTTCACTCATAATCACCTAATAAAAAGAAAATAACCGCAGGGTCGCCTCTGTAGGGTAACTATTACTCTGAATCATGTCTTTGAGGAATGCGGTGTGCCTCGGTTGTTCTGTAGGGCCACGGTCGATAATGAGCAACACATTAGCAGCACCATTAAATTTATTAAAAAATTGGAATATTTCCAATGATATAAATTGATTAAAGCATTAGAAATGGACAGTTTCGACATTTTAAGTGGAAAAGCCCACTTAGTTAATATCTTATTCTCATGCTGAATACTTGTTGATCTCACAAATGGGGAGGAAAACCAGTATTTAACTTTCAATGTTATGCGAAATACGAACGAACGAACGTACGTACGTACAGACGCCACTACAAAACTAGTCAAAATGGATTCAGGGATGGTCATAATGGATATTTCCGTTGGAATCTAAAAACCGAAAATTTTCGAGAACACAATACTTCCTTTACTTCGTACAAGGAAGTAAAAAGAGTGTTTATGGCAGATCCATCGATAACTATCCAAGCCCTCAAACAACACATTCGGGACGAGATTAAAGTAGGGTTGGAATATCGACACGCGATATATCGATATATCGGAGTTGAAAAACCGATATATTATATCGATATCTTAACATCCGATATATCGATGATATCGATATTTTACAACGATATATCGATAACACCATATGCTAAACTATATTACAGTATAATCTCGGCAGTTCATATCCCAGTAATTCGAATAGATTTTCTGGTCTCTTGAAAGTCTCCCTTTATTTCGTATAAAAAAACTGCAATCCGGTTCCCCCGATAATTCGTATTTATTTTCGTCTTCCAAGTAATGTAAACGCCTTATAATTCGAATTTCCAAATAAAAAATCTGGTTCACTCTTAATCTTTTCAAGAGGAGAGGTGAGTGAGTGAGAGAGGAATCGTTTCTACCAATTTCGGTCGGTTTACCCTTTTTTTCTATTCAGATCTCTTTAAATAAAATTGTAAAAAAACCTGTAACCATACTGTTAGCCGACAACATAGATTGATCTGAAACATCACTCAGCATTGTTTATCTTCTGTTTTTACCTCCCAGCACAACCTCTAAGCTGCAACCTCTAAACTTGGCCATAATTAAACGATTTTAGACATTTGACGCAAGGAAGTAGTGATGCAACTCTTAGAAAGCATCAAGGATGGGAATCACCTACCTCAAAATTAAGAACACCCATGACTTTTCGAGATTTCGCCGATCCGTCTTCAAGGGTTGCACCATAAGAAAATAACCGAATTTTTTTGTTGATCTAACTATATCATTTGTATTTCCATTCATATTAATATAATTTTGTATTAATCTTGTTATTTCCTATTTTTTTACCGCCGATTATTGATAATAATTCATATTTACATTTCGAACTCTTGACTATACGAATTATCGAGATTCTACTATTTTATTTTATTTTAACAATTTCCTTTATTCCGTAAAATTCCAGAATCGTAACCTCAAAATGGCGGAGGTCTAGATTTTTAAAATCAGCCAGGTCATAAAAATCTAGATGTCCTCCATAGTGGAGTTTTACCAGTAAGTAGAACAATAAGTAATACTTAATTACCAAACAATAATTTTGAAAATTTGATGATTTATATAAATGATGATGGTACTGAGATGTATATCAAATAAATTACACGCTATTAGATGAATGTTTTGAGAATGCACAATATAGTCGGAAGAGTTATAAGATAAATAAAATTTGAGAAGTTTGAAGGTTTTATTATTGAAAAACTTTTAGAAGACTATAATATATCAACTATGGCTAAAAGTCTTCAAAATAAAAATATGTTATAACATTTTTTTTTCTTTGAAGTATAATTCTTTTTTATGATTCATGGCAAATAAAAATATTGTTTTATAAATAATAATCATTATATTATTTCATAACCTTCTTCACAGTTTAAGAATATTAATAGTATTTAATAATACTCATTTGATGCATTTTCTTTGTTTTTTCATCCATTTCCTTTCGATATATCGATATGTTCTAGCGATTATCGGTGGATATCGATATTTGCTATCGATATGTGGATATCAAGATATCGAATATCGATATTTTCCTTTCGATGTTCCAACCTTGGATTAAAGCAATACCCGACCATATGCTGCGTGAGGTCTTGCAAAACTTCTGTTCCAAGAATGCATAAATTTCAATTGGCGAACGTAGTGCTTAAAAAAAATTGTTGTTTTTTTTTGTGTTTTTGTATATCGTACGACAATAATTGCACTTTATATTCATGCATGAGAAATTAATTATTTAATAAACAATTTAATTTTGAAATCATCCTATTTCACTGCCGGATCCAGTATTTAAAAATTGACACCCTTTGGCCTCAATTTTTATTCCCTTATCTCTGAAGAGTTAAATCTAAGTGGTAGATTTAACACAGAGGTTAAAAAATGTATTAGATTGAAAAGACGAATAAATATTTGTCAGAATTTTTAATAATAAAACCAAGCAAATTAAAAATTGCTTAAACTATTGCGACTAAAAAATTCGGATACTTTTGTTTAATACCAAATTTCCAATGATTATACATTAGTTCGGGGATCAGTCACAGAATAAAATATATATATATATATATATATATATATATATATATATTTTAAATTAAAGTCGTTAAAAAACGTTTCGACCTAACCCCGTAGCCTATCTTCAGCGCTAGGCCAATGCCCAACAATTAAAATGTCAGAGGAACTGAGGGCCTGAGGACATAACTCCCTGAATATATAATTCTCATTAATCAATACAGTCCACTATACACCACTTCTACATTTCCAATTGGGCTAAAAACGAGGACCGGATCTAGGGGAGATGCAAAGGAGGCATTTGCCCCAGGCCAGGAGGGGACGGAATTCGAGCGAATTTTTTTTTTAGGGTGATTAAAAAATATTTTTTGCGATGTTGATTGTTCATAACTTAATTCAGTCAATAAAATGAGTTAGTGCTACGAGAGGATGATATTTATTTCGAAATAAATATAACAAAATATTGTTATAAAACTGTTGAATTTTTATTGGAGGAGAGGAGGGAGTGAAAGCAGGAGCGGCAAAATTAAGCTTGTCCCCCTGGCAAAAATCCTGCATCCGTCCTTGAAGAAAACCACCCCAAAATCGAATAAATGTGAAAAAGAAAAAAAAATGATCACACGAGTTTTTGTACATAGTTTCGATGATAAAGATATTCATAATCAACAAACTTCC